>JBBBDQ010000487.1:0-646440 GCA_037127315.1 Ascarosepion bandense | reverse complement strand
TATATATATATATATAAGTTAAGGTAAGAATATTTTTGTTGTGTACGGAACATGAAGCAATTAGCAGAAATTACAAAGATGCTAGATGTAGCGGTTCAACAATACAACAACAGCAGGGTCAACAAAAACAACAAACAGATCTTCAACAACAAATTATAAAATGACAAGATGTTTTGCAAAAACTATTATTAAAGCAAGGCGAACCAAAGGAAGGTTCGAGAATTTTCTCTGCAGAGAGTATATCAAACTATCTTTCATAATTTTTGTACAAACCTGAGGAAGGAATAACTTTTCCTGCATACTTTAAAAGGTATGAAACATTTTTTTCAAAAAGGTGCAAATCATGAAACGATGAAGAAAAAAAAAAATCATGCTTTTGGTTAAAAAAAAAAAAAAAAAAAAAAAAAAAAAAAAAATCGGTGCTCAGGGTACACGAACTTCATTTTGCCAAAGAAACCAGAAGAGATTTCATTTGAGGAAACTGTTGAAATATTATCGAAAGTGTTTGGCGAGCAGGATAGTTTGTTTCATACATGGTATAAATGCTTAAACATCGTGAAAGAGGACGAAGATTTTGTTTCGTATGCTGGGAAAGTTAACTCCCAGTATGAACGTTTCAAAATTAAAGAAATCAAGGAAGATATGTTCAAATGCCTAATTTTTGTGCAAGGTTTAACGGCGCCTAAGGACAAGGAAGTTCGATCAAAGATTTTAGCAATGTTGGAGCATGATATAGACATAACTTTGCAGAAAGTATTGAAGGAATGCATGAAGTTGATTAATATTAAATGGGATAATTTATGTATTGAAGAGAAGAGTATTGCCCGAATACATAAAGTAAAACAACATGCCTACAAAGAAGAAAGACCATACTGCAAATCATGTGGCAACAATAATCATGCTACAAGTAAGTGCTATTTTAGAAATAAAATGTTTTGAATGTGCGCAAAAGGGGCACAAAGCAGGAATGTGTAGAAAGAAAAATTATCAAAAGCCTAAAAGGATAAATACAGTTTTATCTAAAAAAGTTACGAAGGATTTCGGTACAAGAAAGTACGTAGACATTAAATTAAATGGTTGAAATATCACTTGTTTGTTAGATACCAGGAGTGACATTTCCACAATTGACGAAAATACCTGGAGAAAAATAGGTCGACCAGAGTTGCAGAACACTAAGAAAATTGCGAGAGGCATTTCGGGTAATAAGTTGAAATTCAAGGGTGAATTTTTCGAAGGTACCATTCGACAGCAAAATTCACAAAACTAAAGTCTATGTGATTTCAGGTAAAAAATTCAAATTTATTTGGCATTGATTTAATTGTATTATTTAATTTATGGAAGAAACCCATGAATACGTTTTGTAGGAAAATGAATGTGTCAAATATAGGAAAGTCTAAACAGACAGAAAAAGTTATGAAAGATTTGAAGAATGAATTTACTGAAGTCTTTGCAGATGAACTTGGTTGTTGTATGCAGACAGATGTGAAATTTGAACTAAAAGATAACATAAAACCAGTATTCAAACTGAAAAGAAAAGTTCCCTTTGCATCATTAGAGACAATAGATAAAGAGTTACAGAGATTGGAGGAGAACGAAGTTATTAAGAAGGTAGATTACTCTGAGTGGGCATCACCTACAGTCTATGTAAAAAAGAGAAATAATAAAATAAGTGTGTGTGGATTTCTCAACCAGACTGAATGAATGTTTAAAGGATCACAGGTATCCACTCCCCACAACAGAGGAGAAATTTTTAAGGTTGAATGGGGGGCAAAATCTTTTCGAAAATTGATTTGTCAGAAGCTTATCTACAAGTCAAGGTCGAGAAGGAATGTTCTAAATATTTAACCATCAACACTCATAGAGGATTGTATAGGTTAAAACGTTTATCGTTCGGTTTGAAGGTAGCACTGAGTGTATTTCAGCAAATTGCGGATACGATGGTGTTGGGTCTAGATTATGTAATGGCATATTTGGACGACATATTAATAAAAAGTGAAAATGTGGAAGTGTATAAAATTCATGTCCATGAAGTTTTCAAAAGAATTAAGAATTATGGATTCAAGGTAGGACTTGAAAAGTGCAAGTTCTGTATGAATAAGAATGAATATTTGGGCCAAATAATTGATCATAATAATGTTACCAAAGAAAAAGAAGATTTTTATAAAACCAAACTCTAATGCTAAATCTTTCTAAGAAGGTGACAAGGTCTTCTTTAAGAACTATCAGACTGGAAAGTACTTTTGGAAAGACGGTTTAGTAATTAGAAGAATCAGGAGAGTCATTTACATAATTAAAGGAGAGAAGTTTGTCTGTAAAAGACACATAAACCAACTGAGATACCGATACATCGAAACCGTTACAAATGACCAAGAGATACCAATGGAGGTAGTATATAACACATTCCAGATTCAACCACCCACTAACAATAGTGTACCTATGGAAGTAACATCTACACAAAGAACTACTGATTCTCTTAAACAGGGGAAGAAGTAACAGAAAAAGGAAAAGGACTAAACGGCTATGTCCAGATCCTAAGAGAAAAAAAATATTAAGAGCAAAATTCTAGGAAGAATTTAGCTCGGGGGGAAGGTGTTATAGTGGAACATCCTGCCATCCCCTGAGAATAAATGCTCTACCTGATAAAAGACGGTAACGAACGGTACGTAGAAGGAAGGTCTTAGGCGAAGGCATTCACTATTCAATAGTCTATTCCACTCCAACCTGTTGCTTGTCTATATGTCTTATTGTTGATTGTACCTTAGTACAATAAATCTGTTATACCTTATTCCTGGTGTTGAGTACTATTCTTCAACTGATCTATTTACACTGTGTTCCTTTTTGGGATATATCATAAGGAAAAGGGGAATTGGATTGTAGAATCTGGAGCCAGCAACATGTCACATGAAAACATGTCTAAAATTTGGATAGCTGAATACAGCAGAGGAAACACCTCCCGAAAGTAGTCAATTGAAAACTACATTTTGTCTATAACTGTAACCTCTATTGATAGTCAACAATTGTTTTGCTTTTCTATTTATAATTTGTTTGCATTTTGAGTAAGCTTTTAGAAAATAGAAAACCCCAGCTTAGCAAATTGTACATGGAATGTTTCAAGAGGTGCATTTTGGCAGGTACACAACAAATCAACACAAGACAACTTTACCTGGAGTCTGATGGCAGGTGGAAATCTCAACCAGACAAAAGACATGCCTTTACTTGCTGCTAACAACATGAAGAGGTGAAAACTTCTACCATGGCTAGCAAGAATGTGTATTGGGTGCCCTGACTGAGCAGATGGGCATAACTGGTGCTGTGGCGAAGTGGAGATGTATCGTCACTTCATCACTAATTGAGCTAGTAAGATATGTCTGTATTAAAAATTTCTAGATATATTGAAAATAAAAATTTTAGTTTGGGGTACCTATGTATTAACTAATTAAAATTTAAAATTGAGAAGTACATAAGAAACTTTTGTTTTGGATTTGTAATTCTACCTGTAATTCCAGGATTAGGAAAAATGCTGTCCTCATTTCAAGTCAGGAGTGTAACAATTAAAAGAAATAAAAATAAAACCTTACCAAAGTATTTCTGTCATTTTCCACTTGTGTACGTTTTTGAAATTCCAGTTTTATTTGGCTCCTATGGTGGTGGCGGTATGGAGGAAAAAAAAAAAAAAAAAAAAGGTAAAAAATAAAAAAGAGAATTTTAAAACTTAAATTAACTTTTAACTGGTTTGAAAAGAAAAAAAAAGAAAAAAAGAAAAGAAAAAAAGTATGTATGCATGTGCGTGCGCGCACACACACACACACACACGGGAACACAGAAAAATCCTCAGGCCGGTATACTTTCCAAGATCTAAATGTCAGAATTTTGGAACCCTCTCTTGGGTAAGCTATGAATTTTTCAGCACCCCTTATATGCACATATATGAATGGATTTTTGAAGGGAAAAATAATTAAAGTGTAAGGGAGAAGAAAAGTGAATCAGTGAATAATTTGAACATAGAAATAAATTAAAAATTTTACTATAAAAAAAGTTTGATATTTAAGTTGATCAGTATTTCTTTGTGATTCTAACCTAGGGGATCCTACACTTTTTAGACTATCAACCACACTTTATGGAATTTGTAATCCCTCATCAATTCCCCAAAGGCATATATAACATCAATAACAGTTATTTTTTTTCTATTTAAGGGTAAAAATTTCTTTACCTTTTCCTTTTATTACTATCTCTTGAGATTCATTTTAGCTTTACATTTCTTTGAATAATAAGAACAAAACATAAATAATATAGGTAATAATAAATACATTACAAATAGATTCCCTTTTCTGTTGAAATGGCTGACATTAATGGTAAGGATGTGTCAATGAGCAAGAGCATTGGTGTTTTAATTGCATGCCACTACACTCATCCAGGCTCAGTTTGTGTCTTGACTTAATCAGAATTGCATTTTAGTGACTAAAACCATTTTGATCCTGTATAAAAGGTGGGAACACAAGAAAAAATGGCTCAATTACTGCACTAAGCTTGTGGTTATTTAGTAGCAGTATTTACAGTACTCCAATAACCACTGAGGTTTTTTTTTTAAATTTTGTACAATCATTTTAGTTTCAAGATCCATACACATATCAATGACATTAGCATGTGAGAATCAGGATTTCTATCAAATGGCATAACAATGCAATTAAGTATATGAATTTTACTGAAATCTTCCCTTAATTTTCCAGGTGGTTCATGTATAGCTCTAGGTCACAGTGTAAAATATTTTCATATTCTCCTTTCAATTACAGTAGAACAGGACTTCATACAAATCCCTAAGACCTCTTCCTCACATCCTGCTCCGAGAAATGCTCTGCTGAAGTATTAAATCTCCTGGACACTTCATACCATTTACTGATCAGTGCTAAAGTTGAAGTCAAAACATATCCCATGATATGCTGTTTCACAGGACAGTATTTTGATACAAAGCTGACTAGTATAGCTTTAGATCTTACACAACAGAAGCTCCTCTTTCAGCAATATTCAAATATAGAATACTCCAGAACTGACACCCTCATTTCTGGATGGATTCTTTCTGGCATGGTAATTTTTATACGATGTGCATTGTGGCGCAGTGGATATTAGCTTGAAATGAGAGATTTGAGAACCGAGTTTAAATTCCAATTGAATTTATGGGCAAATACCCTTGGAAAAAGGTATTAATCAGTCTTTTCTTCTGCCAGCTATGGGTTAAATAGTAGGACAGATTGGGTCCTCTAGTCTTGGTTGGCAACCAGTCTACAATAGAAAGTGATGGCAACCTTCCGCCCAGTCAGTCATTTTGATACAGGATTGCCCAAGCATGTATTATGTACGACACTTGACTGACTGAAGTTTTAAACTCCCCACAAATATCACCAAAAACTGAATAGCCAGTTGGAGGTTCACTCCAGAATATGCTGCTTACTGTAACCACTACAATAATGACTGGCAAACAGTGTAGTAGGGCTCTTACTGAATTCAGAACTGCTAGTGTTCCAAGAGATGGCACAGGAAATTGCGGAGTGAGTCCCAATCGGCTCTTTGGTAAAAGTAAGATATTTTGCTAGTCTAAGGTTCTTGTGTGGAGTGGGAGAAGATGTTAACAGAAACCATTGCATGGTCAGAGTTTCCGAGGGGGCAGAGTTGCTTGACATTGCAAGAGTCAGGGGTGGAAGTAAAACGGAGATCTAGCAGTGAGTCAGGTCCATTAGGGTTATTAGAGAAACGTGTGGGGAACGCTACCACTTGCATAAGGGACTGAGTGATTGAAAAATTCATGGTGTGGACACCAGCAAGATCTGTGACAGTTTTTCAGAAACTTTATGTGGTGGGCACAAAAGTTGCCAAACACAAAGACAGATGAGAGGAAATGACCCTGTCAATATTATTGGAGATGCTGTCAAGAACGAAACAGTTGGGAGATGAGGGGGAGTGGTAGAGGCAGAAGAGATAGCTAACTGAGCTTAGTAGGGAGAGATGGAAACACACATAAGAATGATCTAGGGATTCAAGAGGAATCACGCTAGCTAGAGAGAGGTGTCCACTGACAAACACTAAGCCCATGCATGTGGACATTGGAGTCCTTCCTGAAAAAGGGGAAGGTAACCAGGGACACAGAAGAGAGGATAGAAGGATCAAGGTTAAGGATGTCAGGTGAGTTGACGTGGAGGAAGGATTCAACATTGTAAAAGTTGGTGCGTATACTTTGTATGTTAGCGAAGGAGATGTTGATGAAACATCATGGATTCATTTACTTCTTACTCCTACCTTCTTTCTGTTTTATATTTAATCTGCCTCAGAAAAAATAAAAATAAAACTGATTTTTAGTGAATAGCTATGCAGAGGATACAACAGTATATGAATGCAGCCTCAAAATTCTGAGTTTTGGAATTGTTTTTCGTCTTACAACCCATTTCCCATAGATGAAATGTTGGGAGTCTCTCGCTGCTATTCCAACTGAAAAAATATTCTAATGAATTACATTCCTTAGTTTTCCCCAACTCAAGCACTAACAGCTAAGACCTGCTACCCCATATATTTTGCAAGAGAGTTTCAGTTTTAAAAGTTTTGAACATGAAACTTTTGCTTTGAAAAGTTTAAAAATGAGTAATGAATGTACTTTTTTCTTTTTTTTAATTTGATGAAACACTGTAACAGTACAAAAATTAAAAAATGTGGCGGAACATAACTGATTACAGGATACAAAAACTAGAATATTAAATTGGTAAAAAAGAGATATCTATTTTTTCCATGTCAAAATCCAATACTTGTATTATACAAGAATTGTTGTATAAAACTTTCTGCAAATGATGTAAATTTTGTTTACATTACAACATCTGATTTTAATTTAACATTGTAAGCATAAATTGAAAGAAGAAAAAAATGTGTTGAACACATACAAACAAAAAGAGAATTTGATTTTTCAATTAAAGTGCATTACAACAGATTCCAATGATGAAAAAGGTTTTTTTTTTCCCCCCATTTTTAACAGACATTTCAGAGACATGTAGGTTTCAGAAGATTAATTTTATTTTTTGATTGCAGCTATTCTAATCTGGGCTTTGTTTTTTACAATGTTCCTCTGGGACATAATAAATCATGGTTTCCTACAGATTCCTTTTCTTTGTTCTGTGAATTGCTTTGACTTATTGAGAAAGATAATGGAGTAGTTTCCTGGTGGCTTTTCAGCTGTTTTAAATTCAAAGTTATCCTTCTAAAGTAGCTACCACCCAATGCAGCTACTCTGTTATCTAATCCAAAGCTTGGAGTGGAGAATAAACAGTTTAATGCTGTTCAAAGGTATTAGCACAAAACTGAACACAACTGATGCAAGAATTTGAACTCTGCTCAACTCTCATTAGACTGTGTTGATATCCACTGTACATCCTTAGCCTACAAAAAAATTTTTGGAGAGCCTTTGGGATGGATATGTTTCTATAAATAACTAAACTTTCCCTTGAAAATGTATGAAACATACAAAAGTATTTTATCAATGATGTTTTTTCAATTACCTCATAACTTTGACCATGTCAAAAAAAAAGTTAACCAAAAGTTGCATTTGTTTAAAGATATATATATTTTTAAGTTTTACTGAGTAGAATCAACAAACCAGAGAAAATTATTTCTGAAGATTAGTTTTTAAATATTAAAAGACAAATTAAATAAATTTTTAAAGAATAAAATTTCTCAAACTATGTAAAGAATTAAAATATCAGTTGAATCTGACAATCAGCAGATTTAACATTTTGCTTGGATTGTGATCAAAAACTTTGTAAAATGATTTTGTACTTTGATGATGTCAAGCAAATCTGCTTTTTTGATGTGGTTTCCCTCACATTCATAATTTCAAGTAAAAAAAATAAATAAATAAAAAAAATTGTACAAAGCATTTTTTAAAAATAATTTTTTTTTTTTTTTGCTTTATCTATACTGGGGCTTCAATAGTCGAAGCATTAAATAATCAAAAAGACATACCTTGCATGTTTAAGCTCAATCTCTAGTGTTGCCTTCTCCTGCTGACATTTTCTTAGATCTTCTCGTAATTTTAAAATATCCTTTTCTGTTTGAAACCAATGAGAGTAAGCCTTGTGCACACTATGCACAAACCTCTGAAATTCTGGAAGAGAGAAGAAAAATGCAAAATGACCACATGAACAAATTTGAGAAAGTGAGGAGAGAATAAAAATAAAAATGAATCAAGTCTCAATTAACAGTCTACAAGAATACATTTTAGCAATTACAATCTTGTTCTATAAGTTTTTTTTTTAATAAGTATTGAAAAAAAAAGAAAGATTGTTTATGAGGAAAGGAAAAAAAAATTCTTAAAAGAAATCATAACTTCAAACAAAAGATGTAATTTTTTTTCCTGGCTTAACTAAGACTATCATTTCAGTTTGCATTAAATTGCAAGTTTCCAAATGCTGTGCACAAAAAACCACTACAAAACCATGACTTCCATTTAAAATCTGTTTTTCAATACTTAAAGCAAAAAAATTCAATATTGTAGTTTATACAAAATTTTCTATGCTCTGAAAACTAAATACATGATGAACTACATCAATGTAAAACATATCAATAATTTTAGTTTTATTACACCAGGGAACACCTGGAAAATCATATTAGTAGTTAACAATTGCTAATGAACTAATAACTTTTGGAAGTTTTTCCTTGGTGTCCTTCCTCTTTAATTGTTCTAAAATCTGTTTTGTTAAGCTAGATTTAAAACAAGAATTAAGATAAAGAGATTTTATTACTTAAAAGGTTAATAGAACTTTGCATGATTTTGTATCAGAAATGTAAATAAAGCAATTCTAAAGAATTGCTGGATTTATTTTTAATCCAACTTTTTATTCAAACATTATTTTTAGTGGATACCTATATTTGAATAGAAGGCTAGTTTTTTTTTTTTAACTCCATGCATACCAAATCATACACTTAAAGTAAATGTGCTCTACCTTAGTTCAAACCAGTGTCCCACTTCATAAGAGAAACAGTGTGCTTTAGACCACAGAGTGTCAGAATCTAGTAATGTTCTATTTACCTTTTTTTTTAAGGAATGCCCATTTTGTTCAGATTTTCTTGAAAGCCAGTATCTGCTTGATTTCATATCCAAAATGTAAACAAAATAATGTGCAAAATAGTTAAGCCAAACTGTAGTAAGGTGATACAGCAGCAGTTAAAGGTTTGGATAAATTATTTTCCATAAATTTTCCTTTATTGTCCACATAAAAATGGTTTCATGATATTGCCATCCAACAGAAAAAGCACTGAAATTCTCAGTATCTAACTCAAACAGATACTTATCTGTGGTACTTAGCAATGAAAAATTATTTCAGTTAGCCAATCCTTCTTTACAGTTATCATTAATATAACATTTACAGAAGAGAAGAATTAGTATATACCATGGATGAAGGAAAAAATGCTTGCAGACCATATTCAAGCATTATTTCACTGATGTAGTTTAAAGAAATAAAAACATCTGTGCAACATTGGTTTATTCGAAATTTAGTATGGATTTTATCTTTGCTATATGGAATTTTTCTATATTCACTGTTACCATTCATTATAACAAATTTAATTTAGCTACAAGCAATGAAAAGAAAAATGCAAGAAAATGACAAACAAGTTGTTAAGAGCTTTGTAAACTAGTAAACAGGAACAAAGAATACTGTTTATTTTTAAAAGGTTTTAAAAAGTATTTACTCTTTGTAAAATAAGCATTTCTAAAATGTTATTACAAATTAAATACAAATTTGTTTTACTATTTCACAAATCCCAATTCAGACCAAACTATTATAAAGGCAGCAGTTTAAAGGAGTAATGGTATCAAGGAAGTCAAAAACACAAAGTAAAAATTATTCATTTCAGGTCATGTTCTCGAGTTAAAACACTGGCTCATTTTCAATTACTATATTAACCATATAAGACATATCCCCAAACAAAATCAACCTTTGTCCTATGTGGCAGGAGGTAAAGTTTCGGATCTATGAATCTTAATGATTAATTAGTGTTGAGACACTATCATATAACAATGTCACAGTCAAAATGCTAAATCATTGTAGCCTTTATTTGCTGACTAATGATATTGTCAAAAACACAATAATAAGAATTTGTTTGTTTTGTTTTACTGCCTAAGTTAACAAAAAGTTAAGAACAATTTCAAGAAGTTTGTATATTTAACAAATTAACATATATATAGACAAATTCATACATTTAACAAATTTATATATTTAACACTAAAATTTTATGAAAATGTATATATTTAATTTAGCTGTTTAAATTTTATGGCATACCAACCACTATGGGTTATCTGAAGCCAAATCCAGCCTACATACATTATATCTATATGTATTACATATACAAGATTTGAAATTGCACATTCGGTAGAACCAAGTTTTGGAATATATAGCAAGTTGGTAGAAATACATATATCTATGTGTGTGAGATAGTATTCAACCAGTCATATTTTTGAGTACATTCCAATTTCTTTTAAGAATTCGAGTATCCTGCTTGGTCTCATTTCAATAAATAGTTTTTTCAAACTACTTGTTTGGTAATACTTCTTTCGCACTCTAAGTTTGTATACTCTAAAAGTATGTTTGAAACTTAATCTTTTTTGGCAGCTGGTACATATTGGGGATTTTGTGCCCTCCAGTAAATGATGGTGCATGATGTAGGTATAGCCTATGTGAAGGTAGGTCAGCAAAATCTGTTCTATTTCTCTATTGTCCAATAGTGGGTTTTATGTTCTGGAGTTTGTTGTTAGTGTATCTATTCCAATAATTTTGCCACTTGTTAAAAATTATTCCCTTCACTACAGCTTTAAAATCAGTATAAGGAATTTTGATTTTTGCTATTTTATCTTTCATTGCTTTCGAGACTGTCCTGTCATTTCCCTGAATACCTAGATGGCTTGGAATCCAACAAAAGATTATTTCTTTTGCTTTTAGTTAAATTATACACTGTTTAATACTTGTGTGATTAAAGGATCACACAGGTTTTTGTTTTATAAAGCAGTAAGCACAGATAACAAGTCTGAAGATTATGAATTTGTTGCGATGGATTATAGTGATTATATCCAGTGCCAAATTAATAGCAATTATTTCAGCACTATATATGGAAGCTGTATTTAGTAATCTTTTATGTTTCTTCTGATCTTTAAGTATGGCAGCAGATCCTACTTTATTTTTCATGTTTTGCTCCATCTGTATATACATAAAGGTAGTCTAGATGGTTATTTTTTATGTTGAGTATTTCTGATTGGTTAGTTTTGTATTTTAGGTATTTTGTCAGATCAAGAATAACTTTTAGTTGATTTATTATCCAGGGTGGTGTAGAAGATATAGTTGATTCATGAACTTGCGTTGTATCTATTTGGTTCTCTTGTATGATTTCTTTAATCCGTAAACTGAAAGGTTTGATAGCCATTTCTTTTTGCTGAAAAAGCTGTTTTTTTTGTTTGTTTTTTTAATTGTATCACCCCGAGCAAGGCGGTAACGCCACTGATGTGCAGGGGGCTATGTAATAGTGAAAAGATTGGAAAAGAGAAAGCCGGAAACCACATCCTAAACAGGGAACAAGGGATAAGCCTCTTAACCTGTTCTGTGTATTGCAGTTAAAAAATAGTACTGAAAGCTGGATTTAGAGGGCATGATGAAAGTTTTAGGTAATATTGCAGAGTGAGTTTTTTCCTGTTTCAAGTTAAGAGGTGGTTCATTTGCTTCTGTGTACAAGCTCTTAACAGGAGAGGTGCTATATGCTCCAAGAGCTAATCTAATTCCCTGGTGATGTATCGTATTTAGTTTTTTCAAGTATGTTTTTCTGGCTGCTCCATAAATGAAGCAGCCATAATCAAGTTATGATCTGATTAAAGTGTGATACAATTTTATTAATGTTTCTTTGCTTCCTCCCCAATCAGTATGTGCTATAGTTCCGAGTAATTGTATAGTTTTATTGTGTTTCATTCTCAAGTATTTAAGATGGGGAATGAAGGAGAGTTTGTGGTCAAAAATGACTCCCAGGTATTTGTAATGATCTACTACTGGGATTTCGGTATCATCAATTTTCAGTACTGGGTCAAGGTGGAGTTTACGTAGTGTAACACCCCAACGGATGGTCTGAACAATTTCTTTGGCGGCCGTTCTCCACGCTGTGATATTGCCGGGAGTTTGTTGAAAAAACCGGAACCTCAAGCTGGGGGTACAAGATTAAACTATAAGGAACAAACTTCCACAAATTGGATGAGTTGAAACGATGCTTTATTTCGTTTAGAGTTAGCCTTTTCGGTTGGGGCAGGCGAATGTGACACACAGCTCTAACTCTAATGGAGATCAAATTCGAACTGACCGAAACAAGAAGAATGGAGGTTCTACTTCAAGCACACGCCTGGCAGAACTAACTCAACTCAAATCATTCACTTGATCTGACTCGGAAAAATCACCTGTATTTATTTAAAATTAATCCGGAAATGCTTTAGACCACCGGGTACAGGGTACTTAAATTTTCCATCTTTTGATGTGTAAACATCCTGCAGACACCCAGTCTGTACTTAGCCTTAGTATTTTTTTCCAGGATTTTTTTATCTTAATAAAGCTTCAGCCAGAAAATTCTTAATGTGTGGTCAAGATACAGTAAAAGACAGCCTATGACCTGGTCATTCAAAACCCTGAACTTTATCTCTTATCACATTAAATCACTGAGTCAAATATTTATCGGAAGAGTGGTAGAATTTTCTCTTCCACAATTTTCCTCATAAAAGAAAAATCGTTTATTTTTTCTCTTCTTTTTCACTTTTGTTAAACGAAACATGTTTTTAATCTATTTTCTATTTTAATCTATTATAATAAAATACATATTTTACAAAGCACCTTAATATACGCCTTGTTATCGTGTCACAGTAGGTTGCAGAAGTGGACACATTTTGTTTTTTTCTTTTGAAAATGTTAGTCTATTCTCTGTTTATTTGTTTAGCTTATCAAGGCAGATCTGAAGTTGTCTTTCAATGTGGTTCATGTTTTTTGCTTGATAACATATCAGGAAATCATCCCCATATAAAGCAGTTTGTTCCTGTTTAGGTTTTTTTACAATATTATTTTTATATTACCTAATGTAACAGACAATATACTACCTTGAGGTACAGAGAAGATATTTCCTATTCGGACTTTAAATTTTCTATCTTCTAGGAAGCTTTTAATAAATATCAGCATGCTATCCTCTATCCCAAGGTTTTTGAGGTCTCTTACTATACCATATTTCCAGGTTGTATCATATGCCTTTTCTAGATTGAAGAAGACAGCCACTAAATGTTCTTTTTTTAATAAAAACCTCTCTGATAAATGTTTCTAATCTGATCAGATGATCTATTAGGCTTCTTCGGCTTCTAAAACCCGATTGATATTCGGTTATTAATTTGTTCTTTTCTAGGTACCATGTCAATCTGGCATTGATCATCTGCTCTAGTGTTTTGCACGCACAACTGCTAAGAGCAATGAGCCTGTAATTTTTTGCATTTGTTACATCTTTGAACAGTTTTTGTATCGGTATAACTGTGCTTGGTTTCCATACTTTAGGGATACTCCTGCTGTTCCATATGTTATTGTATATTTGTAGGAGATATTTTTGTGAGGTTTCTGGTAATTCTTTTAGGAATTGATAATGAATCTTATCTGGTCCAACTGCAGTATTGTGAGCCTTGTTAAGAGATTTTTTTAGTTCTAAAAGCTGGTTATAGGTTTCTGTATTTTTGTTTTGAAATTTTATTTTTACTGCTTTGGTTTTGATGGCTTGGAAGATTTTACTTCGGTTTTTAGCGAATGAGTTTTGCAAGAAAGTTTCGGCAAGATGATTTGCTATATCTTTCTCGCCAGTTATTTTCAGATTATTGTGAATGAGGTGTTTTGTGGAAGTATTGCTATTTTTACCTGCTATTTTTTGGATCATCCGCCATACTTCTTTTGGTTTTGTGTTATTGTTTATTTTGGTTACATAATTTTCCCATGAATTTTGTTTGAAGTCCTTAATGATCTTCAGGATTTGGCTCTGCTATTTTTGAATGAGTTTAAATTTTCTTTAATGCTGCTCTGCGTAGTCTTACAGCTTTTTGGCATTCTTTGTTGAACCATGGCCTATGGTATTTTAATGAGGTGGAGCTTTTTGGTATATATCTTTCAGCTATATTTAGTAGTGTGTTCATAAAATATAAAATGTCTTCCTCTTTGTTTTTATTTGCTTCTGGGGTTAATTCAGCAAGGCATGATGTTTTAAAACCATCCCAATTCGCCTTTTTCAGATTCCAGTTTGGAGTTCTTTTATTTAATTTATTAATCTTGTTTTCTAATAGAATCAGAAAGTGGTCACTTCCACATGTATCATCATGCACTTTCCAGTTGTAATCTAAAACAGATTATGGTCACATATTGTTAAATCAATTGTAGAGTATGTGTCTGTTGCTGGGTGCAAATATGTATTTGCATTATTATTATTATTATATATGCACAACTGATGCTTATTTAATATTGATTTTATTATTTTGCCCTTTTTATCTGTTTTCATACTTCCCCAGATCTCATGGATATTGAAGTCACCCATTATAATGAAGGGTCTTGGTAATTGTTTTATTAAATTATCTAACTCTGATTCTTTTAGTTCTTAGCTTGGAGAAATATACAATGAACAAACTGTTATTGTTTTATGGAAGGTTGCTGATATAGCGGCTGCTTGTAGACTTGTATTTAGTTTGATTTCCCTGTGTGGGATATTATTGTTTATGATCACTGATGACCCACCAGAATGTCTACAATGTGATGTTTGATATAATTGTATGAATGATAGTTTTTAATTTTAATGGTATAACTGCTTTTGAGGTGAGTCTCTTGAAGGCACATGATTGCTGGGTAGTATTTAGTGATGAGCAATAACAATTCTGAATAATTGGCCCTTCTTCCTCTGATATTCCATTAAATTATTTTCCATTTAGATTTAATTTGAGATTTATGTGTTTTTTTTGTTTTGAGTTTCGCTTATTTGTGGAGTTTTATTTTTAATCTCCATTTCTTCAGGTTCCTCGGATTTGTTTGATGTAGTTATCGGGGCGGATTGTGTTATTCTTTTAGTCGAGGTCTAGGTCTTTTTTTTTTAATACTATTATCTTTTGTTTTATTTTCAATCATGTCTTTCTTAGAATCTGGAGGTTGGCTTCGTGATCTTTGGCATCTTTCACTTGTACTTTCAGCTGTCCTGGAACACTTTTTGGGCAGTTCTACATGGTTATCAATATTTACTTTTGTTTTTGTACTAGACTTAGTTAATTTTGTTTCTATTAAATATTTTTAGGTTTTCTTGGAATGTTGGCCATTCTTATATTCAAATTTACTAACTTTTCAATAAGTTTTTTTGTAGTTATCTATTGAAGTGGTGTCCTGAGGTTTTTTGATTTGGATTTTGTACAACATTGGCATATGTTTTTGTTCCCATATAGCTTTCAACAATTTTTCTAGCTTCTGGGAAAGGTAAATTTTTGGTGTGTTCTACATACATCATTTCCTTTTCTTTCTTGTAGACATCACAGGTCCTTGAAAAGGCAAGATGTCCTTCAGGGCAGTTTGCACATTTTATATTTTTGCACTCACTCTCTGTGTGGTTTGGGTCAGGTTCACCACACTTCCCACACACTTGGCATCCTCTGCAAATGTCTTTGTGATGACCAAATTTTTGACATTTGAAACATTGGAGGAGAGCTGGTATAAATTGCTCTACCCTTTCTATTGTATAGCCAATCCTGATATCTTTGGTATGGATGGTTTATCGAAAGTGAGTATATATGTGTGTGTCTGCATAATTTCGTTGTTTTGTCTGATGATAATTCTCTCATGTTCCTTTACAGCCTGTTTTTTTTAATGCTGTTTCAATTTACTCTGGTGTTGCTAATGAAAGCTCTCTGCTTCTTATAACACCTTTTGAAGTATTTAATCTAGTGTGTGGATATGCTTTGCATTTGATGCTGTGAAATGTATCCATTTTGAGCAAATTATCTGCGTGTTTCTTCATTTGTTACCATTTCTAAGTTTAAAATTTTTCGGATTTGAATTACTTGATATAACTTTTTCAATTAAAAAAGGAGACACTTGGTCTAATTTAATTTCATCCAGTGATTCAATGATAATGAATCTTGAAAAGTCTACATCAGTTTCAGAATCCGAGTCGGATAAACACCTTTTAGATTTTTCAAAGGAAGAAGCCATAATTGGGTTTTGATTTTCGTTGGTCCAATACTCCACCACGGAGTTGAACTAGGGTTGGGAATGAACCAAGGGGGAAACCCATTTGCCTTGGCTGAGACGGAGATACAATACCAATATACTTGTGCCAAAAATAAAATTCCGATCATTTGCTGAATTCTGGGTTTTATTACTCAATAATATAACCGGAGTCATCAGTCTTTTTCTCCTAACACAATTGACCCTCAGCCCCTGCCTTCTAGCACATATAAGATGAAGGGTTGGAAAGTGTTCTGTAAAAGTAGATTGGATAATATAGTCGAGACAAAAAGAAATACATATGAGATAGGGCATGTCGGGACCAGCTGATTGATCGGATTGGGCCCAATCCGACTGCCTGTCTAGCTCAGCTAAGGGCCAAAGTGGTGTGTTGCAGATCATGACCACTTTTCACCTGGGTCATGACCTGCTCAACCACCAGGATCCCATCCCCAGACATTACAGATCACCACTCATGGCCAACAGGTAGCTCCCTTGGGGGACTTTTACCACCTGCAGAGGTGCAATCAGCGTATTCTGAAGCCCCACCAACAGGGCACACAATGATAAGAAAAAGTAAATATGAGGTACAAGTTTTATAAAAAGTAAAGCAAGCTCAGTCTACTTAATACTATTGAGATTGGGTATTTGCATTATTAAATCAAGAATCAAATAATCTGAGAGGAATAAACATGAAATAAAAGGTTTAGTGAGTTATTAACAGAGTCTACAATGAGAGACAGCTACTCTCATGGACTATGCAGAGACTCTATAGTATGCAAAAACATTTTAAAAGGGGCTTACTGCAAATTTTATCCTCCTTTCCTCAGTATTTGACCGTGTACACTTCAGTCAATCTCTTGAATATACCAATCTGTCTCACAAAATTCAATATCAAAGATATGAATAACCAAGTTTAGCATGGTCACACTTACTAGAAACAGGACATACTGATGTCGTAAATTTATGGCATTTTAAAAAAAAACATTCATTGGCAAATTTCTTTTTAACTGTAATAATTAACTAACCACTATCTAAATGTCTTTTTTTTTCTTTTTTTTTAAATTAAAAAGTAACATTTTACAAACACTTACCATCTTCTGTTCCTTCAGCTAACACAAAGTGATTGCGAGTAAGGGCATCATAGCTGGCAACAAGTGATGGAAACATCATCTAGAACAGAGCACAAATAACATTTTATTAAAATTAGGATTTGGTGAAAGAATTAGTTAAACACTTTTGACCAAACTTGCTGTATCTGTTAAGAGATAATCCATAAACAACAAAGCAGAGTTTAAAAATGTTAAAATCAACTGGAAATTAAATAAGGTGAATAGATTTCACTTGCCAAATATTATGTAACATCAGGTTTAACAAATTACATAACATCTATAAGGTACATATTTGTAACATAGGAACAATATAGAAAGAAGAAAAAAAACAAACAATATAGATATTTATTGTACAGGTGGCTACAAAAACAAATATGTGTTGCTATTCTTTTTTTCTCTATTAATACAAAAATCAAACCAATTTTGTTTGAAGATCTTGGTTGTTATAGTAAGATTTCAAATATTTTTTAAAATGAAAATTATTATACATTGATTTATTTGGACTAGTATTGTCATTTTAATTTTTATAGTCACAATGTAGTAGCTGTTATACTCTCTAGACTCTTTCAGGTGTATGTTTTAGTCAGCAACTTGCAAGTGTTTTAGTCAAACCCTTTTAATTTATTTTGATATCTAGGAGAGGGGATAGCTTGTATCAGTTAATTCTTCTTAATTTGTCCTGGTCATACTGGTTTTATTTTTTGCTACTAAAACAGGACTTTCACTTATTGATTCAAAGATTGTAATGTGATTGATACCGACTTAGCTGACCGCCTGCAGTCACTCTCTCACCAGCGTGACTTGGCTTCCCTGTGCTTCTTCTATAAATACTTTCATGGCTTCTGCTCTGATGAACTTAAATCACTGGTGCCCGCTAGGTGTGAATTTGCACGAGATACTAGATTGGCAACTAGGTCCCACCCTTTTACAGTGAAACCGATGAAATGTAACCGCAATTTCTACTCCAACAGCTTCTTTTCTCGCACTTCCTGCCTGTGGAATTCCCTTCCGCATGCTTGCTTCCCCGACAGCTACAACCTCCAGGAGTTTAAATGTAGGGTTAATAGACACCTCCTATCACACTAACTCACACCCATTCTCTCCAACTCTCTCCCTATATACATCCTAACTCGTCTATCACCGTCCTTCTGACATTTCCTATACCCAATCGCTCTATGTAACCCCCTGCGCTATAGTGGCAATGGAATGCCTTGCTTGGGGTGACATGATTTAAAAAAAAAAAAAAAAAAAAAAAAAAAAATTATGCCATAAACCAATATTGCAGCTTTAAACTTGTCTGTTTTTTTTTATTAATTAAAGTTAGAGGACAAGCCTGCAACTGTCTTCTTTGTGTTGCTGTTATGCCACAATATATTTCATTATGTACTCCTTTTAGTATGTCCCTTCTCAGTATTTGTGGAGCTACTATTAAACCTCCATTGCATATAATGCCATTTTTTATGGTAAATTTGTGCATTGTTTCCTTAAAGGGTCGCCCTGCCATTGAATTATTTTTCCATATTCTCTAATATCCTGGTTAATACTGGCTCTTGCTTTGTTTCTATTTTGAGCCTATTTAGAGGAAGAACATTTGTTTCAACTGTGTATTATTTTCTTCAGCATTTTGTTTTTCTTATTTCATTCTTGAACTGCAATCTTACTAAAGTGTCTACATGAGGAATATTGTTCCCTTTTACATACATACTATGTCAAAACCAAATGCCATGATTTTTATTGCCCATCTTAAAATCCTTGACAATATGACTTTTGGCAATTCTTAAATAAGAATGACCAGATCCATGCTCCATACTATTGCTAGCACTTCTTTTTCAATATTAGAGTAGTTAGTTTCTGCTGACATTAACCTTTTTGATATGTACATGATTGGATGTTCTTGTCACAGAACAGCAGTAATCACCTTCTCACTTGAATCCATGGTTAACGTCATTTCTTTTTGGGAATCAAAAACTTATTGGTTTGCCCCCTCAGAAAATCTTTTAGTGTTTCAAATGCAACAGATTGCTTCTGTGTTCACTCAAATTCATTGTTTTTTTTGGGGGCATAATTTTGCAAATGGTTTTATTATGCCACGGTATATATTTACTATAAAAATTTATCCTTAAAAAGGATTCTAATTCTTTTTTATTAGTTAAAGCAGCTACTTTCTGATATTTTCTTTGTTAGTCTCTCATCAGGTGATATGCTAAATATGATATCTTTTTATAGTCAAAATTACATTTCTCTGTTTATGGTCAATCCTGCCTTTTTTAATCTCATCAAAATTTCCTGTTTTATATTTTAACTCTTCTTTAGTTTTTGCCCCTACACCTATATTGTCCTTGAATTTTTAAAAAAAAATTTTCCCCTCAATAAGACTTTCAATTGCTTTTTGAAAAATATGGCTGGAAGTTTTTATCCTAAATGGTAGACATGTCCATCTTAATATGGGTGCTTATCATGGTTATTTCCTTGAATTTCTTGTCAATTTCTATTTGATTGTATGGTGATTTGAGATCATTATTCGCAAAGTACACCAATATTGCTAAACCTTGGCAACGGAAATGAGTGAATATATCTGGTAATTCAACCCTATCTTATAATCACCACAAATCCTTAAATCTCCATCAGTTTTGTTTATTGCTACTCTTGGTGACACTCAATTACTACCACCTTGAGTTTCTCTTTCTAGTTTGCATTGTTGTATCATTTTGTTTAATTTTGCTACGACCAAAAGATAGGATATGGACTGGAACTTTTCTTGACTATATACTTTGGATAGTTCTCCTTTAGTTGAATGCTTGCTTTATGGCTTTTCAACAATCCTACTGCATTTCTTTCTGCTTGATTAGTCTTGCTGTTTCTTCTTTTAATACATCAATCCCTAATAATCCGTGATCTTTTTTGCATGCTGCAACTGTAATGGGAATTATTTCAAAACCCTTGTCAGTTTCAAAATTGCCTTGAAATGTGCCCATTGTTTTTATGGGCATTCCATCAAATTGCTTTAGCTATATGCTGCTTTTACTTAATTCTAATCATCCTAATTTTATCCAGACATTTTTGGTATCAGGTTAATTTCACTGCCCGTGTCAACTTGCATGTCAAATACTTAGCCATCTATCCTTATTTTTTCTCTACCCCTTTTTTGTTTATTCATTGTAAATACTCCAGCTTCTTTGAAGTGGGGTTTGAACAATTTTTCTTTTTCTAATTTGCTTTTTGTGTACATTCTGAAAATGATTTTTTTCCAATTGGAGCATATTTTCCCCAAAGCTGGACATTTATTCTTGTCTCTCATATGACTTTTTACAATATTTACATTTAATTATGGATTTGGTAGTGGTTGTCTTATATGTCTCAATTTTTTTTTTTTTTTTTTGGTTGATTAAATTCTCTAATCAACTAATTGTTACAGAAACTAGACACCAGCTTCCAAACTCATTCTGCTACTCTGCAGACATTCTAGTATTTTGTGCTTGTGGTTTTGGTCTTGCAAGCTTTCAATTAAGCTAATTCATCTTCTGTAGTCATTTCATGTGCTCCCAATTTTTCAAGTTCACAATAGTTTACTTGTTCTTTCAATCTATGTAAGTATTGCATAAGGGACTCATTTGGTGCTTGTCTTGTTTCCAAAAACTTGCTTCTTTTCGCTATTACAATTTTTTTTTTGGTCTTGATTTTTTCTTCTAACATGCTCAGATAACACATTGTCGAAATTTTCTTCACAGCTTTGCATCTAACAGTAGCAAGAAATAAATCAGTTATTTTGTTTTCTCCATTGGTCTTTGAGTCTTAATTTCTTTACTCCTGCAAATGATGCAAAAGTTCTCATACATGTTTCTACATGTTCTGTGGTTTTTGCATAGTGTTGATAGGAGTCGACAGTTGTACCATAGAGGAGTTGTTTGATACTGATAAGCTAGCTGATGGAATTAAACTATCAAAGTTTTGCTCAATTTGAGTTTAAATTTTTGTATAAATGTTAGTAATGGTTAGTGACCACACACAAACTAGAATATCTACTCAATTTCAAAATGGACAGTTTTTGAGCAATAGTTCTATAGTATTTTTGACACAATCTTGAATTTTTATAACATGTATCTATAAGTTTACCATTCAACTATGCTTGGAATATCACTGCCACATATGATCTGGTGCTCCTGCTTTATATTTAGAGATTCTTGATAAAATTCAAAGAAAAAGAATTAGCAGTATTATTGGTCCTGATCATGAATCTTGGCTTCAGTCACTTTCTCGCTTGCCTCTCTTTGCCTTTTCTATAACTACAGTGGAACCTGTCATATACGATCACCCCTGAAGCCATCAAAAACTGTAATCTGGTAATAAATAACATAAGATGACCTAACTTTAAAGAAATTTAATTCAGCATAATTCATTTTAAATTTTGAAAACATATTTACAATGGTCAACAAGAAACTATATTTATTCAGAAAAAATATTAAGTGAACTTTAGTACATTTTAACAAGAAATAACAGTTTAATACAACACTACAATAACATCATATTGAGGTTTGACTCCAATCATGTATCTATACAGGTTGAAATTTCTTCTGAATATGTCAATTTTTTATAGACCTCTGAATTCTTTCTGATACGCCTCTAATGGAAGATGATCTATTGCTCTCTCTCATATATATATATATATATATATATATATATATAGCATAATGAAAAAGGCCACAAACTTAATGAAAATAAAGTTTTATCATCAAAATGTTCACGTTATTATTAAGATGGAAGACCAAAGTATTTTTTTAATTATTTTTTGAAATTTTTTAATTCTTTCTAACATGCTTGAAATTTTGGTTAAAATCTTGTTTTGTTTATGTCATCGCCTTCTCTAACTTTAAACATCGATATTTTTTTTTTCTCTCCATAGAAAGTATAGTTGTAGCCTTAGGAGATTGTATATCCTACTTTTTTTGTCAGATTAGTGCTACCTAAATGAAAATCTGCTCTGAATTGAAAAATAATAAACCCAATAAAACTCTGACATTACTTCTAATTGCTTTTGCAAATAAGTAATATTAAGGATGAAGAAATAAAATTTTTTTGATGAATAATGAATTTTTACAAGAATATTTTTACATTTTAATTATAATAATTTATAATAGTTTAAAATCGTGTAAAATTCTGTATTGCGGTGTTCCCTGGAGGTTATATAATAATTAAGTGGAAACAAAATTTATGAGTCCAAAATCGCAAAGATTATTAAACATAGTGGTACCATCTATTTTTAAAATAATTTTTATTTACATGAAAATAAGGAATGTATTATTAAATACATTCCTTATTTTCATGTATGGTTGACTAAAATTGCCCTTATTATGAAAAGGTTATGTAATTTAAGAGTTTTGTTTCTTTACTTAGATTTATGAAAATTGCATTTATGATCATGCGTAGCAGCTGTCATCGCTTCGTCATTCAACAAATGTTCAATCAGATTAACACGACCAATCATTAATAATTGGTTGTATATTACTTTTTTATGCTAAGTAATATTTCTTTAAAATTAGATTAATTTAACTTTCAATTTTCTAATTTTACAAAAATTAAAGTGTCAGAAATCTTTTGAAATATTTTTGAAGTCGATGAATTTTTGTTTACAAATTTCTTAAATTAAGAAAAATGGCCGCTTTTAAGAAAATTATAAGAAATCAAAATTAAATCACATTCCTATCTTTCTATCTGAAATTGAAATAAATCAGAATTTTTTACTTAATGGAAATAAATCTCATGAAATTTTTAATTAAATCTAAAATGAAATCTTCAAGAATGTTTTTCTCATTTTTAAAGTTTCATTTTAAGCTTAGGTATCTAAAATTTATGCCAAATTATTGGCGGTATTGTCAGCACCTCCAGTAAATCGCTGAAAACTTTTTCCATCAAAATGTTTTAAAAGTTTATTATTACGAGTTAAGTAAGATCAAGTATTTTTAAATTAATTTTTTAAATTCTTTTTGGTAAAGTTTCGATTTTAATTAGCAGGTAACAAAATCAGTAGGAGAGTTTACAATGGAAAATGTAATAAAAAAATAAAACTTCAATATAGAAATTGAAATTATATAACTCAGTCCCCCACCCCGGTGACAAAAACAATTTTGAAATTCTTGCAAAAAATCAAATAATTGTTGGATTTTAAATGAAACTTTCACAAATGAAATTATTTTGAAATTTTTTTTTAAATCTTGGTATATAATAGGTGCCTCCAATTAAATCACTGGTCATTTGATACCACAATTTAAATTTAATTTTTAAAAATAAAAATGTTTTCTTGAAGCTTTAATTTAATTTAATTGAAAGCCACAAGATTAAATTTACTAATTACAATAAGCAAAATACCCTGGTTTAGTTCAAACCGAAATTATATTGATCGGAATAAAAAATTTAACTGCTGAAAAAAATTTTTTAAAAATTTACCGCCATTATTGATTGATCTACACAATGTAAACAGTAGCCAAATTTCTGTTTTAAAAATCTTGCAAAAAAAAAAAAAAAAAAAAAAACCTCCTTGACATGTCATTTAAGTCAATTTTTATAATTGAAACTTACCTTTATCTGATTTCAAACAATTAGTAAGTGCTTACTGCCCGGAAATTTACGATATAAATCTCTCTTTAACTATGGTAGCCCTCTTATCTGCATTATCTTAGGTGACAAATTATTTATTGACAAGCAGTAGGTGTGAATGACGTTTGGATGGCAACCAAAAGTGACAAAAAATTCATGTAGCTTAAAACGTAACATTTGGAAATTTACATTTTTTTTTGTTTTTTAACTAAATAGTAAAATTAAAAATGTAACATAATATTTTCAGCAAGTATATAATATTTCATAGAATTTTAGTTTAGATTTATGGCCAGACTATGCTTTCTGAATAAATAAAAAATATGCTTTCTGAATAAATAAAAATTTAAATTTCTTTTAAAATGTAATAAGAAAGATTAAATTAAAATAACCAAACTAAGTTATGTTATTTATTAAATATTTTTATGTTTAAATATTACATATTTTTCTGAAATTATTTATTAATGCGCTTTCTGAAAAATTTAAAAAATTTAAATTTCTTTTAGAATAAAAGTGTGGTTTGTGTCGTTTTCGATGTAAGGGGAATTCATTCAAACACTTGTAACTTCTAAAAACAATACGACCTCTACGGAAACTTGTTATGATCCATATGGAACACCGTACTTTATAAAAATTATCAATATTTATATTTTTTTAATTATTTTAAAAATAAAATGGGTGAATGATTTTTAAACTTTTCAATAGGCAATATAATAATCAATTCTTAAGTAAAAAAGAAATTCAACGCTTTTTTTAATAAAAGGTTTTTAAAATATTTGTAACACTTTTATGAATTAAAAAAATAACAATTATTTCAAAATTTTATTAGTAAACGAAAAAAAAAATTTTTTCTTCAGATTATAATGTCCTTAATTATTATTATTTATTCCAGCAATTAAAAGTTTATCAAATTAAATTATATCAGAGTTTTATTGTATCTTCTTACTCTTCGGAGCAGATTTTCGGTCAGGTTGTCCACTTTAAAATAAAAAAACAGATGATTTAAATTTATATGCCCCAATGAGTCCTGCATTTAACTAATAAAAAAAACTTTTTACAGCTAATTAAAATTTATTAAAATTTCATGGATTTTACGTAGAGGGGGGGGGGGTAGCAGTTAAAAAAAAAAAAATTCACCAAGATATTTAAAAAAATAATAATTTCAAAAATAATTTCATTCATTTGTGAATGAGTACTGAAAGCTTCATTCAAATCTGACTATTATTTGATTTTTGCGAGAATTCCCAAATTAATGTGTTTGTCACCGAGAAAAAAATTGGGTTACGTCATCATATAAAACAACGATTTGTATAATAAAACTTTTTTAATTTTCAATTAGTAAATAATCTTCGCTTAATAATTTTATAAACTATCCCCAAGAAATCTTTTAAAGTATTTTAAAAATATTTTTGAATCTAAATTATTATAATTAAAAAAAAAACTACCAAAAGAAACGAAGCAACAGAACAAAACAAACAAAAAGAAAACGAAAATGATTTAAGAATTTCATTATATCGAAAAAGATTTTTTTTCTGACTAGTCACTAATGTTCATGCTTTAAGCAATTAAAAAAAAATCTTATCAAATTAAATGTCATTGCATTTTTTATTTTGCTATATTGGGAGCAAATTTTCGGAAATAGAGACAAAATTAAAACCAATTTTCGCAACAAGATTTAATTTATTTAAAATTTCATGAATTTACGTGGAGATGGGGTAAAACAGAATTGTTTGCTTCCGGAAAAGGGAAAATGAATGAGTTTTGCGTTTTTGTTTTTAAAAAAGCAATTCAAAGTATTTACAACTTCCAAGAATTACATTTTTTTCTTTTGATAAATAAAAAAAAGTATATACCTGTTGGTAAAAAACATTTTCTGGTACAATGAAAATAAAAATAAATTATTACATATTTTTAGAATTGTAAAGGGGGAAAGCACCAATAAAACAATAAAAAAAAACGAGGCAACCGCAACATCATTAAAACTATTTACACAACTTCATCTTAAGAGAAAAAGCTTTTTTTTTTTTTACAGTTTACAACAGTAACACTTTCACAATATCTGAGACCTTAAGAATAGTTAAAGCAAACATTAACCTAATTTCAGCGTTTTAACAAGGCAACAAGTTGCTGAAAGAGAAAACCTGTCTGAGAGACCAGACTTATGCCTTTATGCAAAAAAATAAAAAAGCTATAAAGATCAGTTGATTTCTTTAAGAAACTTTTAGTTTAATAAACAAAGAAGTGCAATTAGGGACATAAAAAGCAAATTATTTTCATAAAATAGTGACGGAAATACGATCAGGAAATGCATAAAGTGACATTAACCAGGCTCTGTTTTGGTTTTGGAAAATTAATTTTTTTTTTGTTTTATGAAGTAAATTTAAGAGAATTTTTCAATATGTATCACACAGAAACCATTTAAAGCTAAAACTTTAATACATTCTTGTCTTAATTGTAAAAAAAAAGTAAAACTACCCAGATGAGGTAGTGCCATCAGGAGTTCAGCTTAAGAAAAAAAATATGGAAAAATAGATCCGTTTGTTAAACTGAAAATTAAAACTGAGCAGTTTTCATGAAAATAATAATAAATATGAAAATAGTTTTACTAATATCGTCAGAGAAATTCTACATTCAAAAAATATAAATGCAATAAAAAATTGTTTTTTTAATCAGGTTATCAAATTAAAATTTTGTTTATGCAAGTTAAAAAGAAACTGATTGCAATAGATTCTGATTATCAAACAAAACATTTCTTTCTGATTAAATTTCGTGGTTTACGGCTCAATTGCAATAGCAAAACAAAAATCTATTTCCTGTCTTTTTTTTTCAAGAATTTATGATTTTAACTTTATGAATTGACAATACAATGCTTCATAGTTGGTAGTGAAAAATAGTGGTTTCACATTAAAACTGACTTCAATAAAAATTCTAAGAGAAAAAAATATCTAAATATGAAATTTATTTCAGTTAAAGTACAAAAAAGTTTTTAAAATATATTTCTTTAAATATTGATTTATTAAAATTCAATCAAATTGTTGAAATAGCTTTTTTTTAAAGCAATAAATTGGGGATGATTAAAAAAAATTTGTTTTTTTTTTGTTTCTAAATTTTTTCTTGTCATAAAAAATAAATTAAAACAATGAAAGGGAGCCGATCGACTGTTAAAAAAACTATTGATGACCGTTTAAGTTAATAAATAAATTTAGCATCAATCATAATCTCCATTTTGAAACGGAGGAAATGATAAAAAAACAAAATGAAGATACTCACATTTTTCGTATTCGTAATTTTAACAGTCAGTTCAGCATAAACATTTCATATATGCCGCAATTCAAACTAAAATGACGTCAGCGACATTTGCGACACCTATTGGATATCACGCTTTAAGGGGAGATAAATTACGACAGCATCAAAGTATTAAAATGTTTTGCTTACTAAGCATAAATGATATACCCCCAAAATTTTCAGTATTCAAAAAGTAAGCACTCACTGTGTGTATATATATATATATATATATATATATGTTTAGAATATATATATATATATATATATATATATATATGTGTGTGTGTGTGTGTGTGTGTGTGCTGATTTTTTATATTTCACATATATGTGTATGTATGCTGATTTTCTTTATTTCATAATGTGTGTGTGTGTGTGTGTGTGTGTGTGTATGTTGATTTTCTAAGAGCCACTTAGATGTGGTACAAGGCCAAAAGTATTGGGTATTCAGTGAAGATTGAACTCACTACTCAGTGATAAGTTCTAGTGAGACAAGCTTGTTAACTATTATACTATAGCGGGTATCTCTTCTCTTATTTCATTTGTAGTGAGGGGTAGTAGGATTCCGCCGTAGTAGGTTAACGGAATTTGGCCTTGTGGGAAGATAGCCCACTATAATTCATAAATGATTATAAATTTAAGAAAGGCAATTTTGAGTGTAAAATAACATTTATACATATATACATTTCAATTAATGTTTTACAATTAAAACAATACTTGGAATAAAGGTCCAACGAAGTTAGAGAGAGTTCATGGCAGATACTAATGAAATGAAGGAGATAAAAGAATGTTCAAAGAAGATTTAACGCTGAAAGGTAAAAAGCTTGGTAGTATGATTATCTAAGGTCAGTAGGTCAGCAAGTTGGTGTGTGGAATGTCTTAGAAAAAGTCAGTTAGTACTTCGAGAACAGGGCAGGAAAAAGAGGCAAACATAGTAGCCGCTCGACATATGGTCGAGGAAGAAACTAATTACACTCTTCTCCTCTGTCTGTGCCTGTCTGACGAAGCGGCTATGTCTTCGCTTTTTATATCGGCGGCATTTTTGGATCAAACGCAGCTAGTTTCGAATTTCATCCTTGTATTTGATTTCGGGCTTCCCATTGGCTGATAAATAAAATTGGTAATTTGATCTTTGATTAATTTTTATTTTTCAACCGGGACATCTGCACGAACTTGGATGCGCACAACGATTTTTATTCATTTGCTTTTTAGTTATGAGAGAGCATACATCTGGTTCATCGCTTTTGTTCGGTCGGTATCACCACAATACCACATCTGATACAAGGTGTGTGTGTGTGTGTGTGTGTGTGTGTGTGTGTGTGTGTGTGTGTGTGTGTGCACACGTGTGCACACTCACACACACACATCTTGTATTAGTAGCAAAGCGTGACTTGGGAACCAATGCATGCAGACCATTTGCCAAGAGTGAGTTGTGCAGTTAAGTTTTATCCCACCACTTCCACTGGGAAGATGACATGAATTTTAATGTGATGCATTTTAATCTATTTAATTTATACAATTGAATAAAGGCTGCTTTTTACAATGACTGATAGCTGTATCAAAGGTTTTAAGCACAATTACAGAATTGAGATGGTTCTGGGATTTTGTGTCCTGTCAATGCTGTAAAATTGTTCAAATCACAATGAGAGTTGCTGTCTAGCATGGAATATCATGCCATCCACTCAAATTATAGTGTAGTGTGTAATAGTCTAATGTCATAGTTACTTTAATTCCATTGAAATCAAAATGATGTTGACATATTCCTTGCTAACCACTTTGGCATCTCCCTTTCGAGAACGATAATAATAATAAGATTTTTTTCTCTTTATGAAGCTACTTTTGTTGTTGTTAAAAACATGTCGAGCTCTCTACGATACCCTCGTATCACCTATATTTATAAAAAGTTCGAGAAGGAAAATTGTAAAATAAATCAAACCATCTTCTTTTTGTAACCAAACTTTTCATTGGTTCGTTCTGCATCAGCAGCAGCATTTTGCCTCTCTTTCGAAAAAGCGGGAATCTTCCCGCTCTTGAAGCTTCAGTTGGAAAGAAGATTTTGAAGCTACCAGACCTATTGTTTCCAGCTCACTTATCTTTTAAGGCATATATATATTTTAGCCTACTCGTTAAAAAGAAAACCACTTTTCTTTTAAGGCATATATATTTTCGCCTACTCTTTAAAAAGAAAATAAGCTGGTTTCATTTTTACCTGCCTGAGAAACTAAATTAAATATTCAAACTTTGCAATAACAACCTTTTTGCATTCAATATTTTTCTCCTGGTAAATAATTATATTACTTCAACTTATCGGCTAAAACGCAAGTATTTTTTTTGACATTCTTATTCACACACACCTTGCTTGCTGTTTATTTTTCCAACTCATCACTTTGAACTATTTCAATTATTTGGACATACAGACTATTTTTCCAACTCATCATCTTTGAACTGTTTAAATTATTTTCTTAAACACATACAAAAAGTGTTTCATACATCTCCAGTTAATTATTAAAAGGGTGAAAATAAGTTATCTCCCTTTAACTGATTATTGTTATAATTAAAATTTTGTCTACCTACGTCTTGTTTGTTCACTTTTTGGTACACATTGAATTGAGAAGCTAACATTATTACATAACAAATTAAAAAAAAGTAGTTAGGCCGCTACAAATTGGTGACCCCGACGTGTGAAATTACCGGTCCAATACAAATTGGTAAACCCCGACGTGTGAAATTACTACTACAATACAAATTGGTAAACCCCGACGTGTGAATTACAAATTGGATAACCCCGACGTGTGAAATACAAATTGGATGACCCCGACGTGTGAAATTACCGGTCCAATACAAATTGGTAAACCCCGACGTGTGAAATTACCGGTCCAATACAAATTGGATAACCCCGACGTGTGAAATTACCGGTCCAATACAAATTGGTAATCCCGGCGTGGGTATTTTAAATTTTTTGGTGACTCCTCTCTCTTCTCAATTTTGTGTGTACGTGTGGACATATTGATAAAGCAAGATAAAAGGTAACCTGTTATAATGGTGGATGCTTTAATCAAGAGAATAGACGCCCTCATACTGCGCGTCGATAACTTAGAACGCGGGTTCCGCACTGAAAATAGAAGCCTGTCACGTAACAGATCACTTTCCCGCGAACGGCCACATGGTGAATATTGCTGGTACCACTTTAAGTATGCGTCCAATGCTAAAAAATGTATCAAACAGTGTAAATATTTTACGGATAATGGCGCCCAGCGTTCGGGAGACGCGGGAAACGAGTTAGCTGGTGGCCCATGAACGCGGCTACTACCACCAGCAGTAAATCTATTTGCCGCCTATTTTTCATATATGACAAAATATCACGCATGTCTTTTTTAGTCGATACCGGTGCCCAAGTAAGTGTTATCCCGCCAAATACTGGCCAACAACTTAAGATAACGGATTTTTCATTACAGGCTGCTAACGGCACTAAAATTAATACCTACGGCGAAGCCTCTTTAACGCTTGATATAGGTCTTCGACGGAGTTTCCCATGGATTTTTACCATTGCACAAGTAAAAATTCCAATATTAGGTGCAGATTTTCTTTCACATTACAAGTTAAGTGTGAACCTTGCATCTAGGTCGCTTTTAGACGACAATACCAAAATACATGTTCGTGGCACTAGATCGAATATTTCTTCTTTAGGCATCAGTACTGCCATGCCTTCCGTTACCGGATTAGAAGACATTTTAAGTGGCTATCCAGATCTTGTCAAACCTTTTTCTTATACAGAGCCTATAAAGCATTATGCACAACATCACATACAGACAAAAGGTCCTCCTGTTCATTCAAACCCTCGACGTCTGCACCCTGATAAATACAAAATAGCTAAGCGTGAGTTTCAGCACATGATTGACCTGGGTATTATACGTCCTTCGTCTAGCCCTTATGCTTCTCCATTACATATGGTCCCTAAATCGGAGCCTGGAACATGGCGTCCTTGTGGTGATTTCAGAAGACTTAATGCTCAGACTGTTCCTGACCGCTATCCAGTACCAAATTTACTTGATTTTGTGACGTCGGTACAAGGAGCCAGTGTTTTTACTAAGCTGGATCTGCGAAAAGCCTTCCATCAAATTCCCGTAGCTCCTGAAGACATTCCTAAGACAGCCATCACCACACCTTTTGGGTTGTTCGAATTTCTGCGAATGCCGTTCGGTTTGCGTAATGCTGCCCAATCGTTTCAGCGACTAATAGATGAAGTATTGCGTGGTCTTGATTTTACTTTCGCCTATATCGACGACGTCCTCATCGCCAGCAGCGATATGGCTACGCATCGCTCCCATGTTAAACAAGTTTTTGATCGCCTACAACATTTCGGCTTAAAAATTAACCCTGAGAAGTGTATTTTCGCTGCCTCTCAGTTGACATTCTTGGGACACATTTTGGATAAAAGTGGCATCACCCCGATGCCTACTAAAGTAGAGACCATCAGCAAATTTCCTCAACCACAGTCTCTTCGACAACTTCGTCGTTTTTTGGGTCTCGTTAATTACTATCGTCAATATATTCCTCACTGCTCCAGCATTTTATCACCTTTGACTGATTTACTTCAAAACCAAAAGAAAAAAAATGCTAGCATATCTTTCACGGATAAACAACTACAGTCATTTAATGACGCTAAAAATGCCTTGGTTAACTTTACGAAGTTAACGTATATTTCTGATGACAAGGACTCTATTCTCTCCCTTACAACGGACGCTTCGTCTGATGCCGTCGGAGCTGTGTTACATCAAACAACCAAGGGAGCTAAGCAACCTTTGTCTTTCTTCTCTCATAAGCTGTCGGCTGCCCAAAAGAGGTATAGCACCTTTTCTAGGGAATTGTTGGCCATATACATGTCTATTCGACATTACCGTCACTTGTTGGAAGGACGGAATTTTGTAGTTTTTACAGATCATAAACCGCTTACGTATGCTATCCATTCCAAGGCCGACAAAATCAATCCACGAGACTGTCGTCACCTGGATTATATTTCCCAGTTTACCACGGATATTAGATACATCCAGGGAGATGACAATACAGTTGCTGATACACTCTCGAGATCTACGCTGCATAATATTTGTTCAAATACTTTGGATTTAGAGACTCTTGCTCGGGAACAACAAAATGATAATGTAGAGAATCAATTTCTTTCCGATTCATCTCTTCGGATCGAACAGCATCCTCTCCCTTTCTCTACTACCACTATTGCATGTGATGTCAGCACGGGACGCCCCCGTCCTTTTGTTCCGCAGTCTATGCGTAGATCCCTCTTCGAGCATTTTCATACATTATCCCATCCTGGTCGGAAAGCTTCCGTCAAGCTTATTTCCGACAGGTTTGTTTGGCCTAATATGAATTCAGATATTAAGACTTGGGTTCAGTCGTGCCTACACTGTCAGACATCCAAGGTGCATAGGCATACCAAGTCCCCTATAGGTAATTTTCCGCCACCCGATGGTAGATTTTCTCATATCCATATCGACTTAGTTGGTCCTCTCCCCTCTGTGGATGGTTTTCAATATCTCTTAACTATCATAGATCGGTTTACAAGGTGGCCAGTAGCTGTTCCCTTACGGTCTGTGACAGCAGATATTATAGCCCAAACTATCCTCAGAGAGTGGATATCAATATTTGGATGTCCCTCTGTCGTTACTACCGATCGTGGCGCGCAATTTCAGTCTGCATTATTTTCTGAATTCTTGATACTTTTAGGTGCTAAACAAATAAGTACTTCCGCTTATCATCCTTCCGCAAATGGTATTGTGGAAAGATTTCACAGGTCTTTGAAATCCTCCCTTATTGACAATAATGATCCTCGTCTATGGATTGATAAATTACCCCTTGTTATGCTCTCTTTGAGAAATATTGTCAAAGAAGATTTACGTTGCTCGACGGCTGAATTAGTTTTTGGTACATCCCTTACACTACCTGGTCAGCTAATTTCTGACCCTAAGAATTTTTCTCCTACATCTGATTTTGTAAAGGATTTAAAAAGGAGAATGTCGAGCTTATCTTACACTCCTTCTCGCTCAACCGATCGTGCAGTTTATTTACCACAGAGTTTACAGTCTTGCGAATTTGTTTTTATTCGTCGAGACGGAGTGCGTAAACCCTTAACACCAACTTACTCTGGACCTTATAAGGTATTACAGCGGAATGATAAATATTTTACTGTTTCGGTTAATGGCCGCACTGACACAATTGCAATAGATCGTCTTAAGCCTGCATTCCTGCATAAGTCTGATGTTTCCCCTGTTCCGCCGACCGAAGCGGTGCCTACTCAGCAGAAGTCATATGATGCTCAATCTCATTCAACTACTCGTTCAGGAAGACGGGTCCATTGGCCTGCTAAACTTGAAACTGATTTCGTCAAGTAATATTTTTTCTTCTTTTCTCTCTCTTTTTTTCTTTCAGATTCTTATTTTTGGACTAAGAATCTTGGTGGGGGGTATTTGTCGAGCTCTCTACGATACCCTCGTATCACCTATATTTATAAAAAGTTTGAGAAGGAAAATTGTAAAATAAATCAAGCCATCTTCTTTTTGTAACCAAACTTTTCATTGGTTCGTTCTGCATCAGCAGCAGCATTTTGCCTCTCTTTCGAAAAAGCGGGAATCTTCCCGCTCTTGAAGCTTCAGTTGGAAAGAAGATTTTGAAGCTACCAGACCTATTGTTTCCAGCTCACTTATCTTTTAAGGCATATATATATTTTAGCCTACTCGTTAAAAAGAAAACTACTTTTCTTTTAAGGCATATATATTTTCGCCTACTCTTTAAAAAGAAAATAAGCTGGTTTCATTTTTACCTGCCTGAGAAACTAAATTAAATATTCAAACTTTGCAATAACAACCTTTTTGCATTCAATATTTTTCTCCTGGTAAATAATTATATTACTTCAACTTATCGGCTAAAACGCAAGTATTTTTTTTGACATTCTTATTCACACACACCTTGCTTGCTGTTTATTTTTCCAACTCATCACTTTGAACTATTTCAATTATTTGGACATACAGACTATTTTTCCAACTCATCATCTTTGAACTGTTTAAATTATTTTCTTAAACACATACAAAAAGTGTTTCATACATCTCCAGTTAATTATTAAAAGGGTGAAAATAAGTTATCTCCCTTTAACTGATTATTGTTATAATTAAAATTTTGTCTACCTACGTCTTGTTTGTTCACTTTTTGGTACACATTGAATTGAGAAGCTAACATTATTACATAACAAATTAAAAAAAGTAGTTAGGCCGCTACAAACACTTCTTTCCCTCCAAAAAAGAAATACCTAAAATTTAAAAAAAATGCATGTTTAAAATGACAAGTCTTTGAAGCTTTTATTTTAGTTTTCTTTTAATAGAGCTAATAGAGTAAATTTATTGTAAAGCAAAAAAACTTTTAGTTTAGTTTTACATTTTGCAATATTTCAACAAACTGAAGTTCAATTGACTGAAAGGATTTTTTTCATTATCAGAAAAATTGATAATATATAGTCACTTATAGTTGTTAAATGTCAGTTATAGTCCATATTGACAAATCTGTTAAAACAACATAATTCTTTCTTAAAAAATAATTTAAAAATAAAATATACTTTTCTGGAACATTGACAAAAATTAGCTGATTTAAAGTCTTAACAGCAAAGTTAAAGAATATCGCAGAAAAAGCATTTTTTTAGCGCTGGGTGGGTGTTTTATGAGGTGTTGAAACATTTATTGATAGTTTTTTTATATAATTTTTTAACTACTAAGGAATTTTAAGCATTCTAATATTTTAATGAATTTTAGCTACTTTGGCTTTATAGCATTTCTTACAAAGTATGGATGACTGTAATTACAAATTACAAAAATCAGGATGTTTATGGAAACGATACAAAAAAAATCAAAATTCATTTTAAAATACTGTGTAGTCAGTGAATTGTGGTAAACTTTGCCATTTATGGTAAGTAAGTACACTTTATTCAATAACAATATCACTAGACCACTACAAATTAATACACAATTCTGAAAGTTTGTAAATTATTCCAATTAAAATTGTATAAAAATGAAAAACAATTCATATAAAAATTAATTATTCATCGAAAAAAATGTTTTCTTAAGCCAGTAGTGTCCATAATATATTTTATTTATAAAAGTAATTAAAAGCTTTTCTAATTAAATAATGTCTTAGTTTTATTGCATTTTGTTTATTTTACAGTTCGGATAATGGCTAATAATATTAATCGGAAGTATTTAGATCCACAGATCATTTAGATAATTTTTACACACTCATGTTTCAGAAAGAATATATCTATGAATGCATAAAAAAAATTAATAACAAGCTTAATTGCAGTGCCATATCAGTCTTTAATGGAATTTGTATAAAAGAAGGATTGCAGTCCAAATACACTATTTTGTGTGTGTGTGTGTGTGTGTGTGTGTGTGTGTGTGTGTGTGTGTGTGTGTGTGTGTAGTATATAAATAAACACACGCACATATTATGAACTGACCATTTTAAGATTTGAATTTCTGGTTCTTGCAATGTTAGTGTAATTATATATTAATAATGAAATGATATTTTTTAATTTTATAATTTAATTTAAACTAAAAATCAAGTAAAAATTACAAAACCGAAACTTAAGTGCTGATTTAATAGGGAGAATATTTTTATAGCAGAGGGTATATGGTTTAATGTATCAAGGAGGCTTATTTGTTGTTTTGAGCTTGGGGGAAAAAAGAAACTACGTACTCACATATATTATATGTATATATAGTGTTGAGTTGTGATATAGTTTTTGGTACCAAGATTTTTGCTTTTCAGTTGTTTTGCTGATAAAAAGTAGTTTGGCAAGCAGGTTTTTTTATCACAAGTGCTCAATGTCAGGGTGGAGATACAGTGTTGATAATTTTAGTGCAATGAATTTGTCCTTTTAACTGAGCAGGTTCATGCTACCTTCAAAGTTTTGTTAGGATACCATTATGATGTCCTCATTCATCAGGGTTGGTTTCTTTTTTGTTTCATAAACAAACTAAAAACAAGAAAATAAAAAACAAATTCCAAAACCAACAAGAAAAAAATGAAGACATGATAAACAACTCAGAAAAATTATACATACTGGAAGAATCTGTAAAATGAACACCAATGACTACAAAACACTAGTTAAAAAGAAAATTGCCAAGTTCAATAAAACCACCAACAATTGCACAGAAAGCAACATAAATAAGGGAGCAAAAGTTACAGTTGCTGAACAAATATATATATATATATATATATATATATATATATATATATATATATATATATATATACAGGCAAGAAAACTCAACACATAATTAAACAGTTATAAATTCAGAATCTATTTTGTCAATTGTGTAAACCACAAATTGTCTTGTCCAACCCTAAAATCAAATAGTTTAATTTAATTCAGAGTATTAAAAAATATAGGTTAGCACAGAGAAGAAATATTGAGGTTAGGTAAAGGGTAGAGGAGTATATAGCTTAGCACTGAAGTAGCGATCTTACTGGAAATGTCATAAAAATTAAAGAATACATACAACAACCACACATATACAGAAAATCTTAAAAGGCAAAACAATATGACCTCTTAGAGGTGTATGTTTGTGTGCATTTGTTTTGTGTGTGGTTCTGTTTATTCACTTGTGTTGTTCATATATATTATATTGTATTTCTTTTTAAGATTTTCTGTATATGTGTGGGTTGGTGTATGTGTTCTTTAATTTTTGTGACATTGTAGTAAATAAGAAATTAAGAATTAAAATCAACCTTCTTCTTCACTTTTAAACAAAATCACAATGGTGTATGAAATCCTGGTTTTTCCCAAATAGAAAAAGGATTGACCACGTGCTTAAAGAAAAAGCAGAAAAAAGATTTCGTGAGGAGGTGTTAAATTGATTTTTGACCAATAGGAGAGACTTGCAAGATTTGAGAACTTCATGTGTCAGTGCAAAAATCTGAATACAATAAAAGACCCTGTCAGTCAGCATCAGTCAAGACAGTCAGATGGAAGCAGCGAGAAAGACAACACTAAAATGTAACTTCAACTTCAAATCAACCCAGACATGAGGTCAGGTTGCCTCTTGTTCTCTTTATCCTTATTTCTCTTGTACTGATCTCTTTTACTTCTTCTTCTCCATTCAAAGACATTCCTACCAAACAAACACATACATACACATGTACGCATATACTCTTTCAACAATTACTACTACAAACATTTTCTACAAATCTTGATACCCATAACTTTATCATTGAACACGAACTCTACTCTTAACATTTCTAATTGCACATTAACTTCGACAACTTATGTTATTCTTTCCTTTTAATAAATTTCTATTTTAAAGTGCAAAATGTATATTTTTGTTCTTACACTATTCCACACATTCCAACCTTCTGCTGCCAACACAATGAAAACCTTCTGACAATTCTGATGAAGATTATTCTGGATAAAGCTTGTAAGGTCTAGAGAGTTTGCTTATATATGACACAAGGCCAAATCAAAGATAACTTAACCAGCCCCCTATGACTACAACATTTCCAATACAATATGTTTATATATATATATATATATATATATAGGGAGAGAGAGAGAGAGAGAGAGAGAGAGAGAGATGACTATATACTTACATATGTATATGTGTCTCGGAAGGAGATTGAAAATACTTGGAAACATTGAGAAATCTATCTAAACTTATTTATAAATGGAACTTTGTCTGTGTATGTGTGTATGTGTACGTGTGTCAGTGTGTGTGTCCGTTACCTATAGACTCCGAAACAGCTGACCGATTTTCTTGAAAATTTACACAGTTGTACTATAAGCGTCTGCGTGTGTTCTTAGCTAGGTTTTGTGTCGAGGTATCCCTGATAAATATCGAAAATCGATAATCGAAAAAATCGGGTTATAGAAGGAGTGGTCCGATTTTAAACAAATTTGATACATTCATAGACAAAAACATAAGAAACGATATTCAAAAGTTTCAATGTTACAGTTCTTACAATAGTGCAGAAAATCGATGATATATATAAATCATATATTTACTATCTCACCGTATCAAAAACCCACTAATAAAAATCCCTCCACACTCAATTATATTAGTGAATGCCCCCACTATTACAAAATAGCCATTATAAAAAATCTATTATACCGTGCAAAAGTCAATTCATCTACAAATCAGATCTTCTACAGTGAACTAAAAAACATAAAACAGACACTCATCAATAATAATTTTCCCAACTACATAGTTGATGAACAAATACATTACTTTCTTAAAAAGCTTAACATGGAAAAAACAACACATGATACTAACCCAACCAATCCTAAACATATCACTCTCTTATACCGTAGCCAGATGCACTCCAACTACCAACTAGATGAAAACATCCTAAAAAAACTCATAAATACTAATATTTCTCCGACAGACTCTAACAAAAGAATTAAGTTCATTATATATTACACTAAAACCACTACATCTAATTCATTTGTCCGCAACGATCTTCCCCCCACCGTTAGTGATTTGCAAAAAACCAATGTAGTATATAAATTCATATGTCCATTTAGAGAATGTATCTCTAACAACCTCAATAATATCTACATCGGCCACACCACAAATTCGCTCTCACGGCGTCTGACGTTGCACTTAAATAAAAATTCAAATATATTCCGTCATTTAGAACAACACGGTTATCAACGCACACTTCTGAGAAAAACGCTTGTTGATAACACGTACATACTCAAACAAGAAAATAATAAGCAGAAACTAAAAATCCTCGAAGCACTCTACATTAAACAATTTAAACCTGGTTTGAATACAATCAATTTCGATATTTCCAACAACGTACTCAAATGTCTGTAATCAGACCAGGGACCACAACACCACTATTTTGTCACTGTCTTCGGCCATCCGCCACGGTAGGGATGGACTTATATTTTCAATTCAATTATCTTTATTGTTAATAGCTTAAATGTTCTATGTTTACTGTGTGTTAATATTTACTCTTTGATAATGGCTTATGTGAGCCGAAAGCTTAGACCCGATAAAAAATTCAACAAATACTGTGATTTTTTGTTGTCTTTTAACGACATCACCATCAAGTATATCAGACGGTATGAACGGATCCTACACAAAATTAATAGACAAAACTTGTCTATATTATTCAATGAAACCTGCATATATATATATATATATATATATATATATATATATATATATATATATATATATAAGGCAAGATGTTTGTGTGTGTGTCTGTTTATCTGCCTATATGTCTGTATTTTTTCAGCCCTTTTAGTTTTTGCTTCGGGTTTGGCTCTAAGTAGGTATAATTGTAGTTCTTAGTCTCAGCCATGATACCATTTACTCAGAGGACTTATTTAGTCTTCAAAATTCAGTTTACGACAAAATAACTTATTTGATATCGATACCAGGAAATCAAAATTTGAGTTACATCCATTCATTTTTCTTTCAGTCTACGGTTTCGCTTTAACTATTGCTTTTTAGTCTTTCGTGCCAACGTCCAAAGAGTCTGAGCTCCAGGACCATGGATTAGTTTAAAAGCTTTCATTACACCCGAGCAACGCCGGGCTATACTGCTAGTGAATAATAAAATCATCTGTCAAAGTTACAGCTCATTTCTTACACCTTTCAATTATAATACGCAAAAGATTATCTGTGAGTATGAACAGATTTTATTAAAGATAAGCAGACACAATATTTACAGTTTATTTAATCTAACATGTTTAAAAGAAAACTTGCTGTCTAAATACACAAATTTATCCATATATATATACATAACTATATATACATATATATATATATATATATATATATAGATAAGATAACAAGGTAAATTAGTATATATATATATATATATATGTATACACATCAATATATAAATATTAATCAGGTGTGAATGGTACAGTGCTCAATGTTTTATGACAGAGCAAAAATATATATTAATAAATATACATATTATCCTGTTTTACTCACAACTCTGAGTTTCACACATCACAGCAATCTCCAAGTGATTAACATATACTGGTTTATTTACGATTTGAATTATTAACAGCGTTCTTTTTTTTTTAATTGTTATGAGTAAGATTGTAACTACAAACATTTTTATATTTATTAAATGTATAAACGAGTTGGGTTAAAAGTGGGACCTAAAATGCAATAGGATAGTAAAACGTGGTAGAAAAAACGATTAAACATATACAGACGTTCTAAAATGTAAAAAGAAGTTTTTTCATGCTTTAATACGTTCATGCCCATGACATTACAACATTTTATTTTGGATAATTTTCATGTTTTAATGAACGCTAAGCCATTTGTCAACTGTTATATTTGAAATAAGAAGAAAATTCACAGTAATATCACAGTTTTGCGGTTAATTTTTTGTTACCACAACTCACACCCCTGTAGATGATCTTGAAAGGAGATTGAAAATACTTGGGAACATCAAGAAATGAATGATAATAACATTTGTCAGCGTTATAGTTAATTTCTGACATATTTCAATTATAATACGCGAGAGATGTATGAATGGATTTTATTAAAAATAAGCAGACACAATGTTTGCAATTTATTCAATCTTACATATCTAAAAGAAAGTTTGCTGCCTAAATACACACACATACATACACACATACACACACACACACACACACACATATATATAATGCTCTACTAAGTATCGAGCACTGTTAATGTAAATCACTACAAACAGTAGACTGCCGACTCATTTGTTTGTTCTACTTCTAATATATACAGGGGCCCGACAATATTTTTCGGACACTTTGAAAAAAGTAGTTCAAGGTGGTTACTGGTGCCAAAAACTTTTGAGATTGTAAGTACGTAGTTGAGGAGTGAAAATCCACTACTAGTGTAATCATTTTTTTTAGTTTGGTTTTGATAATTTTAGTTTTTTGTGATTTTTGCGAAAACTTGCGCGACACTATTTTTCGGACATGACAAAAAATCCTATTTTATTAAAAGCTAAGTTTATGTATATGTTGCTGTATGTAAATTTTCTGCTTGTACATTTAGCTGTCATCATTAGAATCAGTTATCTGTTCTATTTTACTGGCAAAGCAATTAAGTTTAATGAGGTAAAATGCATTCAAAAGAAGTCGTTTGTTTGGCACGGAAGAAGCGGGATGATGGCCTCAGCATCAGAAGGATCACCATGGATTTGAAGCTGTCGAAATCAACGGTCGAATACATGCTGAAGACAAACTCCGAGTGGAAAAAGAAGAGAGGACGGAAAAGATCAATTGGCAAGAGGACTGAAAGGAGAATGAAGAGGACTGTGACACGGCTTTTGACATCTGGAGAAAAAGTTACAGCAAGAAAAGTGAAAGAGAAATGTGAATTGGATGTAAACGTCCGAACAGTACAAAGAACGCTGCATAGGATTGGTTTGAAGTATGCAAAAGCTAAGAAAAAAAATTACACTAACAAAGAAACACAAAGGAGCAAGACTGGAGTGTGCTAAAAGGTGGTTAACAAAGCATGTTGACTTTAAGAAGGTTATATTTACTGATGAGAAGCGTTTCAAGTTTGATGGGTCCGATGGATGGTGTACTTGGTCGAGAAGGGGTGAGCCTGCTGTACTGAACAAACGACAGTTGGGAGGAGGAGGAGTTATGGTTTGGGGTATGATCTTTGCTAATGGAAATATATGGTTGGAGTGGCAGAAAGGACGACAGAACAGCGAAAGCTACAAACAGTTGCTGGACGAGAAAGCCCTACCAAGGATAAGAAGAGAGATAGGGAATGATTTCGTTCTACAGCAAGACAATTGCAGCATTCATGTGTCAAAACTCATGAAAGAATGGATGGCTAAAGTGAATATGACTGCTTTGGAATGGCCTGCAAAAAGCCCAGATCTAAATTTAATAGCAAAATGTTTGGGAAATGCTTGCGCAACTTGTCTATGATGGACCTGAAATAACGAAAGAGGCTCAACTATGGGAACGGATACTAGATGCCAAAAAACAAATAATAGAAACACGTAGAGATGTTATTGTGCATATGTTTGATCATTATGAAGAGAGATTGATAAAAGTTATTGAGAAAAAAGGTGATATTACAGACTATTAACAGTTTTTCAACGATGTCCGAAAAATAATGTCGCGTGTGTTTTGTAAAAAATTATGAAAAATAACTATTTTTCCTTACCTAATCGATTTTCTTCCATTTTTATTACAGGTATTGTCTTTATATGTTTATGCTATTCTATTGAAGGAATTTCGCCACTCTATGGTACTCGGAAAGTCGAATACTAAAGTGTCCGAAAAATATTGTCGGGCCCCTGTATATAAAATATAAAATTTTCTTTTAAACATGTCAGATTAAATAAATTGCAAACATTATGTTTGCTTATTTTTAATAAAATCCGTTCATACTCACGGATAATCATTCGCGTATTACAATCAAATGATGTCAGAAATGAGCTGCTGTAACATTGACAGATGTTATTTTCATTCATTTTTCAAGGTACCCAAGTATTTTCAACCTCTTTCCGAGATCATCTTCACATTTGTGAGTTATGATAACAAATGTAACAGAAAAACTGTGTTGCTATAAATTACTGTACAATTTTTTTCTGTTTCAAATATAATGGTTGACAAATTGCTAGCGTTCATTAGAACGTGAAAATTATCCAAAAATTGCCTCGAGAATCTGTAGTTTGCTTTTGTTGTTTTCTTGGTGTAGGATAGTTGTATTATCGATCATTATTTTTTTTATATTGTGAATGTAGGCAGAAATGTTGTTGTAGATGTTTAGAAATGGATGAATGGTCAGACAAATGTAATGTAAGACGTCTAGTTAATGTAGTTGTTGTAAATCCAACATATACTTGTTATTTTTTTTTTTTTTTTTTGTCGGAGATACATTATCCCAAGGAACATTTGAATTGATATATAATGTTGGTTTTACGTAACGCATCGGTTACATTTGTTACCATAACTCAGACCCTGAAGATGATCCCGGAAAGAGGTTTAAAGTACTTGGGTACCTTGAGAAATGAATGGAAATAACATCTGTAAACGATATAGCTAATTTCTGACATCTTTTGATTGTAATACGCGAAAGATTATCCGTGAGTATGAACGGATTTTATTAAAAATAAGCAAACATAATGTTTGCAATTTATTTAATCTGACATGTTTAAAAGAAAATTTTATATTTTATGAGGTTTATTTCAAGTTGGAGAGTTTTAAAAGGTTCAAGACCAGCCAAACCCAAATCAAGCCAAATCAGGGAGGCATTGTTACATAGACAGTTGACCAATCAAGATTAAGTAATTTCTAATGTGAAGAATATGAGAACACAATCTAAAAACAATTTGGGGGGGGTTCATTAATATTAATATTTGATTAAAATAGAGACCAGCATTATTAATCGACTATTAGATTCACTTTATTTTTATTACGGATTTTAAATTCTGAGCATTCGATTATTATAAAGTTATTTAGATATTAAACGAGTGAAAGACGGGGACGTACACATCTTTAAAGCTATAGACATCCACATATGGACAAATAAACGAGTATATACACACATGGACACACACTGGTACACAGACACATACACAGACGAATATACGTACACATATATGCATACACAAATTTTAAAATTTTGTTTTTATCGTCGTGTCAATACATCCGTTAAATTTTAAAACCAGTAAAAGGCTAGAATATTGGATACATGTAAGAGCGAATTCGAAAGATGACAAGAGCCTTGAATGAACGAGGTCAATGCAAACACAGTCATATTTTAGTGTATGGACAAATAAATATAATTACATATATACTCACGCAAATACATAAGCTAAAAACAAAAACGTACGCGACAAAAACACTATAGATCATCATATACAAATTAAAAAATATAACCACATACATGAAAATACTTACACACAACTTCTGGCATAAATATACGCAAAGAAGCGCAGGAATATTTACACAGAAGCATAGGCGCATATAATCGTGCATAGACAAGAAATATATATATATATATATATATATATATATATATATATATATATATTGCTTTCGATCATTGCTGATGAAGAAAAAATTTCTCGCTGAAACGGCCATTCAACGAATGTAAATTTCGGAATTTTTTCACATTTTATATATTTAGGTTTGTCAATAGATAATACTATTTCTATCGAGCCCTCCACCTTAATCAATTTTCATATTAATAAAATTAATATTAATAGGATCTGGGTTTTGGGATTTTACCTTTTGCTCACCCTTTTTGGATTTAATATATATATATATATAAAGAGAAAATATACACATACATTAATATACATAAACATACATATATTAGTATAGACACGAATACAAGGACATCTGAACATATATACACACAAATACACACACGCACATAAATATGAGAATATACATATATGAAGGCACACCTATATATATAGGTATAGACACATACATATCGATATATACACATTAATAAGTAAAAAAGAAATCAATATCTCTGCTAGTATTAAAGGCATATGTAAACCCATATACATGCATACACTAATACGTAGAGACAAACCCATGCACCCAAGTATATATTTTAGTATAAACTTATGGTGGCCTGATGATTGCGCTTAGCATGAAACAATCTGTCACCCTTGAGTGTTGACTTCAATGTTCACTCTTTTATATTTACATACGCTCTATCTCTGATATTGAGCAATTTATCCTATAATATAGCACAGCCTAAAACTATATTTATTCATATATATATATATATATATATATATATATATAATAAAACAAAATTTCGATATTTAAATCCGTTGGATATCCATTTCTACGAGGAAATTCCTCGCTTCTTAAGTTAACTATTTAGATATTGCTCTTAACCTAAATGATAACTCCCACCAGTCTTATCTCAAGGAAAATAGTTTCCCCTGCAGCAGTTGGTCAAATACACAGAAAATACGATTGCTACTTCAAAAATGAGGCACTACAGAGTACAGTAAATTTGTTGACTTTATATTACCAAAAAAGACAACCGATGTAGAGTTCTCAGAGGCAGTGAAACTTTTATCAGAACTGTTCGGGCCGAATACATCCTTATTCCACAAAAGGTGAAAATGCTTAAATTTGACGAAAGACGAACAGCAAGATTTTTAAACTTTTGCTGCTACTGTCAATAAGCATTTTAACGATTTTATACTATCCGAATTATCAGCCGATAATTTTAAGTGTCTCGTATTCGTGCAAGGCCTGATATCTGCAAAAGACGCGGAAATAAGGCGTCGTGTTTTGACTAATTTGAACAATGAACCCGAACTTGCGTTGCAAAAGTTGGCAGAAGACTGCCAAAGAGTCATTTCAACACAAAGCGACTCTAAGAATATCGAAGAGGCTGCAGTCAGCCACATTAAAAAAATTAATCAAAAGCGCTACTCCCCAGAATGGAACGAGGGAAAAGAGCTTTATCAAAGTTATGCCAGACCCAAATATTACTCCCCTGATAGACGCAATAAAAAACAATTCGTCAAATATACTAATAAACAGAAAAATCCCCCCCAGGGGGGGATTTTTGTAATAAAATGCATTGGAGGAAATTCTGTCCTGCTAGGAAAAACATCTTATGTCGAAACTGTGGCAAAACTTGTCATTATGCAAATAACTGCTGGCATGAAATACGACTAAGAAGACCAAGAAATCGGGTCAGACAAACGCAGTCCAGCGACAATGAAGAAAACAGTTTGCGTAAATACGTAACTGTAGAAATAGCAAATAAGAAATTTAAGCTGTAATTAGACAGTAGATCTGATCTAACGATTATTAATGTCCATACGGAGCGGAGACTAAAAAGGCCAACATTACTAAAAACGAAAAAATCAGCAAGGTCTGTAACGGGAGCCGGGGAGAGAAACTGGATATCTTAGGCGAAGTAAGCCTTACCGTTACGCTAAACGGAACAACAAAAAAGCTTAAGGCGTACGTCATGAAAAATACCACGAACTTATTAGGCACTGACTAGATCGAAAAATTTAACCTCTGGAATTCTCCGCTAAACACATTTTGTAAAAACATTCAGTCTACTACCTCAAAAAGTGAAGAATTAAAAAATGAACTAAAAAACGAATGTACGGACGTCTTCTCAGGAGACCTGGGAAAGTGTACCAAGATAAAAGCAAAATTCCAACTGAAAGATAACGCAAAACCAGTTTTCAGAAAAAAAAAGAAACGTGCCATTCGTTGCCATAGAACAGATCGACAGGGAATCGGACAGGTTAGTCGACTCACAAATATTAACAAAAATAGATTTCTCCGAATGGGCAGCGCTTGTGGTCTACGCCAAGAAGAAAATTAATCAGATTAGAGTCTGTGCAGACTTCTCGACTGGTTTAAACGCAACTCTCAAAGACCACCATTATCCTTTGCGTAGCCCGGAAGAAGTTTTTAACCGATTAAACGGAGGTAAAATATTCTCGAAGATCGATTTGTCGGATGCATACCTTCAAATCGAGGTAGATAATGAATGCTCAAAGTTGCTATGCATCAACACGCATAGGGGACTCTATAAATTTAATAAGTTAGCTTTTGGCATAAAGGTCGGCTATATTCCAACAAACAATGGACACAATGCTAGGGGGCCTTGAATATGTGACCGCTTATTTGGACGACATACTAGTCCGAAGCGAGTCGGTTGAAGAGCATAAAGAACACATCAAGAGCGTATTTGGGAAGGTAAAAGAAGACGGCTTCAGAGTGAAAGAGTCAAAATGTGAGCTCTTTCTACCTCAAATAAAATATCTAGGGTTTATAATAGACAAAGAAGGGCGACGTCTCGACCCAGAGAGAATCAAAGCCATTAAACAGATGTCCACCCCACACGATGTCCAATCTTTACAAAGATTCCTTGGTTTAGCTAATTTCTACCAAAGTTTTATAAAAAATATGCATGATCTCAGGACACCACTAAATAACTCGCTTAAGAAAGATGTACGATGGAACTGGACTGACGAATGCCAGTTAGCATTCAACGAAATTAAAAAGACATTAGTCTCAGATCTAGCATTAACACATCACGACCCTAACTTGGAGGTTATAGTAGCCAGTGATGCTAGTAGTTACGGAATCGGTGCATGTATTCTGCATAAAATCCCAGACGGAACAAAAAAGCCAATTGCTCACGTCTCACGATCCCTACTGCCAGCAGAAAAGCAATACTCACAAATTGAAAAAGAGGCATTAAGCATTATTTTTGCTACTACAAAGTTCCATAGATACTTATACGGAAGAAAATTCATATTGCAGACTGATCACAAGCCATTATTAGCAATATACGGAAATAAAAATGGACTACATATATATACAGCCAACAGGTTGATACGTTGGGGTACTATCTTACTCAAATACAATTTCAAAATAGAACATCTGTCATCGTAAAAGATCTGCCATGCTTATCAAGGTTGGTCTCGGAAAACAAGGAAGTATTCGAGGACTCAATAATTGCAGCACTGAGATAGGACGTTGAAATAAAAGGCATGATAGCCAACATTATGAGAGAATTACCTGTATCTTTGTCAGACATTAAAACAGAGGCTTCGTCAGATGATTTTATTGTATCAACAAAAAATTAAATTAAATTAAATTAAAGGATAAAAATGTGCCGGAAGTATTTTCCTTATGCGACCAGGTACTACTCTCTACAACGATCGACTAGTAATCCCTAAAGCTCTATAGAAGAAAGTTTTGAGAGACTTTCATGCCGGTCATCCACGGAAGAATCGCATGAAAAGCTGAATGAGAGGATACATTAATTAGACAAACATTGATAAGGATATCATCAACGCAGTGGAATCATGTAAAGTTTGCGCATTATCTGCCAAAAACCCACCAACAACCGGCAAACCATGGCCAAAGACTTGTTGCGTTGCTTCGTTTTGGTATAATTAGAAGATAACACAAACTTGAATTAATGATGTTTATTTTTGGTATAAAACTTTAGATTGTTACATCAAGTTACAACCTTTAAATTTTGTGTGGATACAGGAGCAGACTAGCTAAATTCTCTTCACTGTGGGATGCTAGTCGTAAACGAGCCTATCCCTTCTGGACTCTAGTGGTCAACTGACAAGCGTCTTCCTCTTTTCAAATCTCCTACACAAAACTACTGTCCTTAACTTCTACCAAAAGAAACGGTTCCTTATTTTGCCGCCCAATTTTGAATTCTTGGCGTCAGTGTGTCTATCTTTTTCTATTTTTAGAACACTCGCCATTTTATAAACCATAACAGACTGAACACCCATGGGAACGCATTCATATAGATTTTGTGGGTCTGATAGAAGATCACTACTACTTAATAGTAGTAGACAGTCATTCCAAGTGGCCTGAAGTTCTAAGGTGTAAAAAGCCTACGGCAAATTGCACCATATTTTTTTTCGCAAGGTTCGGCGTGGTGGATACAATTGTCTCTGATAACGGAACACAGTTTACGTCCAATGATTTCAAGAATTTTTGCGAACTTTTTCAAGTAAAACATTTGACAGCTTCACAGTATCACCCTAGGTCTAATGGCTTAGCGGAAAGGTTTGTGGACACACTCAAAAGGGCTCTGAAGAAGGCACAAGGCACACCAACCGATCAAGCTTTACAACAATTCTTATAAGTTTACAGCATCACTCCCAACCCAAATACACCTACAGTTGAGTCACCGGCCGAGGTGATGTTCTCAAGACAGATTAAATCAGTCTTCGACAAATTGATACCCAGACAGGCAAGGTTCAAAAGGACCTTCACGCCTCTCAAGAAGCATTACAGATGCGGCGAGAAAGTATTATTCAAATCATATAAAAATAACATGACATTCTGGGAGGTAGGATCAATAAAGCAGAGAATCGGGAATCTTATACATATAATACAGGGTCCAAAAAAGGTGCACAAGCGGCATTTGAATCAATTAAAAAAATGTCGATTTAACGACACGGAAGAACTGCCACCAATAAGTGAAGAACCAATCGATATAATCTATGATAACTTTTATTTAGAACCCCCTCAGGTTGCACCAGAAAAGAGGAGATCTAATCGGAAAAGAAAAATTACAAACTCTCTGTACATAGACCCGAAGAGAAAAATACTGACAGTTTTCCACGGGGAAAACTCTTTCGTGGTGGTGGTGGTGGGGGTGTTGGAGCATTACCCACATATCAGAGTGAACTCAACCAGATTCTATTTAAGCCAGGAGACAATACTTGGCTGGGGACTAAGTTGAGTAACTGTAGTAGTAGCATTATTGCGATACTTCAAGACTCTGCTAAGCGCTTATATTTGATTGACTATCTGTATTTATTATATGTTGTATTGTACTTTGTATTGTTGTCAATATATGTATTTAACCCAATCCGTTGCGTTCGTGTTTTCTTTGAGTGGTATTAAAACCAAGGCCACATCACATTACAACATAAAAAATTCCATTTTGGATAATTTTCACGTTCTAATGAGTGCTGAGCAATTTATCAACAGTTGTATTTGAAGCAAGAAAAAATTTGCAGTAATTTTTAGCAACCAAGTTTTGCAGATAATTTTTGTTATCACAACTCACAGCCCTGGAGATGATCTCGGAAGGAAATGAAAGTACAAGGGAACATCGAGAAAGGAATAATAGAATCAGCTGTCAAAGTTACAGCTCATTTCTTAAATTTTGTAATTATAATACGCTATCCGTCAGTATGAGCGGATTTTATTAAAATAAGCAGACACAATGTTTGCAATATATTTAATCTGACATATCTAAAAGAAAATCTGCTGCCCAAATACACAAATTTTAAATTATATAATCTAGTATCTTATCATAACAACATCTTCATCTTCTTCTGTGTGACATGTGCCTTCAAGACGTAGGCGATCATGGCCTTCCACTTCTCCCTATCCCTGGTAACTCTTAGCGCTCTTTCTTCTGTTACCTCACACAAACCCCGCTCTACCACCCACCTGCTCAGGCCCTTCAAAAATGTTATCCGCTGCTTTTTCTTGTCTCTCTTTTCTTCTGACTCGTGAGTATCAGATTCTCTAAGCTCTCCTTCATCATTACATGTCCCATGAACTTCAGCTGTCTCTTCCTGATGATCAGTATTAAATATTTTCGTCTCCATCCTTTCTCATTATTGCTCACATGCTCAATACATGATATCCGCAGCATCCTTCTGTAGAATCACATTTCAGTTGCTTCAAGTTTTTTCTTTCATCTTTGATGATATTGTCCACATTGAAGAACAGACATCACATAGCAATCCAGTACTCTCTTCATTGTTTCTACTGAAATTTTCCTGTCTCTTAACACTCTGCTCAACTTCTTCTTGGCTATTCCATTTTTTTAATCGTTTCACCCCAAGCAAGGCGGTACCGCCACTGATGCGCAGGGGGATACATAAGAGAGTAAACGTTTAGGCAGGAGGAGAGTACAGAGAAAGACGAACCAGTTACAGGGAGGTGTCAGACAAGAGAAGGATAGAAACACAGGTGTGATAACAGTTGCGAAGGTAGGGTGAGAAAGGAAAAGAACAAGAAACACGGGGTGATGTAGAAAGGACGAGGGCAAGACTGGAGTCAAGTGGATAAGAGATGGGAATTACATTTCATTTAAATTCCTGGGGTTTGTAACCGTCAGGAAAGTAAGTATATGGAAAGAAGATTCACTGGTGGGAAGCGCGAGAAAAGAAGCAAATGGAGTAGAATTGTTAGCCTTCGGATCTCAGTGTCGCGCTTTCCATCTTCCGTTAAAACACTTCATTTTTAGGAGGTCTTGTAGTTGTCTTTCCGTGTCGGCTATCAGCACTGTATCATCTGCGTATCTTATGTTGTTCAGATTGTGACCGCTGATGACGAATCCTGGCATATCTTCTAGGGTTCTGAGAATAGTTTTGTTGTACAAGTTGAATAGATCCGGTGAAAAGACACATCCTTGTTTTACGCCCCTTTATCTTTGTATATCTGCTGAATTTGTTTTTTGTCTGTATGCAGGTGGTTTGCTGCTAGTAGAGGTTCTTTGTTATTCTAATGTCTTTTCCAAATATGTCGAGGTTGCTGAGCATTTCTCTCAATTCTTTGTGGTGTACTTTGTCGAACGCCTTGACATAGTTTACAAAATTTAAAAATGCAATTTTCTGGCTAATATTTATTTGAGTATTGTTACTCAGTGAGCACACATATTGAAACACTGACAACAGGTTTTCACCTCTTCTTGTTTTATAAAAAGAATTTCAAAATAAATTAAAACTTTTAATATAAGACCACTCTTTTTCAAAATGTTTTTAGTAAAGTGTTGTTTTTCTTTAATTAATTTAAATATTTCAGTTCAAATTTAAAATTCAATAAATATTAGAAAATAATGAGTTTTCTCTTCTGAAAATAGGTCAGCTATTGTTACTTTCTAAAACGAAATAAATAAACTAAATATTGTTACTTTCTAAAACGAAATAAATAAGCTAGGCACACGGATTTTTTATGAAGGTAGAATTGAGGAACAATTATAAGAAGTGATGTTAAAATATTTTTGTTCAATTCTAGACACATCCTTGTCTTAAGCCCCTTTCTATCTTTGTATATCTGCTAAATTCGTTTCCTGTCTGTATGCAGGCGGTTTGCTGCCAGTTGAGGTTCTTGATTACCTAAATATGTTGAGGTTGCTGAGCATTTCTATCAATTCCTTGTGGCGTACTTTGTAGAACGCCTTGGCATAGTATAGAAAACACAGGTAAACTTCCTTTTTCATTTGTATCGCCCTTTCTGATAGCATTCTAAGCGCAAATATCGCATTCCTTGTACCACTGTCCTTGACAAAACAGCACTGTTCTTGTTCTATTTATGGTCTGATTCTGCTTCGCGCTTTATTCATAAGAATTCGGACAATGAGTTTTGTTATGTGGCACATTAAACTGATTGTTTGGTGGAGTTCATATTCGATTGCACATGGCCCCTTAGTCAGAGCTATGAAAATTCATCTGCTTAGGTCATCTGGTATTACACCGCTGTTGTAGATTTCATTTATTATTTCCGTAATTTTCTCTATGCCAAAATCTAAGGCTGTCAATATCTCTATTACAATGCCATCTGGTCTAGCCGCTTTGTTCCTATTAAGTTTAGTCATTGCAGCTTTAACTTCGGATTTTAGTATTTCCGGTCTGTCGGCATCTTTGTTTACTATCGGTTGCTTTCTCTTGTCGTGGAAGAGATCTTTGATATATTATTCCCATCGTTGGGGTATTTCTTCTTTTTACAATATTATCATTCCATCCTTGGATTTTATACATCCTGTTGAGGAGAATGTTCTTTGTCCTGTCAGTTCCCTTATTTTTGTATGCATTTCTCCTTTATTAGTCTTGCTCAATCACTCTACTTCAGTACATTTGTTGTTGAGCCATTCCTCTTTAGCCTATCTGCACTTGATTCTTTTTTTCTTTTTGTAGTTTCTTGTCTGAGCATAGTTTTCCATCTCTTTCGTATCTGGTCAAGAATCTCTTCAGTCATCCACTTGTTTTTTCTTCTGCGTCTGACTTCCTCTGGGATCATGTTGTTTGCTGATGTCACTAGCGCTTCCTTAAGTGCGTCCCATTTTGAATTTTTATTTCCCATTTCTTCTTCGTATTTGTTTCTTACACTCTCAGTGTATTTTTACAGCAAATCGAGGTCATTCAAGGGCGTGTTGTATTGCAGTCTGAGTGCTACCCTAGACTTCTTTAGTCTCCGAAGTTTCATCCTTAGTTTATAGATAGCTGGAAGATGGTCGCTTCCACAGTCGGCACTTGGATAAGTTTTGCATTGAACCACTGCATTTCTGAATCCTTTGTTTATGGTTACATAATCGATTTGGTTTTTCGTGTCGCGTCCTGGGTGTCTCCATGTCCATAAACGTTTTAGGTGTTCTTGAAACCAGGTGTTGGTTATCACCTGGTCACTCACCTTATATCAATGGACCCATCTTTCGCCCTGATCGTTGCGGATTCCTAATCCAAAGTTACTAGTTGTCTCCTCTTCCCTCTCCTTGCCTATCTTGGCACTCAATCTACCATGATGATTCTACTTTCTTGGTTTTTATATTGAACCTTGGCATTGTCAAGATCGGAGTAGAAAGATTCTTTTTCTTCCTCAGTGCTTTACGTTGTTGGTGCATAGACTACTATAATTGCTATGCTGAAGGGTCTCCATTTCATTTTGACTAGGAGAACTCTTTTAGAGAACTGGCAGTGTCTCAGAACGCATTTCTTTATCATGTATTAAACCGACTCCCTTTTCGTTATTTTTACCTCCTGCATATATGGTCCTGTTGTTGTCGTTGCTGAAGTCTTCATTGTTTGGCCATTTAGTTTTATTGGGAATTTCCCAATTTTAATTGGTAACAATATTGTGACGCCGGCGAGAAGAAAGGAACACAAACACAGATGAAAATGTTATAAACTTCTATTTACAGAAAAAGAGAGAAAAGAAGAAAGGATAGTCTCTTGCAAACAGTCGGCTTTGCGGAACTTATCTGAAAGATGAGTCCTTTTAACAGTTTATATTTCCTATGTCGTTGTGGCTGGGTTGAAGAAATAGAGCCATGACTTCTGTGCTTCAGTTGCTGTCAAATCCCCTCACGTATCCTGGGTCTAGATGATGGAAAACAGACTTCTGTGCTTCAGTTGTTGTCAAATCCCCTCACGTATCCTGGGTCTAGATGATGGAAAACAGACGGGGACGTCTTGTCTGTAAGGTCCCAACAAGCAAAAGAGGAAGGGAGTTTGTAAAATCCGCTCACGTAGGGAGTTTGTTGAATATCTAAAAAGGTAGCCTGTGATTGGTTGTTTTTTATCCAATCACGGGGCACCCAGTTGGCGACTCCGTAATAATTTCTATAGTTTCGCATATGCCCAGAATTTTGATGTTCAATCTGCTCATTTCCTGCTTAACATTCTCAAGTTGTTCAGCGTACTGACGTTCCATGTTCACAGGGTATTTTTTCTTTGTTGTGCACTATCGCAGAGCAACAGCTAAAGACACCTGTTGCTCGTGCCGTTCTTTTCCGGGCGATGGACAAATTTTGGAAAAATATGTCCTCTTTAAACCGTTAATCCTAACAGTCGCTGAATGACGGTCAGGTAACATATGAACTTAGGCAAAAAAAAAACAAAAACAAAAAAAAAACACTTTTAGATGTTTTTGTAGATTCTAGTATTAATACTTTCACTACTTCATTATATAAAAAACCCATAAGCAAAAATTTTTGCCACCTTAATTTTATTAGTCAAAGTCCTCTTCAATACAAAATTGAGGTTATTAAAAATTTCCTCACGAGAGCATCTATCTTCCCAACCACTTTTCTTCAAAGAACTTCACAATTTGAAACAAACCTTTGTCAACAACGGCTTTCCAAATTATTTACTTGACTAACATATCAAAATTTTTCTTCGTAACGTAACCAACGGCAACTATAGACACGTGGACAAAAACAACATTAATAATTTAATATTTTTTATAAAAATCAAATGCACAGTAACTACAGGCAGAACAAATCTTCACTTCGCAATATCATTCGAAATTATGCAACACCAAAATACTTCAAACAAGAAAAGTAATTATCTATTACAAAAAATTCAAAACTGCCAAACTTGTTAATGATGATGAGGTTGGCAGTTTTATATTCACCCGCAAAATCTAAACTGCAGAGAACCAGTGTCGTTTACGAATTTCTCTGTCCTTTGAAGAACTGACATTGAAGAAATGATATTGGCTCGTTGTAGTTTAGATCTTGCTTGCTGGTGAATCGTTAGTTTTTTTTTTTTTTACGATGAGGTTTGGAGTTTTAAATCTTGTGTAATAGATAATATTTTCGTTTAAGTCAACAGGAGTGGCGTATTTGATATATATATATATATATATATATATATATATATATATATATAATTTATTTCTTTGAACATTATTTTTAATCGATACTTGTATTTGAGTAGATATTCTGTTTTTATATGACACACATTTTCATCACAAAATTTATTGTAAATAATCAGGCCGGTAGAAATAAATACATAAATATACTGTTTGATTAAAAACAGAATATCTACTCAAATAAGAGTATCGATTAAAAATAATGTTCAAATAAACTAAATATGTCGGTTGTTAAAACCATTTCGTTAATCTTCGGGACTCTCCATAATAATAATTAGCATAGCCATACCTCTATATAATGACGTATCTAGAGACAGAGAGGTGCTCGATAGACTAGTGAGAATAACTTCATGAAAGACTATCAACATCATAAGAGACTGCATGAAGATTGTAGAGGATTTTTAGTCCTTTACGATTTATATTATGATTCGTCCAACACACGATTCAAGAAAAATAAAAACAACAACTCCAATTTGTGACAAATATAAATAAAGTATATTCAATAAACAAACAAAACATGTAAAAGCAGTATACATAGAGTAAGAGGAAAGAGTTGTTTCCCTTTAGCTGTTTTTTGGCCAAAGTAAAATGAAGGAAGTTTTTTCTTGCGCTGAAAAGATTTGTTATAATTCTTAGTAGTATTTTCATGTAAAAACAAATAACATGAAAAATACAATTATTTTGAATGTAATTGTAAGTTATACAAATTTTAGTCAAGAGTTCAGAGTTCAAAGGTTCTTGATAAAAATGTTCAGAGAGAAGACAAAGTTCTGTGTCTGTGTGTGCGTTAGGTATGAGTAGAGAGAGAGAGACTTACGTCAAGTCCTTTGGCAAGCCTGTTGGTCTACTGCTTAACTTGCGAAAGGTTGCCATTTATAAGGACAGCGAGTGGATCAAACAGCAAGCGTGGGACAAACTTTGTTTACATAAAAAAAATATGTGATTGGCTAAATATTAACCATATTAACACATATAAAAGAGCTGCTTCAGGGCCGAAAGATTAAAGACGACTGCGATTGCTAAATTGTCCTATCCAAGAACAGTAGTTATTACCCAATCGCAGACGAGTAAATGACATGGACCGAATGTGGGTAAGAAAACATAGCAACCGCTAAAAAGATCACTGAGGCTGAGATTTCGCCTTGAGAGGAAAAGGTTCTCTCTGAGTAATTTGTGTGATAAATCTGTGTTAAATTAGCCCCAAGTTTTCCCCTTCATATCTGTTTTAAATTGCTACAAGTTTGAGAATAGCTTGCTGTGTGAAGTTCTGAAATTATTTATTCGTGTAACCAGATTCCTTGTTTATAAAAAATATACATGATCTGAAAATACTCGATAACTTCTATTGCACTCATTTCATTGCTCGGAATGCAAGCAAGTGCCTAAAGATAAATATTGATTTGTAATATGCTTTTCTGTAAGGTTTACTTGTTTCGTGGGTTTTGACCTACAATGTTCATGTTAAGTTTCTTTATCAGCTTTAAGGGTTCAAGCACATGTTCACACTTGTTTAAATTGGAAATCATACAATCTTCAGTTAGACGACCTGCATCTTTTTAGCTAAGGTTGTTAGCTAATATCTTCTAACAGTACATCTTTTTTCCCTGCAAGCCCATTTATTCTGATATTATAGCATTTTTTCTGCATCTAGTGCTTCTAATAAACATGCACTGTAAGCAAATAAATCACTGATTATAAAAAGAGTAAAGTGTCCGTGTATTTAGGTGGGTGTCCATTCTTTCATTGGAAATTGAGAGGGCCCTAGAAACTTCCCAGATGCCCCGGAGTGCTGACTCTTGTGCGGAATACCGGGGATAATCTGAAGGTTTGGGATTTTTTGCAGGGAGCAGTGGAAGCGTTCCCTGCAATACGTATGGCTCAAATAAGGACACAAGAACTCAGAAAACTATCACTGTTCTGTGCTGGGAGGGTCCCTACAATCCTCCATCCCTTTTTGTATAGGGCTGTAAAGCTAACCTTCCCGACGGACGTCGGCGGTATTGTCCTTGACGGACGTATTATGTCTGACATTGGAACGGGTAGTTTGGGACAATCCGTCAGAGTCCCGACTCCTACAGAATTCCGTCCAGTCTGTGCATAAGGTTTCACTCTAAAAAATGTTTATCAAGCTAACCAGCTTGAATGCGAGGGGCTTGAGGGATCGAGGTAGGGTTGCCCGCTTGCTTTGTGATCTCTTGTCCTTCGGCGTGGATGTCGCTGCGATGCAGAAGACTCACTTTGTTTGCGATGTTGATACCAGTGTGCTGTCTAGCGACTTTGTTGTCTATTCAGCATATGGGGACGAGCAGACCAAAGGTTTTTCCTTACTGGTTAAACGTATCCTGGGTGCGACGGTGGACCTTGTCCATGTTGACGTGGGGGACCGGTTGATCATGGCCGATATTGCCGTGAAAATGTCATTTCGGATCGTTGCGGTTTAGGTGCCCAACGACCGGGACAAGCGTGTCTCGTTTTTCCGTCAGTTAGAGCCATTCCTGGTGGATTCTTCGCGCCTAATGTTAGTCGGGGACTGGAATGCTGTCATGGACCCCAAGTTAGATATGGGGCGGAAGCTAGCGAGAGGTCGAGTGATCGTAGCCTGGTTGATCTGATCGACGAATTTGGTCTCGTCGATAGATACCGGGTTGATCAACCTGGGGAAAATGTGGACGTGGGCTAAGTTGGCCGTCTACCCAGATAGTTAGCTAAACGTGTCTTTACTGGACAAGCGGGACTTCCGGCAACAGCTAACTAGATTAGTGCAGCGGGAATGAGTGGGGGCGGTTATCAGGAATAGATGGTGGGAGAGGCTTAAGGATAGCATTAGGTTTTTCACCGCTGACTATAGACGTCGATTCGCCCTAGTTAAGGCTAACAAAGTGAAGACAAAGCTAGTCTGTCCCGGGCGGAGGCTGGGGGGGATCCTCTAGAGATAGCGTTAGCTAGGCAGGTTTTCAACAGGTTGGTGGTACCAAGGTCAGGTAATTAGACATAGGTTAAACAAGATGTCTAACGAAGCCGTGAACATGGGCGCAGAATTGCGCAAGGAAGAAATCCGTCGAGGTGACGATCGATATATTCGAGAGGTCAAGACCCCAGAGGGGCGCACTCTGAGGCCGACCGACGATATGTGTGAAGCATTTAGCTGGCATTTCGAGAGTCGCTTTACCAAGGAGCTTGGTCTACCTGAAGAGGAGTTTTGTAGCTATTTAGCTGACTTTCCTTGGCTTGGGCCGACGGAGGCAGCTAGATGCGAGGGAGAGATCACGAAGTTTACTTGGCATTGAAGAGAGTCGGCATGGCCAAGTCTTCGGGACTTGATGGTCTACTCTATGAATTGTACTTGAGGCTGTCCCACATCTTTGTACCGATTTTGACGGTGGTTTACAACAACTGGTTCTGGCAAGGTTCCGTGCCAGACCGGATTTCCAGGGGTGTGATCACGCTGTTGAAAAAGGTCAAGGGTGTTAGGGAGGGTTTAGTTGATTACAGGCTCATATCTCTGCTAAACGCAGAGTTAAAGATTTTGGCCAAGATCCTGACGGAGTGCTTGCAGACAGTTGCCGAGATTCTGCTGGGACCTGAGCAGACTTGTGCTGAGGGGCCGAACAATTCAGAGCAACTTGCACTTGATCCGCATGATTCAAGAGGGTGTAAAAGACGACGAGTGTTACGTGTTAAGTTGTAACAAAAGAAAAAAAATTGATTGATCAAAACAGAGCTTAATTACAAACAAATATTTAATTTACGATAACACAAAATAAAAATACATTACAAATATACAATTTTTTGCATTCGAATAGAAAACATTAATAGAATAGAAAACATAATAATAAACAGTAATAGTTTATTACTCGCACAGTGACGGTTAAGTGTTACGAAGGAGAAGGAAGGTGTCAAGTATCTTTACCCAGTTAACTTAGCGAAGTAGTTTAAGTGGAAGTCCTCAAATGTGTTTATAAAGAATAATTTCCAGTATGGTCAATGAAAGAGTAAAAAATATATATTTACTCATTTAGTTCCATGAGGTTCTCATTCACGTTTTAGTTGTCGGCAAATTTTCTTAGAGATTCTTTCGGCTGAATGCACAGATCCACGAATCGGGCCGGAGTTGATAATGTCAACAAACCCTGTTAAAAACTAACTACTATCTTCCCAAAACCTATTTTTATAGGGGCTAACACCTAATTTGCATATTTCTCGAAATCTCTCGAATCTACTGGAATCTTCTTTAACATTCTAGCATCTTCCAAACGTTCTATTTCTAATTTCCTTATTTTTACGACTACTTCATGAATTAAAACTTTTTTGTAATAACAAGTAGGACTCAATAGAATTCCTTACTATAACTGTTTAGACATTATTAATATTATTTTTATATATAAATGCATTCTCTTAACACTTCCACCCTTCAAAGTAAAAGTTTTGAAATCATAATGAAAACTTTTATGAGACAATATCAGTCATTTTTTGTTGTAAGGCAATAAATCATAATATCATATTTTTTTGTTATGCTCTAGATAAAGCATCTGCAATGACATTGTTCCTTCCTTTAATGTGTTTTATAATAATGTCATATTATTGAAGGAGAAGACTCCATCTTGGAAGTCTTTGATTTTTGTTAGTCATTTTTTGATGGAAAGTTAGTGGATTATGGTCGGTATAAATCAGAACAGGATAAACAGTAACACTGAGGAAAAGTCAAAATGTTGCAGCGCTGATAACACCACCAAGCATTCTTTTTCAATAGTGGAATATTTTTTCTTGTAGGTGTTTAATTTTTTTGAGGAATATCCAATGGCTCAATCGACGCCTTCATCATCTTCTTAGATTAAAATGACACCCATTCCGACATCACTGGCATTGATTTGCAATTCAAATTGTTTTGAAAAAACTGGAGTTGCAAGAGCTGGGCCACTAATGAGAGTTGACTTGATTCTGTTGAAAGCCTCATTACAGGTTTCACTCCACTTGTATTTTACATCCTTTTTCAGGAGGTTGGTGAGAGGACATACTATTGATGAGAAAGTTTTACAAAATTTTCTGTAGAATCCAGCCATACCGAGAAATCTCAGTTGTTTTTTGTTAGTTGGAATAGGATACGTTAAGATAGCATCCACTTTTGCAGTGATAGGCTTAACCTGTCTCTGGCCAACGGTATGACCTAAATAATTTACTGTTGCATGACAGAATTCGCTCTTGTTTAGGTTCACACATAGGTTTGCTTCTTCCAGCTTAAGAAAAAATTGCTTGCTGATGTGTACATGTTCGTCCCAAGTCATGCTGTACACAATTACATCATCTATGTAGTCCTCACATCCCTGAATTTCGTGTAGAAGGGAATGCATCATCCTTGGAAATGTTGCCAGCGCATTTTTCATCCCGAACGACATAATCTTATATTGGTATAAGCCATCCGGAGTCACAAATGCTGACATTTCTTTGGCATTGTCAGTTAAGGGTACTTGCCAATAACCTTTCATTAAATCAAATTTAGTGACATATTTTGCTTTGCCGAATACAGTCATCAATTCTAGGAATTGGAAAAGAGTAACTTTTGGTTACTGCATTTTCTTTTCGAAAGTCTGTTACAAACCGGTAAGTGCCATTAGGTTTTGGTATAAGAATACAAGGAGAACTCCACTGACTGTTGCTTGGTTCAATGATGTCATTATCCAGCATGTATTTAATCTCTGCTCTCAACTGCTGAAGCTTGATTGGCTTTATGCAGTAAAAATGTTGTTTGATGGGTTTTTCATCTCCAACTAAAACATCATGTATTTGTATTGCTTAATAGCCATTTCATTCATTACTTGCTGAAATAAACAAGACATAAAATTCGAACCTTGTTCTGACTGAATAGCCGAAGGAATCCCGCCTAAACAGAAAACAAAATTAGTTAAAGCCCTAACAATAGTCCTAACCTTAATATTTCTTAGAGGGATAGCTTCTGGAAAGCGAGTTAATGTCCACATAATTGTTAATAAATATTGGTTTTCTATATTTTTTTTTTTTTGGAAGAGGGCCAACACAATCAACTAGTACTCTACTGAAAGGTTCTTCAAATGCTGGAATAGGTTTCAGAGGAGCGGACGGAATCTTTTGATTAGGTTTCCCAACCATCTGGCATGTGTGGCGGAAGTCACAGAAATTGACGACATCCTGTCTAAGTTTCGGCCAGTAAAAATGATTTAATATTTTTTCACAGGTCTTATTTATTTCTGAATGTCATCACATTGGAGTATTATGAGCTATGCTTAGTATTTCTTGTCTGTATACTTTCGGAACCACTATTTAGTTTATTATCTTCCACTCCTCATTTAGACTGGCATCCACTGGGCGCCATTTCCTCATTAATATGCCATCTCTCATATAAAAACCTTCTCTAACTTTTCTTGCTTCTTCTTTTATTTTTTTCACAGACAAATTTCAGCATTTTTTTCTTGTTCAATAACAAGTTGATTTTTATTTAGATTGTCTTTCATTTTTTCTGCGCCGTTTCATTTTTGGGGAGGTGGTTTATTTAAATTTTTATCCGAATTACTGTTTTGTTCTAAATGATGAGATATAAAGGTTTCATTCAATTGTAACTGATTAGCTGGTGTTGCTAAAACTTCCTTTTCTGAAATTTGTTTCTTTGCTTTCGCCCTAGTAATTACATAATCAGGGTATAATTCACTGTTTTCTTCGACCTCGAATTCATCGTTTATTTCTATTTTATCACAGACGACTGGTTCTGCTACTACCCTGTTACCTACTAAGTCGTTACCTAACAGTAAGGAGACCCCTTTTACCGGTAGAGTTGGTCGTACACCGTCTATGACAGGCCCAGTCACCAATTCCGATTTTAAACGAATTTTGTGAAGGGGAACCTTAATTACACTTAATTCAACGCCTTGCAAAAAAACAAGATCGTTAGTGAAGGTCGATTCTGATAGCTGTAATATGCCTTCTAATAAGGTTTGAGACGCACTGGTGTCTCGCAAGATTTGGACAGGTCTAGCTTTTTCAGGGTCGTCGATGTAAACAGAACCCTGGGATAAAAATGGTTTATAATTTTCTATACATGAGTTTTTATTTTCTCTAACACCTAGTTTAGAGAAGGAAGAACGAGGAAAGGAGTTATTTTTATTCTGTTTTATAGCAAAAGCATGAGATTGAAGGGAGTTTCTTCTTTCCCCCTTTTCTTTTTAGGATTCCGCAGTCGGATATTATGTGATTATCCTTCTTACAGTAGGCACAGGGAATTTTTGATTCTATCCGAACAGAACTTTTAGATGTATCTCGTATTTTTTGTGTATATTATTTCTACGAGTTACATTATGAGGGTAAAGTTCTGACAGTGTTTGTGTATTTGTGTAATAAAAAGCTGACTGGTTTTCGGTTATTTTAATGTTTTCAAAACTCTTCTTCATGAATTAAAACTTTTTTTGTAATAACAAGTAGGACTCAATAGAATCCCTTACTACAACTTTTTAGACATTATTAATGTCATTTTTATATATAAATATAACCTCGTAACACGAGCAAGCCGCGCTGATCAATTTGAATCAATCCAAGGCAATTGATAGGGTCGACCATCGGTATCTAGCAGTTGTCCTGCATGCCGCTGGATTCAAAGCCGACTACTGCAAGTGGATATCACTCCCACCAGTGCTGTGGTACAGGTGAACGGAAAGCAGTCGGGCGCTTTTGCGCTGTCTCGATCAGTTCGTCAGGGTTGTCCGCGGTCGCCCTTACTTTACGCTTTGGCGTTGGAGCTCCTCCTTCGCCGGCTAAAGAACAGGGCGTACAGTCCGGCCCTACACGGAATCGCCGTTCCTGGTGGGGCTCGAGCCAGGGTTTCTGCGTAAGCCGATGACGTATCCATTTTCGTGTCGTCCCGGGACGATATTGAGCACAAGGCGATTGAGCGGTACGAAAAGGTGACAGGGGCCAAAATTAATCGCAACAAGTTTTCCGACTTGCGGTTAGGTGCCTGGAAGAGCGTTGCTCTCCCGAGGTCCTTCAGTTGGACTGACTGTCTCGTCCGCATTCGTGGAGTGTAGTTCGGGCCGGATCCTCAGCTGGAGAAAAATTGGTCGGAGGTACTGGCAAAGGTCGAAGCGTCGGTCGCAACTTAGCTTCGGTAGCAGTTGTTCGTAAAGGGCAGGGCTGAGGTGTGTGTTACATACATCTTTTTCATCATCCTTTACTGGTTGTCGGTACTCCCTCTTTGTGATGACCATAGGAAGGCGATCGAGCGCTTGTTGTTCGACTTCTTTCAGGGAGGACGCAAGCATCTGGCCAACAAAGAGGTCTGCGCTATACGTCCGTCTCAAGGTGTGCTGGGAATGCCACACGTGGAGTATCACCGACAACGCCTCGAGGTTGGCTTTCCTACGCCGCACCTTAACAGAGGATTCGATTTTGGCGAGAAGTATCAGGCAAGCTTTCCCTCGCTTTTCCCTCACTCCTCGTGTTTTGCGGGCTGAGCGCCGTCGTAAACCCCGAAATCAATCGGAATTCTTGATCGAATGTCGAAGTGCCTTCGGGCTATTCATCGGTCTACTGACCTTTCTCGGCCTCGGAGGCACTTGTATCTTGTATTAGTGGAGGGGGTGGCGACGAAGGACCCTCTATGTGATCGGCTTAGCTTTTCGGTGGATGAGTCATGTTTGTTTTGGGCTTGGGCGCCAGCGGCGAATTATCTCAGCAACCCCAAGTTTTCGCTTAGCTAGCGATTGATTCAGAACGTGCTATCTCAGAATGACAGGGCTTTCAAATGGGGAGGGGCAGATAGTTTAGAAGAAACGGCTGCGCACGCCTTCTACTATTGTCCTCAGGTACGCCCCTTTTGGGGACTATGTCGTCGAGGTGACGGCTCGTATCGCGCCCGATCTTCTTGTGCCCATCGATCTCGCGTACGCGTGCGATAATGTGTCGCCCCCGTTTGCTGGGGTGAAACGGATGGTGTTTCTCACGTTACTAGCCGTAGCTCGAATGGTGATATGGACGACACGAAAGGAGAGAATCTTGCGATATGAACGTTATTTTTATCAGCATCTGATTGGATTCTTTAAGCATCAGCACAAGATGAAGATCAGATCTGATAGAAAGCGCTTGATATCGACAGATTTCAGCAAAAGGGGGGTAAATGTAGCAAGTCTGGTTCACGTGGATTTTCTTTTTTAAGTCCCTTTTGGCACAACCGGGCGGTTTCCTGTGAACCCCTCCCTGGTTAAGTTAGACATCTTTTGTGTACCTAGTTAATGTGAATGAATGAGTTCATAGCTTGTTTCCGGCTTTCTCTTTTGTTATGATCCAAGTCAAGATTCCCAACCTCCCCAGTTTGTTTTTGCCCCCTTTTTCATCATGACTGGGTCAATATTTGATTTTCCAATTCCATTATTTATTTTATCCTCTCCCGTTTCCTTAGCGAGTGTGCTACTTGTGTAACACCCCAACGGACGGTCCGAACAATTTTCTCCGGCGGCCGTTCTCCACGCTGTGATGTTTGCCGGGAGTTTGTTGAAAATGTCGGCCGAACATTTTTTTGGGAAAAAAGTTTTTACTCAGGTCAGATCATAAACCACTAGAGCTTATATTCCATCCCAGAAAAGAATTGCCAAAGGTCACGTCCTTGAGGTTAATAAAATGGGCTATGAAGTTGATGGTCTTTGACTTTGAAATTGAGTATGTGAAAGGGAATATGATACCACACGTAGATGCAATGTCACAACTAGTTTGAGGAGAAGCAACATGAGTAAAAGGAAAAAGTGGAAGAGGGAATGTTATATTGGAAGGAGATTGATGCATTGCCCAGGAATAGACTTATAATGGATACTTTACAAGGTCCAGTATTGAATAATATTCTAGAAAGATTAAGGAACAACAGATGGAGTAATTTTTCCAAAGTGGAAAGACTCTACAAGGAGGTCAAACATAAGTTAACAATAGAGAATGGCGTAATCTGCAACGGACAGCTGGAGGTACCACCAGAAACTTGTTGAAAGCAGGTAATTAAAAGTGTACATGATGATGTGCATTGTGGAATAGCTGCTACACTAAAGTTAGAAGCCTGGTGGCCTGGTCACACTTGCGATGTGCTGAAATAAAAAATGTTTCAACCAAACAGGGTACATTCATGGTCAAAAGAAACTGAACCCTAGTCCAGGATTTACATGGACCATGCACAGGTGAACAGTATAGGATTGTGTTTGATACTGGTGGTTGCATTTTCAACTGGGCCTAAAATTTTTAGTGTTAAAGTTATGTTTTCTATCAGAATTTCAAGAGCATTTTGATCAGTTACATTTTTTGAAACCTTATAGTCCCCTATTGTATTAATTTCCACATCTTTACAAAACACATGTAGAGTAAAATCAGATTCAATTAAAAGACAGATTTATTTTTGGATATGAGGATTTGATGATGCTGCATATAATAAGTATTCCTTGCTGCCTAACAACACTCCAAAGAAAATTTAATTTCCCTTTCACATCATCAATATTATGGAATTTCTTCTACTTTTTATATGCTATGTCATCTCCAGTTGAATTCTCCTAGAATCTGGTGACTCTGTAGTGGTGGTCAATAAAGATAAATATGAGGGACAGTTTGGAAGTTAGGGATAGCACCATCCTGAAGATATGTTTTTGAAGTCGAACAGCAATTTTGACACTTGATTTTTCGTCAGACACTAATGATTCTCTCCTTATGTCCTCTGATCAAAAATGTAGTTCATATACCTAAACAAATTTAGAAAACCAAACCTATTTTAAATTCTTGTGAAAACCTAAAGAAAAAAATTAGTCAGAAAAAATTTACAATATGAATCATTTTTCTTACAATTGTAGGAAACGTGTTCTGATATTTTTAAGGAATATTATTTAATTTATTATTTCAACAAAATGAGTATATAAACTTCAAAGGCATTTTCTCCTACTAATCTTGAAAGGCAAAATGTTAATTTAGTTCTGCAAATTTTTAATGAGTACACTATTTAGGGATTATTGACCTTAAGAAAATGGAAAGGTTTGCCTAATTTTGCAGAACTCCCTACAGCTTACAAGTTTTCTGCAGAATTATCATCAGAAGATTTTCATCAGAAGGTTGTTGCCAGCAGGTTGGAATATGTGGAATTGTGTGGAATAGTGTAAGAAGAATAAAATATATATTTTGCATGTTAAAATAGAAATTTATTAAAAGGAGGAATAACATAAGTTGTAGAAGTTAATGTACAATTAGAAACATTATTAAAAGGTTAAGGGTAGAGTTTGTACAAAATGTTCATAGTAGTAATTGTTGAAAGAGATAAGGAGAAAGAGAACAAGGTGCAACCTGACCTTATCGCTGAGTCGATTTGAAGTTGGTTACATTTTAGTTCTTTCCTCTCTCGGCTCCCATCTGTGTCTGATGCTGTGAAGACATTTATATGTTCTTTTGAATTTTGCACTGGATTGCCAAGTCCTTACAAGTCACTCCCATTGGTCAAAAATCATTTTAACATCTATATGCAAAATCTGGTTTTGACTTTTTTGTTAAGCACATGGTCAATCCTTTTTCTATTTGGGAAAACCAGGATTTCATACATCGTTGTGAATTTTTGTAAAAGTGAAGAGAGTTGATTTAAATTAATTTCTTATCCACTACACTATCAGTTTTAAGATTGAGCTTACCATTTAATCAGCAATGCATTAAAATTGATTTAAAGAATTTACAAGAACCAAACTAGGATGAAGTGACAGAGGAGCAAAAGTTAGATGTGTATAAATTTAGAATTGATGCTAAAGAGGATGATGTTAATAAATGTAGAGAAGTTCTTTCTGTAATACTATAATTAGCAGGTTATTGCTGTTATGCAGTTTTTAAGAAAATTAGATGCAATAGTTGCAAAGATTTAATATCTGGAAGAGATAATGTAGAAGAAATATCTGAAATAAATTGCTATTTTCAGGAGATTAATAGAGGTTCTCTCTTATATCCTTACAAAGCAACTACAAATTTTGTTCTAATTATGCAGTCATTGGTAAGCTAATAAAAATCATTCTTTTCTTCATTCAGTAAATCAAAGGAAATTAGCCATGTATATATGTATATATAACATTGAATGTTTTGGCAGATAATGAGCTTGTTTTTAATGTTGACACTTGTGATGAGGGTTACAATGTAGAAAAATAGAAAGAATGTTTGTCTGGAGCTCTACATACACTCTTTTAAATAATTTTTGTTCTAGGGAAAATAATAATATTACAAATAACAAGTTAAGCCAAAAAAGACAACTTCAAGCATTCAGCTAAATTTTGCATCAGTAATGTATTTTTCTGTAAGTATTATTTAATTTTTAAGTCTATTTATTGTTTGCATCTAATCTACTTGTTTGTTTCTTATTTATAGTCAATTGTTTTATTTATTCATCATTTACTTGTAATTTGTTTATCTGTTTATTCAATTAATTTTTGTTCCATAATTCATAATTCAGTTACTGCCGTATTTGAGTAGTAATCACTTCATAATTACAATATTGTAACTTTACAAAATAATTGTTAAAACTGAAATAAAACCATGCAAATTAAAACAATGTTGATTATAATTTAGAAAAAATTGTTTTCAAATTTGGAACAATTAAAATTATGAAAGAATTTCAGTCTAAATTTTGTATTTGTAACTTATTTTTCCATAAGTATTATTTGATTTTTAAATCTATTTATTGTTTGTATCTAATTTATTTATTTCATATTTATATTCAGTTGTTTTATTTTTTAACCATTTACTTGTAATTTGTTTGTCTGTTCATTCAATTATTGTTTGCTCCCTAATTCATAATTCAGTTGTTGCTGTAAGTGTATAAGAGTAATAATCACTTATAATATTGTAACTTTACAGAATAATTGTTGAAATTGAAATAAAAACATGCAAATTAAAATTCTGAAAATAAAAAAAAATTGAATTTGAAACAATTAAAATAATGAATGCATTTCAGTCTTTAAATTTTATGAAATTTAATATGATGTTTTGTTTATTTACTTTAACACCTCTTTCAGCAAAAATTTGTTCTTATTTTTAATCAGTTAGAAAAGAATGAATATTAAATAAAGTTCAGTAGTATACAATCTTACCGTTTCTTTTTCAAAAGTAATTTAAAAAAGTTTTCTAAAACTTTTTCTTTAGTTTACACTTTTTACAATCATTCATTACTGTCAGTCTCACTAACTGAGGACCTACATAGGACTACTTAAAACAGGTGAAGGAGATGGAAAACAAGGAGATAGTAACCTCTGACAGGTTTAAGGCCAGAGTGAAGGCTCTGCTAAGAGGTAACCAGGACATAGTGGCCAGATCAGATAAAGAGTTGGGCCAGTTAAGATGCAAAGTGATACGGGTAACCACTCCCTAATTAAGCTGAGACCCTATAGAATACCTATACACAAAAAACCATTGGTAGAAGAGGCATTTAAGGATATGATGGAAGCAGGGATGGTAGAAAGGTCAGAATCCCTTTGGAGATTTCCCATAGTAGTAATGCACAAGAAAGATGGCAAGCATCAGTTCTGCCTGAACTGAAGAAAGCTGAACACAGTTTCCAGATCGTTGGCAAACGATATACTGGTTTTGTTGGGGAAGGCTAGATACTTCTCCACACTAGATCTGAGATCAGGATACTGGCAAGTAGCCCCGGAAGAGGTAGACAAAAAAAAGCAGTGTTTGTGTGTGTCCAAGGACTGTTCCAGTTCAGAGTTGTGTTGTTTGGGTTGGCTAATGTTCTGGGCATCTTTCAGCAATTGATGTCAATAGTGCTGGGAGCATTGGAGGGCTTTACAGTGGCCTATCTGGATGACATTCTGGTGTTCTTAAAAATACTGGAAGAACATTTCCACCACTTGGAACAGGTATTGAGTCGATTAAGAGTGCACAGGTTAAAGTTGAAGCTGTCAAAATGCAAATTTCCGATCGAAGAGACAAAGTATTTCGGCTTTGTAATAAGCAAAGAGGGGATCAAGCCTGATTTAGACAAATTCGAGGTGATCAGGAAAATGCCTGAGCCCAAAATGGTAAGACAGGTGAGAGGATTTATAGGGACCATAGGATGCTATAAACGGTTTATCCTGACATTCTCCAGAATAGCCACCACTCTGATAGCCTTGACTAAGAAATATGCCAAATTTAAATGCCAGAGGGCATTTGACACATTAAAGGAACAGCTGACCTCTGTGCTCTTGCTGACCTATCCAGCTCTCAGTAAGCCCATGGTCCTGTATACGGATGCTTGTGAGCAGTGTATAGAGGTAGTCCTCATTCAGCCATGTCCTGAAAAGGATGGCCCAGTGCTGGGTATATCAGAGAAAGTATTAATATACTTCCTGTCGCACAAACTCTCAGAGACCCAGCAGAGATGGCCTGTAATAGAAAGAGAAGCATTTGCTATCATGAAATTATACTACTATTTGAACAGAGCCACGTTTACCAGAAAAACTGACCATAGGCCTCTCAAGTATTTGCTGGATGTGGAGGAGACAAGCAAGTGACAAAAAGTGGGCTTTGAACTTAAGCGGGTACAACTGTAAAATAGAGTATCTGCTGGCTGGAGGAGATAACACTTACGCCGATTTGCTCTCTAAGATACCTTGAAGGTTGGAGAAGGAATCTGTGAGAGTGGAGTCAGAGGTAGATAAAAGAGCTTACTAGATAGAAGAACAATGAATTGAAAAACCACTGTGTTAGAAGTGTGGAAAAGAAGATTAGACAGGTGGTCACTGACTAACACCAGAAGGATGAATTTGGGAGGAAACAGGTGGACACCAAGATAACCGTTATCAGAGAAAGAGTAGAGGCTAGAGAGACCTCCAAGTTTGTAATACATGAAGAGGGGCCTTACTGAGATGATGAGGTTAGATCTAGGTTGTACGTGCCAAAGTATTTGAGGCTGGAGATAGAGCAATGTCACAAGATGCTGGGCCACATGGGGATCAATAAAACCTATGACATGACAGGAAGGACTTATTACTGGCCCAAGTTTTACAGTGAGGTCACTGACTATGTTCATTGTGGTGTGTCAGGCATAAAGTAGAAGGCAGAGAATGGTGCCATTAGAAGAGATGGTTTCCATTTTGAAAAAGTATAGATGTGTCAGAACCATACAGGTTACCTAGAGGTAACAATTACATTGTAAGCTTTGTGGATTGGCTAATGAATTGGCTGAAGGCCTTTGCTGTGGTGGATAAAATAGCTTTGGTGGTGGGTCAAATTTTACCCAGGTATGGTGCCTCGTGCAGTTAATTACAGACAATGGATCTGAAAATGTGAATAATATAATGAAGAAGGTCTTGACTAGTCTAAATGTGGAACACATAATGACATCACCTTATCATCCTGAAAGTAATGCTAAAATGGAAAGATTCCATGAAACCGTAGGAGACGTATTGGCTAAATTGGTGTGGTACAATACTGAGAACTGGAACCTGTACCTGACAAATGCTCTGCAGCCATAAGGTTCTCAATCAATGAAACCTTCAGGTTCTCGCCCTATTAAATGCTGTTTGGTAGAGATGTGGTCCTGCCAATGGACAATTTATTTAAACCCCACAGGAAGTATATGAGGGAGAAGTATATGAGGGAGATCAGTTAATAATAAAACAGCAGCATATATTATATATCAGGTTCGATGATAACAATAATTCTGGAACAATATTGCTTCTCTCACTACGATGGCAATGGTGATAATTCTGCAATTCAATTCTAGAAAATACAAGGCTGCAATTCTGCTAACACAATCCTGGGTCCAATGCTTCTGATTAAAGATGTTGGTACAAATGACGAATGTTGCATTTCTGAGATCGACGACTGGCGATGGAAATTAAACTTTATATACTCAGCGGTTTTCATTTCAACTGCTATGGCAATTATTCTCAAACTTCTTAGGTAACTATTAAACTTCAAAATCTGCAACAAATTCGGGGTGACAATTAAACTTTTCAAATCATAAATCACCACTCAACCCAACTTCTTCACAAAAATCAGTTTCACATAATCATTTTATAATCTTTTTCTTTGTCTCTTTTATTGTCACAGTCATCAAAAACAAATACAGTCTGCAACAAACACTTCTGTTGAAAACAATAGAACCAGACCAAATGTAAATAAAATATAAAATATATTTTATTTTCCTTTTTCATACAAAGACATCTTTGGTGACATGCCATGGATTAGGAGGTTGTTTGGTTAGTGATGTCACTACTTCCCATCATGGAGAACCTGTCTTTACTCAACCATATGTTTCAATGGTTGTGTCTAGACTCTTTAAAATCAAAATTAAAAATTACTGCTAAAGATTTTTTAACTGTCAGCTTGACATCATTTCCATGACATTGATAGCTATCTTCTGGTACAAACTTAAATGTGGGATATGAACCTCTGGCCTCGCTAGACAAAATAAAAGTCCAAATGCAAAATATTTTCTCTTTTTGTACACCTGGCTGACCTTTTTCAACAAAATACATTTCACTCATATCTCAAAATATGTCACCAAGTGCAAATTTTCATTGTCAAAAATTTCATGATTCTCAAAAATATTGTCTAACAAATATTTAATATTTCTATCCCTCCATTCTTTCAAATGTTCACCCAATTATTTTAAGTGCCTTTCTTTTTCTTTTGTTCTCATAGCCAAAACCTCACCACCATACCTCAAAATTATGATGCAGGCACTGCCTTCTCAACAACTAAAATCAAGAGGTAGTTGGATGCACATGCAGAAATAAGGGAAACAGGCCAGAACAAAAGAAACAAGACAGAAATGAAGACCACTCTATCATATTGTAATTTTCTTTACATCAAGAGAAAGAATAGCAAAGATAAAATAAAAAATAAGAACTAAAAATAAAATACAATCCAACTTTTTCAGTGCTCACAAACTACTGCTGCTATGTCTGTTGTTGTTGTTATTAGAAGTAAGAGTCTTCTCGCTTCTCTGCCTATAGGCGGTGTTCATGCCACTAGCATGACGAGAGAGAAAGAGAAATTGAGATTATTTTTTTGCGTCTTTCACTTCACATGTTCTTAGTCTGTCTCACGTGCCTCTGTTGATTTTCAAATCTGTTGTAATTTTGTTGAAATCATTTCAATCTGGCGCAGGGTGGAAGGACATTGGAATGTCTTCCCATTAAAATATAACGTCAACTTTGTTGGTCTGGTTCAGCTCAATTGGGCACAATTCCTGTCATGCTGGCTCTACTTTGTTAACCTTACACATTCACCTGTCAGCGTTAATTACAATTACATCCTTCATGGGTGGTCTTCAGAAATTTACAGATAATTTTTCCACTTCAGCCAATAGTTTCCTTTCTTTCTTTGAGAAAAGTGAAATATTAACAAACACGGAAGAAGGAAACAGAATTCACTCTCCTTGCAGGCCATCTGTGTTTTTTATAAAATTATTATCATATCAGTTGATGTCCCATACATGCCCTGTGTTTTGCCTCTCTACTTCTCTTGGCCACCCCAACATTTATTTCCTTCCTCCTCTCTCAGCCCCTCCTAAGAAAAGAAAAAGTTGATTTTTCTGGGAAGAAAAAAATATATACACACAGAGATATTTTCCAAGTATCTATTCCTGGGTTTGAATCCAGGGTCTGTCAATATCCGTTTAACATGTGTGCATAAGGAACACTTAGAGTGTTACAATATGGTGTAATAAAAAAATCAACATATCACAAAAAAAAAAAAAAAATTACACATTATATCAAAGGTGATATCTCTTTCTTTTCCATGTGTGTAGCTCGTAAATTTTAAGGATGTAAAAATTTTAAGTTAGTCATGATATACATTAAAAAGATGTTTTCCTTTTCTTCATTTTAACTTCCACTGGGTAGGTCATCAATCTTCACATACTGAGATGCCTTGCACCCTGCGTAGAGTAATGGTTAGCACCAGAATAATTACAACCAAGCAGTTGGCTTTACCCTCAACAGATTCTCCATAATTTCAGCCTTATGACAGGAGAAGGAAATTACTGGAAAGTAATTGAAACTCACCTGAACCAAGCTGAATGTGTAATGCTCCTCATGCCAATGACATTTCCACCAAGCTTCTCTAGAGCATATGACTCCATTGTATTTCTGTCAATGTGTTCCTCTCAAATTTATATTTAAATTGGGGTCATCAGGAGAGAATGTGCACCATTTCTGGGCCTTCCTCTCAACAGTTTTACTTGCTCACCAGTACACCCTCACTAATGTGGGGTCTCATTATAACGATATACAAGTGTTGTAGATGTACTAGCTCAAATGTCTAATGGCGAAATTAGATTTACGAAAAATTTTGAAAAATGACAAAACTCGTATTCCGAGAAGGCAACATGAACCTCATTACACATTTATGATCAATCATGATATTTCTTTCTTTGTAGCTCTTTAAGTAATGTTTTGCTAATGATGTTGTCTAGCATACACCACACTTCCGAGTCGAATGCTGGTGGAAATTTAATTCTTGGCAGTTTGGGTTGTGTCCCATCCTTTGATTCAACAGCTTGGATATCCTCAGCACTGTGGTATGCATCCTGGCATTGGTTTTCCAATGTCTTATCTGCATTGACAGAACCATTTTCAGAGTAGCACAACCTATTTTTATCAGGGGAATCTTTGCTCCCTTTTGGGACCTGAATTTCTGACCGCAAACACATGGGAAGTTCGTGCACTTTTCTAAATTCATGGTTTGTTTATCATTTCAGGTTCGTTGGCACATCTAAGTCACATCTAGAAAATCACCATTTCAAGACATGTAGTTACATAACCTACAGCCATAAAACACTTCATATTTTCGCATACCTCTGTCAGTTTCTAATGTTTTCTGCATATGTCTTAGACAACATTATTCCCAATAACTGACCCTATTGCATTCTCTTTCAACTGGTGATAACCTTTCACCTTTATCAGTTGAACCATTTTGTTTTGTTTCTTTGCCCTTTTATTTATTTTTTTTCAATTATTCATCAATTCAAGTGGCAAACACAATCGACATCTTAGTTACTAAAGGACTGATCTGCTCTGCCTCATTTCATTTTAATTTTCTTCTTGTTAGCCTGTTGTCAACTTTGTTGCAACATCCAACTTCTTTATGATACTCTGAAGAAAAACCTTAAACCAAAAAGAAAATTTATCAGACAATGCAATGGAAGAGAAAAGTAAAGAGCACTCAATTTTTACAAGAAATCGTTTTCTTTTTTTTCTTGTAACCATTATTTTTTTTTTTCTTTTTTTAAAACACAATGTCAGAGAAAGTCTGTTATTTTTTTCTTCTTTTTAAGGAACACACAAGAAATTTTACACAATGTTTGAAAAGTTTGTTTCTCTTCTGAAGAACACACAGAAACTTTTATACAGTTCAAAAGTTATTTTTTTCCTTGAAGAACACAAATCAGAAAGTTTGTTTTTCTTTCCTTCTGAAGAACATACAACAGAAAAATTTTTATACAGTTCTTTTCACTTGTCCCTTATCTTCTCTTTTTTAACTTAACCACCCCTGCAGATGCCATGATGCTCAACTGCTGCCAAAGAAAGTAACCGCTTCTCAATTCTACATTGACACCAGGTAAGTGACCTTCGCATACCTATGTGACCCCTCTGCTCGGGTTTCCATTACACATAGTATCACATAAATCCCAATACATATGATGATTGGGCACAAAGATCTGCCTAATTTGTACAGTGCATATCATTTATAACAAATCTGCCTTGGACAACATAAAAATCAAAAGAGAGAGAACAAAAAAACAAAGAAAATCATATAAGGTCTACTGATGTTGGCACATGTTCTCAATTGGAGAAATAGCTTGCCATTCTCATAGCTCCCAACCAACCTAATCTAAATGCGTGCTGGATTTCTCTACTAAATGTTTTCCCAGTGAGCTGCTTACTACTACTCACAATGCCATAAGGAAGCTAATCCAAACCCCCATGTCGAGCGCTGTTTTCTTCTCTAACATCTTAAACCACCAGAAATCATCCAGTGCATGTCTAACCTTCTATTTCCTTCTGTATCCCTCATAGAACCTCCCCAAACTTCATGTCAAGCCTATATTGTGTTCCTATAAAATCCCCAAATAACCACATGAATTCAACTATTGTGGTAATTTCAATAATGGCTTTTACCTGCCAAAAATTGGTTGGGGCCAAAACCGAATTTAGCTAGAAGAATTCAAAAAGTATTTCTATGCTTTACAACTATCTCTAACTCTACTTCCTCTGACTTTTACTTCCACAAGTCCCCCATCAACTCTGCTTCTGTTTTCTTCATTTTTTTTTTCTGGATGCTATGAGAAGTCTTATAGCTTTCCTAAAAAAAAACAAACAAACAAACAAAACAAAAAGAAAAACAAAAAGAAAAAAAACCAAAACCTCACTAACTCTAACTCCATGGTCAGACTCTGCAAAAGTATGCTGTTTCTCTTCTGAAGAACACACAGAAACTTTTATACAGTTCAAAAGTTATTTTTTTCCTTGAAGAACACAAATCAGAAAGTTTGTTTTTCTTTCCTTCTGAAGAACATACAACAGAAAAATTTTTATACAGTTCTTTTCACTTGTCCCTTATCTTCTCTTTTTTAACTTAACCACCCCTGCCGATGCCATGATGCTCAACTGCTGCCAAAGAAAGTAACCGCTTCTCAAAAAAAATTGGTTGGGGCCAAAACCGAATTTAGCTAGAAGAATTCAAAAAGTATTTCTATGCTTTACAACTATCTCTAGCTCTACTTCCTCTGACTTTTACTTCCACAAGTCCCCCATCAACTCTGCTTCTGTTTTCTTCATTTTTTTTTTCTGGATGCTATGAGAAGTCTTATAGCTTTCCTAAAAAAAAAACAAACAAACAAACAAACAAAAAAAACAAAAAACAAAACAAAAAGAAAAACAAACCAAAACCTCACTAACTCTAACTCCATGGTCAGACTCTGCAAAAGTATGCTGTTTCATGTTACTTTTTGGAAGAACAAGCAACTTTTAGTGCAATGAAAAAAACAAACAGAGCCCCCACAGGTAAACGAAAAACATTTATCATCTACCTTGCTGATGTCTGTGTTGTGACTGTCTAGCTGTTTTTTCTGTTTTTTTTTTTCTGTCCCATGACAACTAAGGTTCGCATGATTGTTTTTTTTTTTTAAAACAGCAAGCCACTTTGCATCAAAACGAATGCGTTATATTATATAATCGCTTTTTTGACGGAAATAATTCTTCTCAGACAAAATGCTGGGACCACAGTTGGTGTCTGAACAAACGATGAATAAGGACGACTGGATGAATGCTGCAGTAACCATGATGTTAAATGATGACAGAAATTAAGCTTCATAAATTCAGAGGCTTTCACTGCAACTGCTACAATGACGATACTTCTCAAAACTTCTAGGGCGAAGCTTAAAATTTTCAACTCAATTCATAAATGCTTTTTGTCAGGGAACACTGAACCCAACTTCTTCACAAAAATCAGTTTCACATAATCATTTCAGAATCTTTTTCTTAATCTTTATTCCTTTCATTGTCACCACCAGCAACAACAAATACAATCTGCAACAAATGCCTCTGTTGAAAATAATAGGACTAGACTAAATGTAAATAGAAAATAAAATATATTTTCTTTTTTTATACGAAGACATCTTTGGTGACATGCCATGGATTAGGAGGTTCTTTGGTCAGAGATGTCAGCACCCACCCACCACTGAGGGAACCCTGATTTTATTCAACCATAGCCTTCAATGGTTGTGCCCAGACTCTTCAAGATCAAAATGAAAAATTACTGCTAAAGATTTTCTGTCACTTTGATGTCATTTCCACGCTATCTTCTGGTACAAACTTAAATGTGGGACATGAACCCGTGACCTCACTAGACAAAATAAAAATCCAAATGCAAAATGTTTTCCCTTTTTACGCACATGGCTGACCTTTTTTTAACAAAATACATTGCACTAAAATTTCAAAATATCTGTCACCAAGTGCAAATTTTCATTGTCAAAACAAAAATTTCATGATTCTCAAAAATATTACCTAACAAAACTTAACACACAGATTATTCGTCCAGGCCAAAAGGAGAATACGGAGGACACAAAAGAAGATGAATGAGAAGTGGAATAAGAGCAGAAAGGAGGTAAAACTTGGGGCCGGGGCCCCTGTGAACTACAAGATTTACCAGAGTGAAGGAAAGTTGGACCAGTTGTGGGAACCATATTATAGGATTGTAGAACAGATGAAACCTGTGTCATTTGTGATCTGGGATCAGATGTTAGGATAAAAAAATGATGTAAAATTAGCCGAAGTAACTGCTTGTGGAGTAAGTAAGCCTAAGAAGAAAAAAGGCCGTGATAAGGTAAGCAAAACTTGTGGAGCCAGAAGATATGGAGATAGATGAAGACTCTGGGGAGAAAGAATACAGAAGAATAAGATCACACAGCCAGTAGAATCTGATCATATCCAACAGAGTAGGGCAATTTAGATGTCATTACAGGGCTCATTAGCGGTGGCCAGTGGCATTCATTTGTCATCTGTGTCATTGCGTGAACAGCCATAGAGTGTCACCACTCTGCTCCCACAACTCCATAAGGCAATGAATAGGAAACAAAAGAACCCTAGAGATAAAGTTCTGGGTTTTGACTTGAATCTCCCCGTGCTAGAAGAGGAGTTGTAAGTGAGAGGAGAAAGATGAAATACCACTCTCCCAGCTTCAAGAAAGGTGTAGGAATGAGAAAATGTCAGAAGTTGAGCCAGAGTTATCCCATAAGAAGAGATTGAAAGGGGGTGAAGGACTCCAAATCCCAATAATAGAAAAAATTTTTTTTTGCTGTGAATGAGGAGATGGATGGGTTCATTAATGATGCACAATGATGCTGGGCTTGTTCTAATTTTGCCACAGATGGTATGATTGGTTAGAGAGGGTAGGGGTGTGGAATGCACATCACAGAGAGCAAAGGAATTTATTTGTTGGTGTTGCTGACAGGCCAGTGGTAGTACTGATAAAGACATGATTTTGGGGTGGAAAGCGCCATGTGCCTGTCTGAACCAATCAATCTACTGAGAGCTGATTAAGAATGAAGATAAAAAACTAAAATAGGAGGAAATAATAAGAGCATCCTATAGTTTAAGAATTAAAACTAACAATAGGTAGTAAAAGGGAATAATAAAAACAAAATATACTTGTTACCCTTATAGAAATAGCTGGCATGAGGGGATTGACACCACTGTTGATGATGATGATAACAGGAGGTACAGGCAAAATACAATTTTTAAGAAAATGTGTGAGGTGATAATAACAAGGTCAAAGTGGCTAGTCATCTTTGTGTTCAATTTGAACCTATATGAGTCATTACTGGACAAATTGAAGGGTGAGATAAAAAATTTGGGCTTAGCCAGGTTGTGGCAAAAAATTATTCCATGGAAAACTATTGTACTATTTAGTTGTTGGGTGGTTGATTTGTTTTATGGCATATCAATCTCAGTGGGTCATTTAATGCCAACAAAATTTTATTTATTGCTGGTAATACTTTTTTCCTTCAAAAAATTTATTGTTGGTAATAAGTTTGTGGCTGATAATACATTTTTCTTTCAAGTGCCTGGAGAAATAAATTTGTTTTGATCTTTCAGCAAGTCAGTCTTGGTTATTTATTGCTATGGTGTCTATTTTCTTTAAATGGGTGCAGCATTTTTTTTTTTTAATAAAAGGGTTTATATTTTTGAAAAGAGATTGACTTCTTTCAAGTATTTCCATATGACTTTTTCATCTGTTTTTTTTTCAAAAAGTTCTCTTATATTCTTTGAGTTATAGTATTTTTGTCAGGTGGAGGCTAAGGCAGAGCAGTCTATTAGAAAATGTTTTACTGTGTATGCCTTTTGACATGTTATACATTCAAGAGGGTTTTCTCTCTTCAGTAGAAATGAGTGGGTGATGTTTGTGTGGCCAATCTTTGTTCTTGTTATGACCACCTCTTCTTTTTGAGTTAGTTTGAAATTGGGGCTCCATTATCCAAGGATGGGTTTGATTTCTGCAATTTGTTTTTTTGTATGTGTTCCATTGTAGCTGCCATTTGTCTTTAATGTATGAATTTATGCTTGGTTTGAAATCAGTATAGGGGACTTTTAATTTAGAGTTTTTCATGCTTAGTGATATTTTTGTTGCAATGTCGGCTTTTGTATTTCCATGGATGCCAATATGACTGGGAATCCAACATAAGATGATGTGTTTTTTTTTTGCTGATGTTGATTCTGTTTAATTAATAGTTATTAAAGGATTGTTCATATTCTTTCTTTTCAGTAATGTTAATACTGATAGAGAGTCAGCAAAAATGATGAATTTATTTGCTTTATTGTCCGTCATGATATTTAGGGTCAGGTGTATTACTGTGGCTTCAGGGCTAAAGATTAAAGATTTATCAGGTAGGCATTTTGAGATAATTTTGTTTTTTAGTATAGCTGAACATCTAACCTTTTTGTTGATTTTAGAGTCATCGGTATAGATATGTTCATAGTTTGGGTACTCTTGGAGGATGTCATATATTTCTTCCATATAAGTAGATTTGATTGTGCTGGTTTTGGGATGTTTGGAAAGGTTTAGTAATACTGTAGGTTGATTTATTTGCCAGGGTGGGTTTTCTGAAAGTAAGGATAGCCAGAGGTGGGTGCTTTAGTTTGAGAGTATTGTGCATTAAAGCAATGTTCACTTTGGCTTCATCGAATTCCAGTTGAATCCATTGTATTCACTTACGCGCAAATACCCTTGGGAAAGGTATTAATCCGTCTCTTCCTTCCAGTTATGGGTTAAATAGCAGGACAGATTGGGTTCTATAGCCTTGGTCGGCAACCAGTCTACCGCAGAAAGCAATGGCAACCTACTGCGGGATAATCTTCTGCCCAGTCAGTCATGTCTCTTTCGAGACATGATCGCCCAAGCGTGTATCACGTACGGCACTTAACTGACGTAGTCCAAATGGCTTAATCGCTTTTTCTTCTTTTTTGAATAAATTTTTGTGTTTGGGTTGAAAAACACACTGATGTGTAGGTTTTGAGGTATAAGATGCTAATTTTGTGTAATATTGGAGAGCAAGTTTTTCTTGTCTCATTGTTAGTGATGGTTTGTCTGCACATAAACTTTCTATGGGCGTGGTGGTAAAAGCTCCCAGTGCTAGTCTGTGTCCTTGGTGATGTATTGGGTCAAGTTCTTTGATGTAGGACTTTCTAGATGCACCATAAATGAAACAACTGTAGTCAAGTTCAGATCTTATGAGTGATTGGTAGAGCTTTAAAAGGATTTTGCAATCAGCTCCCCAATTTGTATGGGCTATGGTTCTAAGTAGTTGCATTCTTTGATTACATTTTTTTAAAAAATATTTTGTATGGGGTATGAAGGTGAGTTTTTTATCAAATATGATTCCAAGATATTTGTATTGGTCTGTTACTGTTAGTTTGTTATCACCAAGTTTTAGTTCAGGATCGTGGTGCATTTTCCTTTCTTGACAAAAGTGAATGCATTTTGTTTTTGTTTGAGAGAAGTTGAAACCGTTTATAGTGGCCCAGTCATTTATTTTGTTTAGGCAATTTGCAGGTGTCCTTCTATGATGTGCATGTATTTGGCCTTGAAACTTATCATGAGGTCATTCACATAGATGGCACATTTCGTTCCAGTATTAATATTTTTAGCCATATTGTTAATTTTTATATTAAACAGTGTAACTGATAATATGCCTCCCTGTGGGACTCCCATTTCTTGTTTTTTTTTTTGAGCTTGAAAAGACATTTCCAAGTTTTACTCGGAAACTCCTGTTGCTCATATAATTTTTAATGAATATTGGCACCCTGCCTTTTAGACTTAGTTCTTTTAAATCTTTTAGTATTCCGAATTTCCATGTCATATCATAAGCTTTTTCTAAATCAAAAAATACGGTTACATGTTCTTTTTGGATGAATGCTTCTCGTATATAAGTTTCCAGCTTTATAATGTGGTCGATGGGGCTTCTATTTTCTCTAAAACCTGCCTGGTGTTTGCTAATTAGATTATTGGTTTCTAAATACCAGATTAATCTTTTATTAATCATTCTCTCAAGGGTCTTGCATATACAGCTAGTGAGTGCAATAGAACGGTAATTCATTGTGTCTGTGAGGTCTTCTGTAGGTTTTGGTATGGGTACTAATGTGGCTTGTCTCCATACATTTGGGAATCTTTCATTTGTCCAGATACTGTTATATATTTCAAGTAAGTATTCTTTTGATTTTCTAGGCAATTCCTTTAGTAAAGTATAATGGATTTCATCTGGTCCAACAGTTGAGTTATGTGCATTTTTAAGTGACTCTTCTAATTTGGACATTGTAATGGTTTTATTAAAATTTTCGGAGTTATCTGAATTAAAGTTAATTCTTTGTTTTTCTTCCCGATTTTTGATGGTTTAAAATTCTTTTTTTCGGTTGCTTGAAAAGGAATTTTTAGCAAAATTTTCAGCTAAAATTCAGTTATGTTTTCTTGGCTTGTGATTTTAATGTTATTATGGATGATATGCTTATAAGCTTGTTTGATGTTTTTCCCTGAAATTTTATTAATCATATCCCATATTTTTTTGTTTTGGTATTTGAATTTAATTTGTTGACTTATACTTGCCATGTTGTTCGTTTGGCTTCTTTAATAGCTCTGCGTGCTTTAGCTGTATTGTTTTTATAATTTTCTATGTTTTTTTTAGTTGGTTGATTTTTAAATTTTCTGAGAGCTGCTTGTCTGGCTCTGACAACTTCTTTGCATTCTTTATTGAACCAGGGGCTTATTAAATTTTGGTGATGATAAACTTTTGGGGATATTTTGTTCTGCAATTGTTTTTAGAGTGTTGGTAAAATATATATCATCTTTTCTTATATTGGCTTCTGGTGTCAGTTTCATTTGACAAGTGTTTTTGAAGTTTTGCCAGTTTGCCTTTTGAAGGTTCCATCAAGGTACTTTGATGTCTTTTTCCAGTTCTTGACTTTCTAGTATGATTGGAAAGTGGTCACTTCTGCAAGTATCATGATATACTTTCCAATGATAATCCATGTAGAAACTGTGTTTGCATATTGTTAAATCAATAGCTGAGTATGTTCCAGTAGCTGGGTGTAAATATGTATATGCGCCATTGTTGAACAGGCAGAAGTGGTTTTCATTCAAAAAATCTATTATTTTTTCTCGTCTATTTGTCTCTTTATTTCCCCATATTTTATTGTGGCTATTAAAATCTCCCATTAAGATAAAGGGTTTGGGTATTTGTTGAATCAGTTTGTTTAATTGTGTCTTATTTAGATTCTTGTTAGGCGGGAGGTATAGTGAGCAGATAGTTATGGTTTTCTGAGTGTTACAGCTACTAAAACTGTTTGTAGTGTTGTATTCAGCTTGATTTCACTTTGAATAATATTGTTATTGATTATAATTGATGAGCCACCAGAAGCTTTATTCCCTTGTTTGTATATGTAATTGAATGTCATGTGTTGTTTAATGTGGAATGTGTCACTTGATTTTTTGTATGTTTCTTGGAGGCAAACAACTGCTGAGTGGAATGAGTCAATTAGGAGTTTTAATTCAGCAAGATTAAACTTTTCACCCCTGATGTTCCACTGGAGAATTTTGTTTCTCATTTGGTTTTGGTTTGGCTTTAATTTGGACAGACATTAATTTTGTTCTTTATTGTTCAAGTTATCTTTATGTCTCTCGTGTTGTTTTATGACTTTCTCATTATGGTTTTATAGATCATTTTGTGCTATGATTTTTGTTATCTATGTCCATTTCCTCTAGTGTTTTAAATTTTTTTTTCAATTTGGATTCTTGTTTTTGGCGTTGGTGTAAAGTGAGAATTATTTGTTGGAGGTTAGTTCTGATTTTTTCGTTTTTCTCCTGTTCTTGGATTATCTCTTACTGAATCATTTGTAGTAGTTTTATTGTTTAAGTTTTTGGTTTTAGAGTTTGATTGAGACCTGTTATCTATTTTGTTTTTTTTCTTGTTTTGTTGGTGGTTGGTGACTAATTTCTGAATTCATTGTTTCTGTTTGTTGATTTGAACTTTCTGTCTCCATTTCATCAAAAAGTTCAAATTTATTTTTAATAGGTATTTCCCATTTTTGTTTAGATGATTCTGTTTTCTTTGGAGATGTGGTTATATATTTTACTGATTGGATATTTGTTTTTTGTGAACTTTGTTCTTCAAAAGGTTTGTTTTTATGAGGGGAAATTTGGGTTTGGGATGAAGTTAATATTTTGTTGGTTTCTTCTTTGGTTCCTGTTTTTGTTTTCTCTAATTTTTGGAGGTGTAATATTTAAAATCTGATGGGTAATATTTGTATTTGTCTTTTCTACTACTCTTGCATAAGATTTATTCTTCATATATCCTTTGACTATCTTTCTTGCCTCTGGGAAAGGAATATTTTTTTTATATTTTATTCCTAGGATTTCCTTTTCTTTCTTCCAGTGTTCACATGTTTTGGAGAAAGCCTGGTGGTTCCCTTGGCAATTTATACGTTTAATTTCCTGACATTCATCATTGTTTCGATTTCTACCATTAGGTTTTCATCTCCTGTTTTCTTAACTGTTTTTGGATTTATCGTATTGGATATTTTTTCTATAAGGAAAGGGGATAGTTTTGACATGGATTTTTCACCCAGAGATTCTATCACACAGAATCTAGGGAATTCCATGTTGATTTCTTTTTCACTATCTGAGACAGGGCACGTTTGGGCTTTTTGTTTTGATTCATCATGTATCTTGTTTTGTTTTTTTGCTGTCTGTGTTCCCTACCCACCTTGGAGCCCGTTATTGGGACCTGTTCAGGGGGAAACCCAAATGCCTTGACAGATCAGGGCTACACAGAACAGCATACACATTCACGTGAGACACCCAAAGCATCTGTCACCATGTTCATTACACTACCCAAAATTTTAGTGAATAAATAGCTTGGTTTGCAGCCATGTCTGGGCTCATGTTCTTCACGTGATGATTGACCCTCAGCCAACGCCTTCTAACATCTACTCTTTTAGTTGAAATATTCTGTAATTTTACTTTTTTGAGTGGGAAGTCACTTTCATTTTAGTGTTTGTTTCATATTTCTAGTTTTATTTTTGATTTCTTGGAAGTTCATTTGGAAGTAGACGTTAGGGTTTGACCTGACCAGTTGATTGATCAGACTGGACCTCTCCAACTGCCCATCTAGCCCAGGTAAAGGCCAAAGTGGTGTGTTGCAGTATCATGACCTCTTTGCACCTGGATTATGATCTGCTCAACCACCAGGATCCCATCCCTAGGCATCACAGGTCACCACCAATGGCCAACAGGTGGCCCCATTGAGGGACTTTTACCCTCTGCAGGGGGGCAATTGACATATTCTGATGCCCTGCCAAAAGAACGGTGTACTATTTAGAATTGGAAACAGCTATAACAGAAGTCTAGTGGAAGAATATGAGAAATTACCTGAAAGGAATTGAGCTACTGCAAACAAGAGACAAGTGAGTGGTCCCTCTTGTTGGGAAAGTGCTATATGTCCTGTTTGGGACAGTAACCAAGGATGACATTAACGTTATAAAGAGAAAACTGGGGAAACCAGAAAAGGATCAGAGAATTCTGGTTCAGGTGGCTAGAGAAAGTATCGATACTGAATGTGACAAGGTTAGAATAGGGCCTGTATCAGTTGGTTAATAAATAACCTGAAAGAGTTAAGACAGGAAATAGCTAATAGTACAGAGGCTGTGACAGCTGAATTACATGAATTGAGTAGGTTTTTACTACAGTATTTTCAGTTGGTAACCATTGCTAACAAAGTGCGACAAACCAGTCAGTCCTTGATGAATTTGTTGGAGCATGTGAAAGCTCAGCTGGATATGTTGTTCTTGGTACACCTGTCTCCGAGTATAGTGGCCCTTGAACACCTGAGGGAATTATTACTGAGGATACAGACTGAAATAACCCATCTTTTGAGGCTACCAGGAGACCCAACCAAGGAGTTATGAAAATATTATAATGCTCTGGGTTGTGTACTTCATTAATCATTGTTGCAGCAATAAAGAAAATTAAAAAGTATGAGAAATGGATTAACGATATCTTGATAAACACACAACAGTGGGAAAGAGGAATACCGCTCAGCAATCCTTATCCAAGCAAATCAAATCAAGAAGAAGAAGAGACTAGATTAAACTTGGCAGCAGAAATAGAAGAAGAGCCAACTCCTGTCAAGAAATAACCAAAACTTCCTACTGTAGAAAGAAGAATGGTAGCCAAAAGGAACAAACCATAACACACATATACCCAACAAAAAAGAATGAAAAGAAAAGACATTTATAAATATTGCATGAAACAAAAAAGAGAGAAAAATTATGTGATAAAATAAAAATAAAAAAAAAAGAGGAAAGGAAAAACCCATATTTCTTTGTTAGTATTGCATGAAAATGCATGGCAAATAGTGTATTGGTAGAATTAGGAATTTGTGATATTATTTATGGGTAAATGACAGGACAGGCAAGGGACAGATGTGACACTATTTGGTTGTTGGTAATTAATAAATTTTATTACTTAGATATTTGAAGAGGTATAGTGGTACACATTTCATGAGAAGAGTTAACCAGTACAAAAATATTCCCAGGGATTGAAGAAACTTTGTTACAAGTCAGATGCCTGGCTGGGGACAAATCTAATTTAGGTGTTGACAGTTGGGTGATAAAAGAAACTGTAAAAACCCTAAGTGCCACTTAAAAAGGTGAGAAAAAGGCTACTCAATGAAAAGTCAGATGTTCCAGATCCAAAACCATGTGAAGGGAATTTACTTGGTAAAATTTATTTTGGCTAAATCAATTCAGTATTACATGATTCGCCTGTGAAAGGAAACCAGAAATTTTTTTTTTTGAAACAATACAGAGGAGGAGGAAACCTGCCTGCAACCATTACTCAAGAGAGGGGAAACAACTAAGTTGGAAATATAATTTACCAACTACCTCCTTGCCTCTGCCCCAGTTTGGGCCTGATACCAATAAAAGTGAATGTCCGAAGAGACACAGAGAGATTTAAGATTCAGACCAAGAAGATAGATGGAGAATGACCACACGTGACTATTGCCTAAGCGCAATTCTGACACATCAGCCTTGACCAGACTTACCAAGAAATTACCAAAAATCAACTGAATAAACTCCGTTAACTACACAGCCAACCTTTACCAGTTTAAAACAAGTATTGCTTCCAATTTGCTGACAATTTAGATTGACAACCCTGCATGTACACTACTAATGAAGTCATTGTATAATACACTCAAGATAAATCATGATATTTTTGTTATTATTCATCATTCTTCTGTGAGTATTTAATTTTTTTTATTATTACTGTATGCTTTCATTCTGTTCGGATTGAACTGAGGCAGAATACTGATGACAAAACTTGCCCTGTCTGTCATTAATTAATCACAACGTGGGGCAGAATGGAGTGAGGGCTAAAGAAATCAATGCATCGATCAACCAGTGTTGAACATTTCAGACAATCGAGGAGAGAAAAAAGGAGCTATTTTTTCTGAAGGGAGTTCTACAGGTGGGAAGTGTGAGAAAAGAAACTAAAGTAATTTAATTATTTGGATGGTAAACGTAGCATGAGTAAATTCATGTCTTCAGAGCACCAGGTTAAAATGTTCGTCAGAGCAGAAACTGTGAAAATATTTGTAGAAAAGACAAAGGGAAGCCACATCCTGTTGGTGAAAGTGACTGAAGTTGAGGACTAATTATGCTGCAGATCCTCCTTTGAATTTTGTTGAGAACTTCAAGATGAATAGCAGGAGTACCTAACTGGATATGGCAACAATTTTCAATGCACAGACAAATGGTAGATTTATAAATATGCAAGATGGATTCTGATGAGAAAAACTTTCAGGCCTGACAGAGTGACCCAACTTTCTTAGCGGTAGATGCAGCTGTAGATTTGATGTAATCTATCTATTTGGGGGAGTGAGGCCAAGGTGATGCAGTGTGTTGCTTTCTAGGAAACTAGTGTTATCTATACTGATGGAAGGGAAGAAAGTTTCTTTATGATAGTTAAAAGGGAGCAGCTTTGTTTTAGAAGAATTAAAATTTATAAGCCATTTCCTACCCCATTCCATCACAGACTAGAGGTTCTTATCAAGAACAGTGAGGTTTACTCTGTCAGACGAGGGTAAATAGTGGTATCTTCTGCATAGATGCTTACTTGGGAAATGATTACATCAGGAAGATCATTGATGAAGATCAAGAAAAGTGTAGGACCTAGAATAGAGCCTTGAGAAATGCATGCGTTCATATGAAAGGATCTGCAAACTTTCCTTTCCAAAATGACCTTTGACAGGAACTATTGAATTAAAAGCAAACAAATGTTCCAAAATACCATAGGTTTGTATCTTGCACAGAAGGCCAGCATCAAACACATCTAAAGCAACAGCTTGGGCTATGTTTTTTTATCAAGAGTCTGAGATTATATATATATATACACACACACACACACAGTGATGGTTGTTAGCACATCAGTTATAAACCTGGCAAAACAGAAGCCATATTGTTTGTCAGAGAATAGGTTATAAGATGTGACATGATGAACTATTTCAGCATTGACAATAGTCTCGAATACCTTGACAAAACTTGGTAAGAGGCTAATAGGGCAATAATTAGAGGGATCAAAGGGCTGCTCAGAGTTCTTAAAAACAGGAACTACAGAGGAAGTCTTTCAACAAGCAGGATAACAGGAAGCAGTGAGGCAATATAGAGTTTCAGGAGGACAGGAGAGAAGAAAGGCACATTTCTTTAGGAAAATGACTGGAATTCCATCACTTTTGCTTGCCTTATAAAAGTCAAGCTTAGAAATTATGTTAGAAACCAGAGATGAGGTTATATACAAATTGCTCAGTTGAGCCTCAATTCTAGGTGGGAAATCAGGTCTGGGTACTTCAGAATCTGAATGCATTGGGAAGAACCGACTTCTAATCATAAAAAGTGGAGGCACTTAGGGAGAGATGCAATGCATTTGAGTATGAATACCTTTGACATGCTCAGACCAAGTGTGATCTTACAAGAGGCACTCACTCTGATTTGCCAACTGATATGCAGTCTTGGAAATGTGGTGTGCATGAGTACCTGCTGTTATCAAGTCCAGGTTATGTAAATCATCTGAAAGGTCATCTTAACAACCTGAAGTGAGCTAACTATGCTAAACTATCTGATTGTCCTGCCAACAATACCTGTGTTATTTGCAGATTATCATCTAGACTGAGAAAGCATGTGATGGTATACAAGAGAGTTGTTGGGCATGCAGATCCAATCAACCCAATAAATGATACAGATCTTAACAGATTAGTAAATCAGAGTTTTATTTGATTAATTTTGAAGATATTCACTCTTGAACCTGTCCTTTCTCATGCTCCAATCCAAAAGTTGGAGAAGGCTCATTTCCATTTAATAAAACAAGTGTAATTTCATTTCTTATTCCTTAAAAAAGAATTTTTCACTTTATGTAAGATACATATTTACTAGAAATTTTTATATTTAAAAAAAAAAAAAAAATGAGAACTAATTGCCACTAATATTAAATTAGTGGGAATTAAGTTCTCATTTTTTTTAATAAACTTAAATTCTTATTTTCCATGTATCTTTTAACAACAGATATAATTCAAAGTGTTATTCAAAAATGGAGTTGCTTCCTATCAAGCACCATCTAGAAAAAAAAAAAAAAAAGAAAAAGATTCTTGTCTCAGGGAAAATGCAAACTGTCAAAATTCATCCTATCTGATATATTCTAATTTTTAATTATTTCTACAGAAAATATTAATTAGGTGAAAAATACCTCCTAAAATAGTTTATATACATTGCTATAGCAAAAAAACAAAATAAATAATAATAAAAAAATTCAGAATTATCTACAAAAATTAATCTTTTTTAATAAAAAAATTATTTTATAGAAAAATCTCAGATTTTGGGAGGCTTTCTTCTGAAAGTTATCAAATTCCTGTTGGAAGCTACATCAATTTTCAAAGAGAAATTAACAATTAAAATCTTTGTCCTAAGTTTCAATGTCATATGAGTGCCAAATTCTCCAAGCCCTCTTTCATTATATCTTAAAGATTTCAGCTGATTACAACTATAATTCTCAGTTTTGGTTCCTTTTTCCTTCTTTGATACACTGTCCAGAAAATGATGTACACACACACACACACACACACACACACACACACACGTTTGGAAAATGTTTGTTTCATTAAATAAAATTAACAAATTGTACTTAAGTTTTAAATTATTTCTAATTTACAGATTAAATTCTGCATGGTAGTTTAAATCATGAAAAAACTGTCAACAGATGGTCTTTTGAATCCCTTACCCACTCACAATGGATATGCATTGTGATGCAATGGATATCGACTTGGAATGACAAATTGGAGAGCCGAGTTCGAATTCCAGTTGAATTCCTTGCATTCGCTTATGCACAAATAGTCTTGGGAAAGGTATTAATCCATCTCTTCCCTCCAGTTATGGGTTCTAGGACTGATGGGGTTCTATAGCCATGGTTAGTAACCAGTCTACTGCAGAAAGCAAGAGCAAACTACTGCAGGATAATCTTTCGAGACATGATTGCCCAAAGCGTGTATCACATATGGCAAATAGATGTTACCATCATTCAGCAAATAAATCTTGACATTCCAATAAATTTTTATATTCAATAAAATGTGAATTAACTAATGTAAAATAGTGTAGTTCTTATAAAACCATAGTTTTCAGTGTACAGACACTATTCATTAATAAGATTAGGAATTAACTTGATAGATTGATCTGAAAAACCAAGAGAACCATCCTATTTAAGCTTTTATTAGCATACAAAAATACCTTGGGTATAATATCCTAATATGCAGAGCATACACATACTATGTAAACTAGCAGATATAAACACCACCATTGTGGGAAATAAATATATAGAGATTACACCTTGTTAGCACATGTTTTTATTCATGAGTCTGAAGAGTCTGTAACCATCTTAATCCCTGAAGTTCACTCATACTCGGCAAAAATTGGTGAAAGGAACTGAACACTTACCTCAGCGTGTTAAAGAAACACTCTATCAAGAGACCAGACAAACCCTGGACAGATAAGGTAACTGGGCCTGAATATAGCAAAAAGAAGTGTTGTATAGAACAAAAATTGAAGAAATTTTGTTTTGCTGCTGACAATTGAATGGAAAAGATGAACACTAGGTTTTGGATATCATTTTTGTCAGTGATTGAATTGTTAAGCTATCACCAGTGCATTGTATCGCTATTTTGTGATATGTTGAAAATATGCTGGTAATAATAACTCATAAACTGACCATAGATAGGTTGATTACAGCTTTGCTTAATTGTGAAGGAATAAACTGATAACTAATCCTCAGCAAATAAAGTGTGTGTGTGTAACTGTTTCTACATGCAGGAGTCAGTTGTTTTGAAAGTTGCTTTATTCTTTATTTTTCTCATAACATCACAATTTTGTTACTAAAGATGTTTTAACTTTGCCTAAGACATTTTCAGATCAAAAACTAAGAACAATGTGGATGGGAAAGATTGGCTTGCAAGAGTGGGTTTGTATTATAACTCTACATGGAAAAGAACCTTGTTCTCATTTGAATGAGCAGGTTATCTCACAGAATGGTTACAAAAAATAGCTACAAAACTGAAGTTGAACAGAAACATTATTTCTGCAAAATCATAAGCGTAGTGAAAATGTTAACAGTTTAGAGAAATAACCAAATCGACAGCATACTGAGTAGTCATAGGAAATAAAAATCTCTCTATTTAGGCCTGATGGCATCAACAAGTTTAGTGCCATCATAGTGATGTGCATAAAGAAAAGTAGTCAGTATCACTAATTAAGCATTGTAGTGGAAACAGTTTTGGTAATTTATATTTTTGGCAACAGAGATTTAATACTGCTTGGCAATGTTTTGATTGTGTAATGTTCCATTAATAAAATCCTGTTATGTTTGGTGGTTGAATTTGAAGAAAATGAGCTTTCTATAAGAAAAAGTGTTAAGAGTGTGACACTGTAATCACTATTTGATATTATAAAGAATGGTAAAAATTTTCAGATTTGTAATATAGCATAAAAAAGCATAGAAGAAATGTTGTATTGATAAGAGAATATCTTTTTTTATACCATGTCCCTTCAAGATTTAAGCAGTTATAGCTCTCCAAAGATTTTTCTTCCTCATCTATGAATTAGCATAATTTCTTGGGAAAGAGTAAAGTGGTTTTCCATTGCCTTCTTCATTGTTTTAAATTCAGAATAAGCCTCCTAAACTGATTGTCAACCAACACATCTTGATATTTAACCCATATCTAGAGAAGAAGAGATGAATTTATATTTTTCCCCAAGGTTCTTAGGGTGAAAGTGAAAGCAACAGACCAAGCTGAAATTTGAAATTGAATTGCCAACTGTTTTTTGTGCTAATAACTATTATTTGACTATTTAAATTTTTATAATATAAGCAAACTGAAAACTTTGGAAATGCTTTAAATGAAAAGAAATGCATATTCAATACATTAAAAAGTTATCACACATGTGATTCTTATAACAGATAACAATTAGATATCTTGTTCCACTAGTAGTATCAAATAAGAAGTGAATCGAGAACTGTTGTTCTCCTGATTAATACTTTTATCCATTACACCAGAGAAGAGTGGTACATTGCATTTATATATTACCAACATTATATAAAAATCTTCCTTTTTAACAGTAAATGTTAGTCAGAAATTATCCTTATTTACAGATATGAATGGCTTCAAGTATAAAGAAAACAAAAATAAAAAGCAAAGAGGACGATTGGGTAGCAAGTTATGCATATTATGTTTTACAAAGCATGTGATCAAAATAATAACAAAACCAATCACAATTCTGTTTTTGTAATTAAATACTAATTTGTTTATCTTTGAGTTATTGTCATCCAGTATATTAGCAGAGTACTGGAATCATGAAAGAAAACACTCTTCATAAAGTATATTCTATTATAAGTACATACACATTTATGTATTCATATGTACAGATATGAAATATCCACATATGAAAAAGAAAAAAAAAGAAAAAAAGAATATTGATTTTGTTTAATATTGCAATGTCTATTCACATCATTCTTAAAAAAATTAACTTTCTGTCTATTATAAAATAAATAGATACAAAATATATCAGTAACTGAACATTCAAATCAAATGGCAGTAAGTAAATAGATTTTAAAAAAAGTACATAAATAAGTGGTCAAAAGATGAAAATAAAAAATAAATTTCTTGTCCATTTTCATCCTTAGTCTGGACTATTACTACATGCTATGAATTATGTTGTAAGGTCATCAGACACACTTTTCCCTGCATTCTTTTTTAGTATAAGGGACAGTAGCAAATCAATAAAAATCTTTAAAAAATCTGTGGACATATAACTGCCACTAGCTTTGAACACTAAAATATGAAGTAAACAACTGAACTTGATACACATTTGGCATAAAAACTATACAGGTAAAAACGGGAATAACTAATAGTTTCCCAAGTAAAATATATAGATATTTATAGTCAATTCCTATAGTTGAATAAAATAGCATCCTGATAATTCCAGTAAAGCGAGTGGTACATTTTAATTAAAGTTATGAAAGGAAATGAAAGTGGTACTAAATAATAATCAGAATAACTTATAAATAAAAAATGCTTTAATCAATACAAGAAAAAAAAAAATAAAGGAGCTTATTCATAATTCTTCAGAGCCTGAACTTAACATGAAAGTCTTTTTCAAAGCTGCTAAGGCTTTTCCTCGATGTGAAATTGAATTTTTTTCACTTTTAGACATTTCAGCAAATGTTAGACTGTATCCATCAGGTTGAAAACAAGGATCCCAGCCAAAATCCCTAGGTCCACGTGGCTCCACAATCATTCCATGTGTTTTGCCAATGAACAACTGCACTGGCTCCTCAGGTTGTCCTGATGAGTAGGCAAATGTACACATGGCATAAGCAGTTTTGTCTTCAAACCCATGCAACAGTTTATAAAGGCCTAAACAAAAAACAGAAAAAAAAACTGAAGCATTATAAAAGACATAGAAGGTAAATGCATGTTTTATATTAAAAGGATATAACTAACAGAGATAGATGGTGTTGCCCAAGGAAAAAATTAAAATAATTAAAATACAACACAAGAAAAAAAATAATTTTTTAATATATTTCTTCTTACAAAACAATAAAAGATTATTTATACTATTTACACATGAAAAACAAGCTGTTACTGAAAAACTTCATGCACAAAATATATATGTAGTTCCTTAAGTTGACATGGCTTCTAGAAACACAAAAGTGCTTTTTCCACTGGTTATCAATATGAAAAGGTTCCAAATCCAACATTGGAATAACTAACATACAGCTATCAGAAAGTATGAAGAAGTCTGGTTGCCGCAAAGGATATAAAGAAATTTTCCATGTACCTTGTTGATAGCATCAATCCTCCTTCAATGTTTATTTATAGTTTTCCTTTGTTTCCTGTTTAGGATATGGTTTACCAGTTCTTTTCTTTCATGGGCTTAATGATTTAAACTTTAACTTTTTGGTAATCTGACTAATCAGTAGCTTTGACTTTTCATTTTGAGTTGACAGTTTTCTGGTTGCTAATTCCCGACTGGTAGTAAGGAACCCAAACTCTTTAGTAATGCTTAGAGAGGATGCTTTGGTTAACAGTTAAATAATATTGGAATATTTGTAGTACCATGTTATACATTGTTCCTGCATGTACTTCTGGAAGGTAAACCTGAGGTCACGTTATTCTTTATTATTATTTATTCTTATCCAACTTCCTGCCCAGCTGGTTTGTATTACCATAGACAATGGGAGATAATAATTATTTGGGAATTTTTCTCCTTAAAAATTAAAATAATTTTTTTATTTTAGTTACAACTAAAAGAAATACAAGTAAATAAAAAATCACCTACCTCCCTCAACTTTTCTTTCTCTAATATTTGTGGTATTTGTACCAATTTCTGTGGTGTAGAATCTTTTCTCTTGAAATGTTCTTCAGATATCTTAGTGTTCTGCAAAACTAATTTAAACTCTTCTATTGCTACCAATGAATTATCAATTCCATTTTGCTGAAAAGATTCTATGATCCTAGTATTTACATCTGCAAAAATCTCCCACTGGCAAGAGAATCAGCTCTTGAGTCTCCAGATAATTATTTGTGCACTTTTGACTTTCTTTATTGCACTGTCAGCTATTTCCTTTTCCTTTATTACTCCCCTTCTTCACAGAACTAGATATTAAACAAAAATCTGGTGATTTTAATGATCATCATGTTAAATGGCTTTATCAATGTATGGTACTGATGTTGCCAGTATCCAGGTTTTCAATTTTTCTATGGAATAGTGTCAAATACTGGGTTTGCCTACTCTTATACTATGGACACTCATCTCTCAATTTCAACTGTTTGTTTGATAGACCAGCATAAACTTCATTTTGAAGTCTGATTATTTTAAAGAATAAAAGTGATTATATGATACTATGGACATCCACATAAAAAGAGAAGAGGTGGTTTTATCTCAATCTTAAGTGTTTCTGTTTGATCATTAGATAGTTCCTTTTTGAAGATTGGTCCATTAAACAGCATCCACTTTAACTGAAGGGGAATGAGAAATAAAGGGATTTTTAGAGATCAAATTATAGCAAAACTGGATATAGGGTATAACCAGGTGATAAATTATATTAAGTCATGCTTGTGATCAGAGAAAGTTCTGATAATCTCTTGACAGGAGACGGATGTGTTTGTTGTGTGGTATCAAAGCCTACATTTATATTGGCAAGCCACCACGCTGTGATCGGTAGTAGTATAAAATAAATATGATACTATTTTGAAAAATATCTTCATGAAACATTTGGATCATCCATTGTCCAAAACAGTGTCTAGTTATAATATTTATTCAATTTATTCTTTGCACACTTTTATTATACAAGAATTAAATAAATAAAATATATTTAGTTATTGCATAGAATACATTCTAATAAAATTTCAACAACTGTTGACTGTTGCAATGTTTGTCTTATCAAAAATAGTTGCTGACAAGTTCTTGGCCCAATCCACTTAAAAAAAAAATCATTATATTTTTGAAAGAGATTTTTGGTTGAGATGGGAACTTTTCAGCATATTTGTTGATAGTGGCTTTCAATTGAATATTGTACACAACAAATATGATCTTTGTTTTGTGACTTTTGTAAATGTATTGAAGTATTTGTTGTATAGTAACACTGAAAAATGCAAAACAGTAAGGCTCCATACTCTATTAGACAAGCTTTGGACATTGTAACATATTACTTCAAAACAGTCACAAATACTTATGTCAACAAGTAATCTGTGATTGTGTTTTTTTGTTTTTTTTTGTGAGAATGAGGTTTCAATTACTAAGTTGAAACAGCTGATAGGGAAATAACAGAATTTGATTTACTTAAATGAAACCATTTTTGACCCAGAGCTAAGCTTATAGAGTGTTGTAATGGAATGTCCTGTTACCCTTCTGGTACAGTAAGGTGAATGAATCCATCTGTTACATGAGAGTCATAGCTACTGATTAGGGAGGAGTCTATATGGTAGTGTATATTGCTGTAAACTAATCTTTCAGTGACACTCTCATACAGAATAATCTGGTTGGCTCTATGATGTCTGTATTTGATAGTTTACCATTTGGGTGCATGATTCATTATTGTACCTTTCTCAAGGATACAACATTTGTGGTGATTTGAACAATTTGAGTAGGTAGTTGCCAAATACATTACAAAATGACAAAGATTCAAAGATTTTCTAACAACTAAATCAGGTACTTGCCAAGTACAACAGAGCAACCAAGTATTAGAAGTATAAAAAAAAATATTTTCAAACAAAAAATTTACAGCGAATTCAATCGGATAATCACTAAATTTGGCATGTAATGAAAAAACTTGACGAGCATGTGTTTAAAATGGGAGGAAAGATTAAGAAAATATTTTCTTCTAGGTGAATGCAACAGTGTTTACGATCACAAGTAGAAAGGCGTCAGTGCAACATTTTTTCAAACAAGAGGTTTGAATATTGTGGATTAAACACAAGTAAGTGTTCATTAATTATAACAATTGTAGTTGGAAAGAAAATTTTTTTTTATTTTTCTATTACTTTTGTTTGAACAGTTACTTTTTTGAAAGTTGTACATAAATATATTTTTTGCTAAGAATGAAACAGTTCTCAGAGTTAACTAAGCCAATTTGAAGTTAATGCAAGAACAAATAGTGTGACAACAAAGAACTGAAGAAATAGCAGAACAAATGTTAAAACAGGAAGAGAAATGACAAAAGGATACAAGATTACTGTTTGAATTGATAATGTCTAAGTCTAAGAAAGAAATACTACACCCCCCCAACCAACCAACCAACCAACCAACCAACCAACCAACCAACCAAACAAAATAGCAAATTTGTTGTCTGAATTTACATATAACCCAGAGAACAGCCTAACCTTCCTGGCATAATTTAGAAAATACAAAATTAACTTTTATTAAAAGGTGTCAGGATTGGTTGGCGGAGGAAAAAATTTTTCTTTATGATTACACAAACTTGGAAGTAACAAAAATGCAAAATATACAAATTTGATACTACCAAGGAAAACCAAGGAGTTGTTCTTTAATGAAACAATTAAAATCTTTGAGTATTTTCAATGAAAGAGTTTATTTCACATGTGATATAAATATTACAATATTTATTACGATATTTACGATATTTTGTCACGTACACAGGAATTGTTAACGAGCTATTTAAACTAGGTGAACTGTCTATCGACATGTTTAAGATTTCAATATTTGTGCAAGGAGTAACAGCTCCAAAAAACAAAAAAAGTGAGGTCCCAGATATTAATCATGATTGAACAAGACTGAAATTACACCCCAGAAAATTACTGAAGAATGTCAGCGTTTGATTAACATTAAAAAAGACAATGTTAAAATACAAGAAAAAGGAAATTCACAAGTGTTGGAGGTTAAAAAGAAATTATCTGTTGGTAAGACAAAAAATCCCAAGAGTTGAGGAAGAATTTTCAAGATTGCTAGTGATCAACACACACAAGGGCCTTTTTAAAATGAACTATTTACCGTTTGGGTTAAAAATAGCAGCAAACCTGTTTCAACAAGTGATGGACACTATGTTAGCTGGTATAGATTTCGCAACAGCCTATTTAGATGATATTCTGGTAAGAAGCCAGGATGTAAAAGAACATGTTAAGCATGTTAGAACGGTGTTCAGAAGGATTCAAGAGTATGTCTTTGTAAACACAAATTTTTTATGCAACAAGTTAAATATTTGGGTCAGATTATTGATCAGCTGGACCCAGAAAGTGCGGAAGTAATCAGGAATATGCTGCAACCAATAAACGTGAGTGAGTTACAGACATTTCTGGGGCTAGTGAACTATTATGGTATTTACACCCTTAAGAGTTCCATTAAATGAATTGCTAAAGAAATACGTTAGATAGTATTGGTCTGAAAAATGTGAAAAGGCATTCCATGAAATTAAGGAATGTTTATTGGTGGACTTGTTTTCACTACATTTTGATCCAGTAAAGAAGATTGCTGTAGCAAGTAACTTTGACATTGGGGCCATAATTTTGCATAGGTTCAAGGATGGTTCGACAAAACTGATAGTGCACGCATCTAGGACACTGCTACCAGTGGTAAAAAATTACAGCCAAAGCAAGAAGGAATCTCTAGCAGTAATTTATGCCGTGAAAAAGTTTCACCAGTATATTCATGACAGAAATTTTGTGTTTCAAGTAAATCACAAACCATTGTTAGCAATTTTTTATTCAAGAAAAGGTATACCAATGCATGCAGTGTTGGGGCATAATTTTAACTAATTATGATTTCAAAATGGAATTCTTGTCTTCAAAACAACTGGTGCATGCTGATGGTCTTTCAAGGTTGATACCTAAACATTCAGAGCCATTGGAAGAGACTGTTATTGCGACATTGTGAGAAGAAAACGAGATTTCAATGTTATTGTATAATTGTACAATTCCTGTAACGCTGGAAGATATAAGGAAGGCTACTGAGAACAATGTTTTTATTAACAAGACAAAGAAGCAGTTATGGAAAAACAGGAATAATAAAAAAGAAGTGAAAATGCCTCCATTTTCAATACTATTGTATGGAGACAGAGTTGTGATACCTCACACTTTACAAAAGAAAATTCTTAAAGAATTTCATGTTGGTCATTTAGGTATTTCAAGAATTAAATCCTTGATGTGCAGATTTACATACTGACCAAATATGGACAGAGATATTAAACACATGGTTAAACTAGGTACCTCAGAAAAAAAAAAAAAAAATAAAATAAAATAAAATATATATATATATATATATATATATATATATATATATATATATCCGAATGAATACAGAACGAAGAATTCTTACAACATCCAAAACATTAATTTAAAATAGTGCTTTTTTTAGGTACCTCCACAAAATCGCTGAAAAAACAGCACAGTAAGAAGGGAAAAGGTCCCAAACTAAATAAAAACAAAGTTCTATTGGCAAAAAGTTTATATTACCATTAAGAGGATAGAACAAAGCATGTTTTAAATATTTAAAAAATTTTTTTAATTATTTCTAACACGTTCGAAATTGTTGTAGAAAGTCTTTTTTTCTTACGTCATTGCGATATCCAAATTGCCGCTATTTTATTAAGTAAAAAAATGTAATTGTTACGCAATGCACTTTTTTGGTCGTGAAAGACACATTAATTGGAAATTCTTGCATAAATCAAATAATGGTTGGATTTTGATGAAAACTTCAGGATTTATTTATAATTGAATGAAATCAATTTTGATTGCATTATTTTTAGAAAATATTGGTAAAAATATTTTTTTTAAGTATGTTACCCGCCCACCAATTAAATTCCAGAAATGTGTAAAAATTCGACTATAGGCCACTCTAAATCTAATAAAAAAAAATTTAGGAGTCATTGGGGAATGCTGATTCACTGTTTTCTTTTTCTTCAATAGTCCCCGTCTTTCTAAAAAGTAGGTCCGAATTGCGAAAAATGCAATAACTATGCCAATTTTTATGTGGATAAACTTATGATTGTTTTTATGAACAATACAAATTAAGCATATCATAGTCTGAAAAGAAAAAAAAATTCAATGAAGAATTAATTTTTACAATATTTATTTTCATTTTTTTTAATTATATACAAAAATTATATATAAAAAGTTTAAAAATCATTGTTAAATTTCTTCCTCTAATGGCTAGGGTATGTAATTAATGCATGAAGACTATAATTACTAATCGAAAATTTAAAAGCTTAATACAAATAATTGACCCCGTCAATTTTTAAAATAATTAAAAACATTTTAATTGTGTGCATTTTGTTTGCCGGTATTTTATTTGTATGGGGGCAGCTGTACGTGATATTTAGCATTAAAAGGTCACGTGATTCAAGGATTGTCTTCTCTTACATAATAAATTACATTCATATATTTTTGTCACCTTCAGGCCTCCCTTCTGCTTGTCATTAAATCTTTCAACACTTGAGATGAGCTGTCATGCTCGGACTACCTAATCTGATAACAAATTACAGGGAATATTTCAGAGAGTAAGCAAACACAATGTTTGAAATCAGATAAAGGTAATAATTTAAAAAATTGACTTCAATAACGTGTCAGCAATGTATATTTTATTTTTGCCAGATTTTTAAAATATAATTTTGCTTTAAAATATGCCAGTGTATTTTGTTTACTGGAATTATTAAATTTAATCTCTTGACTTTCAATTAAAGCTAATTTTAAAGCTTGAAGATAACTTATTTATTTTTAAAATTTCAATTTAAATTTAGGTGTAGAAAAATGAGTGGAGGTACCTATATAATATATAGAGCTGTGAATTTTTATTATAAATTATATTTTAGAACATGTACATAATTATTCTATATATATCTGCTACGAAGGTACGCTCGTTTCAACATTGAAACTTCAATGTCTCATCAGGTGGTATGTAAAGTACTGGAAATCCTTTTTCTTTATATTTATTTGTTGGTGGGGGTTAGTGATAGGGGAATAAGTCTGTGACCATTGGAATTTTGGGAGGGGGTGTTTCTTAAGCGGTTGATTAATGAGAGTCTTTGATTTCTAGGCAGTTGTAAGTTTTAATTATCTAGTGACTAGATTATATCTTTATGGATTTCTTAGAAGAGCCAATAGTAGTTGGCGTGGATATTTTTTATTTGTTTTTATTTAAGCAGAGTCTTTATAATTAATGTAAGTTTGTATGTTTAATCTTAACTTTTGATTTAGGGAATATGTTTTTTTATTAAAATTTAAATTTTTAATTAGATCATAGTTTGGAAACCGTTTTTTTCCATTAAATTTTTAATTTTAAATTTCTATTCTTATATCTAGTCAATATATGATTCATCTAATTATGGTTATGGTTATTAACCTTACTTTAGAATTTGGTAATTCGATATTATTATGGAATTTATATATATATTATATATATATATATATATATATATATATATATATATGGGTCCTAGTTCTGGCTCTTGTAGTATTTTTTAGCATGATTGTAATGTTAGCTCTCTAATGTGCTTGCAGTTTACTGTAGTTTATATATATATATATATATATATATATATATAGTGGTTTATATATATATATATATATATATAGCTGAAAAAGCAGCATAGTATGAAGGAAAAAGGTCCCAAACTAAATAAAAACAAAGTTTTGTCAGCAAAATGTTTATGTTATCATTAAGAGGAGAGATCAAATATTTTCAAATTATTTTAAAGAATTTTTTAATTCTTTCTAACACATTTGAAATTTTGGTAGAAATTCTTGTATTACTTTCATCAGTGTGAGGTCTAAATTGTCCAAGGGTTTATAATGGCAAAACGTAATATTACACAAGGCACTTTTTTGACTGTGAAAGACACATTAATTTGGAAATTCTTGCAAAAATCAAATAATGGTCAAATTTTGATGAAAAATTCAGGACTTATTCATAATTGACTGAAATCAGTTTTAAAATAATTACTTTTAGAAAATATTGGTAAAAAGTTTTGTTTTTTTTACATATGTTACCCCCACCCTCGCCCCAACCAATTAATTTCCAGAAATGTCTAAAAATTCACTTTTAATCACCAATAAACTTAACATTAATTAAATTCAGGAGTCATTGAGGAAAGCTAATCAACTTTCTTTTTTTCTTCAATATTAGCAGATTTTCTAAAAAGTAGCTCTGAATTATGAAAACAAAAATGCAATAAAACTATACTATTTTTTATTTGGATAAACTTAATTGCTTTTATAAACAAAATAAATTAATGATATCATAGTCTGAAAAGAAAAAAAAATTTTCCCTGAATAATAAATTTTTACAAGAATTGTTCTCATTTTTATTATAGTACTTTATAAAGTTTTAAAAAATTTTTTTAAATTTCCTCTTCCATCAATTATGTTCAGGAATGAAAATAATGCAATGAAGACTACATTTACTAACCGAAAATTTAAAAGTTTAATACAAACAATTTAGTCCTTGGGTTTTTAAAATAATTAAAACATTTTAATTGTGTGGATGCTGATTACTCATATTTTCTTGTTAAGAATAGCCGTAGATGATATATATCATTAAAAGGTCACGTGTTTTAAAGGTTGTGCTGTATACATGAAAAAAACAAACAAAAAAAACTATATAAACATTTTCAGCAGGGTACAATTCTTTCATCTTGCTTTAGGGTTTCCTATGCCGTTGTTTCAACGTTTGCTTTGCAAATCATCCCTTTAAAATTATATTTTAATTCCTAATTTTGTAAGAAAAAAAAAAAAATTGTGAAATTCACAATTTGTGGAGGTACCTGAAAAGAGTATGAAAAATAAATATTAAAAGTAAAAATTAATAAATGCTATAATATTTCATAAATTATTGACATACCTCTGCCATTATATTTTTATTCTGTTATTAATTAAAGTGTAAAATTTTTTAAAAGAAAGTTTTATATTATTTTAATTTTTATTTTTCATAAAACATCTTCAAATGTAAGGCTACAAAGCTAAACTAACTAAAATTCTATAAAATATTGGATAATTGCTGAAAACATTGTGTTAAATTTTTAATTTCAATTATAATTAAAAATAAAAAAAAACAAATGTACGAATAAGATTTATGCCAAATTTGTCTTCTATACTTGACATTTTTTGACGGCTACTGTATACTGTCAATTATTGCCTCTGATAAGGTGATGACAGATGCAATAACAAGGATCACGTAATTAAAAGCTTTTATAGTACATTTCAGGCAGTAAGCAAATAATTCTTGTTTCAAGTAAGCTTAAGGTAAGTTTAAATTCGGTAATTTGAATAAATTAATGTGTCAGCAAGGTGTATTTTATTTTTGCAAGATTTTTTTTAAAGCTGAGAATTGGCTTCTGTTTACAATCGATGAAAAATGGCTGAAAAATTGAATTTTTTTTAAAACAAGAACATTTTAGATTCTGATCCCTATAATTTTGGCTTGAAATACACCAGGGTATTTTGCTTACTGGAATTAGTAAATTTAATCTCTTGGCTTTCAGTTAAAGCTAAAATTAAAGCTTCAAAACTTTTTTATTTTTAAAAATTCAATTTAAATTTAGGTATCGAAAATGAGTGGAGGTACCTAGGTTAAAAAGGGTAGAGGATGTCAACTGGTAGCAAAGGCACCAGCTATTAAAATAAAATCATGGCTGAAAACAGATGCGCTGTGGACAAGGCTACATGTCGACTATGCAGAACCTATTAATGGACAATACTACCTCATAGTTGTCAACAGCTTCTCAAAGTGGCCTGATATGGTAAAATGTAGCATTCAACAGCAGCTACCACAATAAATGTGCAGAGTGAACAATTTTCTAGATTTGGGGATCCAGAAATTCTGGTTACGAATAACTACGCAGTTCACTGGAAATGAATTCATGATTTTCTGTACATCCTTGGCAATAAGTCATGTAACAACCTATGTATATCACCTGAAGTCTAACAGGCAAGCAGAGAGTTTCCTGGATACTTTTAAGTGAGTACATATGAAAAATCAAGGAATGAATACAAGTGATGACGCTATACAGAAGTTTCTAGCTGTATAGGGAATCACACCTAATCCAAATGTGGATCCTGGACTGTCACCTGCTGAATTGATGTTTGCCAGATAAATAAGATCCATGTTTGAGAGACTGTTGCCCAGTTGTGTAAAGAAAACTTCTGAAGTGAAAAACACTGAAGTGAGAACTTATCAGAATGGAGACAAAAATATTTTTCAAGTTCTGTAGAGATGGAAAATCATTTTGGGAAGACGGTACAATCATGAAGAAACTCAGTAGAGTGATGTACATTGTGAAAAACAATGGGTTCGAGTGCAAAAGGCATGTTAACCAATTACAACAGAGGTACATGAATGATATTGTGGAAGACACTGAGAAAATACCGATCGAGGTACTTTATGATACTTTCCAGGTGCCAGTTCATCACCACTGGTACCGATTCCTCAAAATACATATGAAGCACCAATTCAGAGAGGTGTGAAAAGAAAGAGTATTAGGGAAAGGAAACCATTTCAAAAGTTAAGTCCTGACCCTAAACAGAAAAAATATTGAAGAGATTTTTTTTCCATTATGGAAAAAAATTATCTAGGGTGTTGTAGTGAAATATCCTGCTACGCTTCTGATACAGTAGGATGGAGAACTCCATCTGTTATATGAGAGTTATAGCTACTGATTGGGGAAGTCTATATGGTAGTATATATTGCAGTAGACTAATCACTCAGTGAGATTATTGTACAGAATAATCTGGTTGGCTCTATGACACCTGTATTTGGTAGTTTACCACTTGGATGCACAATTCATTATTGTACCTTTCTCAAAAATACAACATAGAGCATGTAATAAAAAATAAAGTTATCAATAACTGCAAAATGAGTAAACATCTCATTGTACCATGAAGGATTAATTTTCATCCAAACCATAAGCATGAAGAAAGAAACAGAAAAGTTCTAGTATCAAGGTGTATTGATCAGAACCATATTCTCATATGCAGAAAGTAATTTGCTCCTTTGTTTTTGACTTAGCTTGGTTAATGACACTGGCATATCTTACTGATTTGAATTTCTTAATTGGATAGATTAATTCTTATGACATGTAGCTACCATCACTTAACTATTAACTGAGTAATTGTTACTTGTAAAATATTTTTAATGAAAACCTGAAAATTCCTGAAAAGTAGTGCAATCATTATATAGTCATTTGCATCCATAAAGAGATACACATACCTCTGTTTATTAAATTCATATTATTATTATTATTATTATTTTTCTTTCCTTAATTGATATAATTTTGTATAATTCTCACCTTCGGGTTTAAGTTTATCAAGGAACCATTTTATGTAGGGTCCTGGAAGACCACCAAGAGCATTGAAACAAAGGCAAGTGTCTTCGACCAAAACTGGGCCTTTTATTATTTTTGCAGCTTCTTTGCATTTGGCCTGAGAGATATCATCAGGTTCTCCTTGGTATTCAGGTAAATCTACTTTTTCATTTGTTATCTAAAAAACAAAATAGTGAAAAGTGAAAATTTTTTTTGCTCAAACCACTCCCAACAATCTGACCAAATTTTTGCAAAGGGCTTCTTGGTAAGCCTAAGAACTTTTCAGTATCTCATATATTTATTTGCATTCTGTTGAGTATTTTGTATGCAACAGATATTACTTTTATTTGAATGTATTAAAATAATTATTGTATAGCAAGACAGAAGGAAAAAAACAAAAAACTAATACTCCTTACAAAACTCCACAGTATTAAATAACCTTAGACTTTGTATCATTGAAGTTTGAAACAGAGCTACATATACTTATGTCATGACTTAAAAAAGGATTAATTCAATGATGTTGAATGACCATTTTGATATGAAGTACCCCACGGGGGATAACACATCACCTCAGCAACAGAAAAATCAGTTTACTTTTCCTTTTTAAATAGATTTGCAAAGAAATTAAAAAAGAAAATAAAAAATAAAAATAAAAGAAAAAGATAAAACAAAATAAAATCAAATAAACAAGAAAAGAAAAAATTGACATTGTCTGGGTTTGCAAAAGAAGGAAAGAGAATTGTAACTAAAAATTAACAGACGGCCGTGTTGAATCGACGTAAGGTTAAGCAACACAGAAAAAAGGAGGGAGATAAGAGAGATAAAGGAAGGAAGGGAGGGAAAAAGAAAAGAAAAGAAAGAAAAAAAATTTTATACATTACAGACGCTGGACATATTCAAAAACCTAACTTCCCAAAAACGTTGAAGTATTAGAAAAAGGCCTTTACTTAAAAAGGCATAATTATTTTTAAAGGGAATAAAAAGATATAGGATTTAAAATAAAATTATTTTAAAAAAATTAGGTTATTTGAATTAAACTAAATAAAGACATCGCTAGGTAAAAAAAAAAAAAAAAAAAATTCATTTACAATTATACATACACATAGAAGTACAGACATACACACACATACATTAAATTTCATACACACTTATATATGTATAAACACATACATGCGCATACACACGTGTACACACCTATATACAAAAAATTCACACACACACAATATATATGTGTACACACACATGCACACACATATATATATATATATACATATTACATATGCACCCACACACATACATATAAAAAAATATAAAAAATTAATGAATATTATGAAAAAGAGCATTTAAATAGCTAAAAAAATTTTTTCCACATAAATACATATATACACATATACATATATACACACATATATACAAATATGCACATCCACACACAAACATACACATATACATAAAAATTATAAAAAGAAAAATTAAAAATTAAAAAAAATTAAAAACTAAAAAAATTTAAATTTAAAATTAAAAATTAAATTTTAAAATCCGCCCTATGACGGAACTTATTAATAAATTCCTTCCTAAGATTCCTAGGAACCATCATTTAAGTTAAGGGTGAAATGATGGTTCCTACCAACCCTTTCTCAAAGAAAATAGTTCTCTCACCTATATAAATAGTTTATCCAACCACCCCAAGAATATTATAAGACAAATACCCAAGATAGTAAATAATAGGGTTAACCAATTATCATCCAATATAAAAATTTTCAACGCAAGTAAAGAAATTTACGATAAGGCCCTTCAGAAAAGCAGTTTTATTAACAAGTTAACGTATGATAAGCCTGCTATAAACCCAGAATCATCAAAAACTAAAAACACCCAAAAATGTAGAAAAAGGAAGATAATTTGGTTTAACCCTCCTTATTGTAAGTTAACTAATATAAATATTGGTAAGTATTTTCTCAGATTAGTCGATAAACATTTTAATAATAATAATAATCCCTTAAATAAAATTTTTAATAAGTTCACCCTAAAAATCAGTTACTCTTGCACCTCAAATATAGATGATATAATTAATTCCCATAATAGGCATATTTTAATGAACCTAAATAATACCGATGTTAAATCCGGAATTGTTGATAAATGTAATTGTAATTCTGTGGATACCTGCCCAGTGCAGGGCAAATGTAAATCCACCCATGTAATTTATGAAGTCTGTATTTCTCCATCTAACAACAAAGACAATTACCGGACTTATATTGGCATGTCCGCAGGCCCTTTCAAACAGACTTTACAATCACAAGTACTCGTTTTCGAAACCTAACCAAAGATTCCAGATGGCACTATCACGTAGATTCTGGGAAATGAAGGAGGAAGGGCAGGACCCTATAATCAGCTGGAAATTAATAGGCTCAGCTTGTACCCCTAAAAATTTTCATAATAGGTGTCTATGTTTATTGGAGAAGATTCTGATTTTGAAGTATCCTCATCAGGACTTACTTTTGAATCTTAGGAAGGAATTCATTAATAAGTGCTGTCATAGGGCGGATTTTAAAATTTAATTTTAAATTTTAATTTTTAATTTTTAAATTTTTTTAAATTTTAATTTTTTTAAATTTTAATTTTTTTAATTTTTAATTTTTAATTTTTCTTTTTATAATTTTTATGTATATGTGTATGTTTCTGTGTGGATGTGCATATTTGTGTATATATGTATATATGTATGTGTGTATATATGTACTGATGTGGAAAAAATTATTTTAGCTATTTAAATGCTCTTTTTCATAATATTCATTAATTTTTTATATTTTTTTATATGTATGTGTGTGGGTGCATATGTAATATGTATATATGTGTGTGTGTGTGTATGTATGTATATGTGTGCATGTGTGTGTATACATATATATTGTGTGTGTGTGTGAATTTTTTGTATATAGGTGTGTACACATATGTGTGCATGCGCATGTATGTGTTTATATGTATATAAGTGTGTATGAAATTGTATGTATGTGTGTGTATGTGTATGTATGTGTGTACTTCTATATGTATGTATAATTGTAAATGAATTTTTTTTTTTTTACCTAGTGATGTCTTTATTTAGTTTAATTCAAATAACCTAATTTTTTAAAAATAATTTTATTTTAAATCCTATATCTTTTTATTCCCTTTAAAAATAATTATGCCTTTTTAAGTAAAGGCCTTTTTCTAATACTTCAACGTTTTTGGGAAGTTAGGTTTTTGAATATGTCCAGCGTCTGTAATATATAAAAAATTTTTTCTTTCTTTTCTTTTCTTTTTCCCTCCCTTCCTTCCTTTATCTCTCTTATCTCCCTCCTTTTTTCTGTGTTGCTTAACCTTACGTCGATTCAACACGGCTGTCTGTTAATTTTTAGTTACAATTCTCTTTCCTTCTTTTGCTAACCCAGACGATGTCAATTTTTTCTTTTCTTGTTTATTTGATTTTATTTTGTTTTATCTTTTTCTTTTATTTTTCTTTTTTAATTTCTTTGCAAATCTATTTAAAAAGGAAAAGTAGACTGATTTTTCTCCAGTTTCTGAAAGGATTTTTCTGTTGCTGAGGTGATGTGTTATCCCCCGTGGGGATCTTCATATCAAAATGGTCATTCAACATCATTGAATTAATCCTTTTTTAATTTATATTTGCTCTGTAATATTTTATTACATGGAACTCTCTTCCTGTATCATTTTTTAATATTAAAATAAAATTTTTAATATTAATTAGGATCGGGTTTTTGGAATTTACCTTCCTGCTTTTTTCCCTTGGATTGAAGTATCTGAATTAAAATATATATATATATATATATATATATATATATATATATATATAAATGATCTGTCTAAATAAACACATATATTCCTTTTATATATAACCCTACTTAGTAACATTTATTCTTTTTAAGTGAAATTTGGTCTTAGAAATGGCTAATAATAGATAAGTACAGATTTATAGTACAGATTTTCTGGCTTTATACACACACACACACAGTGTTGAATTGTGATAGTTTTTGGCACCAAGATTGTTTTTTTTCAGTAGTTTGTGGGGGATTTAATATTTGCTGGGTTGTATGTTCATTATTTTCCCCACAAATACAACACTCAATTTTGCAAACGCGCAAAGTGAAGGAATAATTTACAACGGACATTCAACAACAAACAATTTATTACGGGACAAAATAAAATGGTATGTAGAAACCAACAAAATACATGATTCTAAAATTGCCTTTTTGAGAAATATAAACTTGGCAAGAAGTTAATTTTTGTCCAAAAACGTGTATGAGTTTGCATTAGCAAAGTCTGTAAATAAGCCTTTCCTACTTACATTCAGTTGGCGACAACGTGTCGCGTTGCTCAAAGAAAGTTTCGTTGGCTTTTCTTTTAAGGTCCTTGGAGCGAGGTCACAAACTTTTGGCATGGAAGAAAGGACATGGCCGGCAAAGTATACTTAATGGCCTGCTTGGTTACTGCTTGGTGACTGCTTGGTGACTGACTTTTTTTCTAACACTGTGTGTATTATATACATTAATAGGGGATCAACTAATCTTCCTAACATTAGGGTGTGAAAACATTTACTGACCAATCAGATTTATTATTTTACTATTTTGTTTGGGGCCTAAATATTTTTGTGTTAATTTACTTCCAAGCCTATTTTTCTAGAATGTTCTTATTCTAAGTTTTTAGCTGATTGGTTGAGAAATATAAAAATGTAATCTAAATTCTACTGCTGTTTTGATCCAATTTATCTAGAATGTTCTATTGTGTTTTCCTGTTGCTTATTTTAATAAAAAAAATATGTATCCCATAAGTTAGGCACTTTGGTAAGCAAGTTATTTATCACAATGTGCTTGATCTAGGGGTGGAGATAGAGCATTGATAGTTTTAATGCAGAGAAAAAACAGCCCTGATGAGTGAAGAGATGATAACAGGTGTCTACACAAAACTTTGACACCAGCATGAACCTGCTCAGTTAAAGTGGTAAATTCTTTGCACTAAATATGTATACACACACACATATATTTTACGCATAGAGATTTAAGCATCTATACACTGTTCCATTATAATTGCTATGTATATTAGGTTGTTAAAAAAATAATAGCTGCTTGAATTGTTATATTTTGAAAAGCCATTTTAACATAGTATTCAAGGTATTTATTAGGTGAATCTTGGTATCCATAATAATTAATAATTAATAATTAATAGTTAATAATTTTTAACTTATTTTCAGACAGAAATATTCTTGAAGCATAGAAGCCCTTAATTATGAACATGAAAAAACCTGATCTTTGTTTACTTTTTTTGCATGAGTTTATATTTATATATCCCAAACTTCTGCCAATATCAACAGAGCATGGGAAGATGGATCTACAAGTGATCAGTCAGTATGAAGGTGGTTCCAGAAATTCTATACTGAGCCTTGAAGATGAAGAAAGTAGAGAATGGTCATGCAGTCTAGACAACAAGCAATTGCAAGCAATTGTTGAGCAAACTATGTCAAAGAGTCATAGAAATGTCTTGGGTGCTTGGTGTCAGCACTGCAACAGTTTCATGCCATTTGCAGAGTATTGACAAGGTGAAAAATTTTGATAAATGAGTTCCTCATAATCTCAACGAAAACCAAAAACTTAGGCATTTTGAAGTGTGCTCGATGATCTTTCTGCTTAACATCAATGATCCTTTTCTTGACCAAATAGTAACTTGTAATGAAGAGTGGATCCTTTATGATAACCATAAACAATCAGGTCAATGGCTTGATTGTGATGAACCCAACAAACATTTCCCAAAGCCAAAATTGCATCAGCAAAAGATTATGGTGACTGTCTGGAAGCCAATCAGAGCATTGATGCAGAGCTTTACTGCAACAAACTTGCTGAAATGCATCCACACCTGTGAAGAATGAGACCTGCATTGGTGAATTGACATGGTTCAATTCTGCTCCATGATAATGCATGACTACATGTTGCAAGAATGATATTGCAAAAAATAACAGACTTGATATATGAAAGTTTACCACATCCTACATATTCTCCTGATCTTTCACCCACTGATTATCATTTTATAAAGCACTAACGCACATTTTTAAAATGGTAAAACTGTTAGGTCCAAACCAGAGGTGAAATCAGTTTTTAAAGGTTTCATAGCATCACAGCCAAAAACGTTTTAACAAGAAATAAATAATCTCATTGATTGATGGAAGAGATGCATAGATGGTCAAGGCTCATATTTTGACTAATTTCAACATGCCTACAGATAATTTTCAAGAATAAAATTAGGTTTCTGAAATCAGCCATTATTTTTGTAACATCCTAATATTTTCTTAATTTTAATTCTATTAAGTACAGAAAAATATTAGATATAAAATCATTGTTTTATGTTGAGATGACTCATTAACCTGAAAATATCCAAGTAGGTATTTTAGGAACATAGCATTTTGTTAAATTCAAAAATTAAAAAAAATAAAATAAATAAATAAAAGACAAATTGGTTCATGCTTATATCTTCTATGTCATTTCAGGACATAGGCAATCATTGCCTTCCACATCTCCCTGTCCCTGGTGGCTCTTAGCATGCTCAAACCCCACTCTGCCATCCACCTGCTCAGGCCTGACAAATATGTTATCCACTGCTTTCCCCCGTCTCTCTTTCCCTCTATCTGACCTGTGAATATCAGATTCTCCAAGCCCTCCTTCCCCACCACATGTCCCAGAAACTTCAGCTGTTTTTTCCTGATGCTCAGTATTAATTTCCTTTTCATTTCCATCCTTTCTAGAACCTGATTATTGCTCGATCCATGATATCTGCAGCATCCTTCTGTAGAACATAATTTTAGTTGCTTCAAGTTTTTCCTTCTGTTGACCATGTCCACCATAGTTTATGGATATAGAATACAGCACAGTACGTAATCTGTTCAATGAAACAATGTCAAAGATTAACACTCACGAGTCAGACACTGTACTGAATCAGATTAGATCGCGAATACTCGGGAAAATATGGCCACCTTTTATACACGCCGCATTGAATATTTTGAGCCTTCTGATTGGTTAACTCTTCTATTGGTAAACTGTAAAATGAGTCAGTCTATTGCTGGCTCACCAGTGTACAACGGTAGCCCAAAAATCCAACATCCTCTATTTTGGGTACATTTTGGAATCTTCTTGCAAAATATTAGTAAAGTCAATATTCATAAAATATATCTTTCTGTTTTGTGATTAGAGAAATTTTTTTTCTTTTTTTTTTTTTTTCATAAAATATATCTTTTCATTTTGTGATTAGAAAAAAAAATTTTTTTTTAAAATTAATATCCACAAAAAATTAGTTATATTATTTTGCTCACTGTTAAGTATTTCAGGTTAGTAAATATTAATAACAATATTATATCTGTAGATTGTGATCACAATCAAAAGAGTGGAAAAAGTTATTTTACCCATAGCCGGGACCCATTAAAGTAGGCAATATCACTCTGAGTAAGAGTGATTCTTAGAGTCATTCACAGGAGGATTGGGTTAAATGTAGGATTATTTATGTTTATACCCTGAAACGAAGGACTCACATTCATACCAAAAACTAATGTCTTTAAATAATTAATGGATGAAGTTTTACGTCTTACTCAGAACTAATAAGAACCTTATAGGTCAGTACCAAATATGACAGAAATGAAAGACCCCCCTCTCCATTTCGATTTTGTAATTAGCTTTGTAAACAAATTCGACACAGTTTCCGATTGAACATACTCAATTTGCACTGTCTTTTTTTGTACCTGATCCCTAACAAATTGATATTTAATATCAATATGCTTTGATCTTTGATTTATTATTGGATTTTTAGCCAAAGTAATACTAGCCTGATTGTCACAGTAAATAGTTATAGGCTCACTTATCAGTGTTGTAATTGTTTTTATTAGTAATTTAAGAAAAATAGCCTCTTGTGTTGCTTGTGATAATGCAATATATTCTGCCTCAGATGTTGAAAGTGAAATCATTCCCTGCCTTTTAAATTTCCAGGCAATTATTGGATTATCTTTTGCCAATCTAAAGCAATCCTGTGATACTTTTACGATCTGGCGAATTTGTCCAATCAGCATCACAAAATCCTTCCAGTTGTAGTGGGTTTTTTGATTGCCGAAATACTAGGCACTGATTCTTAGTTCCTTTTAAATAACGCAATACTTGTTTAGCTCTTATTAAATGCACAGTCCTCAGTTTATTTAAGTTTTGAGACAACTTAGTAATTGTATAGCAGATGTCTGGCCTTGTTGATGTCATAATGTAAATAAGACTTCCAATCAATATTCTGTATTCTTTCTCACACGCCGCTATACCATCCTCATTATTCATAATTGTCTTTAAATCTATTTCACATGGAGTAATTCATGTTTTACAATTTTGCATGCTGAATTTAGAAAAAAGTTTTTTTATGTATCTGGATTCATTGTAATAGTGTTGTCCTTAAATATGAACTGTATACCAAGAAACCATGATAGTTGACCCAAGTCGGTCATTTTAAACCTTATATTTAAGGAATTTTTAATAAAGCAGCTTCACATTTTGAAGCAATTAACATATCGACGACTCAAATAACCAGAATTGCTAATATTTCATTATTAAATATTTTTGTGTACAGGCATGGATCAACTGGGGAGGGTTCAAAATGTTGTTCAATTAAATAGGAATGTAGTAATTTATTCCACATTCTTCTACTTTGTTTGAGTCCATATAGTGACTTTTTGAGTTTCCACACATAATTGTCACCTTTTTTAAGACCTTCTGGTGGTTCTATGTATATTTCATAGTTAATGAATATGCCTCTTTCACTTTTTGGATCTAGTTTTTCCCTGTGGTTGACAAACATGTTGCAAATTGAGCCAAAAATATGCATACCACTTATGTTGGGTTTGTAGTTCGTATAAGCCTCATAAGGAGTCTTTTTAATGTTACTATTATAGCAACAGTTTCTTATATACACGGATGTATTTAATGCATAGACCCACAGATTTTTGGGTAACTTAGATTCTATTAGCAAACATCTAGTCATTTTGAAAAGAGTCCGCCAACTATGTTTAGCAATTCCATTTTGGTGTGGGGAATAGGGACAGGTTTTCTCATGTTTAATGCCTTCAATTATTAGGAAAGTTTTGTAATCATCAAAAGTAAATTCTCCACCATTATCTATTCTAACTATTTTCACTTTTTCATAAGGTGAAATATCAGATAAATACATTCTTTTAGCTTGTAGGCTATCAGATTTGTTTTTCAGAAAATATATCATAATAAGTCCTGAATATTCGTCAACAAAGTTTTATACATATGAATAGGTTTCTATCCCTATTGGTGAAATGAGACTCGCTAAGTCGCAATAAATTCTGAACAAGATGTCTATTGTTTTGGGGATTTGATCCCTATTTCTAAATTTTGCCATTTTCCCTTTAATACATGTGTCACAATGTTGTAAATCCTTGGTAGATGTAATTTTCATTCCAATGACGTGTTCTTGCAATCTTTTAACATCCGAATTATTACAGTGGCCTAATTTTTATTCTCTGCTAAATCTTTAAGTCATGGGTGGCTGTTTTTACAAAGTTAATACTTTTTAAATAATACAAACGTTCATTTTGTTGTATATTAAATTCAGTTCCATCTGGGTATATTAACTTTGAATTGTCTCAATGAAAATTAACTTTAACACCAGTTTTAACAGTAGATTGAACCGAGAAAATATTTTGTTTAAATTTAGGGATATATAAAGCCCCTTTTAATAGACATTTACAAATATTTCCTTTAGCATCACGTAAATAAATACAGGCATCGCCTCTTTTTAAAACTAAATTATTAGCTCTGGTACCATCAGCCAACTTAATAAAGTGGGAATCTGGCTCGAAGTTGGAGTCAAAATTAATAAATTTTTTTTATCTGTAATTACATGATTTGTCACACCCGTGTTGACAAGGTAAGAATTATAACTATTGGGTATAGTATCCAACCAAAACAAAAAAGCATATGTTTGCTCATTCGAAAAAGCTTTTACATTTTTACAATAATCACTCCTTGTAGGAAACTGACATTTCACTCATACATGTCTGGCTCTTCCACAACAAAAACAGATAATATTTGATTTTTTATTATTATTGTTCCTGTTGTTGTTGTTATTATTGTAATAGTTGGTTTTAAGACCCTTGTTTTTAATATCATAATTCCTAGTCTGGTAGGTTTGATGGACTAGTTTTTTAAATGACGTTCTCAGTTGCATGATGTTATTTCCTTGATTTGGAGGATCACACATTTTTTCAGTTTCTTCATAACTACGTAACGCAATTTTAAACTCAGTGAAAGTTAATTTTTTCTCTTTTTGTCATTTACGAGCTTAAATGTTGCTGGTAATCCCTTTAAAATCGTGGCTATTAGCAGCCCATCTGAGATGGTCTCACCTGTCATTTTTAAGGCATTTGTGACATTCTCAGCTTGTATAATATAATCTGTTACAAATTCATTTTCTCGTCTCCTTAACAAAGTTAATTCAGTATATAAAGCAATAATTGTGGGTTTACCTTTTGACAAGTAATGTCCACACAATATTCTTAAAGCTGGGCGACCATCGTCCCTGGCTTCTCTCATTATTAAAGACAAACTCCTGTCATCCAGGCATTCTATTAATTCGGTGAACATGGTTGCATTTCTTTCCATGAAATCATCATCTTCTTTTTGGTCCTCTTGACAAAGAATGATGTCCTCAAGTTTTCATATTCTAAAGTAGCCTAGGAATTTCACTTCCCACAATTCATATTTTGACTCGTCTTCATCAAAATACATTTGTAGACTGAGCCCGTAACCTTTGTTGACCATGGCCACTATAGTTTATGGATATAGAATACAGTGCAGTACATAATCTGTTCAATGAAACAACGTCAAAGATTAACACTCATAAGTCAGACACTCTACTGAATCGGATTAGATTGTGAATACTTGGGAAAATATGGCTGCCTTTTATACACATCGCATTGAATATTTTGAGCCTTCTGATTGGTTAACCCTTCTATTGGTGAACTATAAAATGAGTCAGTCTAGTGTTGGCTCGCCAGTATACAACGGTACCCAAAAAATCAAGCACCTTCATCTTTGATGATATTGTCCAACATTCACTGCCATACTGAGGAACAGACATCACCTAGCAATCCAGTACTCTCTTTTTTTGTTTCTAGTGAAATTTTCTTGTCTTTTAATACTCTGCTCAGCTTCTAGAATGTGCCCTTCACCATGCCAATTTGCCTTTCAATCTAAGTGCCGCACTTTCTGTCTTCCGTTAGAACACTTACCAAGTATTTAAATTTTTGTACCTGCTTGATTTTAGTGTCTCCAACCTGTAATTGACATTTTAGGCTTCTCTGTTTGCTGATCTTGTACTTTATTTGTAGTCTTTTCTTTCGACTTTCTTCATTTACCTTTTCTTAGGAGGTCTTGTAGTTTTCTTTCCATGTTGGATATCGACACTATATCATCTGCTTATCTTATGTTGTTCAGATTGTGACCGCCAATGACGAATCCTGGCATATCTTCTAGGGTCCTCAGAAATCTCACTGCATAAGTTGAATAGATCCGGTGAAAAGACACATCCTTGTCTTATGCCCCTTTATCTTTATATATCTGCTGAATTCATTTTCTATCTGTATGCAGGCAGCTTGTTGCCAGTAGAGGTTCTTGGTTACTGTCTTTTTCAAATATCTCTAGATTGTTGAGCATTTCTATCAATTCTTTGTGGTGTACTTTGTCGAACGCCTTGACATAGTCTACAAAATTTAAAAATGCAATTTTCTGGCTAATATTTGTCTGAGTATTGTTACTCAGTGAACACGCTTATTGAAACACTGGCAACAGGTTTTCACCTCTTCTTGTTTTATAAGCTGAGAAGTATCTTATAAAAAGAATTTGATAATAAATTAAAAATTTTAAATTAAGACCCCTCTTTTTCAAATGTTTTTAGTAAAGTGTTGTTTTTCTTTAATTTTAAATATTTCAGTTCAAATTTAAAACTCAAATAAATTTGTTAGAAAATAATGAGTTTTCCCTTTGCTGAAAATAGGTCAGCTATTGTTACTTTCTAAAACATTCTATTTAAGCTAGGTATACACAGATTTTTTTTATGAGGGTAGAATTGAGAAACAGTTATAAGAAGTTATATTAAAATATTTTTGTTCAATTCTAGATGCAGTTAAAATTTATTAAATTTATTTAGATTTTGGGAAATAGGTTGAGTTGAAAACTTTTCAGCACCATCTCACATATAAGTTTATGGCATTTGATTAGTACTGAAATTTAGAAGAATTTGATTTTTTTTAAATCAATCAGTTAATAAATCTGTAGTTATATAAGAATGAAGAAGAATGAAATTATATAATAATATGTTTTTAAACCTTGCAATTGTCAAATACAGTGAAATATATTTTTCGATTAACAAACTTTGGCGCTTTACACAACATTGAAAAGTTTCCCTTCATGATCCAGTTACATAGGAACAAATGAATATCTTGAAATTTTTAAGAAAAAAATACCAAGAAAAGAATAAGTAAGGTTTTTCCTAAAACAGTTCAACTCTTATGCAATAAAAAAGTAGACACTGAAAGCATTATTTCTTGAAAAGCTTTTTAGTTTTTAAGATACGAAACACAAGCATATTAATTCTAGAAATTTAATTCTGACAATACATCATTCAAATAAACAAGCTAAGCAACATTAAATGAGTTATGCACTAATTTAAATAACTTATTTTGGAGATATCATTTTTCAAAATTTTTATTGGACAATAGTGCTAAAGATTTTAAGGTTTAATTATATTTTAAAAAGGATAAACAAAAATACAAATTTGACTGAACGAAATTTTTTTTTCTTCCATGAATTCCAAATTTACTGCTGACCAGATAGATTGTTGCTTAAATTTGGCAATGAAAAGAAAACTTGAATTTTAATTTTAAAGAGGAGTACAATATAAATTTAATCCTAAACAGTCACACATTCTTAATAACACTGATTAAAAACATGCACAAAATACAATAAGTATAATTTAGGTATTTTTCTAATACACAGTAAATAAACACTGTAGAAAAAATAAATGGAGGACAATAGAAAAAGAAATTCACACAAAGCATAAAATTTAATACTTACTTTGTAAGGGAATTTTTTTCCAAGGATAACAACAACTTCTTCAAGTTTCTTAATATTACCAGTCACAAATGTAATTGTAGACATATTTTCCTTACATGAAAGAAACAAAAATAATTAATGCTGAAAATATGTGTCATAAAGAATACATTTGTAGATAATCAAACAAGTTTCATTAAAAAAAAAAAATATGAAAGATCTGTTTAATTTTTTTATTATATTTTTCCATCTTTGTGCTTGACTTTGTGGATGATCTGTCCAAAGTTCATTTTCAATGCAGACTATAATACACAGTGTTTAAAATGAAAATGCATTATCTTTTCCAAATATAAGTGTCCACTATAATATTTTTTGAAGTAATGTATTAAAAATAAATCCATTAATTCTTTAAATATACTTATATATGTGCATTTATGTATGTATTTTTTATAGGAAAATGACTGAAGTCCAGATGCTATGTTAAAGCTGATATCATCAGATATTTCTTTGGAGATGTAGCGGTAGCACCAAACCAAGTATGGTAGCTGTATTCAATGCATGGATGAATGATAGATCTATAAATGGGCAAGATGGATTCTGATGAGAAAAATAACCTGGTATGATACAGTGAAACAACTTTCCTTGTACATAAACATAGAAATTGATTCAATATTCATCCTGGGTGAAAGCTAGCATTGATGCCTTCATACCTACCAGGAAGTACTGTCTAAAACCTCATTCCTCTCCTTGGTTCTCTCCTGCCTGTTCGGCTGCTATTGCCCACAGGAACCATTACTTCTGACTATTCCGGAGACAGTCATCTGATCACAATAGGTGCCTATTCATGTCTGCTCGTAATGAGTGCAAGAGAATCCTGAATGATGCCAAGTGGTTGTTTGCTAAGAGAATGAGACAGTGCATAGCTGACTGCAAGTTTGGCTTCAAGGACTATTGGTGGTTATGTAAACAGGGGCTGAATAATAGCAAACCCACAATCCCTCCTTTAATCAACGAATTTGAGGTTCTCACGTCATCTGCGGACAAAGCTGAGTGCTTTGCTCGCAGATTTCCATCCAACTCCACATTTGACTCATCTGGAGTACTCTCACCCGACTTCTCTATTAGAACTGAAGCTAAACTGTACGACATATATATTACCCCGACAGTAGTATCCTGAGTAATTTCAAAACTTGACCCCCATAAGGCAAGCGGTGGCGATGGAATCCCAGTGATAGTCCTTAAGAGGTGTGCTCCTGAACTCTCCTCTGTCCTCTCTAAACTGTACAACTACTGCCTTTCTGCTTCCTGTTTTCCTGCATGCTGGAAGTTCTCTTCAGTCGTTCCTGTATTTAAGAACTGTGGTGAACCCTCAGACCCATCCAACTATTGCCCTATCAGTCTTCTACCAATTTTTGGGAAAGTGTTTGAGGCCATAATTAATGCTGAAATAGTTCAACATCTTACTGCCCACAAACTCTACACTGACAGGCAGTATAGCTTCCGCTTTGCCAGGTCCATGGCTGACATGCTAACAACCATTACGGAGTACATGCTCCAGGCCCTTGATGAGTCAGGCGAGGCTCGTGCTGTTGCTCTGGACATCTCCAAGGATTTTGACAGGGTTTGGCACTCTGGTCTTCTATGCAAGCTATGGAGTTACGGTATTACCGGACGCTTGCTTGAGCTAATCCAATCTTTTTTAAATAACCTAAAATGAAGGTAGTTTTGAATGGGCATGCTTCTTCATCCTACAGCACAAATGCTGGTGTCCCTCAGGGCTCTATCCTGGGCCCAATGCTCTTCCTTATTTTCATCAATGACCTCCCAGATGAGATCAAGTGCCAAGTAGGCATCTACGCAGATGACACCACAATTTACTCCCGCATCAGTAAGAAACCCGTTGTGGCAGACAACCTTAATCTCGCTGCTAACCTTGAACGGGATCTACACTCTGTAGTGAATTTGGGCAAGAAGTGGCTTGTCAATTTCAATGTGTCTAAGACCAAGCTGTATTACCAGACGATTGCTTGATCTAATCCAATCTTTCCTACATAACCACATAATGAAGGTTGTCCTGAATGGGCATGCCTTCACACTCTTCTTTACAAACGCTAGTGTCGCTCAGGGCTCTATCCTAGACCCAACGCTCTTCCTTATTTACATAAACAATCTCCCAGACGAGATCAATAGCCAGTTAGGCATCTACACAGGTGACACCACAATTTACTCCTGCATCAGAAAGAATCCCGGTGTGATGGACAAACATAATCTCACTGCTGATCTTGAAAGGAATCTACACTCTGTGGTGAATTGGGGTAAGAAGTGGCTCGTAAATTCCAATGTGTCTAAAACCAAGCTGCTGTCTGTCAATCATCACAGGCAACCTCTCCTGCCTCCCATAAGCATGGACCAAGCGAGTCTCCCTGAGAGCAATACACTGCACCTCCTCGGCCTTACCTTCTCTTCTGATCTCAAATGGAACCACTACATTGAGTCCATAGCTAAATCCACTGCTAAGAAGGTTGGGTCACTGTCGGGCCAGGATGTTTTTCCCGCCTGAATCCATCCTGCATATATATAAATCAACCATTCATCCGTGCATGGAATACTACTGCCATATATGGTCAGGTGCCCCTGCAGTTCATTTCAGTGTTCTCGACAGGCTCCAAAGGAGAACCAGTAATGTGATAGGTACTGACTTGGTGGCTTGACTACAGCCACCTCCCTACCGACGAAATGTGGCCTCCCTCTGTCTGTTCTATAAATACTTTCATGGCTTCTGCTCGAACGAACTTAAGTCACTGGTGCCTCCTCAACAGGTGTTTACTCGTGCAACCAGATTGGCAACTGGGTCCCACCCATTCACAGTTAGATTAACCAAATGCAGATGACAATTCTACTTCTGTAGCTTCTTCTCTCGCACTTCCTGCCTGTGGAACTCACTCCCATATTCTTGCTTTTCTGACGGCTACAACCTCCAGGAATTTAAATGCAATGTCAATATTCATCTATTAACCACTTGACTCTAGTTCTTTCCCCACCCCGTATATCCTTTCCTTTCTCTCCACCTTTGAAACTGTCATCATACCTGTATTCCCATCCTTCTATTGCTCCTTTCTAAATAATCTTTTTACACTTATGTAGCCCCCTGTACATCAGTGGCATTACCGCCTTGCTCGATTAAAAGAAAAAAAATTTAAGTTGAATACTTTGTGTCAGTGGAATGTGTGACTGAGAAAACACAATGAATTGCTATTCTGGAGGTTAGCATTGGCAATGATGATAGAAGGCAAATATGGTTCAGTATGATGATGAAAACAGTTTTGTTTTGGAAGTGTTAAGACATTTCTTGCTCTACTTAACAGATTGTAGGTCATTTTAAATAATAGCTGTCAGTTTTACTTTGTTGAACATAAACTTACTATTAAGACGAGAGGAAATAGTTGTCATTAGCATAAAAACCTAGTTGGAAACTGATGATATCAGGAAGGTAGTTGAAGAAGATAAGAAATAACATTGGTCCAAGGATAGAGCTCTGACAGATGCCAGCATTAATGTGAAATGATCTAGAAGAATTCAACACAATCTTCATTACACAATTAGTTAAGAATGACTGGATTAAGCCAAATATTTGGCCAGAGACACCATAGCCACTAAGCTTGTGAAGGTTAGCATGCCAACAAAAACTTTGACTTGAGCTTCTGAAGTGAAGACAGCCACCTAGATCATAGACTTTGTAATGATTTTCAGCAAAGTATATAGAAAATAAGGTTGTGGTTGGAATGTCACCTTGTTTAACTCTATTATTGATAGTTATTAGATCAGAGACTGAACTGTTCAACTTAAAACAAGATTTCATTTCATGTCATGATGTATTGTTTGAACATGACAAATTTAGGGGGATATCCAAGTGTACTGAGAATGGTGCACAAAGCATTCCTGTTCATGGTATTTAAATTCTTTGGTTAGATTGACAAAAACCTGGTAAAGAGCTATGATATGTTCAATACATTCCTCCTGAAGTTGACAAATGGAAAACATCGTATCCATTATACCACAAACTGATCTAAATCCACACTAGCTCTCTGTGATGACTGAGGAAAAATGCTCTTTGTAAGGCAATTTAATAAGAGTTCTCCAAAAAATCTCTTCAACTGCTTCAAGCATGCTTATACCTCTACAGTCTTTGCATAATGGTTTTGAACTTTTAACAATTAAATTGAAATTACATCAATCCAGTCCAGGGATAAAGGATCACCCACCCATCATCTGATATCAAGTGATGCATCTGTGCAGATGTCATTATCATTAAGTAGGAGTGTCATCATGGCCTTATGTCTTCCTAGTATTCATTTCATTAATGATATTTAGATCTCCTTGATAGAATTATGATATATCATCTCAAGAATAGTATTCTTTTAAAGTAAATTATTGATGACATCTTCATTAATAAGGGGTCTGTAGAGTATTCGCTCCATCATTTTATGATACACCCTGGATCATAATATATGATATCACCTGATTACCTATATATATATATATTGGTAATCAGGTGATAAAATGTAAAAACTCTAAGTGACATGTTTTATTGAAAAAAAGATCTTCAGGTTAATGTCTTATTGATGGTGTAAATTTTATTATGGAATTGGGAGGGGGGGTGAAGAAGAAATACAAATGCTGGTAACAATTTTTACATAACATTAAAGTTACAAAGACACTTAGCTGTATATTTAAATTATGTCCTAAATGTTTAATTCTGCTGAAGTGAAGCGCTAAGTGAACTGGACAATTTATACCATCATATGTTCTCATTATGATTGAGCCCTCTGGAGAAGAAAATTTTAAAAACAGTTTCCACTTCTGCTATATGTGTGACTCTTCAGAAATAAATTGAGTTCTTTTGGTGACTGGCGTGTGTATACACTGCTTATATACAACATGTTAAAATTTCCCTTCTCTGATTCCATGCGTCGATGGCTTAGGGAGTAGCGACTCCAACTGGCACCAATTCAGTCGAGTTTCGATCCCAGCCAGAAGCAAGTGGATGTGTCTAGCCACACTGACAAGCTGTGATACAGCGAAACAGGCTTGTATGTGGATGACTAATATATCGAGCACTGTTTTAAATTAATGTTTTGGACGTTGTAAAAATTCTTTCTTTGTTCTGTATTCACTCGGATATATATATATATATATATATATATATATATATATATATATATTTTAATTCAGATACTTCAATCCAAGGGAAAAAAGCAGGAAGGTAAATTCCAAAAAACCCAATCCTAATTAATATTAAAAATTTATTTTAATATTAAAAAATGATACAGGAAGAGAGCTCCATGTAATAAAATATTACAGAGCAAATATATATTAAACAAGGATTAATTCAAAGATGTTGAATGGCCTTTCCATATGAAGATCCCCACGGGGAACGACACATCACCTCAGCAACAGAAAAAAACCTTTCAGAAACTGGAGAAAAATTAGTCTACTTTTCCTTTTTAAATAGATTGCAAAGAAATTAAAAAATAAATAATAAAATAAAATAAAAATAAAAATAAAGGGAAAGAAAAAGAAAAGGAAAAAGAAAAAGAAAAAGATAGAATAAAATCAAATAAATAAGAAAAGAAAAAAATTGACATCGTCTGGGTTCGCAAAAAAAAGGGAGAATGTAACTAAAAATTAACAGACAGCCGTGTTAAATCGACGTCAGTTAAAGCAACACGGAAAAAAGGTGGTAAGAGAGATAAAAGAAGGAAGGGAGGGAAAAAGAAAGAAACTAAAGAAAAAAATTTTTTTAAATATTACAGACGCTGGACAAATTCAAAAACCTAATTTCCCCAAAACGTTGAAGTATTAGAAAAAGGCCTTTACTTAAAAAGGCATAATTATTAATAAAATGGAATAAAAAGATATAGGATTTAAAATAAAATTAGTTTTAAAAAAATTAGGTCATTTGAAATTAAACTAAATAAAGACAACACTAGGTAAAAAAAAAAAAAAAAAAAAAAAAAAAAATTAATTACAATTATTATATATACATACCTATAGAAGTACACACATACATACATATATATACACACACAATTTAACGAATAAGAATACATATATACATACACATACATACATATATATACACACACAATTTAACGAATAAGAATACATATATACATACACATACATACATACATACATACATACATACATACATTCAATTTATTACACACTTATATACATATACATGCGCATACACACATATATGTGTGTACACACCTATATACAAAAATTCATATACACATAATATACATGTGTACACATACATGCACACATATACACACACACGCACACATATATATATATATATATATTCCATATGCACTCACACACATACATATTAATGAATATTATGAAAAGAAGCATTTAAATAGCTAAAAAAAATTTTTTCAAAATTACATATAGCCCACATACATAAATACATATATATACATATATATACAAATATGCACATCCACACACAAACATACACATATACATAAAAAAAAAAAAAAAAAAAAAAAAAATTAAAATTAAAAAATTTTTTTAAAATATTAAAAAAATTATAGAAAAATTTAGAATTTAAAAATTAAAAATTAGAAGTTAAATTTTAAAATCCGCCCTATGGCGGCACTTGTTTATAAATTCCCTCCTAAAGTTCAAAAGTAAGTCCTGATGAGGATACTTCAAAATCAGAATCTTCTCCAATAAACACAGACGACACCTATCGCGAAAACTTTTAGGAGTACAAGCTGAGCCTATTAATTTCCAGCTGATTATAGGGTCCTGCCCTTCCTCCTTCATTTCCCAGAACCTACGTGATAGTGCCGTCTGGAATCTCTGATTAGGGTTCGAAAACGAGTACCTGTGATTATAAAGCCTATGTTTGAAAGAGCCCACGGACATGCCAATATAGGTCCGGTAATTGTCCTTGTTATTAGATGGAGAAATGCGGGCTTCATAAATTACATGGGTGGATTTACATTTGCCTTGCACCGGGCAGGCATCCACAGAATAACAATTGCATTTGTTGACAATTCCGGATTTAGCTTCCGTATTATTTAGGTTCATTAAAATTTGTTTATTGTGGGAATTAATTATATTATCTATATTTGAGGTGCAAGAATAACTAATTTTTAGGGTGAATTTATTAAAAATTTTATTTAAGGGATTGTATTATTATTAAAATGTTTATCGATTAATCTGAGAAAATACTTACCAATATTTATATTAGTTAGCTTACAATAAGGAGGGTTAAACCAAATTATCTTCCTTTTTCTACATTTTCGGGTGTTTTTAGTTTTTGATGATTCTGGGTTTATAGCAGGCTTATCATACTTTAACTTATTAACAAAACTGCTTTTCTGAAGGGCTTTATCGTAAATTTCTTTGCTTGCGTTGAAAATTTTTATATTGGAAGATAATTGGTTAACCCTATTATTTACTATCTTGGGTATTTGTCTTATAATATTCTTGGGGTGGTTGGATAAACTATTTATATAGGTGGGAGAACTATTTTCTTTGAGAAAGGGTTGGTAGGAACCATCATTTAAGTTAAGGGTGATATCTAGATAGTTTACAATTTTGAGATTGGAAGTAACCTCAACCTTAAAACCAAGAAAATTTAGGGCTCTGATAATTTTCTTATGTATTCTATTAGTGTAAGGCCCATTGGAATTGAGAATACATATCAGTCCATCATCCCGATATAGGCCTATTAGTTTAGGGTCTAAAAATCTACCTAAAATATCTAAAATATAAATGCCTATTAGATCTGCTACCTGGGCAGAATCATAGGCTCCCATAGGGACATCAAAACTATCTTCAGGCCCTTTAGTCCAAGTAGAACTATCAAAGGTGAGAATAGATTTTCTAGCTCCCAGAATAATTCTATAGTCACAATCCGAAATATTAACATAACCCCTAGCAAAGTTTAAACAATCCACAAGAAGTTTTTTTTATATAGAGGAATAGAAATCCACAATATCAAATTTAAGGAAAGTGGATTTAGATTTGTCATTGATATTATCAAACCATTTTATGGTATCTAAGGAACTCTTCCAAAGATTCAGTTGTAAATTAGATTGTAACTTCTCTATTAAGTTCTTCAGAACCACCCTAGAAACTATGCCTAATTCACTCTTAGTGGGATTAATTAGTCTAGTTTGTAATTTATTTTGGAAATTAGGCTTGTGGTCCTTAAATAAAATGTAAGCTTCTTTGGTAGAAATTTTTCCAATTCTATCACTAATATTTAGTTCATTTGCAAATTTAGCCATATCGGAGTTAATTTCCGATAAAATTAGGTTACCTCTGTCTATTTTGTAATGATCTTTTTCTTTTTCCTTTTCTTTCCCTTTATTTTTATTTTATTTTATTATTTATTTTTTAATTTCTTTCCAATCTATTTAAAAAGGAAAAGTAGACTAATTTTTCTCCAGTTTCTGAAAGGTTTTTTTCTGTTGCTGAGGTGATGTGTCGTTCCCCGTGGGGATCTTCATATCAAAATGGCCATTCAACATCTTTGAATTAATCCTTGTTTAATATATATATATATATATATATATATGGGGCTCCATATAATGAGCTTTTGTCAGACCTATCATTGAGAAGTATGTAAATTATTCTGGCTATTTTACATTTTCTCTACCCTATCAGACCTATTATTGGGAGTTATACCGGAATACTGCAAACAATTTTTTTAAAATGGTGATCATACTGAATGAGATTTTTGCAAATGCCTCATAAAGCAAGAAAATTCTACAAGGTGAAGATATGAAGTTGAAAACATGTAAATATTTAATTGTCATTAACTAATCAACTCTACATTATCCAAGATGAGTTTGAAAGATTTAAATCAATTGTGAAAAAATGTAGCTTTTAATGCAGTTCCAACTTGCAAATGTTTCAGAAACAAGTTGATGGAATTAGTTTGACATAAATTTAAATCTAAAATTTCTACAAAAAAAAATATGCAAAAAATAAAAAAATTAAATAATGCAAAAGATAATTTTTTTTCATCTGAATTTTATTTTATTTTATTTTTTAAGCCTTTGAAGTTTAAATTCTTTCGGATAAGGCATGGTGGGGATAAATGGACTCAGCTCCGAAAAGGACACATTTTTTTTGACAAAATAGTTTTTCTCATTCTGGTTTACAACTTTTTACAGCTTCTGATTCGTTTTTGCAGATTTTTTTTTTTTTTTTTTTTTGCGAACGTGCAGATTAAATTTCTCAACTTGCTAATCTGCGTTCTATGTATACCTCGGTTTCTGAATACGTTAAAAAGTTTGCTTATTTCTCCCTCAAGTTAAAATGAATGGCATGAAAATCTTGATATTTTGTTAGTGAAGAAGTAGAAAAGAAAGAGCTTCAGTGTGTAGGTACCTCATTCGCTATAAAAAAAACAACAACAACAAAAAAAACAGTATAGTACGAAGAAAAAAGGCTCCAAACTTAATAAAAACAAACTTTTTCCATGAAAATGTTTAATAAGAGGAAATATCAAAGTATTTTAAATTATTTAAGAAATGTTAATCCCCACCCCCACGTAAAATCATGAAATTTCAAGTTGAAGAAAATAAATGTTATAGTGAAGGACTCATTAGGGAATGTATTGTTTGTAAATTATTACTTTTTTCAAACAGTTGACACTTTTTCTGAAACTCTGCTCCCAACAGAAAAAAATTTAAAAAATTGAAAAGTTTAATTAATTTAAATACAAATAAATTGTTGAGCCATTGCATTTTTTATTTAAAAAATTTATAAGTTTAAATTTTTTTGTGTTTGAGTGATTTTTTTTTCTAGTATGGTATTTTCTGCCTTACATTTAAAAAGTCAGGTTTCATCGTTTCTTCCCTTATAGGGGGGGGGGGGGAATTGACAATTATGTATCTGGTCAACCATACTTAGCTGTCATCAATCGCTTCACACGTCATCTGGGTGTCATGATCATTCACTTGTCACCTCCGTGATTAAGAAATTATAGTTTGGCGGACCTGAAAGAGACTACCACCACTTTTAAATTTGCTCTTTTTTTTTAAAAAACTTTTTCCAGTGCAATCTTGTCGATTACACCCTAAACTTTCCGACTGATAATTTGGAAAAATTTCTACATTTAAACAATTTTGGTGGGAGGGGTGCACAGTTTTTCATATAGTAAATCGATCTTGTGCAATTAATTTTTTTGCTTGCGCATATTCAACAACTGAATCCTTTGCGAAATTTTTTAATAAAGCCATTCTTGGAGTTTCCGAGGAGGATGCCATCGTAAGAACTAAAGAAAACTTGAAAAAGACAAAAACAAGAGCAACAACTCGTCCCCCCCCCCCCCAAAAAAAAAAACGAAACAAAGCGACCCCAACGCGAGTGATCCAAAATGGAGGATCGATTTATAACGTTGTAAGAGAAAGTGAGTCCCCACCCCAATTGTTTAAATATTCAAAATTTTTTGATAATCGGAAACTTTATTAACCGATAAGACTGCGCTGAAAAAAGTAAAAATAAAAAACAAATTTAAAAGGTGGTGATAGTCTCCTTCAGGTTCACCAATAGTTTTTTTACATTTCATGTGTCAGATTAGCTTTAAATTTGCTATTTTTCCAAAAATTAAGTGTCAGAGATGTATATTTTTATTTTTGCAAAATTTTTTAAACCAAGAATTAACTTTTTTTGTTTACTAATGTGTTGATCGCTCAATAATGGCCGAAAATTTGAAACATTTTTTTAAAATGTCAAAATTTTAAATTCCAATCAATACTTTCCGTTTAAAAACCACAAGAGTATTTTTTTTACTGGAAATAGAGAGTAAGTAAATTTAATCTTTTAGCTTTCAATTTAGGCTAGTAGCTTCTGAGCTTAGAGAATTGACTAACCGCACGTTTTGTTAACACACCTGTAATAAAACACATGAATTAAAACTCAAAAGTTCTTTAAATCATTGCTATTGCCCTAGTTATCACCTCTCTAAAAAGACATTTTTCTATTTAAATCAACGGTCTCTATAAACGATACCTTCTTTCTTACAAGAAAGAGTAAAACAGAAATTAAAGCAAAGTAATATCATCATCGATATTAGCAAACAAAAAAACAACAAAAAAAAACCCCACTGAAATGTAAATACAAATAGTAACAGTGTCAGTGTAACTGGCTATTTTTTTAAGATCTGATGCTGAGTGTTTGTTGCAGTTAAAATTTGTAATTGTTACAACCACAAAATCCAAATGAACTAGTTAAAAAAAAAAAAAAAAAAAAAAAAAAAAAAAGGCTAAAGACGCAAAAACACAAAAACGTAAATTAAAATTTTATCCTTACGTTTTTCAAAAACGTAAGGATAAAATTTTAATTTTGTAAAAACTCTCGTGTACATTTCTTTCTTTCAATTGAATAAAATAAAAAAAGATTTACTGTTTTTTACCAATAAATTTTGGCAATTTATTACACGTTTATATTTCTATAATAAATTTGAAGAAGTAAAAATATTTTTTTTACATGTTCACTTTAGAAAAGTTTTCGGGCATCATTAAAACAGCTTCATGTATTTCAAAATCTAAACACTTACAACAGGTCAATTTTCTTTTTCGCGCAAGAAAGAATTTTCCGTTTTTGCAGTGGACAACGTGAGACTTCAAGCGGTGATACGTTGTAAATGTCCTGTATGAAAAGGAAGTTTTCGTTATTCACTTGAAATTTAAATGTAAAATTAAGAACTTGGTTGTTGCTTGTAGGATTTTATGATGTCAATGTAACTTTTGTTATGGTTTAAGTTTTAAATCAATTATTTAAGTACTTTATTGTTAAAGTTTTAAATAGTTCACTCAACGCTAAAAAGTTAGTAAGTTAGGTAAAAAAAACGTTGGGTCAGCATTAAAAATGGACAAACATACATTGAATCATAATCATTCTCTTATATTTTGTGGAAGTAATTGACGAAGGAAAACAAATAACAATCAACAAAATATAGAATGGTGATGATTAATAATATACACCAATTATGAGAAGAGATTAAACAATAAGCTGTTGCGTTAGATGTGTGAGTCGAGATAAAAAATGTAAAAGTAAAAAGAGGAGTTGTCTAGCTTAGACTGCAAGATTTAAGCTGAAAAGAATTTGTTTTAAAAAGACTATTTCTTGTTAAGTGTTCCAAGTGTAATTGAATTATTTTGTTGAATGAATGTCTTAGATGATTAGAACTTCGTAAGAAAATATTCTGTGTTAAGAAATGTAGTGCATGTGTTCAAAGAGTTAGTTATTTCACTTCAGCTTGGCAGTTTCAAAATATGAGTGCGTTGGCACATTTGAATTTGTGAAGCTTAGACTAGCGTGGACTCTTGTGGCGATTATTGAAAACTCACTGGTTGAAGAGACGAAGTTCAGACTTTATATACGTATCAAGGTGGCTCAACTTTACTGCGCGGGAAAACTTTGTGTCTCGTGCCGAAATTTCTATTAGATAGAATTGACTAGTTAAAACACGAGCTTTTGTAAAAATCAAGGGAGCTAGTTGAAGCCTCTTTTCTACCAAAAGTGCACGAAATTTGATTAATAAAAATCAAGCGATTGGAAAATTGTTGCTTAAGCTGCGATTCTTAAATTGTCGTATAGAAACATAGTAGCATTTATTATCCAATGAAGTCATGAGGTTTTGCAAAATGACTAAGTGCAAGTTTATGCGTGAAGCATACCGCGCACTACCCACCATCCTTAGATTGATAAGTCTATGAAGTAGTTTTTTAAATATGTCATATGAGAACGGAATTTAGAAGGCCAGTGAACTCTCCTACCTGCTTTTGTGTGCAATGGTGCTGGTTGCGTAGCTGTTTGCTGTGATGATGCTGATGGTGATGCTGGTTGTGGAATGTTTGGTTGCTGTGCAGTTTGACGTGAATTTTGAGACATTTTTGGAGAAGTCTGATCCAAAAATGCTGGTTTAAGTCTGTCAGCAGAGATGTTCGACTGGTTGCCGTGAACTGGAACAGTAAAGTATTTAGGTTGTCAATAAATTACTTTAAAAGGTCCTGAATAGTTAGGTGTAAGTGGCTTTCTGACTGCATCTTGTCTCACGAAAACGTAGTCACAATCTTGTAGGGTTTTCGGGACACATATGTCTTTTGAATGAACACGAGCCGGCGTGAATGAAATGTCCGACATGCAGTGTTGCAAATAGCGTACAAATGAAGTGGTTGGTTCTGTACTTGTTTTTCTGTCTAGGAATTGGCCTGGTAGTGTGAGAGAAGTACCAAATACAAGATCTACTGTAGTGCATTGTAGATCTTCTTTTAACAAGGTTCGTGATGAAAGCATTACGAGTGGAATTTTTTCAAGCCAAGTTTGTGTATTATCAGAACTGGTAAGTGCTGTTTTGAGTTGTCAATGAAATCTTTCGACTAGACCATTGGCACAAGGGTGGTAAGCTGTAGTTGAGATGTGTTTTGCTCCTAACAGATTGACAAATTCCTGAAATAGAGTCGATTGAAATTGTGATCCACAGTCTGTTGTGATCAAAGAAAGGCATCCGAAAATGGTAATCCACTCTCACAGAATTGCTCTGGCAACAGCTTCAGCCGTGGTTGCTTGTAATGGAATAGTAACTGACCAGCAAGTACAACGTTCGATGATGGTTAGTATATACTTTTAACTTCTGGAAACCGTACTATTAAGTCCGCATGGAGGTGTTTAAATCGTCCATCTGGTGTTGCAAAACGTCACGGCGGAGATTTGATGTGACAATGAATTTTAGTTCGTTGGCACTTTATACAACAGTGCGTCCAGTGTTTGATGTCTGAGTTCATGTTGGGCCAAACAAAACGTTTACGAATAAGTTTAGCTGTAATTCTCCTGTATATTAGCCTGGATGTGACAATGCGTGAAAGTGGTCAAAAATCTACTTGCGCATTGAAATTGGAACTAAAGGTCTGGGATGACCAGTACTAGTGTTGCAAACAAATTTCCTGTCACTAAAGGGTACAGGTCGTGGCTTATGTAATGAGTCTTTGTGAAGAGTATCGTCCCTTGCTTGTTCGTTTGCTAATATGTCATAATTTAGTGGTTGTTTACATGAAGTGTTAATGATAGCACGTGATAATGTGTTGGCAACAGAGTAAATATGTCGAATGTCTGTTGTAAATTGCGCTATGTAGTTTAATTGCCGAAAATCACGGGAATTGTATTTGTTTGCTTTTGAGTGTAAGGCGTATATTAAAAGTTTATGATCTGTGAATACAGTAAAGTTCGAGGAGGTAACGAAAACCCCGTATAGCAGTGTAAATTGCTAATAATTCGCGTGAAAAGTACTATATTTTTGTGTATTGTTGAGTTTCGCAAAAAAGAAAGTAAGTGGCTTGCTCCCATTTCCAATATGTTGATGCAAAACTGCTCCCATAGCTTCTGCTGAAACATCGGTGGTGAGAGATAAGTGTTTTTTTTCATCTTCGTGTATGGAGGCAAATTTAGTGAAGTTTGCGAGAGCGTCCTCAGCTCGATTAAATGCGGAAAGAGTCTCGTTAGTTAAAGTAATTTTGCGTTGCGTTATCCTTGGTTACGAAGTAAATCGGTAAGAGGTGTGAGAATGTGAGAACATTGAATAAATTGACGGTAGTAGTTTATCAAGCCAAAAAATCTATGAAGTTGACGGAGAGTAGTGAATTGAAATAAATTCCTAATGGTGCCTACATTTTCGGGAACTGGCGTAATTCCAATACCATCGATCTCATGTCCTAGAATGTAAGTTTAGGGACAGCAAAAATGCACTTTTCTGGGTTGATTTTAAGTCCTTAATGATTTAATTTCTCGAAAACTTGAAGTACGTGCTGGGTGTATTCATCTATATCTTTGCTGGCGATGAGCAGGTTATCTATGTAAGCAAATGAAAATTGTAATCCGCGGAGGACTTCGTCTACGAAACGCTGAAATGATTGCGCTGCATTCCGGAGTCCGAAAGGCATTCTAATGAATTCAGGTAGGTGTAGTTATGGCCGTTTTATGAATGTCTTCCGAAGGTACCGGGATTTGATGAAACGCTTTTTCTCTTAGCGACGATTTTTGCTCTTCAAAATAATAAAAGAATGTATGTTGAACGTATATTTGTCCATGTTTAATGCTGACCCAATGTTCCTCTTATGGGATACATATTTTTTTTATTAAAATAAGCAACAGAAAAACACAATAGAACATTCTAGATAAATTGGATCAAAACAGCAGTAGAATTTAGATTACATTTTTATATTTCTCAACCAATCAGCTAAAAACTTAGAATAAGAACATTCTAGAAAAATAGGCTTGGAAGTAAATTAACACAAAAATATTTAGGCCCCAAAACAAAATAGTAAAATAATAAATCTGATTGGTCAGTAAATGTTTTCACACCCTAATGTTAGGAAGATTAGTTGATCCCCTATTAATGTATATAATACACACAGTTAGAGAAAGAAAGGTCAGTCATCAAGCAGTCACCAAGCAGGCCATTAAGTCCGCATGCCACCGTATACTTTGCCGGCCATGTCATTTCTTCCATGCCAAAAGTTCGTGACCTCGCTCCAAGGACCTTAAAAAGAAAAGCCGACGAATTTTCTTTGAGCAACGCGACACGTTGTCGCCAACTGAAAACACGCACCAAATGTAAGTAGGAAAGGCTTATTTACAGACTTTGCTAATGCAAACTCATACACGTTTTTGGACAAAAATTAACTTCTTGCCAAGTTTATATTTCTCAAAAAGGCAATTTTAGAATCATGTATTTTGTTGATTTCTACATACCATTTTATGTGTCAAATAATAAATTGTTTGTTGTTGAATGTCCGTTGTAAATTATTCCTTCACTTTGCGCGATTGCAAAATTAGAGTGTTGTATTTGTGGGGGAAATAATCAACATACAACCCAGCAAATACCAAATCCCCCACACTCTACATTTTATTGGTGACCCCGACGAGGGAAAAAAACGACGAAGGTTTGTCGAGGAAACAATTTATCGGTGAATTTGTCAAAGAAAAACTGTCGAAGAAAAACCCAAAGAAGCATCGGCGATCACTGCACAATATTGGACTCGACGCGCACCAATCAATATTAGTTACTCTTAAAGTACAACTAAAATTCACTGAGGAGCAAAATTAGAGTAAACACATCATAATTTTTTTAGAAAACTAAAAATTAAAGCTTTGGCAACCAGATCTAAAATACCAGTAACGCAAACTTTCTTATACAGCGTCCAACCATGTGTGGCTGACACAGAAAATATCGAAGCTGCAGTGATGGCAAAACCTTCCAGTATTCAACACACTCAATGCACAAGTGTGGTTCTCTCAACTTAGTGCGATATTTAAGTCCAAACGAATTAACTCAGAGACAGCACGTTTCGCCTATGTGATAGAGAAGCTTTCACCAGAGATAGCATCAGAAGTTTCGGACCTATTTGACGAAATGCCCACAGATAAACCTTTCGACACGCTAAAAGAGGCAATAATTTACAGAACAGGCAAATTCGAGGAGAGACGGATACATGACCTTTTTTACAATCAACAGTAGAAATATAGTAGTATTTATTATCTAATGAAATCATGAGGCTTAGCAAAAGGACTTAATGCAAGTTTCTGTGTCAGGGATACTGCACACTAGTAGTTTTGGTTGATTTTCCATTTGTTTATATACACAACTATAGATCTGTTTTGAAAAGATCGCTCTGCTTCTTATTGTGTTGCAGCCTTATATCCTGAGAAGTTGATCGAATTATTGTTTTGATCACCTAATTTAGTCATCATAAGTAGGCACCTCCACTAATTCGTGGAAAAAAACAACATAACAGGGGGGAAAAAATTCTCAAAAATAAAAACGAACTTTTCCATCAAAATGTTTGTTATTATTAAGAGGAAAGATCAAAGTATTTTTAATTATAAATAAATAAATAAATAAATAAATAAATAAATAAAAGTAATCCTTTCTAATACGTTCGAAATTTTGGTAAAAAACCTTGTTTTATTTTTGATCAGCAGGTAACCAAATCGTTACTAGAATTTGCAGTGAATAATGTAATATTACGTAACTCAGTTTATTAATATCATTATTATTTTTTTTATTTTTAAACAGTTGGTCGATTTTCCAAAAAATCTGCTCCAAATAGTAAAATGAAAATTGAAATAAAACTATGACGTTGTTTAATTATCTAATTAAAATCATAGTTTTATTGCAAACCAAGCTTTTAATTAATACGAATACAACCGATAGATTTTTGGAATAATTTTTGATTTTTTTTAAGTATGGTATTTTCTATGTTATATTAAAAGGTCACGTGTTTTACGGTTTCTTCCCCTTATAGGAAAAAAAATTGGACAATTATGTCAGTTCTGGTCAACCATACTTTGCTGTCATTTGATATCTGGCTGTCGTCCATCTTACTCAATTTGATTAATTAACTTTAAATTTGCTAATTTTCCAAAAATAACGTGTCACAGATGTATATTTTATTTTTGCAAGATTTTTAAATCCGAGAATTGGCTTTTGTTCACAGATATGTTAATCACTCAAAAATGATCGAAAGATCTTTAAAAAATTGGAAAAAAATGTAGATTCCAATCAATATAATTTGTTTGAAATACACCAGAATATTTTGCTTACTGGAAATAGTAAATTTAATCATTTAGGTTAACGCTAAAATGAAAATTTCAAGAACACTTTTTATTTTTAAAAACTGAATTTAAAATTTAGGTATCTAAAACTAGTGGCGGTACGTAATTATAAGTATATGCATCAATTTTTTTTAGAGATGATGAAATTTTGGTCTCATTATTATTTGTTTATTTCTCTTTATAACCTGGCTGTAAAAGCTTTCTGATTGGTTGGTAGCTTGGCCACTCTGATTATACTCCTATTTCAAGAAATAGTGAAATTTTGGTTCTCGTAATTATTTTTATTTATTTCTCTGTAACCACACGAGATAAGAATGAGAAACATTAGACGAGCATCCTTCTCTCTGACAAACAATATGGGTCCCGCTTCGCCAGATCTACTGCTGATGTGCTAACGACCATCACTGAATATATATATCAGACTTTAGATAAGACGTGACGCGCACCCCGTCGGCCATGGATGGCGTCGATACAGCAGCTGGTCCTCGGGTGGATCTTTCTAACGGTCATCTCCCTTTGTGAGTTTGATCTGAAGAAAGCCATGTTGAATTCTCGCTAGATGTCAATCTGCTAAGTCAAACCAAGCTGAATGCGTGCGTACAATTGGGAAAATGAAAACAGCACCAAAAAGTGAATGACGCCTGAATAAGTTGTAGAAAGTCTTTATGTACAAAAGGAAATAAGAGAAAAAACAAGCATTAATCGTCTTCTTCTCAAACCCTGTTCCTATCAATCTGGCTATGGAACGGAAGTTTCGACCAATTTCTCTAAGTAGTAATTTGCAAAGCGTTTTTCTTCCTATTATTAATATCACTATTCAATTCAGCCAATCAGATATTTTTCTCTTTACTCGTTTTGGGCAGGGCTATTTACATGACGTCAATTCTTTCTATCTTCTATTCAGTTCAGCCAATCAGATATTTTCCTATTTACCTGTTTTGGGCAGAGCTTATCACATGACGTCAATTCCTTTCTCAGGGAAATCCCAATTTAGTCATTCTTATAATTAATTAATTGTCCTTTTCTCTCTGCCAACAAATCAAATTAATCTTTGCACTTGACTGAATTCCCCCAATATACAAAATGTCGCTTTTTACTTTACCTATAGTTTTCAATAACCTTTTTGACCTTTCTATCTCCCACAGGTGTGTTTTGCTTTGCATTTCGCTGAAAAAAATTTTTTTTTCGCCTATAGCTTTGATTCACAGACACTGATTCAGATCACATTCTGTGGAGACTCATTCAACATTGTCCATTGACATCTTTGACCTTCGTTCATGTCAGCTAGCATATGCCGAAATTTCAGCTGGGAATGTTTCTTTGTTTTGAGAGGAAAGAAAAACAAATTTCATAATGACTTTCCGTAGCAAAGTTAATTTTAACACCATCTGGGTCATGGAAAATTTAGAAAAACGAAAAACCTTTCCCAGCCAAGCTCTGTCAACAATTGCCGTCCGACTCCTGTGACCTCGATTAGCTTCGCTGTTTTACTTTAAATGAGTAATTTCACGTTAATTTCTGATTTGTATTTATTTTTAGACCTTTCGCAATCTTTCTTTGAAAAAGTGAATCTTTTCTCAAAAAAAAAAAAAAATCTTTTTTTTTCTTCTGTTCATATTGGAACAGAATAAATTTTTCCTAGTTGGTTCTTTTCTATCTGTAATAAGAATAATAAAACTAACATATTTTTCCTTTCACACCATGTTAAATATTGTTACAAAGAACGGCGAAGCTCGAGGTGTTGCTTTTGATATCTCAAGAGCATTTGAGAGGGTTTCTCATGCTGGCCTTCTGTGCAAGCTCCAGAGCTACGGTATTTCTGGACCATTGTTTGATTTAATCCAGTCGTTTCTATCATATTGTGACATGAAGGTTCTTTTGAACGGGAAAGCTTCCAGATCCTTTCATATGAACGCAGGCATTCATCAAGGCTCTATATTAGGTCCTACATTTTTTTTCTGATTTTCATTAATGATCTTCCTGATGTAATCAGTTCCCATGTAGGCATCTATGCAGATGGTACCATAATTTACTTCCATCTTAAAAAGTATGTGCCAAGGTTGACAAAGTAAACCTGGCTACTACCTTTCAAAACAAGCTCTAATCTGTGAATGAATGGGGTAAGAAATGGCTCGTAAATTTGAATCCCACCAAAACGAAACTGCTTGCCTTTAACCACAGTAGAGAAACTTTCTTGCCTACCATCAGAATGGATGACACTAGTCTCCTAGAGAGCAACACACTGCACTTCCTTGGCCTCGCTCTCTCAAAAGGAATGACTACATCGAATCCATTGCATGAAGATTGGGTCAGGAATTTTTTCTTGTCAGAATCCATTTGGCATCTAGGTCCCACCCATTTACTGTCAAAATAGTTAAATGTAACAAATCTCTTCTACTCTAACAGTTTCTTGTCTTGCACTTTCAGTTTGTGGAACTCTCTTCTGTTTGCCTGCTTCCCTGATAGGCACAATCTCCAAAAGTTTAAATGCAACATCAATTGCCATCTATCTACTTGAATCCCATCTATCTCTTATCTTTCTTTGACATCCCATGTACCTTTTTTTTTCTCTTACTGAAACTTCTTGCAGGCCTGTTTTGCTTGGGGTGAATAAGAAAAAAAAAGTAGAGAGTTGGTCGTATTAAATAACTATGTTATTGCTACCACACTCTGAGAATGTTAAATAAAGTGGAATGTAGTCAAAAGAAAGAAAATATCTCTTATTGAAAGTCAGTTTTTACCTGAGATAGCCATGTGAAAGTGTTATCTCTTGAGCCCTGATATATAAGGGGAAAGTTTGTTCCTTTCTAAATGAGTGTCTGGATAGTTGATGAATGAGAGTTCCTGATATCACAGAACCATATATCAATGGATGCAGTTGGATGTGGTTCTTAGTATCTTGTTCCAAATATCAGCACACCGTACATAAATAGTTGTATGGTGGTGAATGATTTTGAATACTGGTATGGTAGTTATTTTTCTGACTTTGAGATTCTTGGTCATTACCTCTACTTAAAACTGTAAGTGTCTACTAGTGGTTTATTGTGTTCCTGACAAATCTAGTAGGTTCTTCTGAGGCCACTCTTTTTCTGCTGCTGCTTCTTGGAAATCCAAAATGGTGCGAATTAATTAATAATGATCAAATACCAGAGTATGGTTAAAGGGGATTTACTTGGCAAATAGACAAAAAATAAAAAGATTTAAAGGGAGTTGAAGCAACCATTAGCAACTTAATATTGCTTTGGTCATTTCATGACTTTTCAGTTTTGAAAAGCTGTTTACTACTGGTTGCAGCTACTGATGGCTTTTCCTCTCATATTATCAACAACTGAAACAATCATCTACCATTGCTTGTTTGGCTCTTAACCTTCTCAGTACTGCAACAAACAAGTGAACTCTTCTCAGTTTTCTTGTACTATCATCAATGTGAACAGTAAGACTCCATCTTTGGCTTTGCTCTTGTTATTTGTAAGTAGTGGTTTATAAAGTAAAGCAAGTATCACCTTTAATCTTGCAACTGTTTCTCGAGATGCAAATTTCTGTTATGAATTTTACCTCTTTGTTAGATCAGAGTTACTCATTAAGTTCTCAAGAAAAATAACAAAGAGAATGAAAAGCAATAACAATTTATTTTGAGGGAATGGTAGTAACACAATTGTCTGTTTTTAATTTTTTGCTCAATGAATGAGTCACTCTCCTGGAGGTTAGCATTAAAAATGCTGATAGAAGGAAAAAAAATTCTTTCAGATGATTAAAAGTTTCATTTTGGAGGTGTTAAAATTAACAACCCATTTCTTGTTCTGGTTGATAACAGACTACATGTCATTTTTGGGATCAGCTGCTATTTGATCTTGTCAATCTGGCCAAACTTACCATTAAGACAGGAGTAAATACATTTGTTATAAGCATACATACCAAGTTGAGAACTGATGACATCAGGGTTATAATTTATGAAAATTGGGAAAAAAAATGTAGGTTCAAGGATGGAGCACAGGAAAGTACCTGCATTAATGCAAATGGATTTAGAAGAGTGGCCATTCAAGACAAATTAATTTCATGATTTTATTAGAAAGATAGAATCAGTTAAAAAATTAATCAGAAATACTATGACTGTTCAACTTAAGACCAGTGTACCAAACACCGTCAAATGCTTTTGAGATATCAAAGGCAACAGTCTCATCTTCATCATTCATATTTAAAGCTTGATAGGTTCTTTTAGCAATTATCATTAATACATCAGCAGTTGATCTAGAGAAGCAAAAGCTATATTGCTTATTTAAAAGAAGACACTACTAGATGAGATGCTTAACCAGTTCAGAATTTAGAGCCTCTAGTACTTTGCCAAAAAGAGGTAGAAGGCTAATAGGTTAGTAGTTAGAAGGAACAAGTAGTTTGATCAAGTTCTACAGAAGAGGATTTCTAAAAAGCAAGAAGGCATTTATTGTAGAAATTAGAGAAAACAGGAGCCAGTTTTGGAGTACATTTCTGAAGGACTATTGCAGGGGTACCATCAGATCCACATGCTTTGTGGGTATCTATTTTAGAGTTGATAGTAGAAACCATGGACAGAGTTATATGCATATCAAACAAGAGGGACTGAGTAGTCAAGAGAACCAAACTTGTAAGAGACTATAAAGTGCTTCATTTTATTGTCAAATAAATACTTAGCCTTTTTGTGGACACATCTACAATTATTGTAAACAGACATAAAAAGATGTTTGTTGAGATCAGAATTATCACATTAGTACAAGCAGAAAAAGTGATACCTGAAATATCGTGGCTGAACAAGCAGACCAAGAAGATTGTATTTTCACCTGGTATTCTTGAGAAGGTACAAAACCATTAATACTGGCTTTTAACCAAAGAAGAAATCCCAGTGGCACAATTTTCAATAGGATGTTTACAAATATCAATCCAAGGAGTATCTCAAAGAAAGCCACAAAATTAATTCCAATCCATATGCTGGTAAAAGAAATGTCTTGTGAATAGAAGACTCATATCCAATATATGACTCAAAAGAAATATCAACAGATACTACAGCATGATCCGAAATTGTCAAGATAAAAAAGTTTTTTTTTCTTTTACATATTCTAACCATAGACTAATAAATTTCCAATCCCCAATTTTCTGCAGATACTAAAATGATGGGATCAAATGTCACAAACTGGATTGACAACCTATTTTTATTACTCTTCTCCAAAAGGAACACAATCAAAGGTTCTCAATGACTCTTTTGGCATAAGTAGGTTTGTTGCTATATTAGTTTTATTTTATAATATTCACTGCCTTAAAGATGTGTTTATGGTCCTGAAGAAATTTTATGAAAGTAGGGGTGAAAATAAAGATACACTTCATAAAGTACGGCAACTTCAAATAAATATTGATTTTATTTTTGTTGATGTTCAATCTGTGTTAAAATTTAAAGGAACATCTTGCCACACAGATAGATGAAGTGCACATCTAGAAATCTGAAAGCTAATATAAGCTGGATTGTGATCCAGAATATATAACAAGTGGTAATTTTTTACTGACTCAGCTTTCTTTAAAAATCTTGAACCAGATAATGATTCAATTCACAGAAAATATTTTTCTTTTCTCATTTTACAGCCATATGGGGGATAAAGATTTCTTTATGACCATCTATTATTCTTCATTGAGAATGGCAATTTCCAAACATTAACAGTAGTGGGTAGATAGCAAACTACACAACCCAAGTTGGAAGCACAGACCAATTCGTGGATTATAATAATAAACTGAGTAAATTCAAGGTTCGAATCTTGAGCTTGACCTGTACCAATTATATCATTTTTTAAACTTCAGTTTTTTTGCAAATACTTAATATGTGAAAGAAATGGTTATTACTGAATGTGTTTTTTGTGTGTAAGATGTTTTCAGATAATACTCAAAACATTTTTTTTTATCATGGCACTTGTCAGTGTGTTGCTGACAAAAGGGAGATTAAAAAATATTTCGTGGGAGAAGAGAGAGCTTACACCATTTGGGCTGTTGTTCTTATCTTTATTGTCATGTTGTAGACTCTGGCCTTCTTCAGGTGCTAGGAATTTTGAACTGATCTCTTTATTTTGATCACTGGATCATATCATTCTTATCCCATGTATAATGACACTCCTAGATGAAATAGTTACCTCTTTTTAACTTAACCTGCTAAGTTGTTTGTTCACCAGAGGTATTGAGCTCACAACTCTTTGGCTCAAGTACCTGGAACTAACCAAAGCCTATATCTACTGGGTCATGTGTCCTTGAGGATATCAGTGTATGAATTTTTATGTTTTTGGTGTCAGAAGCAATGACAAATAAACAAGTATTGCATAAGTGTGTCAAAGTTGGAAAAAAATTGAACAATGAAACAAACAGTAATGCAACTGGCCAAAGACAACAATTGGTGATTAGGCCTGCTTGGGAATAACATAAACTGGGTGAAAATCAATAGGGCCTGGACTTATACATAACACCAGATTTTCCTGAGTTGACACAGAGCAGATGGAGTAAACAAGGCCAGGGACTTGAAGAGAACACAAGGAAGACAACTCCAGTCATCACTACCTCGTATGGGCATGGTTCCTCTGACTAATCCTATACATACTACTGTCACTGCAGAGAATAAAATGAATAAGTTAATATATATATTTTTTACGTCATATTTCAAGCTGATCATCAACCTTGGTTTCTAGATTATATATCCAAAATGGTATTGGGTATATAACACTTCAGATCTTTGAATCTATTTAATTTCCATACTTGGTGGACATTGATGGCATCAAATTCTTGCCTGAAGAATTTCAAAATCCCTAGCACCCGAAGAAGGCTGGAAAAAAACATTGTAAACATAGCAATAAAGATATGGACAACTGTTCGAACAGTGTAAATAATGCAAATATTACCTCATCTGAGAAGTATGGACAAATATCGAGCGTTTATATGGAAAGATGATAAGCCTAGTATTTGGAAAGTAATGAAATTGTGCTTACAAACACAAACACCTGGAAAAATCCCTCTTCCCTCAATACATACAAGTCTTTATTCTAATAATATTTTTGAAATAAGAGGTCTCTCTCAGTTGTCACATTATAAACAAAAGAGTATATATATTTTTTAAATATATCCTGTTTGCTTTATTGTTCCAACATTGTTTGTCATATATAATTGTGCATTTCTAAAGAATTGATGGATTTATTTTAATTACTTAGTGGATACTTTATATTTGAGTAGGTGACCCATTTTTAAAATGTTTATTATGTTTACTGGCTTGCACATCCAAGAAAACTTAATGAAAATATGCCCTCAGGTAGGTTCAAACCAGTGTCCTCCTTTGTTTGATCCAGTGTACTTTAGACTGCTTGGCCATGGAGAGCATCACAACCCAGCAAAGAAAAACTTATGTTCAAACCCAACTGGAGGGCACATTTTCTTGAGTGTTCAGGCTGATCAACACAATACACACTGTTTTAAAAAATTTGGCATCTATTAAAATACAAATATCCGTTAAAAAATGTTTGAAGTAATAAAAATGTTTATGTATGTGTATAAAATGTAATTTTACATCAAACTTGGAGCTTTGTAAGCAACACTTGTCACATTTTTGTATTAGAAAAGTTGTAACTAGTCATAAGATTTCATAGTTGTTTCCATTGTCATTAAATTTATGAGTATGCACACTAGTCACTTTTTGAAATGTCACAACTTAAACACTAAACATATGTAGCTAAATAAATTTTAACAAAATGAATAAGTGAAAATTACTGTTGGCAGGTAGTATTTTAAAGTTCAAATACAAAAGTCTTGTAATGACAAATGAGTAAAAAATATGATTCCACATTTAACAAAGAGAATATTTTAAGAAATACTAAGTCTGACAGCAAATACAGGCTTCAAAAAGATAATCATCTTCATATATAACAGCCAGAGGGATGTTTTACGTTATTTTACTGGAAAATTATTAGTGTTTTATTGCTACAAATTAGTTATCATTATTATAACAAAAATACTATTTTATTGTCATATTATTGTAATGTTTTTATACTTTAATCTATTTTATATTTTTGTCTTGCATTTTATTTATATAGTTGATATTTTATTTATTTATGAGCTTAATATGTTCTTACCAATTCTTACAGCAACATAAATCGATTGCATTATATCATTAGTTTTGGTATATTGTTATAATGTATAAAGTTTCTCTCCTGTGCATTCCAATTTTTTATTTTTTGCTGCTTGTTACAGTGAGACTAATGATATAATGCAATTGGTTTATGTTGTTACAAGAATTGGTAATATGTAAGCCAAAGAAAACTGCAGTCAATAGGATTAACAAATTTGGATGAGACTAGAAAAGACTGTTCAAACCTATATGTAAAATATAAAAAGTAAAACAATAGGAAGATGTTGCACACGAAAGTGTAAGAAAATACATATTGCCATAGAAGGAATAGGAAAATACATTTTGCTATAGAAGAAATAGAACATAATCTAAAGAAAGAAAAAACAAAAAACAACAGACTATGGATTGAATAATATTGATAAAACTGCTTGTTCCAAAATAATGAAGCTAAGCTTTACAGGGAATTCAACAGAGAAAACAATATGCAGGAAAAATATTTGGAGTGTAATATTAAGATCCTTAAAGAAACATCACATAATAGTAGGAAAAAAGAATTCTTGTATTAGAAGGGAGAGACACTGAACTAAGTACATCTACTAAACAATATTAAAAAAATAGTAACAGAATCCATGACCAGATGGATACAGGATTTAAGAATACATATTGTAGCATGTGAGCAACTACAACGTTTTAAAGAAAATGGAAATAAAAAGGACACTTATACTTAACATCAGAAAGAGACAGTTCTCAGCAACATAATGAAGAAAGAGGGGTTGGAAGACATATTTAAAGCAAGAGAGAGAAAGTAAAACAGTGCATAACCTACCCAACAAACATTTGTAAATTGCAGAACCAAGATTAGAAAAAAATAAAAGATAAAAATTAATAAGGAGCTACAAAGGACAGAAAATAGTGGGGAGTTATGATTGCCAATGTCTTGCAGGGGCATGATATATAGAAAATGCTGGGTGAATCTCTTCCTAATCTTAAGCAATTACTAAACAACAACCTGAAGAAATACCTTGTCCTAGAATTGTTGACCAAAAGTATAACCAGTCAAATCTCCAAAGAGAATTATAGTTTGTTTGCATCTGAGACAGGAAATTTTTACAAGGAATTGCTGACCTAAAATTTCTTTAATCCCTCTGTCTCCCACCATTCATTCCTTTTTCAGCAATTTTGTTCAATAATATAAATTTTTGTCAACTCAGCTTCATAGTTGGTTGCTGATTTTCTATTCAGACCTGAAAATAGTTAAATACTCAGAAATATCCTAGTCTTTGATAGTTTAAGAAATTTATTTACCTGTTAAACAATTACAACAGTATGATATTTTTCAAATTAGGTGACGAAAATCTACTTAATTAGTGAATTTTTACCTCGTGAAAATCATAATCATTTTTTGATTAGTTGGATGCATACTTGTATCTTATTTTACTCATGGTGTTTTGACTGATAAGTTCTTTGGCCTGCTTTTAAACAACAAGCATATAGGTGGGGGGGTAAAAAAAAAAATTAACTGCTTGCAGTTTACATGAATAAAAAAAAATAAAACCAAAAAACAACATTGACTTAGAATGAGAAGGCTGCAGCAGCAGTTTGGATATGACAAGAATAACATTTTACTGTATTAATTCCTTCTTAATCACTGAAGTATAAGATTGTCAACAGCTTAAAATGTTGTATAGAGATGAGTGATTTCCTACAGTTTAATGGGAATTGTATGGAAAGCAGCAATTATCTACAGATTAATGGTAATCGCATAGAGACTGTCTTAAAGCAAGTTATCTCAAATTAAATCAGTACATTGTCTACTTTAAAATTTAGAGGCTAAATATAACTAAGCAAGTTCTGTTAGCGATTTCCATATGCAAATAATTAATTTTCATGTTTTTTTGTTTTTTTAATTTATAAATAAAACATCTCTTAACATGATTATGAACTTAAAAAGCCAAAAATTTGAAACTTCTAAAAACAAAATTTGAATGAATAAATAAAAAATAAAACAACTATATGCTAGAATAAGAATTTAATAATTTGGTTAGGAACAGACAAGGAAACAAATAGTAAGGAATAATTTTTTTTTTAAAAGCACATATTAAGAAAGGTTTGTATTTCTGAAAAGAGGAAACAATTTTAAAAAATGTTACATTGTCTTGCTCATGTAATATTATTTGAGCTGGTCCTCTAATCTTTTATTATTGTGTAGCTGGCTTGTGAGATAAATAAACATAACAAAAGTAAAATAAAAATAAAGAGATCACTATCTTAATTTATAAAAGAGCATATGAAATATCCCCTATTTACAATGAAAAGATTAAAAAATTAAATTTAGAGTCTTGGAGAGGATTGAAGTGATTATTTTTCTCTGAATTATAAACCCATGAAAACTGCAACTCATAAAAGACAAACATAAGGCTTAGTAAATAATATCCTAATTATTGTATGATGAAAAATAATTAAAATGTGAAAATAGAAAATGTCAGACAAAGGCTCTCCAACCCAATTGGGTGACTTTCTATGCTAGCAGTAGTGGATGAGGCCACTTGTCAGCTCCACTGAAAAAAAAAAAAAAAAAAAAAAAAAAAGTGTTCTGCAAAAGGGTTAATAATTTATTATATAAGAGATGCAAAGTGAGATTAAGGAACTTTCAAATATTGAATACAAATCTGAAATTTCCAGTGCAAAAATGTACCCAAATATTTGTAAATTTTATCCAGATTTTGATGACTTAGGCCCAATACACAAATAGTTCGAGAAGTTATGTTGTTTTTTTACCGATGTTAAAAAAAATATTAACATGAAGTTTCTTCAGTTTTTAATGAATTCAGTAAAAGTGATCTTACACTTTCATAGTATATCACTAAATTTAAATTTAGTTATGCTTGAGTTATAAGACTTACCAATTGAGAAATTTTGAAAATGAAAACTTCTTTGATTCAGTACTTTTTTAAGAAAAGATTCAAAAGAAAAAAAACTTGTAAAAATCCCCAAAAACAAACAAAAATTTACCACATTAAAAACCCTTTTTAACAGTACATGTATTTAACACATTTTATTTCTTGAAGTTTTTAATTTAAATAATTCGAAATACACATGGAGATAAAAGCCAAAAATATTTATTAAGCCTTAAAATCATATATAGTTTAAATCATAAAATTTTGCTTTTAAATATTTCCTAAAACTAAATTTATTGTCTGTTAATTTTGTATAGGATATAAAAGCTTCAAGTAAAATTTTTAATTTACTGAGATATTAATACCAGGGTAAAAATTACAAATTAAATTATTTCATACATGTGAGAGTGATGAAAAGGTCACATTTCAAAACAGTTTCCAAAATTAATATTCTGATATTTGATCATTTTAAAAAGTGGGTCGGGCCAAAATCTTTCTGGCACCCCTTCAAATGACATTAGTTCTTTAAATAATTATAGAAAGACTTCTCTAAAGCCTTTGAAATTTGTTTAAGATAATATAGTAAAATTTACTATATTATCTTAAACAAATTTCAAAAAATTCTTAAATTGGAAAAAATGTTGTCGATTGTATAACTTCTAAAGCATAGGATTTTCTTAATCTATACAATTTTCCAAAGTTTTACTGGCTATCAATACAAAATACATCAGGATGTAGTATTTAAAACAGTTCAAGTTTAAAAATACTTTTACATGGAAATGATGTTACAGACACTTCAATTGCAAATCATAGTTAAAAACAAAATCCAAGAATAATACTGAAAGGATTTACTTGAATTTTTATTTTAAACCTGAACCCTAATCTACATTTGATTTTGTTTAATGATTAAATTTGAATGGTTTGTATAGAAAATACTAAGACAAGCTTAATTAAACTAATAACAAACAATGTTACTTAATCCCAAACCTATTTATAATGACTCCCTGTTAATTGGGCATTTTAAACAAAAAGAAAATATACACAATAACAGCTGGTATATTTTTGCACTTCTAATCCCAATTTGCATTTTCTGATTTAGTAACATTTTTTACACTGGGTTCTATCAAGTGATTTGATTACTTTAAATATAGTTTTGCAAGGTCCAGAGCTTTTTGTCTTTCTTGCAGCTGATCCTTAAGTTGTTGGATCCGGGCAAGTTGTGGGCTTAGGCCAATATCAAATTTATCTGAAAAAGCATTACTTTTGATTGTGGAGATGATATTAGGAAAAGGTATGTTATTTTCTGTGTTGGAAAGGACTGGCTGGTTATCATCAATTGATGAATTGTTGTGTATTCTACTTAAGTGTTTATCTTGGTTACAAGAGTTTGGAGAAATATCCCTAACATGTAATGATGGCTCTGCATCATCTTCAAAAATAAAATTTCCTGAGTTTTCTATAATAGTTGGGGATGTTAACCCTTGTTGGATATCTACTTTTGCATTCTTATTTTCAGGGTTATTTGCAGATGCCAGTGACTGTGCTTGAGTAGAGATTTCAGTTTTGTGGTCTTCTTTCTCAAAAACTGGTAGTTTAGGTGCACTTGTAGGCTGGGCTAGAGCTTTTGAATGTCGTTTCTTAATGGCCGAGATACATTTTCGCTGACCATGATCCGTTTGATTTCCTTGAAGTATGGATACTGTTTTAGAATCAGAGGATATGAGATTGGTCACAATTTCCTTTTCAAAGATGTTGCAATCAGTATTTTTTTTTAGGTCAGGCTGACTGTTTAGGATATCTTCTTTTGTATCTGTTGCTACTGATTTTTCTTCTGTTATATTAGCAGTTTTAGATTTGCTCCCAGATGGTAAATTTTCATATTTAAAACTTTTTATGGGATGTAGAGGTGGCGACTCATTGGTATGAGCTTGTTTATTGTGAATTTCATGCTTATTCAATTTAGTTGTTCTTGTGCTTGATTTTTTCATCTTTATACTGACTGTTCTTTTTTTTATTTGACTAGGAGCTTTATATAAATAGTTTACCTTTTTAGAATTAGCCTTAGTAGCTTCTGGCTGAGCAACACTTGATCTTGAAGTCCTAAGCACAGGAAGAGATGATGAAGAGGTAAAGTGCTGAGCCTTTTGTGTAGCTCTCTTTTCATTTATCTGTTTTTTTTTTTTACTAGAGGAACTGTTAACTTTTTATGGGTAGGCTTTAATGCTTTATTATTTCCAGTATAATTACCATTATTGACTAGAGTTTTTAAGTTTTTTTTTCTAATGGGAGGCAATTTGGAATTTTTGAGTATTTTTTCAGCTTTTGTCACCATTGTGTCTTCTGATTTTGCGGAACATAAAGATGGAGTACAGGATTTTTTCTTGGGAGATGAAGTTTTTAGAATTTTTGTTTTTGTCTTGCTTGACCAATTTTGTTGTAACAGTTTTGTGTGTTTCTTATTTGCCTTTTTTTTAGATTTAATAGAAATTGTTTTTGTTTGTCTGCTTGAATTTTTAGGAAAAGCTTTTCGCCTGGCCAGAAAAAGAGGTCTGTTTTTAACAGGCTTTGACTTTTTACTTCGACTTTTACACTTTTTATAATTAGAGAATTGTTTAGCATTTTTGATGGCCATCACATTTAGTGTATGGTTTGTGATTCGATGTTTGCTGAATGGCTGACGAGAGATTGTTTTCCAGTTGATATACAAAGTTAATGGGGCATCAATCACATGTGAACCATTTTTTCTGGCCCGATTCTTTATTCGTGTAGAAACAAAATATTTATATAGTTTCATTGTGCAACGAGGACTACCAGGGCCAAAAGCTGGGAAGCCAGAAGCAATATTGGTGATGATTTGCTCAATATTTGCTTTTTTAGATTTATCCCATTCAGTTTTACGAAATGTTGACTCAGGCATTTTAGAATACTTCATGAAAGATGAGGAAGTAAGAAATTTGCGCTTAGATTTATGTTCTATTTCTCGAAGCAGAAAGTTTAATGTAGGTGGGCGTGAGAAACAATTACTAGTAGAGGGATATTTGGAATGTGTGTCTTGGACCTTGTCTTTAGCCCAAAATGATAAGGAAGGAGTCTTTAAAATAGAAGGCTGTTTTGGTTCTGAGGACTTAAAGCGAGATTTTCCTTTGGATGGTCTACCTCTCTTTTTTGGGGAAGTAAGACAACTGACAGAATCATCAAATGTTAATTGAAGGTCTGTATCAGTAAGAATAGGTTTGCCATCTGGTGTAAGCATCACAACTCTATCAACTGTTGTTGGTTCATCATACAGATGTTTGGGGTCTCTCAGAGATACTGGTCTCTCAAAAAGTGGAAGAGTGATTTTGGTAGAAATGGTTGATTCTGAAAAGCTCTCTTTGGTTGATTTTGGAGATGATGAAACTTTTCTTGGAAGTCTTTCTTTCATTTTATTCATATGTATTTTCTTTGTAGGTAACTGTTTTTCAGAACTTTTTTGATGAGAAGGTCGTCCACGTTTCCGTTTCCTACCTAACTGTGATTCATGTAAGTTATTGGTTTCATCTGCCTGCTGTTTAATGGGTTGTGCCAGTACAGGGGAGATTGTTTGTATTGGATTGATGGATGACTTATCACTGTTAATTATATAACTTTGAACAGGAACCTGTGTTTGATTTTCAGGACTATCCACATCATTAGATTCTTTTTCAGGGCAGTTACTCTTGCCAGAGAAATTTATGTGCCCTCTAGGAACAATTTTGTAATGTAATTTACCTGCCAACTGAAATTCTTGAGAGCAAGTTGAATGAGAGGATGCTTTTAAAACAGAAGACGACTCATTTGCATTATTGCAATCATTTTTGATTTTGTATGAAGAATTGCAGTGAGATAAATATGTAGAAGAGGGTGTCTTCTTGTATTTATCATTGCAGAAACGAAAGCTTCTTTTCTTGCCTTTGGCACAAGAATTTTTATGAGAGGTGGAAGAAGTACATTTTTTATGGACTGCAGAATAAAAATGCTGTTTTGTGCCTGTTGATGATCCCTTGAAGTAATCAGAACTGGACATTTGGCTGCACTGCATTAAACATCTGCCATCATAGTTAGTTGAAAAAGAACTGAAAGATGAACAAGATTCAGCTGTGTCTGTAGCAAATTTTTGGGTTGATGCTTCTGATGTTTTTGATTTTCTTGGGTGGACTGAGTCAGTCAGGATCTTTTGTTGATGGCCTGAAGGATATTCATCATAATCAGGCAATTCTGTTTTGATGTTGAATGACCCTGATGTTGCAGTTGAAGAGAAAGAAACTGTCTCATTTGCTGAAGAAGAATTAGGACCTCTTGAATGATGAAATTGTGATAACTGTTCACCAGTTGTATCTGAATGTTTAAGAATAGATAAACTGAATCGTGGATCAAGAAGAGGAGATATACCTTTCTTAGCAAAAACTTCTTTTATGATTGTTCGTCGACATTTCACTGAGCATTTCATTGATTCTTTAACACAGAAAGGCAGATCATTTAAATTTACTGAATCTTCAATATCCATTGTAACAAGAACAACACAACAATGGATGCTGTGAGCAACCTGAAACATTATTGCAGAGTGGCTAGCAGCCTTCTTACTCTTCTTCTTGTCTGCCAAAAGCTTGAAGTGATTAAATAGTTGACCAAAGGAAAGTTTTCTGTTTTTGTCTAGGCGAGAAATGAATTCTGAACATGTATTATTCAATGCTGACAAACTGGCTAGTGTTGGGAAGTTATCTTTCCTGACAATAGGTTTGATGTCTTGACAAAATGATTGACATTCGTTTGTCATTGATGATGATAGCAAAAGAGGGTTTCTGAGGTAATGAGACTCACTGCTTGATTTGATCTCTGAAGCTAATTTAGCATAGGGAAAACAAGTAGGAGACAATGACTGTACTGGTGGGGATATTTCAAAATTAAATGGCCCATTTATATCAGGCCCATCTTCTCGTTGTAATTTGGGAGGGCTCAGGTCTTCAAGGTTTGATTTTTCTAGGGAATCATCAATGAATTCTTCTCTCTCTTTGATTATCAATAGTTCCGAAGGACGCTTTCTTTTCCCTGATTCTGAACAGTTCTTTTCTGGTGGTGAAAAACCAGGTGCAATTGTCAGTTTTGGAGGAGATGTATAGATTGGCCGCAGATTCTGTAAACATTGTGAATTCTGATTTGCAGAAAATACACTTACTTGGCAGTCATTGTTGGCAGTTTGTGAACTGGCAGACTGAGTTATTGGGAAGCTGCCATTTGAAGCGCCATTCACAACAATTAATTTTGGCATATTTTGATATTTTGTAGAAATATTTGGGCTTCTTGTACTCGTTTGATTTTCTACATTTGGGTTTGGCTTTTGCTGGTGTCCCGTACTGGATGACACTACCCAAGATAAACCAGAGGCAGACAAAGTAGGATTGGAACAGTTTGGTTTTAATTGAATAGATGAAAAAGGCAATGAAGAGGGGACTGTTATAAATGATGTTGTTGCTCCACTACTGTTGTCAATTTTGGGGATTGTTTTCTTTGCTCGATGTCCTGGAAGTGGTCGAGTGCGCTTGGCATGTAGTGGTTCACTAGCAGCAATTGGTTTAGTATCTGACTGAAGAGTCTGTGATGGTTTTGCTATATTCACAGGAGATATTCTACAATGTGGGTTTGAAGTAAGGAGATTAGCTTTTAAGGAAGTATGAGGCACTGTTGGTGTGGTCATATTTAAAGAGGCATCTTGAGTAAAATCACTCATCTGTTGTACTGGTGTGGTTATTAGAGGACCATGAGGAGCCAGGCCACCAACCTGAGCTAATTTCACATTGCTTTGTTTTTGAGATGTCTGGACACTTACTGGGGTAGAACAGATACCTCTTGAGTTAGTTGTACAAGCAACTGTTTTGAAGACACCTGATGGAATGGACGAAATAGTGGAGTTGGCACCAAGCACACTGCCTCTTCTTCTAGAAGTATTGACTGGCTTAGTTGGGCTGCTACTATTAAAAGCAGACTGTTGAGTCATTTTTTTACTTGGGATTTCTGGTAGGTTAGAAATGGGGACAATGGTGGTAGGTAGTTTGCTGCAATCACTTGAACTACTTATACAGGCTGTTTGGGTAGGAGATGTAATTGCAATGATAGGTTTGTCAGAATTAGTTTCAACTGAATGTGAGATTTTTGAATTTAAGATCACTGCAGCATTTGCTTGTCTTTTTGTTGTAGAGGAACTGGGGATGAGCAAATACTTTTTCGGAGCCCCACCTGACTGAGATGGTGCTGTTGTACTGAGTAAAACCATCCCAGAATTTTGAGAAGAAGGTATTTTATAGAGAACCTGTTTACCAAGACTCCCAGCAACTACTGATCCAGAGTTTGAAGTGTTGTTACCTAACTTCACAGGCAAAAGAGTTTTGCACAGAGTTTGGTTTGTGCTTGTTGTGGGTACACTGACTGCAGAGTTATTTGCAGTTGTGATTAACAAAAGCTTTGGTGTACTACCAGTTGAAGTAGAGACTTGGACCCGTGGAAGAATGTTGGAGGATACTGCTACAGGCAATTGTTTAATTGCTGTTGGACCTGATGTTGTGACATGTTGTACTAAAGTCATAGGCACTGATCCAGATTTGGACACAGATCCCAAGGTTCCAGTTTTCCCATCAGCAGGTGTAAAAAGAAAAGTAGTCATTGAAGTTGAATCTTTGGCTGGGGCAATTGGATAGGTTTTTGTAATTTCAGATGACTTGTTTGTTGCCTTTGTCAAATTTTGAACTGCTGCCTGAACACTGGGCAATACCAATTTGACAGCTCTAGGTTTAGGTTTACGGACACCACACAAGGAGGGACCTAGGCATGATTTACTCTTTGAAGGTGAACCAATATTTTTCCGAGGCCTGCCACGACGGGGAATGTTGCTTTCCAATGATTGATTGTGGTCTGAATTCATTTTAGCTGTGTTTAATACTGCTGCATTAGAAATGTCTGAAAAAGAAAAATAGTTTACATTTAAAAAAATACAATATTTTTCAAAGTCGTAACAACACACCCAGAAGACAATACTTTTCTTTGACTGTATTAAAACAGTGAGCAGACAAAAATGTTAAGAAAATAGACTAAAAGCAAAAAAGAACTGGCAATAGTAGTATCAACGTAATTTTACAGTCTATTACTTTCAATTGATAGTTATAAAATGATTTCTTTGAACAGTGGGAATCTATTCCACCAAACATCATACACTTATGCTTACAGTTGTTATAACAGCATGGTTCAATAGCATTGTTTTTGTACACTGATACTTTTTGTAATTACAAGGACTATAACAACTACTGACATGGAAAATCAGTCAGTTGTTCAATTTCTAGTCTAGTCTGTTGCATTCACTTTGTACTAATGACATCCATCTTTTTCCCCACCTTCAGTTTTTTTTTTTTATATAATCGTGTGGCAAGGCAGTTTACTGCCACTGTTGTGCAGGGGGTTACATAGGAAGAATGTTATAAGAATGACAGGTTACAGGGGGTATCAGGAAGAGGGTATGAGAAGTAAGAGAATACTGATGAGAGTGGTGTGGACGGAGAAAAGAGCATGAGAGAGAGGATGCAAGTTAGTGAGACAGGAGATGACTATTGACTTTACATTTGAATTCTTGAAGATTGTAGTTGTCAGGAAAGCAAAGTAAGCGGAAGGGAATTCCACACGTTGGAAGTACGAGAAAAGAAGCTGCTAGAGTAGGATTTGTGTTTACAATTTATAGGTTTCACAGTAAAAGGGTGGGACCTAGTTGCTAATCTATCGCACGAGGAAATTTACATATAGGGGGTACCAGTGAGCTAAGTTCATTGGAGCAGAAGCCGTGGAAGTATTTGTAGAAGAAACACAGGGAAGTCACACTGCGTCAGTGGGAGAGCAACTGTATCCTAGCTGCCAAGTCGAGATCGATCACATTACAGATTCTCTGTTGGATCTTGTCAAGTACACCCAGGTGGATAGCAGGAGCACCTGACCAGATGTGGCAGCAATATTCAAGACACGGGTAGATGGTAAATTTGTATATATGCAGGATTGTTTCAAACGGGAAATACTTCCTGGCCCTGCACAGAGAACTGACCTTCTTAGCAGCAGATTTAGTTATGGATTCTATATACTTATTCCACTTGAGGCCTGTTGTTTGAGTTAACCCGAGGAGGCACAGTGTTTTACTTTCAGGAAGACTAGCCTGATCCATGCTAATGGATGGGAGGAATGATTGTCTGTGATGGTTAATAGATAGCAGCTTCGTTTTGGAAGCATTAAAATGGCAGCAAGATTTGCTTTGTCAGCCTCGGCAGATTTTTGATCAAGACAAGAGTAAACTGTAGTGTCGTCAGCATATATGCCTACTTGGGATCTTATTACATTGGGGAGATCATTAATATAGATAAGGAAAAGTGTAGGACCTAGAATAGAGCCTTGAGAGACATCTGCGTTCGTGTAATAGTATTGGGAGGTTTGTCCCTTTCAATACTACCTTCATTGTACGTTTCAAAAGGAATGACCGGATTAGGTCAAATAATTGTCCAGTTATACCATAGCTCCACAGCTTGCATAGAAAGCCAGCATGCCAGACTGTCAACTGTCTTGAAGAATTTAAGTACAACAATTTGGGCTTTGCCGTTCTTGTTGAGGGCCTGGTGTATATACTCAGTGATGGTTGTGAGCATATCAGCAGTAGATATCAGAAACCATACTGTTTGTTAGAGAAGAGTCTGTGGACTGTGAGATGTTGTACCACCTCGGTGTTGATGATGGCTTTGAACACTTTGCCAAAGATTGGTAGGAGGCTGATAGAGCGATAATTAGTGGAGTCAGAGGGCTCTCCAGTATTTTTATATATAGGAACCACGGAGGAGGATTTCCAGTAGGTAGGAAAGCATGAAGCAGAGAAGCAGTAGTTATAGAGTTTAGAGCGAATAGAGGTGAGTTCAGGAGCACATTTCTTTAGGACAATGATTAGTATTCCATTGCCACTGCTTGCCTTACGGGGGTCAAGTTTTGAAATTATTTTGGAGACCACTGAGGGAGTAATGAGTATGTCAGTCAGTTGAGCCTGGGTTTGGGTACAGATACTCCAGACGAGTCCAGTGTCGAGTTAGTGGAGAATCTGCGAGTGAAACACTCAGCCTTGTCTTTTGAAGAGGTGAGGACCTCGTATTCGTTGATTAGAGGGGGGATTCAGAGCTTGCTGCTATTCAGCATGCTTTTACAGAGCCTCCAGTAGTCTTCTTTGGAGCCGAACTTACGGGATGCTATGTGCTGCTTTATTCTGGCTGCAAACATCAGCTTAGCTCCTTTAAGTATCTTCTTGCACTCATTGTGAACTGAGGTAAAAAGACACCTGTTATGGTCCAACACATGATTCCGGTAAAGCCTAAAGAAGTGATTTTGGTGGGCGATGCCAGCTGAGCAGAACCAGGGGGATGAGTGGGATTTAAGTCTTAACTTCCTGGCAAGGATGAAAACATCGATGTCAGCCTTAACCCAAGAGGAGACCTCAGCTGCACAGTTTTCAATGTTTCAAGTTTAAATACTTCGTTTCAAGGGACGTCATTCAGGAAATTGCGGAATGAGTCCCAATCAGCTCTTTGGCAGCAGTAAGATATTTTGCTGGTCTGAGCTTCTTAGGTAGAGTGGAAGCAGAAGGAGATGCTAACGGAAACTACCACATGGTCAGAGTTTCCGAGGGGGCAGAGTGACTTGACATTGCAAGAGTCAGGGGTGGAGGTAAAGCAGAGGTCTAGTAGTGAGTTACGTCCATTAGAGTTATTACAGAAATGTGTGGGAAACTTTACCACCTGTGTGAGGGACTGGGTAATTGAAAAATTCATGGTGTATGAACCAGCAAGATCTGTGATGGAGTTCTCCAGCATCTTGGCATGATGGGTGCTAAAGTCGCCAAACACAAATATATGGGCAAACGGATGGGAGGAAATGTCAATATTATTAGAGATACTCTCAAGAACAGAACAGTCAGTAGATGAGGGGGAGTGGTAGAGAAAGAAGAGATAGCTAACTGAGCTTAGAAGGGAGAGACGGAAACACAAATAAGAATGATGTAGGGATTCAAGAGAGATCGTCCTAGCTAAAGGGAAGCGTTTACTGATGTAAATACTAAGCCCATGCATGTGGACATTGAAGTCCTTCTTGAAGAGGGGAAGGTAGCCAGGGATAGAGAAATCAGATGAAGGAATTGAGGGGTTGATATTAGTCTCAGCTATAGATTAAATAACAGGACAGTGAGATTAAAGCCTTCAATGATCTCCAGTCTAAGCAAAGAAAAAGCACTAAATTCAAACCAATTTGACATACTGATACAGACTGCCGAATAATGACCCTTCAACTATCAGCCTTTAGCTTCTCATGCTCAAGTCATATACAAAATCATGAAAAGTGCATGTGTCTACCTAAAAGGGACTACAGCAGAGCTCCAAACTAACTTTTTTATAATTGTTCAAGAATTGCCCTGAAATTTTTATTTTACTTATCCAAAAATCAAATGATTTTTAAAAATTTTGTTATCAATTATAGTTGTTAATAAGATATAAAAACAACATTAAAATTGTGTAGGAAAAAAGAAAAATAAGAAAAGCTAAAATATTAAAATTGGTAAAAATAAATAAGAAAAAGTTAAATCTTAAAGCAATTTTTATAAGAAAAACACCAAAAAAAAAGAAAAACACCATCTTATTTTTAATCAAACATTATGGTTAAATCAACTTGAATAATTTCACATTAGAAGTATTTTTTTTAAATTAATTTTCATGCTCAGAATATCTTTTATCATATTTTAAAAATTGTGCTCCATTCATTTTCTATATAAAATTTATTAGTGCATTTTAACTATTCACAAATTAAAGAATTTTCATTTACCTACCCCACCACACTGTTTATCAATTTACTTTATGATGACCAGAAAACGTAAGTGGTCTAACCAAATTATTAAACAAAAAAAAAAAAAAGAAAATGTTAAAGCAAGATTACTTCTTACAATAAGATCTTAAAGTTTTTCATATTTAGAGATAAATTATACAACTATTTAACTCCTTCAACATTCATCTGGGTTGCATTCACTAGATTAAAAATAAGTGCTAAAGTTAGTTTTGTCGTTTGTGAGTGTACTACATTTATTAAGTGTGCCAGTATTGGCGAGAAAGATTTTTATTTAAAGAAATGACTTGCCTTTAGTGTAAATACACTTATAATTTAAAATTTGCATTGTTCAAAAATATCATCTGAAAATAAAAATCTAGTCACCCCAAACTAATGTTCTGTCATCCCTGGGAGAACACTGAGTTTTGAGCAATAATATAATGTGCTTTTGTCAAAGTAACTAATCACATTGTTTCCATATTTGTGGTACCATAAACCAAAGATAAAGGGGATATTTAACACAATCTGATGTCTTATTAGTTTGTTACAAAAATAATGGCTGATTTCAAAGACAACTTTATTCTTAAAAAATTTGTGATTTTTGTGAACAAGATATGCAACATAATGCCTGAAAACGCCCACGCATTTAAAAAAAAAAAAAAAAAAAAAAAAAGAAAATCTTTGGCAGCGGTGACCGAGGGAACCGACGACAACCCTGCCAAGAGATGACTGCCCTGTTCCAGCGACCAATGTGTGAACAGAACTAAACAGAGCATTAACCTTGCATGTCAGTGGAAAGCAAAGGTGATTTACCTGAAAACAATCTTGGCATGAATGCATTGCTGAGTCTCAGACAAGTTGTCTGGAAAGTCAAGGGTACAAACCAAGGCTGCCACCGAGATGCTGGTCAGGCGCCAGCTCAGCATGCTTTGGCATCTGGCCTCAGAATATGAGCTAAAGTTTGATGTGGCATTGGTTAAGTCTCATGATAACCAGGCCGGTCAGCTCACTAGAGTGCTGAAGCAATGGCTGGAGGATATTCAAAGTGATGGAACCTGTAGAACGGGCATGCGCTGTGACTGCAGAAGGCAAGGAGTCTGCTCATATACGAGCCATTCATCAGTCTAGTGGACACCCTGGTGTGAAGCACACAATGTACTTGCAAAATTGGTCATCCTTGAGTTTTCAGAGTGGCTGTTCGGGCAGTAGTCAGTGATTGTAGGGAATATCAATCTATTGATTCTGCCCCGGTGCATTAGAAGTGAGGAATGGAGCAGAGTGGGAATGGATGTGACCCATTTTGGGGGCCAGCACTACCTAACACTGATAGACTGTGGTCCTAGTCGGTTTGCCATTGCAGTGCCAAGACTCCACAAGTATCATCCAGCAGTTGGAGACAATGTTTTATGAAAGAGGACCACCGATTGAACTGCTTGCCAACAATGCTGCAGTGTCTTGTGGGGAAAAATTCATAAGACTTGCAAAAGAATGGGATACTCGGATAAGATACTAATGCACCCACGTACACTCAGGGAATGGAATAGTAGAAAGATCCCATTGTACAATAAAGTGCATTGCTGAGAAAACACAATGCTCTCTTATAGAGGCAGTATACTGGCATAACACCACTACTTCAACAGCACTAGCCAACTTAATTTATACTTACTGCACTTGCGTGAAGAGCATTGGTACTACACCACCACCTGACATTACAGGTTCTGGAACATACACTACAGGAGATGTTGTTTGGGTGAAGAGACCACATGGATGGTGTACAACAAAATTTGAGAAGAAGAAAGTGACAAAAGCCTATAGCCCTCATTCAGTCCTTATAGACGGAGTACCACACCATGTAAAAGATGGTATGTGGGGTAGAGACTACCAGCAGCCATGGTACCACCTCAGATGAAGAAACCTGTATGATGTATGAGGGACAGATGCAGGAAGACACAACTTCAAAGGAAAAGAGCAAGTGGCATTCTTGAACGAGATCAACTCAGTGAGACAACAGGAAATAGCAGGATAAAACAACTTGCACTGCGCTGCCATTTGTGTGATCCTCAGATCAGGGAGGAGTGTGATTGTAGTGAGCAAGATAGACGACATCATGCCCCAAAATGTCCACGCATTGCATGCATATGGTGTCTGAGAGCAATTAAAAGAAAAAATTAACCAAGTGTGCTTATGCATATGTAAAACTCTCTTGCTCAACCAATCGGCTACTTTGTCATGGTCTATAAAATGAGTGTGTCTGAAGGCTCTGGAAGTGGTGGCTGAAGGAGCTGATGCCGTTGCCAGGAGACTACGGCCCTGTACAAGAGACAACTACCCCATTCCAACAGGTTCCTTTTTGGCGTGACGGCTACAAAATTAACTGTAGAAATGTTGAAATTAGTCAAAATATGAGCCTTGAGTACCTTTGTCATTGATCGACAAGAATATTTATAACTTATTGATAAAAATTATTGCCAGTGATACAATGAAATCTTTGACAGCTGATTTCCTCTTTGGTTTGTACCTAAAAGTTTTACCATTTAAAAATGTGCTTAAGGGCTTTAGAAAATGATAATCAGTAGGTGACAGATCAGGAGAATATGGAGGATGTGATAAACTCTTGTATCCCAAGTCTGTAAGTTTTTGCAAGGTCATTCTTGCAACATGTTACTGTGCATTATTGTGGAGCAGAATTGAACCCTGTCTCATTCTTTGTAGATTTTGCTCAACAACTGCTTGCAATTGTTTGTTGTCAAGTCTGCATGACCGTCCTCTATCTTCTTCAAGGCTTTCTTCACCAGTATGGAATTTCTGGAACCACCTGTGTACTGTCTGATCATTTGTGGCCAAAAACATAGTCTAGCATGAAAACTGCTTGCAAGAATATATAAAAAGGAAGCAACAAGTCCCTTTTCTTCCTTTTTTTTTTTTTCCCTTTTCAAACACTGGACTTGATGCTCAGCCTTTTTTCATAGGTTCATTATAGAAGAAAGAACTTGTGTTGACACCTCCGAAAAATGCAGCCTTCACAATCAGGACATATTTCATCATCCTAAAAAAAGCAGAGACTCATACAGTATACATTTTATATACCAACTACATTTCTTTCTTTTAATTTGTTTGTTATGAATTGTTTTTCTAACTCATACTGAATGATTCAGCCTTCTTTTCTGGCTGTATACAGTCTTGCATAATTTGCCTTACTCTCCAAATCTGTTCTACCATTACTGAACTGAAGTTTTGTTTGATGGCATATCAACCACTGTGGGTTATTTAATGTCAAAAAGGTGGGGGTTTTAAGGTATTGTTTTAATGTTCGGTTATAGTGAAAGTTGATTTAGTCAGATTTTTAGGAAAAATTAAAATTTTTTTTTTTTTTTTTTTAGAAAACTGAAGATTTGTTTTGTATTCAAAATGTATTATTGATAATTTTTTTGTTTAAGAATGTATTATGGAAATATTTTATTTTTATCAAAAATGTGTTATGGCTATAATTTTATCCTTCAAAAAGGTATTGTTAGTAATATTTTTCCTTCAAGAATGTATATTTTTCTATAAAAGCCTATTTTTATGTATATATTTCTATAAAGGTCTATTTTTATACTTTCATAGTGTTTTGACCCCAGTCTGGCGGTTAAGACTATTTGCCCATAGCTGAGACCCTAACAGGTGCTACCACTGAGTCAGGGTGGACCTAGGAACAATAGCAATTAAGAGGTGGTTCCATGCTCCACACAGCCTCCCAATCAGAGGCCTTGCTACTGGATGCACTTTACCATATAGTTTGAATGAAGAAGAAAAAATGGCTTATCTCATGATTGGAAAGAAGAAGTGATGACGATTTCTTTTGTAGAAAGATATTGTGGAAAGAGAGAAGAATTATGAGAAGGAAGAAAAGCAATAAAGCTTGACTGAAAATATGAGTTGGATGATTGATTGTATGTGAAAGGTTGCAAGAAAGGAAGAAGATTTAAAGCAAAAGGAAGACTGATAGAATCCTGGGAGAAGTTGTTTTTGTTTAACTCCAAGCTATTTTAGTGCTATGGAGCCTGGGATGGTGAGATTGGGTAAATACATGATACCACTGTTTTAGCAAAGATGATGTAGTTGCATAGATAAAGAAGTTGAAATTGGTTGCCAAGCTACAAAAAGCACCAAACCTTGCTACTTTCCCTCCACTTTTTCTGCAAAGAGATGTGCACTTGCTCTATGCAATTGCTCTCTATCTTGTAATGACTAACCACATTAATGTGTCTGAATGGCTGTGCTAAAAGGCTTTAAAGTCAAGATTAAGAGAGGTGAAAGTAAAGACTGATTCAGACACAGTACTAAGTTGGGTGAATTCTACTGTAGAGGAGAGTAAAAAAATATGGAGAAATAGTGCTGGAGAAATGATAATAAAGCAGAGATTAGGAATATTGGGAGACTTGATATCCAAATTTGGATTAACAAATGAAAGCTGTGTTAGTGCATCTAACTTATTTCTTTTCAAAGGAACAAACTCAAGTCAACAAAAAGTGGTTGGTTATCAATGAGAAACAGGCTCCAGTATACTGTCGAGGGACCAGAAAACTAGAAGATTTGCACAGTAGACATCATATGGGAGTGAACAAGACTCACTAGTAAGAAGGGATGAAATCCAGAGGGTAGTTAGGAACTCCATGAGATATCAATTGACTGACTCTGCTCCAAATATGCATGACCCTAGTGAGATTGAATGACAAATAATTGGAAAAGCTTAGCTGTCAAGCTAACACATTATCATGTGGATGCGTACTCGTTGAGGATTGACTGTGGATCTGGGTGACTGGTGATATGGAGAAAATTGTGGGAAGATATGGGAGCTGTGGTTGCAGAAGGTGATTCTTGAACGAGGTCCAGTAGAGGAGGTGGTAATGGACAATGGCATGGTTTCCTGCTCAAAACTTCTAATGATGCTTGAAAAGTGCAAAATAAAAAGGTACAATAGAGCAGCATACAGAGCAGGGGGAAATATAATAGTGAAGTGACACCATCAGACTGTGAAAGCAATAGCCAAGAGAGGAGGGATATCACTTGTAGAAGTAACACTTTGGTACAACCTGGCGAATAAGATTACACAGAAAAGAAACAGTACAATAAAGGTCAATTTTCACCTAAGAGTAGAGGTACCTGACAAATACAAATTTTCTAAACAGGAATTCCAGGAAATTATGAGATTCTGAATAGCAGATCCTTTTAAGAGCACCTGGTCATCTCCCATACACCTTATTCTTAAGGATACTAACTCTGGAAGGGTTTATAGTGATTTAAGAAGATTTAATGCCATCATGACGCAATGTTGCTATCCGCTCTCAGATATCAGTGAATTCACCAACAGTGTAGAAGGAGCAACCAGTTCTTAAAAACTGGATCTTGTATATACAAGCATATTGTCAAATAACCATAGAACAGGAAGATATTAAAAAAAAAAAAAAAAAAGCCATTTCTATATCTTTTAGGTTATATGAATTTACCCAAACTCAGCTTAGGAATGGCACACAAACTATTTAAAATTTTTTAAACAATTACAGACAACATTTTTCATGGCCTACCAGTTGTTTTCACATTGCTTGGTTAATACTTCCCAGATCACATTAACACACAACCAACTTTGAATTTTATCCAGAAATTAAAAGATAATATGTTAAATTTACAATTCACACCAACAAGAATAGTCATAGCACAGATATTTATTTCTAAAAACTTATGTGACGAAGTTTTTATCTGGAATGATGCAATTAAGAAACCCATTTATTTCAAAGAAATATTATCCTTGATTCTTATAGTCTATTAGTTATAAATTGTTTACTGTGTAGCTTACACTGAATGGTGTATGCTTATTTACTAGTTGTATTCAGTATGGCATGATTTGCATTTTTTTCTCTCCAAATCTGCTTTGCACAACTACTAGGATTAATAAGACTAGGATTAATAAGAGTGGTAGACAATAACATCACTTGTTACTTACAGGCAGCATAACCATGTTTTTGTTTCAACGGAATTTAGTGAGTTACCTTTAAATAGTTTAGCTAAGAAAAGGATAATATTTAAAACAGATTTATTTCTTGTCCAGCATCACTTAAATGCTGTCAAAATATTATTCTAAAGTATATTAGGATATTAAAGAATGTAAATAATAAAAAAACTAAGTTGTAGTCATTACTACTTGAGTATTGGCTCTTAACTTCAGCTGAAAATAATAAAATTTTAAGTGAGAGAGAAAACTGCTTTGTATAATTCTCAAACTTAATGAGGTAAATCCAAAAAAGTTATAGCTTGTTGCGGCCCCAAAGAGCCGCTTCTAAAAAGACACGATCATAACAGCAGCTATTAGCCATCTCCTGACCTCAAAACAACCATAGCAACAGCAGCTAGTAGCCTTTCTCTGACCTTGACCAACAAATGGCAGATCCTTAAGGCCCATCATAAAGAAAATTCAAGAAAATTTAACTACATATGCGACACAGATCAATTCAGCAAATATGCCCTATTGAAATACACATGGAATTAGGCTGCGCTCCCCAAAACACCAAACGATGTGGGGAGCAATTAATATTTAGCGCTTTTCTACTCCTACCGATCTGGGAGCAGTGACCGAACACCTTTTTGCTTATCACCAGGCTTGCTGTGCCCAGAAATTTCGGAGTTGTCTTAGCATAACACCCTCAGCTTTGATCCTGCCTCCCAGTGGCTGCATATAGCTGTTACACACGCTTCTGGCATTGATCCTGCCTTCTGGCAGTAGATCAGCCATCAAAGACATCACACCAGCTTCTGGTCCTGATCCTGCTTTGGCAGTCGAATTGGCCACTTGGAGTCGCAGCTGCGACGATCCTACTTCGACTTGGACCTGTTTAGGGTTTCTGTTACCCTTCGCTACGGTCTCGCATCCGCGCAGACCTTAACTTGACTCGGCCCTGTTTAGGGACTCTGCCTTTCATCAAATATACTCCATTGGCACGAGCTCGCCTTCACAACCTAGACTCAAAGACGGAACGTTCCAAACCAGCCAGGCAACTCATCCAGCATCTCCAGCCAACCAGCTACTGCAATGAATGCCACAGCTCAACCCGGCACTGGACGAGGTCTCAACGCTCGTCGCACCAACTCCTTAGAGGCTACCACCCTTCGGACCTGAAGCGAACCCGAACTACATCTTGTATGGATTCACGTAAATAAAACCAAAGTTGTTATTGTTTTTACCTCTGCCTTTGTCTCCTCATTGTCTTGGCTGTTTCACACTTAACTAGAATTCAAGATTGCAGAGTCGACCTCCTCCGGGACTCGACCCTGCAACAAGCTATCACCTCAGATAAAAATGTAAACTTCAGATGGAAGTCATCAGCAAGTAGTTAATATTTCAAAATATGAGGATATTGAACATATTCATTGCACTGAGTGAAAAAAATGTAGAATTTAAAAACTTATGCAAAATGAAAAAGCTATTTTTGAGAATCTAGTTAGTTTACAACAATAAAATTCACTCTTAATAAAAATATTTTTTTTTTGCTTATTTTAGGCATATTTTCAGAAAAGAGTTTTATGTTAAATTTTATTTAAAAAAAAAAAAAAAGAAAAAAAAAGGTTTTCAAATTGAAAGCAAAGTGTGTTTTTTCACTGCAAATTCTTGTAAAAATCTATAGTAATCAAATGAATAATGGCCAAATTTTAATATTTATGAAAAAAAAAATCTATCTTTTATCAGTATGCATTTTATTGTGAGTTGAAAAGTGAATAACAAATACAAATATGTATGAGATTTTAATTAACTACCTTAGTATGAAGGAAAATTAAAAAACTAAGAGAGAAAATTATCAAATAAAGCTTATCTTATGAATTAGTCTACTATTAACACATCTTGTCCATTGATAAATTAGACTACTATACTATATAAATTAATTCTGACAAGGACTGCATATATTGCTGAAAATAAAAATGTAATTTGATAAAGTAACAACTACTTATGAAAAAATGATGAGCAAAAGCTAAAAAATTTTATTTCTAAAATGTCTGCTTGACAGATGAAAGCATAAAATATTTTCAGTTATCAAAGGCATATCATTAAAATTAAAAAGCAATAGAATAAAACTGGCTCACTTTTAGTCTTAGAGAAAACATATTTTCTGATGTTAAATAAACAGTTACTCAGAAAACAATACCCTTACCTCCTGTTTTATCTTTCTTTTATAGCAGTATATTTAGAAAATGAAATATAGGCACAATTTTTATGAAAGACAGCAAAACATTTTCTTTCTGCAAGCAAAAAAACTATTAATCTGTTGTCTCTTAAAGTAGAATGGTGGTAAATTTATTATTTAAAATAAGTTTTGAGAAACTTTTAGATTTCTTTTAAATACATTTTAAATCGAAGAATTGATAAAAAATGTTGTCAAAATCAAGGAACATTAAGAGTTTTTGAAACATTTTATGAAATTAAGTTAATAGAATTTACTTTTATCATCCATTTGAGAACTGAATCTTAGGAATCAGTAAGTGTAATACTAAAGTAAAGAGTTAAATTTTAATAGCGAGCTCAGATGACAAAAGTAAAATTATGACATTTTGGTAAAGTTTAAATACTTCCATTTATTTTAGAACAGAGAGTAAGATAGAATGGGCGGTTTCATCATCGTCCTATGTCAGACAAAAAGAAGAGTAATATAGAAAGTTTGAATAACCATTCTAAGGGAGATAATTTTTGTATATTAATAATGGCGGAAAGTGAAGTAAAATTAATAGTAGCCGTGTAAAATACACATTCTGACGTTACACATAAAAATACACAACATAAGAGATCAACAATCGATTGGTAATGCACAGGGGGTATGATTGAAGAAATAAGTACTTTATACACCCTTTTCGTAATAACGTGAAAGTCGATATCAGAAAACAAGCGAGTAGTAGTTTCCTTCCTCTCTCTTAGTCTCTAGTTTTAGTAACTTACAGCCTTTTTTTTTGTTTTTATTAGCCCATATACACAAGAAATGTTTTATTAATAGCAACATACAAATAAATTAAATAATATCGTTTACAATTCTATTGAATAAAAATATTATAAAATGACAAGGTTGAAAATATTTTTCGAAATATTGCAGGTTTCGCACTGAAAAATTTCTAAAATAAAAATTTAAAAAAATGATCACAAACTAAATATTTATCACGACTAAGTACGTGCTTGTTCGATGAAATCACAATGTCGTACACAGAATTTCACTCACATTTAAAAAAAAGATGGAAAAAGTAAAAACATCTGGTACAAAAAGATTTTTAATGCAGTTGATATTTAAGTTGAGAATATTTAAATAAGTCATACAGACAAAAAGTAAACTTTGGAAAAAAAAAAAAAAGAAAAAAAACGAAAAAAAACGGTCGAACATTTTTGTTTACAGAAAAATAAACATTAAACAGCGTTAATTTAACGAGAACGGAAATTAAATTTCATGATACTTTAAACTTTTTAGTAACTAAACAAAAACAAGCACGGTTTTATATATATATATATATATATAATTGAGGGTGTTAGATGAAAAGAGCAAGTCAAAACGATACAAACAAGAAAAACGCAGCTAGTCCTGCTACCTACTGGAGAGCCATCAATCAAAGTCTTTGTTCGATGCCACACAGGAATAATGTAACCATCATTACTTGAAAATGTGAAACAGTTTCTAAAGTCTCGAGACGATAAAAAATGGTCCAATTGAATTGTTTTTGTTGACCTGTGGTGTGTATGTGTACGTGTGTACATATGTCGTCCTCTAGCCACACACATGGCCATGTTGAACTCAAGGGCGATAACCGAAGGTCTGAGAAAATTGATAACGTATCCGTTTTTAAAACCTCGTTCTTTCAAACAAAAATCAGAAATTCACCAAATACGTGCAACATAAAATAATATTTGAATTATTAAACAACCTCCCTCTTCACTCTCTTTTTCTCTCACTTTCTTGTGTGCGTTGGGTAATAGAATAACCAAAAGAACATTTGAACTGTTTTTACTTTTTTTACACACTACTTTAAAAAGCCCACTTTTTACAAAGACAAGAAAAATTGAATAAAAAACTTAATCGCAGGAACTTGTCAATTGCCTTTAATGAAAATTGTATAAAAGAGGGATTGCTGCCTCCACAACACACACACAGCATATAGTCAAAGATATTCCAGATGAGTCAAGAGTACATTTGAAAAGAATTTACGAGCAAAACATTCTGCTTTACCAGCAGATGTTAATATCTCACATTGAGTGAAGAAAGAAGGAATAAAATAATTGCTCTTATTTAACCCACTATTGCAGTGCCGTCTGTAGTGACGTAAACTAAACTTGTTAGAGGCTACGGTACCTCATTCTATCAGAAAACAAAGACTTAGCCTCTTTGAGGACACGTTTACAATTATTGGAAGGAGACACAAATAGGCGCCTGTTGTGATCAGAACTGTCACACTGGCACACCTGGAAAAAAGTGATTGATGTAGGCTATAGCGGCTGAACAGGCCGATGTGAACCAAGAAGAAGATTGTGGTTTCATCTAGTACTTGCCAAAAGGTACGAAAGCATCAATATCAACTTTAACATACGAAGAAACCTCTGTGGCACAATTCTTAATAGGAAGATTAAGAATATCAATCCAAAGGGCGTCTCGAATAAAGTAACGAAATGAATCCGAATCAGTATGTTGGTAACAGGAAGAAGTCTTGTGAATAGGAGGTTCCTTTTAAAAGATGTCTCAAAAAATATCAACAGTATTGTAGTATCTATTATTCAAATTGCAAGAGTTGCAATGTTCTACAAGAGCTCGGAGAAGAGGCAAGGAACAAAACAGATATAGAAGTATACTGATAAGATTTATTAGGGAAACGAGTAGGGACATTTATAGCGGGTATCTCTTCTCTTATTTCATTTGTAGTGAGGGGTAGTAGGATTCCGTAGCATGTTAACGGAATTTGGCTTTGTGGGAAGATAGCCCACTATAATTCATAAATTCAAGAAAGGCAAATTTTGAGTGTAAAATAACATTGATACATATATACATTTCAATCAATGTTTTACAAAATAAGTAATGCTTGCAATAAAAGTTCAACGGAGGTAAAAGAGTTCATGGAAGGCATGATGATCTGAAAGAAAAGAAATGTTCATTTTCAAGTTGCCGTTTCTAAGGTCAATGAGTCAGTGAGTTGGTTTGTGTGGAATGTCTTAGAAAAGGTCAGTTAGTACTTTGAGAACAGGCAAGGAAGAAGAAGGCGAGCATAGTAGCAACTTGACATAGGTCAAGGAAGAAACTAATTACTATCTTCTCTTCTGTCTGTGCCTGTCTGTCTGGGTGCCTTTTGTCACGGCTTTTATAACAGCATTTTGGATCAACTGGTTCAACTTTCGAATTTCATCCTTGTATTTGGTTTCGGGCTTCTCATTGGCTGATAAATAAAATTGGTAATTTGATCTTTGATTAATTTTTATTTTTCAACCGGAACATCTGCGCGAACTCGGATGCGCACGACGATTTTTATTCATTTGCTTTTTAGTTATGAGAGAGCACACATCTGGTTCATCGCTTTTGTTCGGTCGGTATCACCACAAATTCACTTTTTTACAAGGAAACTGAGCAACAGAAAACTGAAAGTAATGTTGGGGCCTCATATGCATAGAAATTTAGGTTTGAATTTTTTTACATGGCACAAGGTCATTTCCCAAAGAACTTCCTAACTAAATTCCTGCATTCCAACAATTATTTTATACGGTTGAAATCATTTATGAAATTAGCAAATGGAACATAGAATAAAATGGTCAAAGCATTATTTGTATTTATAAAAGTGTATTAACAAATAACAAGAATTACATACTTTGTACAGACGTTGAATGTTTCTGATTAAAAATGTCTTCCATTCTCTGTATAGGATTGTGTTACAGCAATTGAGGTAAGTTGTAAAGTTCTTTGTCACTGGAAGATTTATCAGTATCATATGTAAGTTGTGTTAGAAATAATATTACTTGAAGATTGGTGAACATTTCTGAGCCCGTTGATAAGTTCATTTTTTTTTCTAGTTGTAGTAGGAGTCCGTTCTAGTGAAGGATAGTTGTATATTGTTGCGGGTTAACGGAATTTGGCCTTGTGGTAGATAGCCCACTATAAGTCATAAAAGGATTATAAAATCAAGAAAAGCAAATTGAGTTGAAAATAACATTTATATATACACATGTCAATTAATATTTTATAATTAAAGCAATACTTGAATATAGGTCCAACGTAGGTTAAATGTTCATGACAAATAATAAGCTGAAAGAGATTTAATGCTTAGGAATGTGGTGAGCGGAGGTATGTGAGGAATATCTTTGAAGTAGTCGCTCCTTAGTTCAGTAAGTAGATTTGAGACAGGGAGAAGGAAAGAGAGGTGAAGGGACGAGCATAGTAGCCACTTGACTTGGTCAAGGGAGATACTAATTACATTCGTCTCTGAGTCTCTGTGTCGGTCTGTCTGTTGGTTGCTTTCTGTCTCGGCTTTTTATTTCGACTTTTTGGATCAAAAGCAACTCGTTTGGAATTTCACACTTGTATTTGATTCTGGGCTTCCCATTGGCTGGTAAATAAAATTCGCGTAGGCTCGCGAAATGGAAATTTAATATTTGATTAATTTTTATTTTTCAACCGGAACATCTGCTCGAATCCACCTGCGCAGAGACGACTTTTGGTCATTTGCTTTCTGGTCGTTATAGAGCAAACATCCGGTCCATCTCTTTTGCTCGGTATCACCACATTGGTCTTACATGTTGTGCGTGTTAAGATTCTGGTGCCAACTGGCGAAATATACGAGACAAATCGTTTAAATAGACATTCAAAACACTACGATTTGGCAGTAAAATTGTGGATAACTTACCGTGGTTTTGATTGGTTAACTTAAACCAACCAGCGGACAGCTTCCATTTATTCGAATCTATACAGTTAGAACAAAATTTATTACATACATATGCGTGAATGCGAATATGAGTGTGTGTATGTGTCCACATATGTGTGCATGTGTCATAGTAACATTAGAAACTAAGCTTTGTAGGGATTGAATAAAAATACGAAATAAAATAAAAAAACACTAAATAAAATAAAAATACAAAATAGAATAAAAACTATGAAATAAAATAAAAATACAAAATAAAATAAAAGTAAAAAATAAAATAAACATAAAATTCTCCCAGGAGCCCTCTGACAGGAAAGACAATTCACGCATATGCAAAAAGAGAGTCTTCTTGGCGGCAAAAATAAACTCTATCTCTTTTTCTGTTGGACTTTGACTGGTAAAGACGTGCCGACTGTTCGGGAAATAAATTTCCCCAACAAGAGGTCTGTTACGGAGTCGTCGGATGAAGTCGACCCTGAAAACTTGAATTTTGATAAGTGTGAACAGCCAAGACAATGAGGAGACAAAGGCAGAGGTAAAAACAATAACAACCTTGGTTTTTATTTACGCAAGTTGGTATAAGTTGTTGTTCGGGTAGGCTCCAGGTCCGGAGGGTAGTAGCCTCTATAGAGTTGGTGCGGCGAGCGATGGGCCTTGTCCAGTGCCGAGTCGAAATGGGGCGTTCGCAGCGGTAGATGGTCGGCTGGGGATGCTGGAAGAGTCATCTGGCTGTTTTGGGACGTGTACGTCGTCGAGTCTAGGTTGAAGTGGCGAGCGTGGTAGCGAGCTCGTGCCAGTGGAATATACTTGACGAGAGGCGGAGTCCCTAAACAGGGCCGTGTCGAGTTAATGTCTGCGCGGATGCGAGACCGTACCGAGAGGTTACGTTATGGCGGCGGAATTCCTAAACAGGGCCGAGTCGAGCTAAGGTCGTCGCGGATGCGAGACTGTACCGTGGGGTTACGTTACGGCGGCGGAATCTCTAAACAGGGCCTGGTAGAAGTAGGGGCGTCGCGGATGCGACTCCGAGTGGCCGATTCGACTGCCGAATCAGGACCAGATCCAGAAGCTGGTGTGGAGGCTTCGATGGCTGATCGACTGCCGGGAAAGCAGGATCAATGCTAGAAGCGGGTATAGCGGCCTCGATGTCTGATCTACTGCCGGAAGGCAGGATCAATGCCAGAAGCGGGTATTGTGACTTTGATGACCGATTCGACTACCGGGAGGCAGGATCAGTTCCGAAAGCGCGGGGTTTTATGACTAGACAACTCCTTTATTTGAACAAAGTTTATGGCACAAGTCCGAAATGAGGAGGTGGGAACAAAACTCGGGTTGGTTTTCAAGTATCTATCTTATACCTAGCTAATCCGACTCACGACCCAAACATACGTTACAATTTTTCTCAATCACCATAACCATTTATCCATCAACTCTCAATCCGCTATGCACCAAAATACCGCAAAGCATTCCGGGGACCTAAAAACACCCCAAAAGCATATAAAAATTACAATTTTATATAGTACAAAAATATATTTAAAACTTTGACATGAAATGGCATGAGTGGAAGGGGCTGACAACAATTCCCCAAAAATAAAATATTGCAACTCAAAATAATAACAAGAGACATGATGTTAGCTGGACCCAGCCCTCCCACAAAACAAAGAGACCGTTGTATTCTGCACATAGGACAGAATCAAGAAGTTCTCTTTCTACAGGGAATGGAGAGGAGAAACAATTTGGACTGGGGAAAATATAATACTGTCACAGACGAGATCAAACGGGACAAAATAAAACGGAACTGGGAATCTCGAACTGGATCATAACAAAAGAGACAGTGCCCGGGAACAGGCTGGGAAACACAGTCACTCACATTAACTAGGTACACAAAAAGGAACTTACCTTAATCAGGGGAGGGTTCCAAAGGAATCCACTCTGATGTGACTAGCAGGTCTAAAATAGAAAATCAAGGTTAGCCCCGGTTACACGAACCAGGCTTGCTACATTTATCCATTTTTTGCTGAAATCTGTCGACGTCAACCGTTTCCAATAAGTTCTAATCTTCATTTTGATCAGATCCTGATGTGAAAGATGGTCACCCCGCAAGACTTCCGCCATTTGCGTCGTCCAGATCACCATTCGAGACGTGGCTAGTAACGTCAGAAACACCATTCGGTTCACCCCAGAAAACGGGGGCGACACATTGATGCAGGCGTATGCACGATCAATGAGCACGAGTTCTCGCGGCGCGATACGAGCAGTCAACTCGCCAACACGATTCCACAACGGACGAACCCAAGGTTGCAACGTTCACAATCCAGCAAATCCGCCGAGCCCATTATGAAACGCGTGTCATTGAGGGACAACCCATTCCGAGCTAATCGCCAAGTTAGAGAAAACTCAGAGCTGCTGAGATACATCGAACCTCGGGCCCAAGTCCAATGAGAGCGATACTCATCCTCCGACATGCCAAGATTCTCCCGTAGTGGATCCTTCGCTACACCGACCACTAATCCCCGATAGAAGTGCTTCCTAGGCTGAGAAAGACCGTCCGGCATTCGAATAGGAATCCTGGTCGCCCCCGAGGCTTACGCCTCCAGTTCGGGGGAGAGATGGTAAGGCTGTCCCTCACTACCCCCGTAAGCAACGAGTCATCCAATAACGCACGCCTGAGAAAAACCAACCTCGAGGCGAGTTTGTGGCTCGCCAAGTGCGGCATTCCCAGACCCCCATGACACGAAAGTTCGTAACAGACACGTTTGTCGACGTGATGTCTACGTCCTCTCCACAGAAGGGAGAATAGCAGACGTTCGATCGCCTTCTCACGCTCGTCAAAAAGTGGAAGTACAGACAGCCGGTAAAGGATCATGGGAAAGATTTAAGTGGCACATACCTCAGCCAGACCATTTAAAGACAAATTCCTTCGACGCCAAATCTCTACCGACGCACCGACCTTTGCCTGTACTTCAGACCAAATTTTCTCCAACTGTAAGTCCGGCCCAAACCACACTCTGTCCAGCTGAAGGGCCCCAGGAGGGTAAAACCCTTCCAGGCACCTAACCGCAAGCCGGAAGACTTGTTGCAGTTAATCTTGGCCTCTGTCACCTGTTCGTACCGTTCAAGCGCCTTCTGTACCACCTCAATGTCCGTGCGGCAGGACACGAAAGTGGTTACGCCATCGGCGTACGCGGAAACCCTGGCTCGAGCACCACCAGAGACAGCGATTCCTGTCCCTTAGCCGGCGAAGGAGGGGCTCCAACGCCAAGACATAAAGTAAGGACGACAGTGGACAACCATGTCGAACCGACAGCGCAAAAGCGCTCGACAACTTTCCGTTCACCTGTACCACAGCCGTGGGGGAGTGATACAGGAGACTAAGCTAGCGGCAGCAGTCGGGTGCGAATCCGGCGGTCTGCAGGACAGTCGCCAGGTAGCCATGGTCAACCCTATCAAATGCCTTGGACAGATCTAAATTGATCAGCGCAGCTTCATCGTCATCTTTAACACCGTCTAGGATCGTGCGGACCAAGTGAAGGTTGCTCTGAGTTGTTCGGCCCTTCACAGCACAAGTCTGATCAAGTCCTAACAGAGACTCGGCAACTAGCTGCAAACGATTCGTCAGGATATTGGCCAAAATCTTTAACTTTGTGTTTAGCAGAGTTATGGGCCTGTAACCATCTAATTCCCTTCCAACATTCTTGCCTTTTCTCAAAAGCGTGACCACACCCCTAGTGAACCGGTTGGGGATGGACTCCTGCCGGAACCAGTTGTTGAACACGACAGTCAAGATCGGGACAAAATGTGCGACAGCCTCAAGTACAATTCATAGAGCAAACCATCCAAACCCGGCGACTTGCCACTGCTGACCTTCTTCAAAGCCGCGTACACTTTGTCCTCCGTAATCTCTCCCTCGCAACTAGCCGCATCAGCCTGATAAAGCCGGAGGAAGTCAGCCAAATAGTTGCAAAACTCCTCTTCCAAGGGAACCCGTTCTGACATCGGACGTAACCCGTCCGTCAAGGACAATTCCGCCAACGTCCGTGGGATAAGTTAGTTTTACCACCCTATATAGACAGGGCTGGAGCAAAACAGGGAACATCCCAGCACAATTTTTAGCCATTTTGCGAAGTTCCGGAGTGCCACTCCGGAACATTACAATACATGGGTACATTTTGTTGACCGCTTCAATGTGGTCTCAACCACGCAGGTTTCCGCCAGTACTTCTAATTAGGGTAATTACCGAAAAGGGTCCTCTGTTGATTTGCTCTCTACAGAGGTTAACTTTAGGAGTGGTTTCAGTAGAGCACGCCTTTGTGCATTCCACTCTTTTGTTACTTCTGACTTCACGATTTTCATTAGGTCTTCCCCTTTGGGGAGGGACTTCTTTTTCTTGGACTGGGAAACAGTAGGGGTGGGAGAGGGGTGGGAGAAGGGGTGGGAGTAGCTGGTTTCTTTGGTTGAAGGACGGGGATTAGGAAAGTTGTTGGGAAAGTTTTTGAGGGGAAGCTGGAAGGCTTCTTGCCTTCTCTACGTAAGAGTCTCTTGGTCTTTCTGGTGACACAGGTAGAGATACTGCTGCTTTTATCTCCATTTCGCTGCTGCGGCTCTTTCTTAGCACTTTAGTGTTGTTCTCTGCATCTTCCTCCTCTTCCTCTCTCCCTCCTTTTGGTCTTCCGCTGCTTGCTGTTTATGCAGGGATTTCTTTTGTTTTTCCTGTGGGATATCCTGCTTAGGAGGCGGTAGCGGAGGTGACTCCATTGATGTTGGTTTCCTCTGTGGTAGAGGCGATTTTTCCTTTGGTGAAGGCGATGGTGATTTGGTAGGCGATTTTTCTTGCAACAGCTGGGCTTTTGTTTTCGAACCCTTCTTCCCAACCGTCTTCCATTCGCCTTCCTTGGGTTCTGCTGTCTGCTTTGGCGTCTCCTTTCCTTCTCTGCTGTGGGTGTCTGCGAAGGCTGAGTCTTTGGAGCCGGATTTTTGGTTGGGCCACATGATCTGAAGCTCCGCAGACCCAGCAGAAGGGTTTCCTGTCCTCCACTACCACGAAGATGGATCTTCCTTTGCAGGTGAGGATGTTTGGGATATCACCTGCAGAGTGACGTCTCCAGCTTGCTTTGAAATGACTGCTGCCACCTCCGCTACTTTGCCGTATTGAGTGAAGAACGCTCCAATGCGGTCGGTTGATATGTCCATGGGCACCCCATGTAACGTGATCTTGGTCTTCCGGGTGCCTATGTACTCGGTCTGCATCCGGAGCGTCTTTGTTGTTAATGTGGTTCCGGCAAGCTCCTTAGCCTCTTCAGCGGTGCCAAGCAGGATATCCCACATGGCGTGACTACGTCGTGCCACCAGTCTTGCTTTGATATGGAGTGCCTTGATGGCTTCCTCCACCACCTCCCTACTGATACCAACGAACTAGTGGGTTTTAGGATCCTTTGTCAGCAGGGAGAGAATCCTGGGTTCAATCTCCTTGAGGCTTTCAGGAACAGATAGGAGTTCCGTTCCTAAGATGAAGTCAGCATATTGGGTCTTGACTGCGTCGTAATAAGACGCATCCTTTTTTACGTTCCCTCCATTCCACGCCGAGGTGGAGGGAACCGGCGATTCTGGTGGTCTTGGTGACTTGGTTTCCACGGTACTGGAGAGGGTGGCGATTCAGGTTGCGGTAGCTGCCAACCCCCCTCCTTCCCTTCCACCCAGGCGGAGGTAGAGGGAATGGGCGATTCAGGCCTTTCCGAGATCATGGCCTCCTACAGTAGGAGGCTTTAGGTTGTCTCTCCCCACGAACGGTTCCAACGGCCCCCAATGAACGATTCCAACAGTCGAACGAACTTGCAATACGGACACGCAATATGGATACACGAAATACGGACAAACTACGCTCGGATCGTAGTAAAAAACGACAAACCAGGGAAGGTATGACTAGATAACTTCCCCCGAAATTTTAGGGCAAAACGAGACTGGTGATAAGCGAAAGTGTTCGGTCAACTACTCCCCGATCGGTGGGAGTAGAAAAACGCTAAATAATAATTGCTCTCCATGTCGTTTGGTGTTTTGGGGAGCGCAGCCTAATTCGATGCGTATTACGACAGTTTTAGGCTCGGACGTATTCGCTAAATTGTTTTGTGTCGCACGTGTAGTTGGATTTTCTTTACGGCGGGTCTTAAAATCCGCCATTGTTTGTAAAAGGTCAGGGAATTGCTAATAGCTGCTGCTGCTGCTGCTGCTGCTGCTGTTATGGTCGTTTCCTTTTGGGAGCGGTTATTTGTGGCCGCGACAGGTCGTTGGAATAATAAAAAAATAAAATCTGTGTCCAAACTGTCCCTCTAGTGTCTCTGTATGTTTCCTTTTCTCTTTACCTATTTATTTCAGCGACGAAAGCTATTCAACAAGTCTTGGATGTTTAGATGAAAGAACCAACCCAGCAGTAATAACCATTGTAGGGTTTGATACATTCACCCCCCCACCCCCACACACACATGGTCATTCATCGTTCACGTGATAGCCTTAGTTTTTACCGCGCTACGCTATGCCGATATAAGTCGGGGAACGTCACGTGTTACGGCAGTGAGGATTATGTCCCGGGAAGAACAGACATGTTTATCACCTAGCTCACACAAACACATTGCGGGTAGCAATTAGTGGTGCAAATTTTTATTTCTCACCAGCATGCACACACAACACCAAAAAAAGAAAAACAAAAAAACTCCAATTCTAAACAGACATTAACACTATGCACATTAACTTTATTCAAACTGTACTTTATTCAAAATAACTGTCTACCGAACATTTTACCTTCCTTCCAGACAAAGAGAAAGAACTTTTCTTTCCTTATTTGATTTGCATGCTTTCAACTCTATGTAACCTTTGTTAATATATAGTTGTTCTGGTTACTTTCGCCTTTTCGTGTTTCCTTATTTCCTGTGTTAATTCATGACCCTAGTTACGCCGAGTCGATTCGTAAACATAAATTAGTAATGGACACTTCGTCCTCTACACCATAACATCCATAAGTAACATTAGAATGTTTAAGGCACTTGACGTGATGAGTATTAAAATCAGTAAACACAAAATGTTCGCAGATGAATGGAGAGAGAGAGAGAGAGAGAGAGAGAGAGATTTCTGTATTATCAGAAATTTTGTTCAATATATTACAGTCCTGAGAAGAAGGAGAGCGAAGAATATATATATATATATATATATATATATATATATATATATATATATATATATATATATATAGGAAAAACTACTAAAAAGTTGTAAGCTTAAAAATGTATTTTTTTGACAGTATTTATTTATTTCTATTATTATATTTGATATTTCAGACCGTCCTCGGCCTTTCATCAGAAACAAATGATTTTAAAATTTAAATTAGAAACGTTTTCGCGAGGAGCGTTCGTCACGTGACGCAGAAAGCGACAGAATTTTTAAATATTTGCAAACGTAAACCTATCTTTAATGATACTTATAAATGTTGTTTTAAAGAAATTTTTTTTAAGTGTATCTAAAAAATGTTTAGCTATTGAAATATTTATAAAGATTCAAAACACCTAAGTCCGTATTTAATCCTAGCCTGTATGTAATTAAATTTTAAAATCCAGTATTTTTGTTTCTTTCTGCGTGAGTATGTAGAACTAAAATCAGAATCTATTAGTAAACATTTGCAGTTTTCTAATGTGTGTCCCGGTTGATTGAAGTGTACTGCTACGGGTTGTTTTGGCGTATGCTTAGTTTGTGATTATTGAAACGGAATCTAAAGCTCATTCCAGATTCACCAATATATCCACTATTTGGACATATATATATATATATATATATATATATATATATATATATATATATAGTCATCCGCAGACAGATCTGTTTCGCTGTATCACAGCCCACCAGCACGGTTAAACTCCGATTGCTACCTAATCCAGGCTTGAAACCCGACAGAATTGGCGTCAGTCGGCGACTCTACCCCTGGGCTACGGGGCGTTCGGTGGAAGAAGGCAGACCTTTTAGCGCATATCATTATATGCGCCCAATAGCTAGTGTAATCCAATTCATTTTAATAAATGAGCGATGCGTACACGCCAGAGTGGCTACTGTTTTTCAAAGTCTATCTTTCTTCCAGAGTGCTCAATCAGGGTGTGAGAGCGTAAAGGTACCTACACTCATTCACCGAAAAAACAGCAGAGGAAAGATAAAAGTTTATTGTGATTATTTAAATTTTTAAAAAAATCTTTTCTAATACGTTTGAAATTTTGATTATTTTTTGCTCGTCAGCGATTCCCCCTTTGTTTACTATAGGCTACTACCTATGACAAATGTAATATTACGCAAATCATTTTTTTGCGTTGAAAGACATTAATTTGGAAATTCTTGCAAAAATAAAATTATGGTCTGATTTTGATGAAGCTTTCAGAACTTACTCACAAATGAATGACATTAATTATGCAATTATTATTTTTAGAAAATCTTAGTAAAAATATATTTTTTATATCTGTTACCTTCCCTCCAATTAATTTCATGAACTTTCTAAAAATTCATTATTGATCCTAAATTTTTTATCAGTTAAATGTAGGAATCCTTGCGAAATAATGTGATTTTTTTCTACGGAACCACTTTTTTGAAAATCTGCTCCGAATAGTAAAATAAAAATGCATTAAAACTACGCTATTTTTAATTTAAATAAACTTTTAATTGATTTTATAAATAATATGTATTAAGTATATCATATTCTAAAAAAAATTCGATGAATAATTAATTTTTATAAAGATTGTTTGCATTTTATCTTTGTTAATTATGATTGTTTATAAAGTTTCAAACATCTTTTAAATTTCTTCCAGTCACCTGGTGTCTTCGGTTATTAATCTATTAAGTAAAGGCTATATTTACAAATCGAAAAGTTGAAAAGCTTAATACAAATCATTTAGCATTTAGTTTTTCGCTTGGCTTATGTTTATTCTATTCAACCATACTTCCAGACGTGTGAAGTAATTGATGACAGGGCTGTCATTGCCTACTTCAAAAATTAGCGAGTCAGACCTTCCTGATTAAAAATACTTTTATTCTAAATTTCATGCTATAAACAATTTGTTTCAAATCAAATTAATTTAACTATCAATTTGCAAATTTTCCAAAAATAACGTGTCACAGATGTGTAATTTCTTTTTGCAAGATTTTTAAACTATTTATTAAACACAGAGTTAAACATTCTAACTTTGCCACCGCATTTGAAATGTGTTGACAGATTGACAGATGTGAGATAAGATTATGGTGATCACAAGTGATATAATTTTACAAATTTTTTTCCTGTAAGGGAAGAAACCCTGAAACACATGAACTTTTAATGTACACATAGAAATTACACACAAAAAAACTTTAAACACACACACACACACACACACACACACACACACACACACACACACACACACACACACAAAATTAAATTATTTTAAAAATACGAAGGCGCGATGATTTGTATTAAACTTTTCAATTTTCGATTTGTAAATATAATATTTACTTAAAAAGTTAATAAACTAACGCCAACAAATCTTTGAAGTATCTTCAAAATAATTTTGAAACTTTATAAATTATTATAGTAAAAAATGAAAACAATGTTTTTAAAATTTCATTATTAATCCCATAATTTTTTTTTCTTCAGACTATAATGTCTTTAAATATATTATTTATTAAAGCAATTAAAAGTTTATCAGATTAAATAATGTCATAGTTTTATTGCATTTTTTATTTTACTATTGGGAGCAGATTTTTAGAAATAGAGGCAAAATGTTTAAAAAAAAAAATAGATGATTTACATTCCCCAAAGTGTCCTGCATTTAACTAATGAAACCAATTTTCGCAACAAAACTTAATTTTTTAAAAGTTTATGAATTTACGTGGAGTGGGGTGCAACAGATGTTAAAAAATACATTTACCAAGATTTTAAAAAATAATAATTTCAAAAATAATTTCATTAATTTGTGAATAAATCCTGAAAGTTTCATTAAAATCCGACAATTATTTGATTTTTGCAAGAATTTACAAATTATGTGTTTGTTATTGGAAAACAAAACGAAACAAAACAAAACAAAACAAAACAAAAATACCCAAAAAAACTGAGGTATGTAATATTGTGGTGATACCGAGCAAAGCGAAGGACCGGATGTTTGCACTCTCACGACCAAAAAGAAAATGACCAAAATTCGTCGGTGCGCAGCCGGCTCGACGCAGATGTTCCAGTAGAAAACTAAAAATTAATTAAATATCAAATTCCAGTTCGCGAGCCTACGCGAATTTTATTTATCGGCCAATGGGAAGCCCAGAATCAAATACGGATGTGAGTTCCCAAATGGTCTGCTGCGATTCAAAAAGACAAAATAAAAAGCCGATACACCAAACCATCGCCAGACAGCCCCGGACAGCACACACTGACAGACTCGAGAGGGACGAGTGTAATTAGTAGCTCTCTTGACCGACGTCAAGCGACTTACTATGCTCGCCTCCCTTCCCTCTCATCTTATCCTTCACTGTCTCCAACTATTTACTGACCAAAGGAGCGGATACATCAAAGACATTCCTTACTTACAACGTTCCCACATACCTAAGCATTAATTCTCTTTTCCGCATTTATTGCCATGAACAATTTTACGTTCGTTGAACCCATACTTAAAGGATTACTTTAATTGTAAAAACCTTAATTGATATGTGTGTATATAAAAATGTTGTTTTTAAACTCAATTTGCTTTTCTTGATTTTTAACCTTTTTATGACTTATAGTAAGCTATCTACAACGAGGCCAAATTCCGTTAATCTGCAACAGCGTACAACTACTCTCCACTAGAACGGATAACCCACTATAATATTACGTTTTCCATTGTAAACTCTCTCAACGATTTGGTTACCCGCTAACTAAAATCAAAACAAGATTTTTACGAAAATTTCGAACTTGTTAGAAGGGTTTAAAAGTTTTTAAAAATAATACTTTGATTTTTCCTCTTAATAATAACATAAACATTTTGATGGAAAAAGTTCGTTTTTATTGAGTTTGGGGGCCTTCTTTTTTCTTCATACTATGCTGGTTTTTCAACGATTTAAGGGCGGTACCTAATACATATGTATTTTATTTGAGCAGTAATCTCTCTTTTATGCAGATTTCATTAAAATGGCAGAGAAGTTGTGATGGTTAAGATTTTTATGTAATTTTTCATATGTTCTTATGACTTCTTTCTTTTGAGGATATAAATTATATAAAATTTGTCAAAATGTTTTGTTTATCCGAGCGCTTTAGGCTATATAGCCATTCTCGAGTATGAATGTACTGAACCCGGTAAGCATATTGTTAGTGTGTTCGTAGTTGATGTTATTGAGTGTTGAGTTTTTCGATTTTATTAATAAAGCCTTCATTATTTTTCGTCTTTTTTTTTGCATATGATATTTGTGTTGTCAACAAGTATGTTCCGGATAAGTTTTGTTAGGTCTCCGTGTGTATCTAAATGAGATCGAATTGAACTTCGTTGAGAGAGATGTAGCGTCAGTCTTCGAGTCAGCTTTGTCGTGGTATTATGACACATGCACACATATATGGAAACATATACACACTCATATTCGCATTCACGCATACGTATGTAATAAATGTTGTTCTAACCGTATAGATTTGAATAAATGTAAGCTGGTTGGTTTAAGTTAGCCAATCAGAACCAAGGTAAGTTATCCACAATTTTACCACTAAATCGTAAGGATGTTTTGAATGCCTACTTAAACGATTTGCCTCGTATTTTTCGCCAGTTGGCACAAGAAGCTTCACACGCATAACATGTAAAACATTAAGACCAACTCACCTTCTCTTACTAAATCATTCTTCTGAACTCTACAAAGGTGAACGTACTCAAGAACTCAGACATTTTCACCAATATTCTATCAATATTATTCCTCACACAAATTACCTATGACACTGATAAATCTTTCAGGGATAAAGAACATTACAACTTACCTCAAAAGCTTTAGCTAACACAATTTTATGCAGAAAATGAAAGACATTTTAATCAGACACTTTCAACGTCTGTACAATGTGTGTATTTCTTGTTATTGTTAATACACTTATATAATTACAATTAGTGCTTTGACCATTTCTATCAATTTTCCATTTGATAATTTAATCAATGAGTTCAACCGTATAAAAAATAATTGTTGGGATGCAGGAATTTAGTTAGGAAGTTCTTGGGAAATGGCCTTGTGCCATGTGAAATTCAAACCTAAATTAACCTTGCATAAGAGGCCCCAATAGTATGATCGATATAATTGTTAACGAAATTAGGATAAAGAACACAGTTCTTTAAAGGACAAGTGAATTCGTATATAATGTTAGTTCGTTGTAGTTTGAATCTCGCGAGTGAATTGTTGTTTCTGATGATGAAGTTAGCCGTTTTAAATTTAGTAGAATAGATGCTTAATATAATTTTTTGTTTAAATTGGCGGAAGTTGCGTATTTTCGAATGATGTTTCGGAGTGAAAATTCGGCCTGTTTATAATTGCCATAGTTTGGTTTTTGTAAAGATATTAATATTATTATTGTTATCATTGTAGCAAGAGGGGTCACCACTGTAGCTATATGGTCGATCGGACATGTCTGGTACAAAACCAATTCACAACATAGCTGACAATCCCCACAACTTAGTTTTTTTTTTCAGAGTTATCAGAAGGTTATCAGAAAATGGATTTGTGGAAAAATAAAAGTATACCGTTTGTATGTTTAAATAGAAATTTATTAATAGAAAAGAATAACATGAATTGGTAGAAGTTAATGTTCAATGTATTAAGAAGTTAAGGGTATCAAGAGTTTGTAGTAGTAACTTTTGTCGATGTAGGCAGGAACGTATGTATGTATGTATGTATGTATGTATGTATGTATGTATGAGCGTTATCGTTGGGTAGGAATGTCTTTGAAGTATTCGCTCAGTCTTAAAGGGTTCCGTTCAGTTATCAAGTATAAAAAAAGACAGACGGGTGAACGATAAAGTAGAAGGAGGTGAAAGAAAAAGAAGAGGTAATAATCGCGATCGCTTGACGTTTGTCGAGAGATCTGTTAATTACGCTCGTCATCTCTCTGGCGACAGGCGATCTTGCTCCGTCTTTTATTTCGTTTCTAGGGCTCGAAAAGGTCATTTGGAAATTCACTCCCGGACGTGATTTTGGCCTTTCCATTGGACAACGAATAAACTTCACGTTGCCTTGCGAAAAGGTCCGTGAAAAAATTTGTTTCTGATAATTGACGATTATTTGAATTTTGTTTGTAGATGATTCCTAGTTTTCTATATGTCGAAAAACATTTCGCATCGAGGTGCGAAATTGTACGAGTTTTGTTTTGGATTCGCTTTTGCGTGTGTGCGAAGCAAAGTTTGTAAATTCGAGTCTTTATTTTTTCCTTACAAAATCAATGAGTCAGTGTTTAGCATTTGAATTTTAAACCTAGATCTTGTTTTGTTCACTACATATAGGCCCTCGTTGTAATAACAGAGTGTAATTCTGTGCATTTTTTGTTGTTCTAGTAGTAAAAATATATGTTGTGTTTTTTCCATTTAATTGTTCTATCGGTGTTTTGTTTTAGTTATTTGTTTTTCATCATGAGCTCCATCGACATGAGATTGGGAATTGTTCAATTCCGGATTTCTTTCGACAAAATCTCTTGACTTTGTATTTTTAGAAATTTTTGCTGGTTTTAGTCTGTTAATGGAAACATTATTATGCACATTTTCAGATATTTTGATCGTAAAATATTTGTAATGTCGGCTTATTACTTGAAATGGGCCTATGTATGGCGCTTATAAAGGTTTTCGTTTTTCTGTTTTGTCCTCGTGTATTGAAATGTGTTTATATAATTGTTGTCAATTTCGTCGTTAAACGTCTTAGGTGAAATCTATAAAAGTGAGTAAATATGTTTAGTTTCTTCTCATATCGAAGGTCACATTATTAAAGTAACGTAAGAATACTGAGAAAATATAAAATGTTTTTCAAGACAACAAAATAAGGAATTTCTTCAGATTTTTAAATATTTGAAGTTGTCAGCAGCTTGTCCCAGGAAAAGTAATAAAGCATTAAGTATTCGTAGCTGAGTAGAGATTTTTTAAAAATTCCGCTGTTCACATTAGAGGCTGATAATGTATCGGCGTATAATTTGAAATTGGAATTATTCAAATACATGGGACTCTTGATATTCAGGAAAGAAAACGTGTATATTCAATGGTCGGACACGAAGTAGTTAGTCGTATTCAAAAGCGCAAAACAGGTTGACAGAGTTGGCTTCACATAAAGTTAAACAGTTGTATTCAATATGGATAAAAAGAGTGTATTTTGAGGTACTTAGATTTGGAGCTGTATTCGTTGAAATTTGTCCAGTTGCCATTAGAGATTGATATTGTATCAGCGTATAATCTGACAATAGGGTTTATTCAAACGTATTAGGCTCTGTTTTTCCTTTTTTCTTCTGTCCTTTCTTTCTTTTTCTTCTGTCTTTTTTCTTGCTCTGTAGACGGTAAGTCACCATTTTATGTAGTGATGCTTGAGTTTTCTGTGGCGTGGTCAATTTTTTGTGAGCGGAAGGTTGATTTGAGTGCTTTGGATGGTCACAATTATGTAGTTATCAGAATTCTTTTGTGATTTGCGGGGTTGTCATTTATGTAGAGATGAGTTTGCGTAGTCTTTGCGAAGTTACCGATGAAGTAGTAGTGAAATGATTGAAGAGATACTGTGAGTAGTTCTTGTCGGTAAAACATGATAGAGAAAGTTCGCTCATTTGTGTGTATAAATGTTGAACTGATTTGGGCAGGAGAAATGACATCCTTTTTGTAGAGTGTTAAATCAGTAAGTCGGTAAATTTTCAATGTAAATGTGTTGTAAGTGTTCAAAGAGTGATCTATTGCGTGTTGTTTTTTGTTTTTGTTTTTGTTTTTGGGCGTCGGTGTTCACCATTGTGGTAGGAGGGGTTCTTCCATTGCGTAGTCTTTTTAGACGCCAGGGTTCACCAGTGTGGCAAAAGGTGTCACCACTGAAGCTGTAGGGAAGCTCAGCCATGTCTGGTACAAGACCAATTCACAAAATAACCGACAATCCCCACAACTTAGGTTTTTCAGAATTATCAGAAGGTTATCAGGAACAGGATTTGTGGAAGAATAAAAGTATGTTTAAATAGAAATTTATTAATAGAAAAGAATAACATGAATTGGTAGAAGTTAATGTTTAATGAGAAACAGTATTAAGAAATTAAGAATATCAAGAGTTTGTAGTAGTAACTTCTGTGGATATAGGCAGGAACTTATGTATGTATGTATGTATGTATGTATGTATGTATGTATGAGCGTTATCGTTGGGTAGGAATGTCTTTGAAGTATTCGCTCAGTCTTAAAGGGTTCCGTTCAGTTATCAAGTATAAAAAAAGACAGACGGGTGAACGATAAAGTAGGAGGTGAAAGAAAAAGAAGAGGTAATAATCGCGATCGCTTGACGTTTGTCGAGAGATCTGTTAATTACGCTCGTCATCTTCTATCTGGTGACGGACGATCTTGCTCTGTCTTTTATTTCGCTTCTAGGGCTCGAAAAGGGTATTTGGGAATTCACTCTTGGATGTGATTCTAGCCTTTCCATTGGACGGCAAACAAACTTCGCGTCGGCTCGTGAAAAGGTCCGTGAAAAAATTTGTTTCTGATAACTGAAGATTATTTGAATTTTGTTTTTTAGATGTTTTCTGGTTTTCCATTGGTCGAAAAACATTTCGCATTGAAGTGTGAAATTTTACGAGTTTTGTTTTGGATTCGCTTTTGCGTGTGTGCTAAGCAAAGTTTGTAAATTCGAGTCTTTTTTCTTCCTAACAAATCAGTGTTTAGCATTTGCATTTTAAATCTAGATCTTGTTTTGTTTACTACATCATCATGTTTAATGTTGTTATTACTCAGGTTTGAAAGAAAAATTCAAATATGCTAGTCAACCAAATAATTTGGAGATCATTTGTTGACGAGTGTTTGTTTTCGAGTTATGGAGTTCTTTGAAGAATAGTGATCAAGAGGATGAATTATCATAGGCTCTCCGGAGAAAATTTTTAATGACGCTGATTTTATAGCTAAGAAGATATTGACTAATGAAATTAAGATGAAAGGAATTTTTACTTGTAGGTCTTTTATATAAAGTAATAAAAGTATTATTACAAGACTTCACGAGGACATCTAAAAACATTTTATGTTTGGTTAAACTCATATGTAAAATTGAGGACGAATGAAAAATTACATAACCATCACACCTTGTTTGTCATTTTTCAATGAAACTTGCGCATATAGCCTGTTGAGTTGGGATGATGCTTAGTGCCAAGATTGTAGTTTTTTTTAGTGGTTTACTGATAAAAAGATATTTTGGCAAGCAGATTTTTTGTCGTAAATTTCATATGGAGACGTCGATTATGTTTATTCGAATGACTTCATGCCAAATACAACCGAAGTCGTCACAACTTACTCCAGATAAGAAAGTTGAGAGAATAAACTGATTCGTTTGTATAAATAAAGGAAAAATATTTTTCGAGCAGCATAGCATCGAATTGCATGTATTAAATGCTCTAAGAGAAAGTGTAGTAAGAAGTTTTACAGAATTAAGAGTTCATTTGTTTTAGCAAAATTTGATTTGTACAGAAAAGGTAAGTCCATGTTTTGCTGTATCAACAAAGTAGTAGTAATGTCTTGTTCCTTTCTTTCTGTTGTGAATGGCGAGTAGGTGAAGATGGAGAAGGAGAGATAAAGAAAACAGTAAGAGAGAGAATGTGAGAGGGTGCGAATGTAGGTTGTCGGCGGCCTGATTATTTTCTTACTAGATTTTGTTCAGCATGGATTGTCTGGTGCTTCCCCGTCTTCTGTTTGTACCGGCTGGGAAACATGTACAAATAGCCAAATCGGATCCCGTAGTCAGCTTCCAATGTAAACTCATTTTTGAAGGCGGGAGGAAATACGACACCGGTCAATGAAAGTTCAATTTGTTGTTTTCTGCGAATCTCTCTCTTTTCATTGGTTAATAAATATTTTCACACTTGCTCGTGAAATTTGCCTTGATCTTTTTCTCTGTATGAAGGCAATCTTTTTTTTTATTTCGTACTCATCACACACATCGAGACAGAGCTAGAGATAGATCCGAAAACAATACAACACTATCAAAATACATATGAAACCAAAAAGAAAATAACATTACCACCAAAATTAAATGTGAATTCCTAAAAAGAGCACCCCACACAACAACAATAGCAGAAACTGCAAATTATGTTTGGAGGAAAAATAGCAAAAATCAATCTTAAAAACCAAAGTAAAATATTAAAATATTAATATATTAATATTAGAATATTATTGAAATAATGGTAAGTGTAGACATTCAAACAAAATATTTACTTTACTTCACAAATACCAACAAAATAAATAAATAAATAATACAAAACGCAAGCCCAAAACTATCACATATAAATATAAAACACTCAATCATGACAAAAAATAACAATAATATAATATAATAATAATAAAACAACTTCCAAACGAAAAAAATCACACAAAGCCCACAAATATAAATACATATATGAATGCAAACATTTAACTATGTCATAAAACTCTTTTAAGCTGTCACATATGCTATAACGGTAAAAACATAAACATAAAAACATAAAAATAATATGAATATGAAAAAAAATATATAAATATTCAATCACGACAAAAACAGAAAATAAATACATTGATATACATGGTGACCCTGCCTTGGAACTCACAGAAATTAATAACCGCATGAATAATTTCTTACTGTCGTTTCACTCTTGTATTCTCAACCATAGTCTTTAAGAAACATGTGAAATCTATTCTACGTGAATTTTAAACCAGACGAAAAATATGAGTTAAAATAAATTACTGTTCAACCCAAGAAATGAGATTGCGATCAAGACGATTACTCCAATGCATGCTGCACAAATTACACAAAAAACATATTCAGATTTAAAAAAAAGTCGACGCATTCTATGACGCCAGTAGAACCAAGGGAGTCGACTCTTAATCTACCAATATACAATCCTGCCAATGTACACACGTGGTTTTCTCAGCTAAATGCCATCTTTAGCTCCAAACGTATAACGTCGCAAACTTCCCGCTACGCATACGTCGTAGAAAAGCTCCCTATAGACGTTGCTTCAGAAGTAGCGGATCTGCTTGGGAACATGCCAGAGGATAAACCGTGTGATACGATTAAAAACACACTTATAAGGAGGATCGGCAAATCAGAGGGGAAAAAGCTACACGATCTTTTTAAGAATCTAACCCTAAGAAATTTAAAGCCGTCTCAACTACATACGGAGATGCAAACATTATTAGGCGAAAATACAATATCTGAAGTCATTTGGATATACAAACTAAATGCACACATGGGGTAGATCATGATAATGCCATTCAAAAATATTCCTTGCTATACAACGGAAACATTAACTTCAAAGAATATTATTCAAATCTGACTAACGAAATAGCCTAATTAAAATGCAGGTACAGGAATTGAGCGAAAAACGGGCACCAATTTTTTTCAAACACGTGGGCTTTCAAAGGACAGATTTTCGGGTGAATTTTCTCAAACATGAATGCATTCCAGAGAGAAGACATTTGATAAATGTTGGTACCAATCTAGATTTGGCGCGAGGGCTAGAAAATGCATAATAACTTGTTCATTCACCTTCTCTGTTAACAATCTTTGTCTTAAAGAAGCGGAATTCTATTTCATTGAAGTCCTAGAATTAGACTCAGATTGTAACGGAAAGAAAATGCATTATATTTTGTCCGGTTTGGCCCAGGTTCTGTTTGTAGTATTGTTGATATCGACGACGTTTAGAGGAATAAATAAGGAAATGAAGAATGATTTATAGTGGGGTGCTTATCTATTCTTTTTCTAGTTGTAGTGGGAGTCCGTTCTAGTGAAGGGTAATTGCATACTGTTGCAGGTTAACGGAATTTGGCCTTGTAGTAGATAGCCCACTATAAGTCATAAAATGATTATAAAATCTAGAAAAGCAATTTGAGTAGAAAAATAACATTTTTATATATACACATATCAATTAATGTTTTTACAATTAAAGTAATAACATGAATATAAGTCCAACGTAGGTTAAAATGTTCATGGCGAATAAGCTGAAAGAGATTTAAGGCTTAGGAATGTGAGTGCGTTGTAAGTAAGGAATATCTTTGATGCATTCGCTCCTTAGGTCAGTAAGTACTTTTGAGACAGGGAAGAAAGTAAGGAGAGGTGAAGGGAGGCGAACGTAGTAGCCGCGTGACTTGGTCAAGAGAGGTACTAATCACGCTCGTCTGTCCGTCGGTTTGTCTGTCCGGGTGCCTTCTGTCTCGGCTTTTTATATCTGCTTTTTGTATCAAAAGCAGCTCGTTTGGGATTTCACACTTGAATTTGATTCTGGGCTTCCCATTGGCTGGTAAATAAAATTCGCGTAGGCTCGCAAAATGGAAATGTGATATTTGATTAATTTTTATTCTCAACCGGAACATCTACACGAACCCGGATGAGCAATGACGACTTTTGGTCATTTGCCTTCTTGTGAGAGAGCAAACATCCGGTCCATCGCTTTTGCTCGGTCGGTATCACCACAGATTAAGCAACAACAGAATGAAGGGACAAACAAGTGTTTGAATAATAAAAACAAGTTTTTAATATACATAAAATTCCAACGAGTGATATTTGGTAGCCGGAAGGGAATGTATTCTGTGTTATACGGTGTGTGCAATACATATAAAGATATTAAACTTGTGTTTGAGATAAAGTAATATATACCATCCAAAAGATTATGGTTGTCAGTTTTATATGACCACCGAATATTCATTCAGATCCGATTGCAAACAAAACAACTGAACTACTACTGAATGTTCGTTCAAACCTAATTGTAAATAAAGCAATATTCTTACTTATATGAAATTTTCATCGTGCTTCAAGTGAAAAGATAAATATCTTTCTAGAGAGACGATTACTTCAAATAGAAGACAATATTGCCATTTGAAGTTACTGAAGCCGAAAGTCCGTATGTCTAATTTCTTTCTTTTTTTTTTTCCTTTTCTCTCACAAGGCAATTATTCATTCATCAATTATTCTTTTCTTTCGACTCTGTTCCATCTCTTTAGCAAGGCCCAAATTGTACGTTCGAACAGTTTGACCTCCTCTCCATTTCTCTCTTAAGTTTTGCGCCCTTTTTACGTGGGTAAAAGCGTCTCTGATTTCTAATCCATGGGTAATCGTGTTTTCCAAGAAAACAAAAAGGTCTCTATTTTCTAATTCACGGATGATCGTGTCGTGACTTCTTTGCCCTCTGTCAGTCAGTCCTCACCACTACCACCACTCAGCTTAATGTGGAAGGGTGGGTTCTTCCTTGCTTTATTTATCTCTACGTAACACTTTCATAGTTAATGAAAAAATCATTTTTTCTTTTTCCTTCATTTTTTTCAAAGATGGTTTGGTTATTACTAAATCCTACATAACGTATCTGCGGTCATATTTGACTTTCTTGATATGTGTATCATTTCTAATTTAAATTTATGTAGTAACAGGTTCCAGGATAAAAGACTGCGGCTTTTGTTCTTCATCCTATCTAGAAATACCAATTATGTTATGAAAGTACAATAGTTTTCTCTACTGCAGCGGATATATATATATATATATATATATATATATATATATATATATATATATATTAACATGTTTCAAGTTTTCAGTTAGAGGTAAAGTTTCTTTTTCAATAGTTGAATGTGCGTTTTGGTAACAATTTAATTTTCTGGAAAAATTGCTTACGGAGGTGTAGTATTCCTTGACTATCTTTCTGTAATAATACCGTTCCAATACCTGCGTCGCTGGCATCTATTACAAATTCAAATGGTTTATTAAAATCTGGGGCAAGTAATATTGGATCTGATATGGCCCGGAAAGGGATATGTATATCATTCGAGGTAGTTAAGCGGTTTAGGCAAATGTAACCGGGTAGCACAATCTAGTACGTAGACATAATGCATGGTACTCGTCGTATGCAGTATCCTGAGATGTAGGAGTAGTCAATAATCGTAGACCTATGGACGTAGATCTCTAGTCGAAGACCTGTAGACCTCTAGTGGTCGATCTCTGGATCTCTGGACATCCTCGCCTTAGTCTATATTTATGGCTGACACCAGCCAATCAGATTCCAGTGAGGGGGAACCAAGGTGTATACATATTCATTACTTATTCATGATATCAGGTTCCAAGCTTAACATCATCTTACTTAGATCAAGGCTAGTTGGCACTTAATCCTTCAGTTAAAATTATTTCTTCTCTTAAGAAGGTTGTTTAGCGGATTCACAGTTTCTGAAAATTCTTACAAAGCCTTCTATAGTACCTGGCAATACCTAGGAAGCGTCTTACTTCTATAGTATTCCGTGGGGGTTGGATAACTTCTTATCGTGTTCACTTTTAAACTTGGGGTGATATCTTCCTATATCCAATCAAATGTCTCAAATATTCAAAATTTGCTTGACAGAATTCGCTCAACCAAATTTATCTTCTTTAATGTGGCTGTATGGTTCTTTCAAGTGACATAAATTAAAACATCGTCTTAACAAATGTCGCTCGTGAGTTTTTCAATCCGAAGAGCATAATACAATATCAGTAACTGCCTTTTGATGTTACAAAATTGATATGGTCTTAGCCTCTTCTGTCAAAGTTGCAGCTCAATATCCCTTCAATAAATCACATTTACTGATATATTTTGCCATTCCTATTCGGTCTATACAGTCATCAATCCTTGGCATGGGATATACATCTGTTTTGGGGAGAGCGTTTACTCTTCTGTAATCTGTGCAGAATCTAATTGAACTATCTGGTTTGTCTACAAGCACACACAGTGAGGCCCATTCTCCGTGGCTATGCCCAATTAGGCCGTTTGCTAGCATATACTGAATTTCCTTTTCCATCAACTCTGCTCTCTGAGGGTTTATTCGGTATGGGTGTTGCTTTATGGGTGTCGCTTCACCCACATCGACGTTATGTTGATTGATAGTTGATTTCCTCGGAATGTCAGAGAATAATACCTCGTAGTTGCACATGAGAATCGCTATCTCTTCCTTCCCTTCTGTGTATAGGTGCTCTAATTTTACTTCTAATTTGTTCAGTATCTCTGAGTTCTTTAATCTAGGTAACAGGTTTTGGTTTATACCTAGGTTCTGTGTGCCGAATATATTTGCTGACTTTTCCGGTTAGCTGATTGTTACTGTTCCTTTTTTTTCTCTCTTTTAATCATATTAATATGGCAACATTGTGTTTCTCTTCGTCGGTCAGGATTTGAAACACTATAGCTTAAATTGTTAAATTTCCTTAAGATCCTATACGTACTTGAAATTTTGCTTGGAATGAGTGAGATGACAGGAGGTAGTACTAGTACTTTGTCCCCTATTTCGAACAGTCGTTTCACAGTTTTCCTGTCATAATGCTCTATCAAGTTTTCTTGAGCTGTCCACAAATTCTTCCTTGGTATTTTGTTTGCTTCCACAATCCTGTTTCTGAATTTTGATAGGTAGTCGGACAAATTTTCTGGATTGGGTGCATCTTGTATGTATTTCTTCTTACCAATTGCTGTGGTCCTCTCACTGAATGTTCAAATATCAGTTCAAATGGGCTAAACCAGAGTGATTCTTGTCTAGCTTTTCGCGCAGTGAATATTAAATGTTGCGAAGCTTCATCCATAGAGCAACTGATCATAGTTTTCATCCTAGTTTTGAGTGTGGAATGGAAACGTTCCAGTGCTCCATGTGTTTTGGGATGATAAGCACTCGATTGAATAGAGTTAATTCCTAACCACTTTATCGCCTGTTGAAACACTTTCCACTTAAAATTCGACACTTGGTCGGTTCGTAAATCTTTAGGTAACCGAAATTTGGCGAAAAAAGGATTCAGTGCCCCTACTAGTTTCTTGGCTAAAATATCTCGGAGGGGAATGGCTTCAGGGAATCTTGAAGTGGCATATAAGATAGTGAGTATATACTTATTTCCCTTTTTTTTTCTTCGGTAATAGTCAAACACAGTCTAATATGATTCGACTAAAGGGTTCTTCCAATGTGGTTATTGGTTGCAATGGTACCGCTGGTATTTTCACATTTGGCTTTCCTATTTGGCATGTGGGAGAGGTTTTACAAAACATGATGACATCTCGTCTTAATCCCGGCCAATAAAAGTGTTGTGATATCTTTTCAAATGATTTGATACATAGATGACCTCCTAATAGAAACTTGTATGCAGTTCTCAACATTGCAACTTGATATTTCTCGCGTAATATAATCTGTTCATGCATGGCTTCTTCATCCGGAATCTCTCATGGTTTTCATTCCTTTATAAGGATCCTGTTCATATATAATATTTTGGAAAGATTTCAATTTTATTTTCTCTTTTAGCTATCCTGAAATATTCTCGCAATTCAGAGTTATTTCTTTAATAAGACCTTCCTTTTCTATAGAACTTTCCAATACGGCGTCTCCCAATTTTTCCCACCATTTGCTTTCTTCCTCGTTTCTTATTCCTTATCTTACCTTCTAGATCGGGTTATAGCTCCTGTTGCTCCAATTATCTCTGTGTCTTCTCATGGGCTTCTTCATTGATTTGGCCACCTTATCTGTCTGTGGTCTCAGTATTTTTATCGCTTAGGATTGACCACTATAAATTCAGTTGGTTTTCTTTTCCTTTTCGAACGGCGTATTTCGGTAACCGTTAGAAAGGTTGTGTTACGGATATATAGATAGTAGCACACATCACTCTGAGTGGCTTGAAAACGCCGTTACTGATCCAGCAGGCATTCACGCCATGAACTTTGCTATTTCCCAATCCCTTACGCAAGTGGTGGACTTCCCCACTCGCTTCCCAAGCACTCCCTCGGGTCATTCCTCACTGCTAGATATATGTTTCACCTCTGCGCCTGACGCCTGTCAAGTCTCGCAGCTTTGCCCTCTCGGCAACTCCGACCACGCTGTAGTCTCTCTCAGTATTTCTTTCCAATCTCATTCCCTCAGGAGCCCCCTACCTATAGGACCTCCTACCTCTACCAAAAAGCTGACTGGGATGCCTTTCGCGATTTCCTCTGCGACGTCCCTTGGGGAAAAGTGTTCGACCTATCAGTTGATGGCTGTGCCTCTGAGGTCTCGTCATGGATGAAAGCTGGCATTGATGCCTTCATACCCACCAGGAAGTATTGCTTAAAACCTCATTCCTCTCCGTGGTTCTCTCCTGCTCAGCCGCCATTGCCCACAGGAACCATTACTTCCGTCTATTCAGTCAACTGATCACAATAGGCGCCTGTTCACATCTGCTCGCAATGAGTGCAAGAGAACCCTAAATGATGTCAAACAGTTGTTTGCTGAGAGAATGCGACAGCACATAGCTGACCGCAAGTTCGACTCCAAGGACTATTGGAGGATTTGTAAACGAGTGCTCAATAATAGGAAATCCTCAATACCTCCTTTAATCCATGGATTTGAGGTTCTCACGTCATCTGCGGACAAAGCTGAGTGCTTTGCCCACAGATTCTCATCCAACTCCACATTCGACTCGTCCGGAGCACACCCACCCGACTTCCCTATTAGAACTGAGGCCAAACTGCACGACGTATATATTACCCCGACAGTAGTATCCAGAGTAATTTCAAAACTCGACCTCCACAAAGCGTGTGGAGACGATGGAATCCCGGTGATAGTCCTTAAGAGGTGTGCTCCTGAACTTTCCCCTGTCCTCTCTAAACTATTTAACTACTGCCTTTCTGCTTCCTGCTTTCCTGCATGCTGGAAGTTCTCTTCAGTCGTTCCTGTATTTAAGAATTGTGGTGAACCCTCGGACCCATCCAACTATCGCCCTATCAGTCTTCTACCGATATTCGGGAAAGTATTCGAGGCTATAATCAATGCTGAAATAGTACATCATCTCACCGCCCACAAACTGTTCTCCGACAGGCAATATGGATTCCGCTTTGCCAGGTCCACGGCCGACCTGCTAACAACCGTAACGGAGTACATGCTCCATGCCCTTGATGAGTCTGACGAGGCTCGCGCGGTTGCTCTGGACATCTCCAAGGCTTTCGACAGGGTTTGGAACTCTGGCCTCCTATGCAAACTACGCGGTTATGGTATTACCGGTCGTCTGCTTGACCTAATCCAATCTTTCTTAAATAACCGCAAAATGAAGGTCGTTCTGAATGGGCGTGCCTCTTCGTCCTACAGTACGAATGCTGGTGTCCCACAGGGCTCTATCCTGGGCCCGACGCTCTTCCTTATTTTCATCAAGCCCCAAGTAGGCATCTACGCAGATGACACTACAATATATTCCGGCACCAGAAAGAAACCTGTCGTGGCGGACAGACATAATCTCGCTGCTGACCTTGAGCGGGATCTACACTCTGTGGTGAACTGGGGCAAGAAGTGGCTTGTCAACTTCAATTCATCTAAGGCCAAGCTGTTGTCTGTCAACCATTACAGGCAACCTCTCCTGCCTCCCATAAGCATGGACCAAGCGATTCTCCCGGAGAGTAATACACTACGCCTCCTCGGACTTACCCTGTCCTCAGACCTCAAATGGAACCACTATATTGAATCCATAGCCAAATCTACTGCTAAGAAGGTTGGGTCACTATGTCGATCCAGGATGTTTTTTCCACCTGAATCCATCCTGCATATATACAAGTCAAACATCCGTCCGTGCATGGAGTACTGCTGCCATTTATGGTCAGGTGCCCCTGCCGTTCTCCTCAGTGTTCTTGACAGGCTCCAAAGGAGAGTCTGTAATGTGATAGGTACTGATCTGGCGGCTCGACTGCAGCCACTTCCCCATCATCGAAATGTGGCATCCCTTTGTCTGTTCTATAAATACTTTCATGGCTTCTGCTCAGACGAACTTAAGTCACTGATGCCTCCTCAACAGGTGTTTACTCGTGCAACCAGACTGGCAACTGGGTCCCACCCATTCACAGTCAGGTTAGCCAAATGCAGACGACAATTCTACTTCTGCAGCTTCTTCTCTCGCACTTCCCGCCTGTGGAACTCGCTCCCATATTCTTGCTTTCCTGACGGCTACAACCTCCAGAAATTTAAATGCAAAGTCAATACTCATCTACTAACCACTGGACTCTAGCTCTCTCCCCACCCCCGTATAACCTTCCCTTTCTCTCCACCTATGTATCTGTCATCGCACCTGCTCTCAGCTTTCTATTGTTCCTTTCTAACTAGTTTGTACTCCTCACTCTTTTCTAATTAATCTTTTTACATTTATGTAGCCCCCTGCACATCAGTGGCGTGTCCGCCTTGCTCGGGGTGAAATGATTAAAAAAAAACAAAACAAAACACACACACACACACACACACACACGCACGCACGCACGCACGCACACACACACACACACACACACACACACACACACACACACACACACACACACACACTACGCATATGAGAATAGTCTTTGCGTAGTGACAAGGAGTCGATTACGTGAAGTGCTAGTTTTGGAATAGCAGGTTAAGGCTAGTTGACCCAGATAAAAGCCAGACAGGAAATAAACCAGACATGGAAGTCGATTGCAAGTCGTGGAAGCAGCAGGAGTTAAAATTCGTGCCAAAAGAAATCACGTGGGAAGAGAAACCCAAAGTAAAAATTTAATCAGTTGCTTGTTGGGTCTCGACAAAGCAAGTCATGTTTGCTGAATACTGATAAACGATGGAGGAAGGGAAAGGGCATTTTAAAAAAATAGCGTAAATTAGCTCATTTCATCTTAAGCAACTCCGGATAAAAAAAAGATCGAGTGTATAAATTTTTATTCGTCAAAACAAGGAAGAAAACGGAACTGTGCCGTGTATCGAGAAAGAAAGAAATATAACAACAAAGACGAAGAGAAGTTATATTAATATTTGTATGTTGATTCATACTTGTTGAAAAAAAGAAAGAGATAGCTACGAAGTTGACAGAAGTTGTAATGTAATTCGTACGCTGATTTCAGTTTATTCGAAAGAGAAAAAGAAAGCGAAGCCAAGTAATTTATCAAGAGAAGAAGAGAAAAGAAAGAGAGATAACGACGCAGAGAAGTCACCAGATAAAAGAAGCTACGTTGAAGATAAAGAAAACAAAATTATTTGCGTACAGAAAAGACGACGTCGATTGCAGAAAAGAATAAAGAAATGTGCGGCCATTTCAGAATAGCTGTGTGCTGAAAATATAATAATCAACTGAAAGATATAGATACAGTTGTAACTACATAAATTTCAAGTGTATAAAGAAAGAAGAGAAAGAAAGAAATGAAAAGAGACAGTGAAAGAAAGAGAGAAGAAACTGACACAAAGATAAGTTATCGAGTTATTAGACCCACGTTAGAACACGCATACACTTCCATGAATATTATGTTACTACACATACCACTTTTCTCCCATCTTATTGTATATTGATATCTTGCATTCGTAATCGCCTGTATTTTGTTCATATTTGCTGTTGTGTATTGTGATTTGATATTTCGACCATGTTGGGTATCCGAAAGTAATTTTGAGATTCAGGTCATTGGAAATTCTAATTCATATTTAGATTTCTTTTTTTCTATTTTTATTCATTAAAATTTTATATCAAAATTATATTGTCTCGACGTTCATCCTTGATTTGTTGTCAGTGCCCGTGTTGAATAACGAAGCAGACATGGAAAAAGATTGCCATTCGATTATCAATCGAACAGCAATCTTATTTTATTATTTTCTTATTTAAATCATTGTCCATTTGTCATGATTTGGGACAGATAACTAGTATCAGTCTATAGATATGAAAATGCAACATACCCGAATCGACATATAAACATTTTGATGGTTATTGTCGGAACAGGTATGTGACAGTTAGAATACCAAAAGCGTCGTATATTGTATCCATCGTAGTTTCGTCAGAAAACCCGGTATCCGCCTCGTCAGTTAGGCGTTTCCTAAGTTGATTTAGGTGTCTTTTATGTATGAATTGTGGACCCTTTATTATATAAAACATATTACCAATTCTTTTTTCTATCTTACCCATCTCCCAAAAAGATTTGTTAGCTTTAAAAATTTTGAAAATGCCTTTTCTCCTGTGTTATACCGTCTTGCAGGTACGATGCTTGTTCTTTTTGGCTTCGTCTGTTTTGGCAGTAGTTTGTCAAAAACAGATTGTATACGACGCGCGAGCATCATTTCTGATGGAGAATGTGAAGCTGGTGTCTTGTCATTCGATCGAATTTTTTCGTTGACACGTACTACATTTTAAAATTATAATTCAACAGTATTTCAACCCATCTCTAAAGTCTGTTGGCTGTGTGCGTAGGCAGACCTTTCTTTGATCCCAAAATGGTGAGTAATGGCTTATGGTCTGCCTTTAGAGTAAACCGTCGACCATAAATATAGCGGTGGAATGTCGAGACTGCGAATATAATCCCAAGTACTCCTTTTTCAATCTGCGAATAATTTTTTCTGCAGGAAGCAAAACTCTCGACGCATATGCTCTCGGTTTTAACAGTTCCATCAGTCATTTTGTGAAGAATGCATGCCCTTACGCCATACGAACTCGCATCGCTGGCAACAATGATTTCCAAATTCGAGTCGTAATGCGTCAGAAACAAGTCTGACATTTTCTGACATGAGTTTTCTTTATTTTTTTCAAATGCCTGTTGGCATTCTTCTGCCCAAATCCAGGGCTTGTCGTTTTTTCATAATTCATTAACGGGAGCATGCAAATTATGCATATTTGATATGAATGACTGGTAATAATTTGCTAGATCTCGAAAGCTCTGTAACTAAACGATGTTATTGGGCGCCGGCATGTCTTTAATCGCGGTATCCCGTTCAGAATTCGGCCTTCTTCCATCCTTGTTAATCATGTGTTCTAGGTATTTGATTTTTTCCACGAAAAAATCACTTTTGGTCTCTTTCATTTTGAAACAGTAGTCTTGGATATTATCAAAGACCTTGTGGACATGATCCTTATGTTCAACTACGCTTTAGTTTTTCATTAGAATATCATCTAAACAAGTGACAGCGAAGTCAAGTACGCCTAGCATGGTATCCTTGACTTGTTGAAATATTGCTGATGTTACCTTGGCTCCTAACTTGATCAAGTGCGGATTACTCTGAATTGTTCGGCCCTTCACAGCAGAACACTGCTCGGGTCCCAACAGAATCTCGGCAACTGACTGCAAAGGCTCCGTCAGGATCTTGGCCGAAATCTTTAATTCTGTGTTTAGCAGAGTTATGAGCCTGTAATCATCTAAGCCCTCCCTAACACCCTTGACATTTTTCAACAGCGTGATCACACCCCTGGAAATCCGGTCGGACACGGAACCCTACCGGAACCAGTTGTTGAACACCACCGTCAAAATCGGTACAAAGATGTGCGACAGCTTCAAGTAAAATTCATAGAGTAGACCATCAAGTCTCTGAAACTTGCCACTGCCGGCCTTCTTCAATGCCAAGTGAAATTCGCCCGCCGTGATCTCACCCTCGCAGCTAGCTGCTTCAGTCGGCCGAAGCCAAGGAAAGTCAGCTAAATAGCTGCGAAACTCCTCATCACAGAGAACAGGTTCATTGGTAAAGCGATTCTCGAAATGCCACGAAGCATCTCACATATCGTCGGTCAACCTCAGAGTACGCCCCTCCGGAGTCTTGACCTCTCGAATATATCGATCGGCTCGACGGATCTCTTCCTTGCGTAATTCAACGCCCATGCTCACGGCTTCGTTAGACATCTTGTTTAACCTATATCTAATTATCTGACCCTGGTAACGCTTTCTAGCCAAACGGCCCAAGTCCTACCTTCTTCTGCCCGGAAGAATCTATCTTTAAGCCTTAGCTAGTGCCAGTCGACGGCAATAGTCAGCGGTGAGGGAACTAATCCTATTCTTAAGCCTCTCCCACCACCTATTCCCGACAACCACCCCCACTAATTCCCACCGCACTAGTCTAGTTAGCTGTTGCCGGAAGTCCAGCTTGTCCAGTAAAGATACGTTGAATTTCTAGTGTCCAGCCAACCTACGCCTATCATCTAACGCCATCTAGGCACAAACGAGTTTGTTGTCCGAATTGCCTAACCAGTGGAACGTGGGACAATCTAGCAAATCTACATCGACCCTTTTCACTAACATTCTATCCAGATAGTTAACTACCTGGGTAGACGGCCAATTACGTGCCCGCGTCCACATTTCTCCCCCAGAGTGATCGACCCGGTATCTATCGAATTCACATACTGGACGGAAATCTACAGCAGACAGCGGACTGTCCCACACTGCCTGTACTGAAATCGGATGTAATTCGTCCGTCAGAGATAATCCCGCCCGATGTCCGTAGGGAATGTTAGCTTCGTAGACCTATACAAAGAGAGACGTAGAATAACCGGGACCCTCCCAGCACAGAGCTAAGACATCTTTTTGAGATCTTTAGTTTCTTTTTGGGATATTCTAATGGTGGGGAAAGCCTCGACAGCCCCCTGCAAAAAGCCCCAAACTTTTAGGTTGCCCCCGATATTTCTTACGAAATGTCAGTACCCCAGGGGCATTTGGGAAGTTTGTTGGATCCTCGATTGACTTTTCGTCAACCGACGACTATTTGAATAAAGGTTTTAGGAGGGTCTTCTTCTGTGAGAAAAGATCCCTCTCTAAGGCAGGTCTGTTTATCTTGTAGACATCGATGTTTCGATATGGATTTTCTCTTTTTTTCTTTTTTTTCTGGTTTGGGGAGGGTTTATCTACATTGGGGGAGGGTTGATCAGCTTTAGAGGAGGGTGTTTCTGATTGGGAGGAGAGTGTGGGGGAATGAGTAGAAATATCTTTTAGTGGGGAGGCAGATTAACACGTCCCCTTTATATAAAAGGTGCTTACAGGCGATGCAGAGGCGGACTGAGTCTTGGCGGAAACTATGACCCGTTCCGCCCTGCCGCATTCATCTACATTTTTCTCCCTCTGTTTCTGCACACATTATTATTCCTCCTTCCTTCCCCTTTTCAAGGACGACGATTGCGGGGGAGGCATTTCGTTGTATTCCATTTTCTGTTATTTTTCAAGTACTGGTTATTGTTGTTGTGCTTCTTTTTGAGTCTTCTTTTTCGCTGGTGAAGATACTTTTTGGGTTCGGGCATCCTGCTGAGGAGGAGAGGAAGCCACCTTCTTTCCCTTCCTGACCACCCCCGTCTATTTGCCTGGACTTGCATCCTGCCGAACCTTTTTTCTTCCTTGACTGTTTTATCCACCGGCGGTGTTGACAGTGGCACTTGTCTCACTGCTGGATTTCTTCCGGGGCACATTTTGGACAAGTACCCCGCCGCTCCACATGAGCAACAGTATGCTTTCCGGCCCTCCACAACCACAAATAGTTTCCAGCCCCGACAAAACAAAATGTCGGGGACTTTTAGAAAGTTTGACCGGTCCACCACCACATTCATGCAAACATCTTCTGTTGGGACACCCGCCTAACTCGTAACACGAGCCACCTCCTCTACAGATCAATATTGGGCAAAAAACTATCCTACATGATCACATGCGATCTACACCAGAACTCCGTATATTGTAGGGGCCTCGGTGATGCTTGGTAAATTGGCCTTGTGCCAAACACGTCCGAAGTCCCAACAATTTAAATATCAGAAGGTTGGATGTTGAAATGTGGAAGGATAAAATATTTCGTGTGTACATTAAAGTAAAGATTTATTAACAGAATAACAACATTGTAAGAAGACAAATATAAGAAAAATTTCGTTAACTGAACACTGTAATATAATTGTGAGAGGAAAAATGTTCATTGAGAAAATGAATGTAGTTTTGTAGTTAAAATTGTTCAAAGAGAAATTTAAGTATTTAAAATGTCCACAAAAGTTTAGAGTTCATGGTTGTGTAGTAGCAGAATGTAAAGTTTTATGTTCCTTCCTCCTTTTGGTAGGTTGGCGACAGAGTGAGAAAGAAGAAATAAAGAAATAGTACTTAGCGCAGACAGAGTGTCCTGTTGTTTTTGTTGTTGCTCTCTTTGCCGGTGTGGAGTGGAAATAAAGGAAAGGAAAATTGGAAGTAAAGGCGAGACGTGACCAAATCAGCTTGAAGTTTCTTCCTTACATTGTGGCGAAATGCTATCAGATACTGCTCCTATTCTGACCGATTTTGACCGTTCAGCGACGTGGTTTAAATAGTGAGGCTTCTCATGTTGCCGGCTCCAGCAGGTCTTTTTGCTTCTAGGTGTGAAACAACGTTTTATATAAAGTTTCTAGTTTTAATCCAATCAGGATCTAGAATTTTGCTTTTCACATTGACTTGTGAATTTTTCTTGGTCTGGGTTTTTCCAAAATGTTTTTAATCGCTTGAATCCACTTTTGCGAGTGTGCAATTTTTTTTTGTGTGTTTTAGTTGATGGATGATATAAGATTTGTACCTATAATATTAAGATCCTGGTTCGGCGGGTACCCATGTATTTGGTCTGAAACCGAATCCCTTTTGCTGTCAATGTGTTTCCAGCCAACTTTTTTTGTCTCCTGAACTTAAAAATACGTTCCACATCGCCCGGGGCCGTCTTGCCGTGATGACGTTTACCACTTCAGATATAACGATGAGTTCGTTTTCTTTTATGTATTCCTTGCACTTCTCCTGCATTTCCCAGATAAAGCAGGATCCTTTTTTAAAGGTGTTTTACTCCACACCGACGGAAAAGTTGTCACCGTTGGTGAAACAGTTGAAACAAATGACTGGAGAGATAGAGCCATAATGGCCTTCGCCTCCCCGCAACACACAATATTTTAAAATAAAAGTTCACAAGGAATCTGACGAACAAAGACGACGAATAAAAACAATATAACACAAAGTTCAAACAAAATTCACGTATTCACAAAAATTTTCAAGATCGCACACTGTCAATAACACGCTAAACCAAATGTGAATTGGCCAATACGGAAAACCAATTCACATCAAACTCCTATTTTTTAAAAGATGTCCGCAAATTGAGTATGTATTGTGGTTAAGATCATTTCCTGATTTTCAGTGGAACGTGCTGTTTGATTCTACTGTAAAGCCCTTGAGTGGTTCTGCCTATGTAACTGGTACCGCAGCCACAATTATATTCGTAAATTACGAATCAACTGTCTGAGCTAGAATCTGTTGTTCTTGCTCATGGCTTTGATTTTTATCTTCCATCTACCATGCCAGATAAGGCAAAGATCTTTTTTAAGTTTGAGGTGTTGTTTTAGTAACTTGTGAAACTTGTCCCTCTTTCTTCAGATGCTCATGGCAAACCGTAAAGCCAAACTAAATAGTTATGCTCACTTATTTTCTAGTAATTTTGTTACTACTTCTGAGTCAAATTGGAGAATTGAGCACAGACGTATCAGGTCTTTAAAAGAAAATTTAGTGATTTCTAGACCTGATAAAGGGTCTAGTGTAGTCTTAATAGATTACAGCGATTATGTTAATAAGATGTTATCAATTTTAAATGATGCATCAACATTTATAAAATTAGACCATGCAGAAAAATATGATGCAACCACTTCAATAGAAATAAAATTCCAGGAAAAAGGCTATTGAAGTAGATTAAAAGCGGAAATTTTTTATGAAATTAGACCTTCTGGCTCAATCATACCCCGCCTTTATGGACTTCTAAAAATACATAATGAAGATGTAGATTCACTTCTACATGCACGTACATACCTACATACATATCACCATGCACACACGTTCATATACATATACACACACACACACACTTACGTGAGGACCGCACGCAAAACTTTCTTTTTTCCCGCATTTATTAAGAAATATATAAACTGATTTCCACACGTGCTTAGCCAGTTGGAGGCTGTTTTTCGGAGCATAAGTCCGAATGTCGTTCGTCCCTTTCAACTCACATACTGAGCTAATTGCATTCAGCAATTAGCCACATAAAATGTTTCTCTCTATCTTATAAGTACATTTCAATACATGTATAATTATATTCACTGCTATTCAGTACAAACATATTATTTCCTTTTCAGGAACACTTCTAGCATGAATATTGAGACAATATCTTTAATATCTGAGAAAGAACTCTATTCACGACATCTTGCATTCGCGAATTATTCAGTTCTGTAACCTTACTTAATACAATGTTGTTATATTCGTTACATTGTGCTTTGGGTTATTTTATTTATAAATGTAGATGTTTGGACAACCAACCTACTTTTCACTGTTGAAATTACTACTCCGACGGTCAGTCTACTACATATTGGTACCCAATTTGTCCAGTCCACTACAAAGAGGTATCGTTATTATCATTGATAGGGTCTTCACAGCATAAGGTGGCGAAATAGCTTACTACATTGCTACAACCTGTTTTGCAGCACTACAGCTCATTTACCATAAAAGATTCATTTCACTTTGTTGAGCTTATCAAAGGTTGTCTATCTGGCAAGTTTATGTGTTCATTCGATGTATGTTCTTTATTTTCTTGTGCTCCCCTTATGGAAACAATAAATATTTGCACTGATTTTCTTTATCGCAATTCTTTGTTTCCTCCAGATGTTCCTGGGGAAACGTTCGTGGAATTAATGAAGTTTGTCACTACATCTGCTGAATTTAGTTTTGACAACATGATTCGTCCTTAATAAATCTGTGAAGAAGCTTGTTATAAGTGAAACATGTTAGATTAAAGACACTTTTCCTACTTGTTCTTTACACACACACACACACACACACACACACACACACATATATATATATATATATATATATATATATATATATATATATCAGGTTAGGTTAAGTTATTAAGTGAAGCCGTCAATTAATCTGACGTGTCTTAACCTCACGGTTACAAAGTAATTCATAGTTAGACAAAGTCGAATTAAGTTATATAAATATACTAGGTCTAAAGGATTCGCTGATAGATATGCATTATCCGACAGGATAATGCATATTTTTTTAACAAGATTTCTAGATTATTGAGGCCGGTAGATATAAATAAATATCCTGTTTAATTATATAAAAATCTACTTACATAGGAGTATCCATTAAAATAATATTTAAAAAATAAATTAAAAATGTATATATATGTATACGTTAATGTTTGTTTGGGTAGCCATCTTTTAAAAATATTTCGTTAAAAATGACTGACAAGGAAGATTTTCTTAAATTTTGACTTAATTTTTCTAGTATTCTTACATGTTTATTTTTTGTTGGATATAAGCACTGCAAAAATTTTCCATAATTATTGACTTTCCAAGCGCTTTCACGCAACTCACTAGCCATTCTCAAAGACGTTGTTTCTAATGTTGTTATTTTATCCTTGTTTAGACGTCAAGCAAGAACAAGAATGTTGTCGAAGAACTGGGTAGGAACAACTTCTTGTGCGACGAGCAGTTCGGGTTTATATAAGCCCTATCCACTGCTGACATTCTAGCATAGAGAATTAATGAAGCCCTTGACGACACACATACCACAAGGACTATAATATTAGAGATCTCGAAGGTTTTCGACAAGGTGTGGCACAAAGTTTTACTGCACAAGCTCTCCATTTGTATAATCACTGGAAGATTTTTCTTTATTATAAAATCCTTCCTAACAGATAAACCCCTGAAAGGTAGTTATTAACGGCCAATCGTTAGAGGCCTTTGTGGTTAATGCAGGCGTCCGCCAGGAGTCACTTCTCGGATCAACCTTTTTTCTGATTTACATAAATGATCTATCTAGTAATATACTCCGATCATTTGTAAACATCTATGCCGATGGTACGACGACAAACGGGCGCATCTCCAAAAGTCGTGACGATTAGAGACTGGCAGCTAATCTCTCTTCCGATTTAACACTAACTTGCCAGCGGAAGCAAAACTGGATGGTTACATTCCATCTATTTCAAACCAAACTGGTTACATTATATCATTGCTGATCCAACCCGGAATCCGCACCATTCACAGTGAACTAGAGGTGGTCCGTACCTTGAAGAAGGAAATTATTGGAAAGTAATTGAAACTTACCTGAAAGGAGCTGAATGTGTAATGCGTCTCATGCCAATGACATTTCCACTGAGCCTCTCTCCAGCATATGATTTCATTGAATTTAATGTCTTCCTCTAGAATTTATATTTAAATTAGTTTGGGGTCATCAAGAGAGAATGTGCACTGTTTCAAGACCTTCCTTTCAACAGTTTTACTTGCACACCGGTCCCCGTCACTGATGTGATGCCCCATTATAACGATATACTAGTGTGTTGTAGATAGACTAGTTCAAATGTCTAACGGCGAAATTAGATTTACGAAAAAAAAGGGAAACCTTGCGTTCTGAGAATGCAACGTGAATCTCATTATGCATTCACAATCAATCATGTCATGCCGTCATGTTCGCTGAAACGCTCTATGGAATATTTCTTTTGTTCCATATCCACATAGAACTATTTCCAGTTACTTCTATTAGGTGTTTTATACTTTTGGCTCCTTTACGCCCTTTGATTCCAATTTAGCCCAGAAATTGGTACAGAGTGCCTGCAACGAAACCCTTTGCTCCAATTTTCACTACTCTAATAGTTACATTATACCCTTCCTTTACCAGCTCTGATTTTAGATTTTTATATTTATTAGTTTAATGCTTTTATTACTTTATATTTGGAGTCATTCAACATCATTTGAAGTCTGATCTTTCCGAATTTATACTTCTTCACGGTTGATTTAAATGGCAATTTTAGCTTTGCTTGTCTGCAGTACAACGCAATATAAGACAAACCTGGAGGCAAACCCAACCATTTTCGGATATATTTGTTTATCTTTCTTACCATTGACTCAATTGTACTCATTTCAAATTCGTATACAAGTAGCATTGGAATGAGTACATGCTCTAAGCACCATACCATGTATTTTCCTTTTAGAGGACAACGATTTATCTTATGGAGATCTTGTAATGATCTGGATGTTTCTTTTACTTTGTTGGTATCTTTTAAGAATTAATCACACCACCGACTTAAACTTTTCACTGATTTTTCTGATATGGTAGGGATCCTTTGACCACCTACTACAAAATTTATGTTTTGATTTAATTTTCATTTCCTAAGAGAAAGATTTCTGGACTTGTTTGTTTTAAAAATTTCATTCTACGCCAACTTACCAGGTTGTCAATCAAGCTTACTTTGGATGTGAGGATTGTAGTGTCATCCATGAACGCCTTCACTGGTGACATTTGACAATCTCCACTAAGCTCAACAACATCAGCATTGTTGTTTGTCGCTTTGAGAATCAGCTGCATTGCTAGAACGAAAAGTATTGGTGACACTGTACATCCCATCGCAATTCCAACTTCAAGTCTACTTCACTTAGTCTTTTGTAGTGAAACGCACGAGGAAACCATTAAAATAAGTTCATAGCATACTAGATATTTCGTCAGTAATATGGTACATTTCTAATGATAATTGGATCATTTGGTGGGGTACTGATCCATAGGCATTAGCGAAATCGAACCAAATGACATCCAAATATTTTCTTTTAATTTTTTCTTTTTGAATAGCCTACCATGTCATGTTTTCATGCTATAAGCAACCAGCTATTCCTGGTACAGCACCATTCTGTAATGATGTATCGATATACTTGTTATCGAGAAGGTATTTGGTCAACCTCGATGCCAAAACTGCGAAAAATATCTTTACATCTACATTAAGAAGCGAAAATAACCGAAATTGTCTCATGTCCTTGGAATTCTTTTCTTTGGGTATGTAAATCCCATCAGCTATCAGCCACTGTTGGCTGATATGGTAATTTTTCCATGTTAACTTTAAGTTAGTATGTAACCATTTAAAAAGTGTAGAACATTTTTTGTATAGAAGGAAAGGTATTCCGTTAGGGCCAGATGAAGATTTATTCCTACATTTGTTATATGGTTAGGCTATCACAATGCATTTAGTAAAATAAAGGAGAGTAAAGAAGGTGTTGGGTATTACCTATTTATTATTAATTAATATTTCAAAATGAAAATCTCATCTTCAGAATGGTAGGATAGCTTGTTTTCCCGTTCATCCATTCGTGGACCGTGCCTTTCAAGGAATGGTCATCCTTTGCTGCTACAGCTGTCGTTAATTGTAGTGAGCGTGTGTGTGCCTGTAATTGTGTTTGAGCATGTATGTGTGTATGTGTTTATGGTATATATATATATATATATATATATATATATATATATATGTGTGTGTGTGTGTGTGTGTGTGTGTGTGTGTGTGTGTGTGATTGATAGTTGGCACCGGTTTATCTGTCTGCTTTAATTTAGGGTTTATATAAGTACGTGTTGACCACGTTGACCGATATTATGATTTGGCATTTTTGCACCTCTGCCAGACAGAGTGGCACGTTTTACGATTTGGTGTTATATGTATCTGCTTTAATTAGGGGCGTGTTTATTGCTACATTTTTTTGCCATCCTGTATTCGTTCACGTTTGTGAGTGTGCGTAAGTATGTCATGCGTGTGTGTGTTTATGTGCGTATACTTCTTGTATTTTTCCTCTGCGTTCAGTTTTTATATATATATACTTTTTCTCAGTATCATGTGTCCGAGTGTGTGTGTGTGTGTGTGTGTGTGTGTGTGCGTGCGTGCGTGTGTATATAGATACATGTGTGTGTGTGTGTGTGTGTGTGTGTGTGTGTTCCAGTGTGTAGTGTGTTGGAATGTATGTGAAATACATTTGTTGACTATGCGTCTTATTTCTTTGCGTGTGGGAAGTTTCACGTCAAACTTCACTTTAGAAACGGCTGGCCAAAATAAGTTGCTACTATGTTCTAGTGGAGTATATGGTCTGGAATCAAATTACATATCTCTTAAATGTTCCTCTAGAATATTTTTCTCTATTTTAAGCACACCTGATCTTGGTTGATCAAATATGTTCCTAGCATATTTGTAAGGTTCCTGGAAGAAACGCTCTTGGACTTTACTTCGTTTCACTCGTCTCTTCCTTAGATTTTCCGCTCGGCTAAGAGCATTGTGTTTCTCTTTAAGGACTTGCCAGATTTTAAACAAGCCTTCTTTCTCGTCAAAATTTGTGAAACAGATTTGCCGTTTTAGATTTCTTTTTTTTTTTAGGATCGTTCTCTTTCATTCATTTAACAAGATTGTTCTCAGGTAGCAGGTCATATGTGTAACGTATTAAAAACTCAACCTGAGTGAAGCCATCTGTCAAATGTCCTTCCAAGTAATATATTTCTGCAGAGCCTCCTCTCAATTTGTCCATTGGTTAAAACTGGTTACATTCTATCATCGCTGATCCAACTCCTAACCACTATCATTCTCAGTGAAAGGATGTTCCCTAGAGGTGGTTCCGTACTTTTATAAGATACTAGGCCTCAGACTCACCTGACCTCAAGTGAAATTCCACCGCTAAAGATGCCGGTAAAAGGATCAGCTCCCTATACCACTCTAGTAAGTACCTGACTGCTCAGGCTATCCTCTACCTTTATCAAAGCCAGATCAGGACAAAATAGAGTACTGTTGCCATATCAGAGCATTAGTTGCCCAGACCTTACATAGAAATTCGATAAAGTTTAAAAGCGTCTCTAAGGCATTGTTAGAGAAGAACACACTGTAACCGCTCTTTTACATGCGGGATGTAGCGAGTCTCTCACTGCTTTATAGCTAATACAATAGAAAGTGCTCGGACAAACTACATCACCTGGTTCTACCAGCTTTGACCTTCACGGCTAATAACATTCATGCAACTTATATACTAGCAAATCACCCACGCTCTCTCCGTATTCTATTGGCGAGAAGCAAGTTTCACTCAAACAGCTTCTTCCCACGAACCACGGCCCTAGGGGACAAACTTCTAAGAGGATGTTTCCCTGATCACAACAAGTCTTTCCCATTCAAGTCTAGAATCAACCGTTATTTTTTATCCATATAAACTACCCCTTATTGTAACTCTCTATCTTGAGTGGTTCCCGGTAAACCATACTGAAAAAAAAAAATAAAATAAATGAATAAAAAAAACATCAAGAAAAACGAAAACATAAAAACACACTAGTATTTTAATAAAAAACTTGTATTTTGTTACTATCACTGACAGAGTTGCATTCATCTGTCCTAAACGAAGTTTTTGAAATGTCAGACTGCGCAGCATTTCGTTGGGACAGAAACAAAGCCACTGGTAAGAGCGGATATCTAAGGAGTTCTGTATTCACATAACTAGTGTGCTGACAACGACATATGAAATAGTCATTGTTTCGTTGACTTGAAGTACCTAAGTGTTAAATGTAGGCATTTTATCTTCCTCGCGAGTTTCCCGTTGTAATAATTTCAGCTGTTTATGTACCACCAGACGCAAATGTTAACACTGGTCTAAGACTTTTACATAGTACACAGTGTCATTAATGAACAGCAGAACTATCCTGAAGTTGTTTCTATTACAGCGAGAGATTTTAATCAAGTTAATTTGAAAGCAGTTCTGCTAACATTCGGACAACACCTTTTGAGCTCTCTAATGAAAGCTTCTCTGTCCATGAATATGATGTGAGTTGTGTGTTTAGAGAGGTGAATCCAAAGGAAGCCTTTAATTTTTTTATTAATTTTCTTCACCCAGTGCAAGGTCAGTCAATGTAGACTGGATGAGGTTTTTGCAAAGGAAGGGAGAAAGAGGAAGTGCATATTATGAGGATATGTAGGATAGATAACGGTTGACTCTAGAAATCAAGTTTGTATTGGTTAGGGAGGCACCTTTCGAGAATCTGTTCGACAAAGTAACAGTTCTGGGTTATTAGTGGTCTGAGTAGAACTTACTTCTTACCAAAGGAACACAGAGTGAATAGAGATTATTTCCACCATGAACATAGTGCGTCCTGGCTGTGAAGATTTTTAGGTGATGTAAGTAAGGAATGTAACGCGTTAGAACATTTGCCGTAGTAACAGCGATAGAGTGGTCAAAGACTAGCAACTTTTTTTTTAGCGTGATATGGATTGCAGAGTGGAAAATAGTTAATCACCTACAAGGCAGTGTAATCGCTTATGAACTCTGTCAATGCCGTACAGCGATGACTGAACAGCACCGCTCAGATATGGTAGCAATATTCTATTCTTGGTTTGATATGACTCTTGCAAGCATAGAACATGTCAACAAAAGTTAGTTATCTTTCTGACCGATAGAAGGAACCAAAGATTCTTCCAGCATCTCTAGCGACGGCACGAATATATGAGTTTTATTTGACTTCTAAAATGAGCTTTAGGCCCAATAGGCGTTCGAAACAAAAAAAAAACCTTATTAGAGTATGCTCATTAGAATTAGAGCAAAATTGAGGGTCTGCGCGGAGGTGATAAAACGTTACTAGCTTTGTTTTGGAGGTATTGTATTATAGAAACCAGTTGTTATGTCGTGAGTAAGAATAAATAACTCAACAACAGGAATAGGTTAATTGTTGTATTCCGTGAAAATAGTATTTACAAAGGTTATTAGTATCCAATACAAGAATAAAGGTTAATCGTCTCAACCGTCGTAAGACGTAGTATGAGCAATGGGTACTTCCGGGTCGTCACCGGAAGTCTACGACTGACTTGTCGATACGGCTGCTCGGCACCCTCTCTTACGTAGATGCCACCATTACTTTACATAGTAATGGAATAGTCCATTATAGCCGAATAGGCGCGGGCGTCCCAACACCTCCTCCTAAGACTTTTGCTGTCAGTCATACTTTTTCCTTTTCGGATCCACTGTTAACTGGTGCGTCGCTTTCCTTTTTCTGGTGGATTTTCTACTATTTACTTCTTGCCCCTGAGGCATCTGTAGCTGAAATGTGTCATACAGATCTTCCACATTTTTGTCCCACCTTTGAGACGCGACAGTTGTTTCCTCCGAAAGTCTTTTCTTTATTTGATTCACATGACTTTTGTGTACAAATTTTGGCCCTTGAACCATATAAAGCATGTTTCCTACGCGTTCTTTTATTTTCCCTGGCATCCAGAAAGCAGTATTATTTTTGTAATTCCTGAAATAAACTTTTTCATTTATCAAGAATCTTCTTTGTTCGGTGTAATTCTATACACTTGCAAAAATAACTGCAAAGCCTTTTTCCTGGGTGTCCCTGTTACTTTTCTTAGTGCTCTTTTCAGGGTGTCCACGAACCTTTCCGCTAATCCGTTCGAACATGGGTGATAAGGTGGGGGTTTTTATGTGTTCCACCTGAAACGTTTCGCAAAACTCTTTGAAATCCTTCGACGTGAATTGCGTTCCGTTATCGGTCACAATTGTGTCCACGACACCAAATCTCGCAAATAGCCCGTGTAGTCTGCTTACAGTGTTTTCCGTCGTGGGTCGCTTCATTTGGAAAACCTCAGGCAACTTGCTATAGCTATCTACTATTATTAAATAATATATTTTTCCAACCGGACCGGCAAAATCAATATGTACTCTTGACCATGGTCTGTCTGTTTTAGGCCAGGGTTTCTGTAATACCTGCGGCGATTTCGCCGCAAGAGCGCAACCTTCACATTTACCAACCATGGACGCGATGTCTGAGTCCATGCCCGGCCAGTATACGTACGACCGCATCAGGCTCTTCATCCGGTTCACTCCTGGATGTCCCGTATGGAAGTCTTTTAGAATTCTCCTTTGTAATACCTTGGGTATCACCACTCTTTCACTATATAATAAGACATTGCCACAGATTGAGAATGTTTCTGAAATTCGTTGGTCCTTTTCCGTTAGCTTTGTTTTTACATCCTTGATGTATTCATCCTTTAATGCTTCCTTCTTGATGTCTGATAATGACACAGGTAATTCTCTGATAGTTTCCGTAAGCGTATTTTTTACTTCTACTTCAGATCTAAGTGCCGCTATTACCGTGTCCTCCAAAAGTTCGCTAGATTTTGGAATGAGCCTAGACAACTCATCTGCGTGCCCAATCTTGCCTGATGGTAGGTATTGTAAGCTGAAGTTGTAATTTAATAGTAAGGTACCCCATCTCAATAACCGGTTCGCAGTATACGTGGGGAGTCCTTTTTTGGAACCGTAAATGTTTAACAGCGGTTTATGATCCGTCTGAAGTGTAAAATGTCTCCCATGAATATATCTATGGAATTTGGTAACCGCGAAAATTATTGCCAATGCTTCCTTTTCAATTTGCGAATAGCTACGTTCAGCCGGCAGTAGTGATCTGATCGCATGTGCTATCGGCTTCATTTCTCCGTCCTTCCACCTATGTAAAATACATGCGCCAATCCCGTATGTGCTGGCGTCGCAAGCTATTACGATTTCTAACTTAGGATCGTAATGAGTCAAAAATAAATCTGATGTTAATTTATCTTTGATTTCTTCAAACGCTTGCTTGCATTCCTTTGACCAGCACCATACTTTGTCTTTTTTCAGTAATTCATTCAACGGCGCACGCAACTTATGTAGATTCGGGATGAAATCTTGATAATAGCTCACCAAACCCAAGAAGCTTTGTAGCGTTTTCACGTCTTTTGGTTCCGGCATGTTCCGAATCGCATAAGAGCGATTAGGATCTGGTTTTTTACCATCTTTATTCACAATATGGCCTAGGTATTTGATTTCTTTTAACAAAAAATCACATTTACTCTCCTTGACTTTAAACCCATAATTGCGTATTCTCTTGAATACTTCACGCAGATGATCTTTGTGTTCCTCGACCGTTACACTTTTGATTAAAATATCATCGAGGTATGCAATAGCGAAGTCTAGTCCAGCTAACATATTGTCCGTAGTCTGTTGGAAAACCGCTGGAGCCGTTTTTATCCCAAACGCCAACCGTTCGTATTTGTATAATCCCTTATGGGTATTTATACACAATAGCTTAGAACTTTCATTTTCAACCGGTATTTGAAGATATGCCTCATTGAGGTCGATCTTTGTGAAAAACTTCCCGCCATTTAGCCTAGAAAATACTTCCTCTGGGCTCGGTAGAGGATAATGGTAGTCCTCAATGGCGTTATTCAACCCAGTAGAAAAATCAGCGCATATCCGGACATCCCCCGACTTCTTTTTCACATAAACTGCTGGCGCGGCCCAGTCACTATATTCGATTTTTGACAATACGCCTAATTTCTCTAATCTCTCCAATTCAGCGTCAATTTTGTGATAGCCGCATAAGGCGCATTTCTTTTCTTCTTGAATACAGGTGTCATGTCTTCTTTTAATTTAATTCTTGCAGCCGTTTTAGTACACCTGCCTAATCCTTCTGCAAATACTTCGGGGAAATCTTTCTTTAACTCCGCCTTCAATACTTTTATATCGTCAGTCGTGTCTTCTTTTATATTCTTGCAATAAGCACTTATGGGCAGATCCCACAAATCAAACTCATTAATCCAATCTGTCCCAAACAAATTGTTTGTTCCATTCATGACGAACATTTTTAATTTTTTAGTTTGGTTATTAAAGTTGACATTGAGAATCAGTTCACCATCGAATTTGATTTTCTTTCCTGTAACTGTTTTCGCAACTTTATTCGCCTTCCTCAAGATTGGTTTATTCAGCTTTCGCCACGTTTTTGTGTTTATTATACTTATGTCAGATCCACTATCGAGCTGCATTTTTACTGTCTGTTTGAGTATTTTTACCTCTAAAAATTTCCTCATACCGTGATTTTGCTCATCCGATCTTGCTATTTTTACTTGCGTTTTAGTTCTAAATCTACATTTGGCCTTTTTATGACCTTGCCTGTTACAGTTTCTGCAAGTTTTACGTCTAAACGGGCAGTCGCTATACCAATGCCATTCACCACAGCCATAGCAAACTTTTGGAGGGGGTCTTTTTTCAAATTTTGTCCCCCCCACCATAGGCGAGTGATTCTTTTGTCTCGGAGACAGAGACCGAAAATGTGACTTCCGTTTTACTTTTTTAACGCTTGCTACTGCAGATACCTGAATTTTCTTGGCGTCTTCCTTTATGCTTACGCATTTTTGACAAAAATCCGCCAACTTTTGTAGTGAGATATCCTGCTCGCTTTCCAGCTCTGTTAAATTTCTCCTCCTCATTTCACTGTCTTTCCCCAACACCAGGCCTTGCACAAAAATTAGGCATTTAAAATTATCTGCTGATAGTTCCGAAAGCCTAAAATCTTCACAGTTTTTGTTGACAACCGAGGCGAACGTTGTATAGTCTTCGTCCTGGTTTTTTTGTAAATTTAAGCACTTCCACCTTTTGTGAAACAAGGAAAACTTTGGACTAAATAATTCCTTCAGCAGACCTACTGCTTCGTTAAATTCCAGGTCCCTTGTTTTTCTTGGTAGAATAAAATCTGTGAACTTATTGTGTTCATATGTCCCTAGTTTTCTGAGAAGTAGTCTAATCTTTTTGTCCGAAGACCAGGACTTGCAATCAATTTCATAGAAATCCTGGTACCGATGATAATACCTCTCGAATGTTTTATCCTCGTCCGGATTATATGTAAAACTTTCGATGGTTGACCAGATAGTATTTTGCGAAAAAGTACTATCGTCCGAGTTTTTATTTTTTTCGAGAATTGCTTCCTGTAAGAGCTCTTGCATTTCTACGCTCTTTTTTGCATTTTCTTCCTGCAATTTTTGTTGTTCTTCCTGAAATTTTTGTTGTTTTTTCTCACTATCCAACTGCATCTGTAACATTTTTTCTTGCAATTCCAATTGTTGTTTGCGGAATTTTTCTTCGCTTTCTATTTGCTTTTCGTCGTTTCTTTCTTGTATTTCTATTTGTAGTTTACGAAATCTTTCTTCGCTTTCTCTTTGTTGTTGCATCTGATATTTTATCAGTTCCAACATGGAAGCTTGAAATTGTTCCATTTTTTCTTTTTCCAGAGAACAAAACTCAATTATATATTTCTCTCTTTTCACAGAGGGGAGGGTCACAAATTTCAACCCAAAAGTTTTTCGCAACAACAGAAAAATAGCAAAATGTAACGTGCAATTTCTTCGCTGTGTATACGACTTTACCGCGTACTTTTGCATTTTTTTTCGTCGTAGTTACAAATTTTCCTGTGCTCCACGAGAGAAAAAAAAATTTCCCCGTTCGCTTACTAAAAATCAGTCTTTCCTCTGAGTAACAACTCTCGTTACCATTGTTCTGCTGTGGCACAAGTTTGTATTTTTTCAATACTTTTGATGTTTGAGTTCTTCTTCTACGTATGTCTTGCAAATCTTCTTCCACGTCAATTCGACAATCTTCTTCCACGTCTGTTCGACAATCTTCTTCCACGTCTGTTCGACAATCTTCGTCGCCACTGTTATGTCGTGAGTAAGAATAAATAACTCAATAACAGGAATAGGTTAATCGTTGTATTCCGTGAAAATAGTATTTACAAAGGTTATTAGTATCCAATACAAGAATAAAGGTTAATCGTCTCAACCGTCGTAAGACGTAGTATGAGCAATGGGTACTTCCGGGTCGTCACCGGAAGTCTACGACTGACTTGTCGATACGGCTGCTCGGCACCCTCTCTTACGTAGATGCCACCATTACTTTACATAGTAATGGAATAGTCCATTATAGCCGAATAGGCGCTTGCTTCCCAACACCAGTCTTTCCCCATTTGAACTGTGAGAGTCGGGTCAGAGGAGAGATCCTTTGCAAGGCACTGATCATCAAGATATTTGGTATCATTTGTATAGTTATCTACTACAGACTTGGTAGCATTAAGACATCAGCAGTGGATCCAAGGGAGCGAATGAATTATTGTTTGTCGCTTAAGAGGTCATTTTATTGAGATGCCTGGCGACTTTCGTCTTGATAAAATCTTCAAAATGTTTGCAAATGACATTAAGGAGGTTAATGGGAAGATATCGTGATGGGGGACAAGGGTTCACCTATATTAATATACACAGGGCATACACTAGACGCATTCCATTAGCTAGGGAAGCTAGACAGCGCTATAACTCCACCAAGAATTGAGACAGTTCTTCGCTAAGATTTTTAAGGGCAACTACAGAGATTTTATGCAGAACAGTAGCTTTTGTAGAGTCCAGGGTTTTGGTAAGTCTGGAAACCTCCTAGTCTGAGATATCACAAAGCTTGTGCTTTGTAAGATTGGAGAAGTCAGCAAACATATGGCTATTGGCGTCTAACGTGGAATTAGCGGCGAAATTCCTTGAAAAGAGGACAAGATGTTTTCAAGACCATTTGTAGTAGTAGTTACTGATAATCTGAATTTGCGATTGGCGCGATCCAAGCTTTTTAGCAACTACTTTCATTATGACTTGCCTGTGCATATCCACTCTTTGCATTTTTATGATGTTTTGTGCACTGATTGCAGGCGGTTGTGAATGAGGCAAGAATCTGCTACATCGAGCCATCTGATAAAAACAGGATAAAAAGTTTTCTGAAAGAATGTGCTAACCAACTCTTTAAGACCATTACGAAAATACTTGAACTGTCTTAGTCGAAATCTGCGATACAAATCTGATTGAAGTCAACTATCATCATCTTTCTGAGAAAAAGTAAAAGTTATTGGTGGTCCCATTGATCACACTTACACCAATTATCATGAATTGCTTTGATTGTTTCAGCGGCATATCAAGGCAAGTCTTCCGTCTACTTTTGATCAATACAAATTTTCAGGCAGAGCAAATAGATTGACTGAAGATGCCATTGCTACTAATTTTCATACTGCACTGACTCACCTAGATAAAAAAAGGGGGTTATGTTGACATTTTTTCTTTTTAACTTCAGTTCTGCCTTTAGCACGTTTATTCTAAACAAACTGGTCACAAAGCCCACACAACTAGGACTATGTCAACTCATTTATCGCTGGGTTCAGGACTTTCTGATAAATCGTCAACAAATTTTCCACTCTCATACTCTGCCCCACTGCCCCACAGGGAAGTATATTAAATCCTCTTGCGATTATATCCCTAACAACCCTACCAACACGATCATTAAGTTTGCGTACGAAACTGCTGTGTTTGAACTGATGTCGTTGGGTAATGAAACAGATTAATGGCGTGAAATATAATAAAATTGACTGCATGGATCTAGTAGGATAACCGTGCCTTAAACACCGTAAAGACAAAAGAGCTAGTAGTGAACTTTCGGGGAAATACCACAGAATTTGTGGTTATTCGTGGTGTCTGCGTGGGTAGGGTGATTAAAAATGTCTAGTTACACGCGTAGGATCTCTCCTGAAGTAGCAATTCCATCGCGAAAGTAAGGAAGGAGTGAAAAAATACTTTACAAAGGGAACTGCTGATGATCTTCTCCAGTTGCTCTATTGTTTGGTATGCTAAACCGTTGTTTGCTCAGTAGCGGTTAGGTAGGCCTTTCAGATGATTGTAAATGTTGTTCAGAAAATAATCGGCTGCTTGTTGCCCTCCTTTTTCTGATTCGCACTGTCACAGTAGAACAGAAAACATAATGTATGAAAATACGCATCCCGGATGCACCTTATTTGATTTAATACTGTGATGTTATGGACATTGCCAGCTTTCTTATATTTTTAAATTATAAAATTAAAAAAAGTAAAAGATTAATTAACAATTTTCGGACTTTTTTTTTAATAAATAAGAAAATAACACTTTTTTACCGGATATTTTTACATTATATCAATAAATGTAAGATTTTACGGATATTTTCTGCTGGCAAAGTACTAAATAGCACATTTAAATAGCAAAAGGATTTTAACAGAAGAAATCACAAAACATTCCGATTATTTCGTATGAAAAATCAAATAATAACAATTTATTTCCGTATATTTTGAATGGGTATACTTTAAATTAGATAAATAAATGTAAATAGAAAAGTATTAGAATTTTTCGTTAAATTAGGAAATAACACCATGCAACGGGGTATCGTCATTAGGTTAAATAAATCAACAAAATTACAACATTTTTGAATTTTGCTTATAATTTAGAAAATAGCAGTTATTTTACAGTGTATGTTTTCATAGGTTTATTTGTTTCTAAATAGATAAAAATATTTCAAATAAGAATTCTCTTGGTTAGTAATTACGGAATGGATTGTACGAAAAATTACCTCTTCATAACTTTAAACAGCATTATTCCTCAATATCCTGTTTATCCTTTGTTGATTTCTTTCTTCTGGGTCGTAAAAATAAGTTTGAAGACATAAAAACATGATACGGTTGCAATATTTCTTGAAGGAACCATTAATCTGTATACAACACCGTGGATCGTAAAAATTGCAAGAACTCGAGCAATTGTAGCATCATCCACTTTCATGCTACACATTGACATAGCGCTGTTGAGACGTTTAATATTTAGAATTAGTCGTATCATTAATAAATAGCTGACTGAGATCTTCAGGTATTTCTGGTATGTTAGGGATATCAATTAAACCAGATTTGAAACAAATTTCAAAATTGAGATTAGCTTGGGTTTCAGTTGTTTTTTTCGCCCATTAACATCAGAAAGCAGCACTATCGACACCGTACTTCTATTGTGCCACAACTGTGGCGGGGATCATTGACGCCCACTTGGAAAAGAGTGTCAATATGTTCTCTGTCGACATTTAAAAGATCTTCTCAGTCGATTTTGCTGTTCTAATCTGCGTGCATTAGCATGCTGATTTAAAATCCCCGCTCTTTCCAATAACAAATTCTCTCGAACTTGTATGATTCCTGCACGTCGGGATTGACTCAGGTTAGCCCGAGCTTCTCGTCGTCGAGTAGCATTTATTTATCTTACTGCTTATCGTTGTTCAATCTATTTCAGCGCTCCTGTTGACGAATTCTAGCAGCTTACCTGGTTGGCAATATTAACACTCATAATAGGAGTTCAGTATATAAAAAAAGAATAACGTGCACTTAATTAGTAGCTTCATATTTATTAGAGTGTAGTATAGCAATGTAAAGTAAAATATGTTCAGTTACGTTTTAAAATATTTACTATGAAGTGAATCGAAAAGTAAACAAGAGTTTTGTAAGCTTTTTATATGATGATAATGTTAATGTTCCATTTAAACTCGGCGATATCACATACACATTGATGAAAGGAATTAAACATTTATGCGATTATCTATAGAAAGAAGAACAAACATTTCATTTAGCACGCATTTATATACACAGATACACACAGAGACCCTCACGAACGTGCACACGCACAAATGTATGAAGCGGGTTTCAGAACATTCAAATATATATAATTAAATCGATATTATTTTATATAACTTCAGTAACAAGAATATTTTTTATGCTGAAGCACCAGCAAGATACTTTGAGGGAAGTTAATTTCTCAAGACGTTTATTTTACTCTAGCAGCGTTAAATATTTCTTAAACGAAACCGTTTGATTCTGTTTTGAAACTCAATTTCATTAATATACACTCAAGATATACAAGATTTTGGTGATTATATATTAATACTTCAAGCAAGTAATGGCGAGACAGTAAAACTTGAATTAGCTGCTCTGATACTCAACAGCAGTCAACTGAGATGAGTTAGAATTAAACAATTGTTGTAAATTTCTGAATATGCATTTACAGCTGTTGTGAATATGTCCTTATTTCTCAGAGTACCTGTAGTTTGATGAAAATCACTGTAAATATTTTACCAGTCACAGATTGAGGATTTCATAGGCCTTTTATAGATAATTTTAAGGAGCGAAAACTCATTTTGTTGGTGTTTGAAATGATAGTTTTCAATTTTTAAACCAGTTTTATGCTTCTTAGAATTGACAGAATACATTACAATGTTATATTTCTGAAGTAGCCAGCAAGAGATTTAACTCGTACTGGATTGCTCTGTGATGTCTGTTCTTCAATATGGCAATGAATGCTGGACAATCTTATCAAAGATGAAGAAAAAACTTGAAGCAGCTGAAATGTGGTTCTACAGAAGGATGTTGCGGATATCATGGATCGAGAATGTGAGCAATGATGAGTTTTTAGAAAGGATGGAAACGAAAAGGAAATTAATATTGAGCACCAGGAAAAGACAGCTGAAGTTCTTGGGACATGTAATGAGGAAGGAGGGCTTAGGGAATCTAATACTCACAGGTCAGATAGAGAGAAAGAGAGAGAGGGAAAGTAGCGGATAACATATTTTAAAGGTCTGAGCAGGCAGATGGCAGAGCGGGGTTTGGGCAAGGTAACAGGAGAAAGCGTGCTAAGAGATACCAGGGATAGGGAGATGTGGAAGGCCATGATTGCCTACGTCCAGAATGGACATGGCACATAGAAGAAGAAGAAGAAGAAGAAGAAGAAGAAGAAGAAGAAGAAGAAGAAGAAGAAGGGATATCAATTAAACCAGATTTGCAAAAAATTCTAAAATTGGGATTAGTTTGTGTTTCGCTTGTTTTTTCGCCTATGAACATCAGAGAATTGCGGAATCGTCACCGTACTTTCGTGGTGCCACAACTGTGACAGGAAACATTGACATCCACTTAGAGAAGAGCGTCAGTATTGTGTTGTCTGGCAACATTTTGAGATTTCAGTCGATTTTGGCGTTCTAATCTGATTGCATTAGCATACTGATCTAAAATCCCCGCTCTTCTTTCCTGTGACAAATTCTCTCGAACTTCACAATGTTGATGTGAATTATGTTGCATGATTTCTGCACATCGTGATTGACTCAAGTTAGTCGTCAATTAGCATTTAGATATCCTACAGCTTCTTATTGTAAATTGCTTAATCTTCTTTGTCATTCCTATTGACGAATTCTACCAGCTTTTCTTCTATGGCTGGCAACGTAAACACTCATAATGGGAGTTATATAATAACATAATAAAAAAAGAATAATGTGCGCTTAATCAGTGGCTTCATATTTATCAAACCAGAGCGTAGACTATATTTATGCTACTTATTATACTTTGTTTTTTTTTTTTTATTAAAATACACCTTAAAGTGCCGAATCCAAGTGCGTCGTCAGTGTTGTTGCTCCCATGTCATTAGAAGTTTCGGGTCTCAATAAACAACAGACTTCTTCGATGAGCGAGCCAACTGAATATGATCAGTATTCGGCTCGCACCCAGAAAGAAAAAAAAATTCTACTAGCTTTAGGACATGCATTATATAAGTTCCCCAGAAAAGGTAATTAATCAAGGCTTCACTTGGGCTATTCGATGTTATAGATTGAGTATGCTTGGTTGTACTGATATTCACGTGTTTTTTTGTAGTAGTTTTGGGCCACTCATTAGCTCTATTTATCCACAACCATCTGGTGGCCTTCTCGACGGATTCCAAGATCATTTGAATCTCCCGCCTTTTTTTTGTCCAGTTATCCCTAGGCTAGTAAGGGCTCGTATCATTGACTTTCCTGCGAACCCCTACAGCCGATCTCGACTGGGGAACAATGAGTACACCATCCTTTAGTTCTACACTCGTCTAAGAGCCCTTGGTATTTGATGTACTTCCTCTCAAATGCCTCTTGCATGTGCTCCTCCTATGGGACCGTTAACTCCAGCAAAATAATGGCGTCCGAATAAACGATTATGCCTGGACGAAGTTTAGAGGACGATATATGTGTGGGGAATTTTAATTGTTTCCCAAGATCGACTCGCATCTGCCAATCTGACGCGGACGGTAACAGGGAATGAGATCCTGCAACCTCCTTACTCGGCTTTGCATCTGCTTTAACGAAGCGGATCGCTCTTTTTTTCGGGATGATTTTATTGCGTTTATATTGAAAATTAGAAAATAGCACACTTTTACGGATCATTATATAAATTAGATCAATAAATGGAAATACCAAATATTTGGTAATTTCTTATAATAAATCAGATAATATTACTTTTTCATCGGCTAACAATTAAAATTAATGAATGTAGAGAAATACCAAATACTCGGAATTTTTATATCTAAAATTTTTTCTCATGTCAATTTAGAATATGTCCCGTTTTCTCTGTTGATTACTTAAATTAGATTCAGATATATTAATACTATTCATTTGAATATTTTCACATCGTGAATTAGACAATATCACTTTTAACTGTATATTATTTAAATCAGATGCATAAATAGAAATACAGTATATCAGACATTTTCTGACAGAAAATTAGAAACAGCGTATATTTATTGCTAAACTTTAATATTAAATCAATAAATAGAAGTGCCAAACATTTCTACTTTGACTTATATAAATTAGAAAATAGAACTTTTTAATAAATTAGATCAACAAATGAAATACAAAATATTCGGAACTTCTCATATTAAGTAACAAAAAGCACTTTCTTACCTGGTAATATTTAAATATGACAATAAATGAAATGAGAGTAAATTTGAAAATAGCGCCATTTTACTTGCTACAATTTCAATCAGATCAACATGCAGAAATATAAAATATTCGTACTTCTACTTATATCAAATTACAGGCTATTATTTATAGTGGTTCTGTAAATGGAAAAATTATATATTCGGACCATTTCTTAAGGCCAATAAATGGATATACAAAATATTCGGAACTTCTCTGATAATAAATTATAAATTGACACATTTTTAACTGTTAGCAGTTAAATTAGATCAATTTATAGAAAAGGATGTGTATTGTGGTATATTGATCGGAACGAAAAATCGAAAATCCGATTTAGAATTCCAGTTGAATTTGTTGCATTCACTTACGAGCAAATACTCTTGGGAAAGGTATTAATCCGTCTCCTTTCTCTCCAGCTATGGTTCAAATAACAGGACAGATTTGGTTCTACAGAGATAGTCGGCCCTTAGTCTACCGCAGAAAGTTATGGCAACATACTGCGGAAAAAACTTCTGCCCAGTAAGTGATGTCTCGAAAGAGACATGATCGCTCAAGCGTATATCACATATGGCATTTAACTGACAGATACAAAAATACAAAATATTCGGACTTTTCTTTTAATAAATTAGAAAAAAACATTTTTTATAGGATATTATTTAAATAAGATCAATACGTGAAAATAGAAAATATTTCGACATTTTTCATAATAAATTAGAAAAAAAACTCTTTTTAAAATGGCTAACTTTGATCAGTGAATAGAAAAACAAAACATAACAGACATATTTTTATAGTGAATTAAAAAAAAAATATTTTACCCGATTTTATTTAAATTAGACCAATAAATGGAAATACAAAATATTCTAACCATATAGTAAATTACAAAATTGGCCTGGTATATAAATGTTGTTGAAGATGACCGCTCTTAACTGAAGCGTTTAAATATGGACTCTATCATTGCCTATGAGAATAGCTGCAAAGATTATCGCACTATCTACGATATTCACTAGTATTGTAATATTAATCCACGTGGTTAACCATTTCATTCAATAATCTTGTGTTCTAGAGTTTTCCTGTGAAATTTTGACCCGAACTACGAGTTGATACGAATTTTATGACAGTGGCAACGAGGATTCGAAATTGACGTTTTGGCAAAATAACTATTTTGGCTTAGTAAACCAAGGATATGGAGGGCATGCCAATTGTATTAAAACAGCCATTGGAATAACAGCAACAAAAATATCAATACAAATATTAGAACCTTAAACAATGATGTTTGAAGCTATATCGAAAAATATCAAATGAAACTTGTTATATAGTTTCAATTACACCTAATGTGGTTGCAAAATCCACTAGCAAATAACCCTGAAGAAAGGGATTTTGTACAAATGCAAACAGTGCGACCAAGGCCAAAGAAAAATAAGATGAGAAAAAAAATGACTGCACCTCAACCATGTTATTGTTGCTGAGGTCTTTATTTTAAATGTCCAATCAAAAATAAAAAGTGTTTCTAATTTAAAAAAATGTGTCATAAAAAGAGTCATTGCAAATAAAAGCAAAAGACTATTTAAAAAAGTGCAATGTGGAATTGGTCCTATCAATGCCAAAAGGTTTTGAAGACAAATAACATGTTAACATTTGCATTATCTTTAACGCATTTCAATCCTACTTTAAAATTAATTGTAACATCAAAAGCTAGCCGTTTATTGCCATAAATTCAAGGATAGTAAAATAAAACCAGTTGCCCATGCATCTAGGACGCAAATAACGGCTGAAAAAATTAAGTTCAAATCGAAAAAGAAGTACTATCTATTATTTTCCAGTGAAATATTTCACAAGATGATACATGAAAGAAAATTTATTCTGCAAACCGATCACCGTCCATTATTAACTATTTATGGTTCTAAAAAGGGATTTCGACATATACTGTCAACAAGATGCATAGTTACAAAACAATTTTACTAAACTATAAATGGAATATTGAGTATTTAACATTTAAGAAATTGGAACATGCAGATGGGTTGTTCAGATTAACCCCCAAATTTAAATAACCTTTTGCGGAAACGATGATCGCTTCTCTAATTTCGAGAAATGAGATAAAATTATGTTGCGTAAGATAATAAGGGAACTACTTGTGACTTTGAACGAAATGAAAATACAATCCATGAAGGATGACTACATTTAGAAAATGATTAATGGCGTAAATGTGAAAAATTTCCCAAAAGAACAAAATATACTAGGTATTACTAAAATACTAAAGTATTTCACGATTTGTGACAAAGTACTGATGTACACGGAAATAGTACTAATTCCTGCTCCCTTGCAAAAAAAAAAAAAAAAAAAAAGAAAAAAAAAAGAAGAATTTTAAAGCAATTTCATGTAGGACATTCTGAGCTGCCAAGAATAAAATCCGTATAAGAAGTTATGTATAAAATGGATCAGGGTATTCGAACTTTGGTTAAGTCCTGTAGAGTTTGTGCTCTAGCAGCTAAGTTATTAACTGTAAATTATCAACCTTAATAAACTTGGTTTAGGTTGCATGTTGATTACGCGGGACACTTAAATGATGCGTATTACGTGATTGTCGTCGACGGTCTTTCCACAATGGCCTTTAAAATTTAAGTGTAGAACAAGTGTTAATTTTTTTTCATGAACTGTTTTTGAGATTTGAAGTCTCAGATATAATAGTGTCTAATAATGGCATACAATTTACTTTGAGTAAATTCCAAAATTTTTGTAGATACTATGCAGGGGAATATATAACAACGCTGCCATAATACCCAAGGTCAAATGATCAAGATAAACGTTTTGTTAATACGTTCAACAGGGCGTTAAAAATAAAACGAGAAGACCGAAAAAGTAATGCTCTAACAGTTTTGATGAATGTATTGACTCAACTTAAGCACAATATTGCATTGAGGATGTCACCAGCGAACTAATGTTTTGCAGAAAAAGGAAATCGGTGTTTGACAAATTACTAGTAGGAAGAAAAAGAAAATGTTGGCAAAGTATAAAATCAACTATAAAATATTTCAAAGCTGGAGATGAGATCTTCAGGACTTAAGGCTGGAAAGGAACGTTGGGAAGGTGGCGAAATAATACATCCCGTTGTCATAATAATGTACATAGTACATAGTCAAAATTAGCATCATAAAAAGCATTTAAATCAATGAAAACCAATGTATGCTAAGAAAAAAAAAAACAAAAAAACAAAAAACAAAAAAAAAAAACAGTAACAAAGAGATTTGCATACTGAAGTTCTGCACTATATTTTTGACCTGTCAACTCCAGTTATATCTACCACAAAATGCAGTGTTAGTAAAAGAAAAATAAATCCCATAAGAAAACATACGTATTTTAAAGAAAATGCGTATCTTAAAAAAGAGGTGTTGTGCAAAAAGTCGACCGCTCTTCTTTCAACCGAAATATTGAAAATGAGACTCTTCCATTGACTATGAAAGAAGTGGCAATCGGGACACAAGGAGATGTGCAGGAGTCGCAAAGAATGTCTCACTAACTACGATATTCATTAGTATTCTAATATCAATCCAGGGGATTAGACAGTTCTTTCACTACACGTTTCTAATAATAAATTAGAAAATAGCGCAACTTATGGGATAGTATTTAAATTAGATAAAGAAATGGAAATAAAATATATTCGTATTTTTTACAGCAGTTTCTTTTAACCATTTATTGTTTTTTTTAAATCTTCTATTATGTAAATTAGATCCATAAATGGGAAAACAAAATATTCGGAATTTTTCTTATAGCAAATTAGAAAATTGGATATAACGGATTGAATTATATCGAAATACAAAATATTTTAACATTTTTTTATCGAAAATTAGAGAATAGGACATTTGATGGGCTATTATTTAAAGTCAATAAATGTAAATACAAATTATACTGAGTTTTCCTCATAGCAAATTAAAAAATAGGACATTTTACGGATTATTATTTAAATTAGGTCAATAAATACAAGTACAGTATATTCGCACATTTTCTTAGAGTAAATAAGAAACCAGCATTTTTTATGGGCAATTATATAAATTAGATCATTAGAGATTTCGTCCGTGACGACTACAGGATCATATACACAGGCGGTAAAAATAATAAAAGGAGTCGGCTTGATACAAAACAGAGACATGAAGAATTGCATATTGGGGTGCTGCCAGTTATCCCAAAGTCATTTTGGTCGAACTGAAAGGAAAGCCATTCAACATTGCGATTATAATAGTGTATGCATCGACAATACAAATCAATGAGGAGTAAATAGAATCTTTCTATTACATAATGGACAACACCAAGGCTCAGTGTAAAACAAAAGAAATTAGAATTACCATGTGATATCTGAATGCCAAAGTAGGTAAGAAGAGAGAAGGGGTAACAATTGGCAACTTCGGATTAGGAAACTGCAATGATAGAAGAGAAAAATGGGTCCAATTGTGCACGGCGAACAACCAGGTAATACCAAACACCTGGTTTCAAGAACATCTAAGAGGATTATAGACACGGAGAAACCATGGTGTGTCACGAAAACCCAAATAGACTACATAAATATAAAAAGGAGATTCAGGAATGCAGTTGTTCATTGTAAAACTTATCCAAGTGCCGACTGTGGAAGCGACCACCTCTCAGTTATATCCAAACTAAGGATGAAACTTCGGAAAATGAAGATGCCTATTTCAGCACCCAGATAACAATACAACCGACTCAAGAATAACCTCAACCTGCAGGAAAAGTACACGGACAGTTTGAAAAAAATATACGAGGGTCAAATTGGAAACTCGAAATGAGACGCACTAAAGAAAGCATTAGTGACATCGACAAACGATATCTTCCTAAAGGAGAACAGACGTAGAAAGAAAAATGAGTGGATCGCAATCTGAACAATATAAGATGCGCAGATGGTACAGTACTGATAACAGACACGGAAAGTCAAATACAAGACCTTCTACAGGAAGTAGTTAAAGAAAGATGAAAGAAAGGGCTACATATAACGTACAAGAAAATTGAATGCATGGTAATCAGTAAAAAGAGGAGCCTAAAATATCAAATATAAGTCGGGAATATTATAATCAAGCAAATACAGAAATTAAGATAACTGGAAAATGTTTTAACAGAGCACGGAACACTGAGACCCGAAGGCAAATTGGCATAGTCAATGGTGAATCACAGAAGCCGAGTAAAGTATTGAGAAACAGGAAAGTTTTGTTATGTGATGTCTATCCTTCAATACGACAGAGAATGTTGGATTATCTTATCAAAGACAAAGGAAATACTTGAAACAACTGAAATGTGGTTCCACAGAAGGGTGCTGAGGATACCATGGACGAAAGATGCGAGAAACGATGAGGTTTTGGAGAGGATGGTCATGAAAAGGAAGCTGGTACTTAACATTAGGAAAAGACAGCTGAAGTTTTTGGGATATCTAATGAGGAAAGAAAGCCTAGAGATCTGATGCTCACGGTGTGGATATAGGAAAGGAAAGACAACGGAAAGAAATGTGTGATATACTTGATGGACGAGCAGATGGATAGCGGACTGATGTGGGATAACAAGAGAATGGGTGTTAAAAGCTACAAGAATAAGTGAAAATGGAAATACAATATATTCAGATATTTTCTCATAAAATTAGAAAATAGAACTTTTTACACGTTATCGAAATACAAAATATTCAGACAATTTCTTATAATCAATTAGAAAAATAGAACTTCTTATATGCTATGATTTAAATTAGCTCAATATATAGCATTAGAAAATGTTCGGACGTTTCTTCTGATAAATTAGAAAATAGCATTTGTTACTGATTATAATTTAAATTAGTTCCATAAATGCAAATATATAGTAAGTTAGAAAGAGAATATACTTCACCTGATATCATTTTAATTAGATTAAAAAATGAAAATGAAAAATATTCGGATATTTTTCTATAATAAATATTTTTCCAATAGTAAATTAAAAAACAGCAATTTTTAAGGGCTATTATACAAATTAGATCAATAGATATTAGGATATTCTTCATAGTAAATTTGAAAATAACACTATTTTTACAGGCTATTATTTAAATTCGATTAATAAATGAAAATACGTAATATTGGACGCTTTTCACGTAGAAATTTTAAAAATAGCACTTTTTTATTAGATCAATAAATAGAAATAAAAATATTTGGAAATTTAATTATAGTAAATTAGAAAAAAGCATCGTTTTCTGCTTATTATTTTGTTTGATTATATCAACAAGTGGAAAAATAAAATATTTGGACCATTTAAAAATTAGAAAATATGAGTTTTACATGCTATTATTTAATTATGATCAATAAACGGATAAAACTTATGCTCCCTTTCTTATAAGAAAGAAGAAAATTACATATTTTTACTGGATAGTGGTTGTATAGAAATTTAAAATTATTCCGACTTTTACTGAAAGTAAATTAGGAAATAGTTCATTTTGTAGGATGCTATTTTAATTAGCTCAATTAGTAAAAATACAGTATATTCGCACTTTTTCTTGTATTTAATAAACTGCATTTTTTACTGATTATTAATTAAATTCCAGTTGAATTTATTTCATTCACCTGCGCGCAAATACCCTTAAACTAATCTCGACCCTTCTATCCCCTCTTCTGCGTTTTACGTTCCTGGTTACCTTCCCCTCTTCAGGAAGCACTCCAATGTCCATATGCATGAGCTTGGTGTTTATGTCAGTGAACACCTCCTCTAGCTAGGGTGATCTCTCTTGAATCCCTAGACCATTCTTTCATGTGCTTCCATCTCTCACTTCTAAGCTCGGTTAGCTATCTTTTCTTTCTCTATCGCTCCATCTCATCCTATGGCTGTTCAGTACTTGATAACATCTCTACTAATATCGATAAGGCTATTTCTTCTCATCCATCTGCCTATATATTTGTGTTTGGTGACTTTAACGCCCACCACTAGAAAACTCTGTCACCGATTTTGCTGGTGTCAACACCATGAATCTTTTAATCAACCAGTCTCTTACACAAGTGGTGGAGTTCCCCACGCGTTTCTTCAATAACCCTAATGGAAGGAACTCACTGCTAGACCTCTGCTTCACCTCCATCCCAGACTCTTGCAATGTCAAGCAGCTCTGCCCTCTCGGAAACTCTAACCATGCTGTAGTTTCAGTTAACATCTACTTCCACTCCCACGCCACCCAAGAAACTCAGACCAGCAGAATATCCTACTGCTACCAAAGAGCAGACTGGGACTCGTTCTGCGACTTCCTGTGCAACGTCCCGTGGAACAATGTTTTTAGTCTTCCCGTTGAAGACTGTGCATCCGAGGTCTCCTCTTGGATTAAGGCTGGCATCGATGCATTCATCCCAGTCAGCTTAAATCAGCTTAAATCTCATTCGTCCCCCTGGTTCAAGCCCGCTTGCTCGGCCGCCATTGCTCACCGGAATCACTTCTTCCGTCTTTACAGAAGACTCGCGTCGGACCATAACAGGCGCCTTTTCGCCTTCGCACGTAATAAGTGCAAAAAGTTACTCAATGAAGCTAAGATGTTGTTTGCTGCCAGAATGAAGCAACGCATAGCATCATGTAAGTTCGGCGCCAAAGACTACTGGCGACTCTGTAAAAGTTTGCTTAACAATAGTAAAACCTCAATACCCACCTCTAATCAATGAATTTGAGGTACTCACCTCTTCAGCGGACAAGGCTGAATGCTTTGATCGCAGATTCTCCATTAATTCGTACTGGATTCGTCTGGAGTATCTATACCTAACTTCCCACCTAGAACTGTGGCCCAACTGAATGACGTCCACATTACCCCCTTGCTGGTCTCTAGCATAATTTCTAAGCTTGAACCTCAGAAAGCGAGCAGAGGGGACGGAATCCCAATCATTGTCTTGAAGAAATGTTCCCCTGAACTCTCATCTGTCCTCTCTAAGCTCTACAACTACTGCCTATCTGCTTCCTGCTTTCCTGCTTGTTGGAAATCTTCTGTAGTTCCTATATTTAAGAATAATGGAGAACACTCGGATCTCGCTAATTACCGCCCTATCAGTCTTCTACCGATCTTTGGCAAAGTGTTCGAAGCCATTATCAACGCCGAGGTGGTTCAGCATCTCACAGCCCACAGACTCCTCTTGGACAAACAATATGGTTTCCGCTTCACCAGGTCTACTGCTGATATGCTCACCGAACTTGAGAAGGACCTCCAATCGGTGATGAACTGGGGAAAGAAATGGCACGTAAATTTTAATGCTTCCAAAACGAATCTGCTATCTATTAACCATCATAGACAATCGATCCTACCCACCCCATTAGCACGGAACAGGCTAGCCTCCCTGAGAGTAAAACACTACGCCTCCTTGGCCTCACACTCTCAGCGGACCTCAAGTGGAATGACTATATCGAATTCATTACTAAATCCGCTGCCAAGAAGATCGGTTCACTGTGCAAGGCCAGGAGGTTTTTCCCGTCTGAGTCCATCCTACACATATATAAATCTACCATCCGCCTGTGTATTGAATACTACTGCCACATCTGGCCGGGTGCCCCTGCTATTCACCTCGGGGTTCTTGACAAAATCAAACGGAGAATCTGCAATGTGATCGATACCGACTTAGAAGCTCGGCTACAGTCGCTCTCTTACCGGCGGGACGTGGCTTGCCTGTGCCTATAAATACTTTCACGGCTTCTGCTCCGATGAACTTAGATCACTGGTTCTCCCTAGGTATGAATTTACACGAGATACTAGATTAGCAACTAGGTCCCACCCTTCTACAGTGAAACCGATAAAATGTAACCACAATTTCTTCTCTAACAGCTTTTTTCACGCACTTCCCACCTGTGAAATTCCCTTCGATATACTTGCTTCTCCGACAGCTACAATCTCCAAGAATTTAAATGTAAGGTCAATAGACATCTCCTATCACACTAACTCGCATCCATTCTCACAAGCTCGTTTTCCATCTACTCTACCCACATCCTCGGTATTTTCATCCGTCTATTACCCGCCTCCTGACATTTCTGATAACTAACCCCTCTTTCTCATCAATTTCCCCTATGTAACTCCCTGCGCAACAGTGGCAGTAGAATACCTTGCTTGGAGTGAGATGATTAAAAAAAGACAAAAAGTAAGTATTCAGTTTTTCTTCTTCCAGCTATGTGTTAAATAGCAGGAGAGATTTGGCTTCCTAGCCTTGACTGGCAAATAGTCTACTGCATAAAAAAAATGGCAACCTACCGCGGAAAATTTTCTACCTAGTCAGTTATGGGTCGAAAGAAACATGATAACCCAAGCGTGTATCTCGTATGGTACTTAACTGACTGACTGATTGACCGACTGACTGACTATCTAAGTTAGATTCATAAATGAACAAACAAAATATTTGAATATTTTCTAATAACATATTTGAAAATAGTATTTTTACCAGCTATTATTTAAATAAATCAATAAACAGAAAAAATTGAACTCCTATTATTTCAGAAAGGAAAACATTTTGACTTTTTTAAAGAAAAATTTAAAAATTGGTACTATTTACGGGTCTAATAATATTTAAATCAGATTAGTAAATTGAAATACCAAATATTCGGACATTTTCGCATTGTCAATTATAAAATAACACTTTTTACCGGTTACTATTTAAATTAGATTATGGAAAAAAATGACCTTTTGTTATTTCAGAAAAGAAAACATTTTGATTATAAGAAATAAGAAAATAGCACTATTTACGGGCTATTAATTAAATTAGATTAATAAACTGAAAAAAAAAATCTATAATTTTCTAATGATGTATAGCACTTTTTTACTGGCTATTGTTTAGATTACGTCAATAAGCAGAAATACAAAATATTCGGCCCGTACGTTATAGGAAATTGTAAAATGGCGCATTTGCCGGCTATTATTTGAATTAGATCAATAGATGTTGTTACAATATATTCAGCATTTTTTCATTATTTGAAAATAGGATTTTTACGTGTCATGCATTTTTACGTGTCAATTTAAAAATTGGACTAATAAATGAATATACAAAATAATGAAAGCTTTTAAGATAGGAAATTAAAAAAAAGTTATTATTTTCTGGCTAATTTTTAAAATTCTGTTCAACAAAAATGGATATACAAAATATTCGGGAATTTTCGTATAATAAATTATAAAATAGAACCATTTGTTTCGTCAATTATTCAAATTTGTAGAAAAAAACAGATATATAATTGAATATTTTTATAGTATTTTCTCTGAAGAAATTAGGGTGCAGTAGTTTTGTTACCAGTTATTATATATATTTGATCAATCTTCTTCTTTTTCATGTGCCGTGTCCCTTCAGGACGTAGGCGATCATGGACTTCCACATGCCCCTGTCTTTTCTTCTTCTTCTATGTGCCCTGTCCCTTCAGGACGTAGGCGATCATGGTTCTCCACGTCTCCCTATCCCTTGTGGCTCTTAGTATGTTTGCTCTTGTTGCTCCTGGCAACCCCCGTTCCGTCATCCACCTGATCAGACCCTGCAAATATGTTATCCGCTGCCTTCCTCTGTCTCTCCTTCCTTCTATCTGAGCAGTCAGTATCAGGTTCTCCAGGCTCTCCTTCCTCATTGCATGTCTCAGGAACTTCAGTTGTCTCTTCCTGATGCTCAGCATCAATTTCCTTTTTGTTGCCATTTTTTCCAACACCTCATAGTCCACGATATCCGTAGCATCCTTCTGTAGAACCACATTTCGGCCGCTTCCAGTTTTGTCCTCATTTTCGATGATATTGTCCAGCATTCACTGCCAAATGAAAATAAAGATTATTTGGAACGTTTAAAATAAAACATTTTAGGTGGTATTATTGAAATTAGATCAATAAATGTAAAAAAACAAAATATTCGGACATTATATTATATTAATAGAAAAGTACGTCTTTTTATATTATATTAATAGAAAAGTACGTTTTTGTATTGACTATTATTTAAATTTGAAAATAAAAATGTAAAATATTCAGACCTTTTCTTCCGATTTTATATCAACCTCTATCCTTTATAATTTAGATTATATTATTTAATACAAATTATTCGACTACTTTCATATAGTAAAGTTTAAAATCGCGCATTTTTATAGGCTAAATACATAATATAGAAAATATTTGAAAATATTCGATACATAAATAGAAAGAGTTAATTATGATATAAATAAGAATATAGCACTTTTTATTATTTTCAATATATCTACATTGAAATACAATATATTCAAGCATTTCCTTATAATATATTTGAAGATAACATTTTTGTATCGGTTAGTACTGGAATTAGATACATAAATTGGAATTAGATATATAAAAGGAAATAACAAATATTCAGACCATTACTAATAGTAAATTATTAAATAGTACCTTTTTAAAGGCTATTATATAAGTTAAATCACTAAAAGGAAATGATCGATTATTTTATTCTAACATTAGATTAATAAACAAAAATACAAAAATGAGAATAGTAAATGATAAAATGGCATTTTCTCACCGGCTATTTAAAACAAATGATATTAATCAATAAAAACACTAAACCATTCAAACTTTTCATGATATTAAATTAGAAAATAGTACTTTTTTTTACTCGCTCTTATTTAAATAAGATTAGTAACATAAAATATTCGGACCTTTTAGAAAGTATCATTTTTCTTACCGGCGGTTTAAAACAATAGATCAGTAATTGGGAATACATAATATTCGTATCTATTTGTAAATTAGAAAATAGCATTTTTCCAGGTTATTATTTCAAACAAATTAATAGCTATAAATACTAATCTTTTGGATTTTTTCTTGTAGTGAATAGTCTTTTTACTGGCTATTATTAATTAGACCAATAAATGTTAATACAAACTATATGGACATTTCCTTATAGTAAATTAGAAAATTACACTTTTTACTAGCAATTATTTCAAATAGATTATTAAATATAAATACAAAATATTTGGAAGTTTTCTTTTATTAAATTCTAAAATGGCACTTCATTTATCGACTGTTTTTAAAAATAAGATCAAAAATTGTAAATTCTAAATTTTCGGTTATTTTCAAAGAGTAATGTGGTGATACCGAGCAAGGGAGGGGCCGGATGTTTGCCCTCAGAGGTCCAGATAGCAAATGACCAAAACTGGTCTTAGCGCACCTAGGTTCGACGCATAAGTTCCGGTGGAAAGCCAAAAAAATAAAAAGAATATAAAAAGTAATTTCCACCAATCAAAAGGCCCTGTGCCATATCCAACGAATCCTTCTAGCACACATTCGGAGCCGCTTGGGGACAGTTAAAAGAACGACGAATTCGAATTCTCGCCAGAAAGCTTTGAAGTATACCGACACTCAATGTCGCTATGTCTTTCTCATCAACTCCTTTGCGCCACCAATCCTTAATCGCTGTCATTGGTTCATTCACCAAAAAAGATGTCGAATTACACCTACAAGCCCATTGACCTCTTCTTTCATCCTTTGGGACCAGCACGGCAAAAACTTAAGTATTCGCTAGAGAGACACTTTAATTCCTTTTATAAAATTATTTCTTTTCTTTCTTTCAAATGAACATTTTAAGAACGGACTTTGTGCGTGTAAAATCAAGAGACACATTTGTTATTTTTGTGCCTTTATGTATAAAAATATTTCAGCTAAACTCTTCTCTTTTATATTTTGTTATGTTTTATGGTGACCGTAATTGATTGTTTACAGAACTTTATTTCTTCCTCCACGAGGCCTAAGTTGTAGCTGTCTATTAATGACTGCTACTACTTGTTATATTATACGAGTTGTCCCCCTTAGACTATACTCCTAAACAATAAAGATAGAAAAATGGATACTTCCGGCCTCTTGGCAGTCCCAGTCAGATAATAAAGGAAGCCGACATGATGGCTACTGTTTCCTATCTCCACACTGACTTGTCTCCTGTTTATTATTGTTGGTATTGTTATATAGACCATATAACATTACATAGTGGCAGCAAAAAAATGGAATTAACAGAGAAGTTCGTAAAGATAGATCCTACCCGAAAATAAAATTTAATAAAAAAAAATGAAAAAAACGTCTCCACTCCGGCCAGATATTTTTCGAAACACACGCGGTGAGAACACAAGCGCCATGTTGTAAAAAAAAAAAAGAAGGAACACAGACATCAGAATCTATTACAGAACAAAAGTGTGCAAGTAAGTACACCTAAATATTATATATTTGTTTGTTTATATAATAAGTGCCCGATAAATGCGTGCGAACCAGTCATGTATTGGGCCTTGGAAAACCTAGTTGAATCGTTTAGATTCTTCAAACAGCGTTGCAAACTATATTTTTTGGTCAAAAACATCCCAGTTGAGAGGCAGGTTGACCACATTCTGCTTTTAGCTGGTGAAGAAGGACTCAGAAGATATAATGCCTGGATATTTGAGAACGATGCTGACCGATCGGATCCAGAAGTTATTTGGCGTACATTTGAGGAACGACTTGAACCTGAAACTAATTTCCGTATTGCGCGATTCTATATGCGTGAATATAAGCAGAAAGAAACAAAGTATTGATGATTTTGTTGCTAGATGCAAATTACAAGCAAAAATGCAGGGTTAGAGACAATCAGGAGACCGAAGAACGGCTCATAGAATAAATGATAACTGGTACGAGGTACTCTGAATTACAGAAACAGTTACTAGCCAAAGGTGCAGAGCTGATGCTGCAGGAAGCTCAAAATAGCGGTCGAACGCATGAAGCGTCCATAAATCACAAGAAGCAACTGGCAGAGATTCAGGGAGGAAATAGTCAGGAGATAGGTGCAATAAAGCAGAGTCGTTGTCAACGATGTGGAATTACTCATTTATACCTTAAAGGAAAATGTCCGGCTTGGGGTACCACATTTTCGGCTTGTGGAAAAAAGAACCACTAGGCAAAGATGTGCACCAACAAAAATGAACCCAAAGGAAAAGGTACCCGAGCATAAGCGATACAAAATGAGAGTCATAATAAGCACAAAAACCGAATCTGCTCGATGAAATCTGACAAAAGAGAACCTAGCAAGTTATACAGAGAGTTCGAACAGTTATCGTTTGATGCAATTCAGCAGTCACGTGAACTGAAATTTTTACTGAACTACAAATAAGGCTTCCTAATAGACCAGGCACCCACATATTAAAAGCAAAAGTGGACACAGTTGCAGAAGGCAATACACTTCCCCTACGAACGTTCTGTAGAATGTTCCCAGACAAAGTAGATAATTTAGGACAGCCACGCCCAGGTACTACGAAAAAGGAGTCCCCAGTACTGACTGCATATAACGGCTTAAGTATAACGCAGCATTGTTATAGTCTGCATACGGTGTGCACACAAAGGTAGGTGGACCACACTTAAATTTTTGTTGTGACCACAGAGGGACCCACCATAATAGGATTACCCTCACTCAGGGAATTGGAACTCATAAGCTTACAATGTGCAATCCAAGAAAACAAAGGCCCAATTGACTGCATCAGTGAACTGAAAAACTCGTACCCAGATCAGTTTGATCGCATAGGACACTTCAAGGGCGATTATCACATAGTCCTAAAACTTGACCATCGCCCAGTGATCCATGTACCCAAGAAATGTCCCATCCATATGAGAGATGAGATTAAAAAAGAGTTAGAGACTATGGAAGCGCAGGGCATTATAAGAAAAGTCTGTGAACCGACTGAGTGGGTTAGCAGTAGAGTGTACGTGCGATGGGAAACTTCGCTTATGATTTGAACCGAGCGATCATGAGATGCAATTACAAGACTCCCACAATGGAGGAGCTGGCACACAGGCTGTCAGATGCTCAGCACTTCTCAAAATTGGATGCCAAAAATGGATACTGGTCCATACTACTTGATGCAGAATCGCAGCTGTTGACGACTTTTCACTCACCATTTGGAAGATTCTGTTTCCAAAGAATGCCGTTTGGTTTGGTGATGTCCCAGGATGTCTTCATGCAGAAAATGGACATGATACTTGAGAAATGTCCTGGTACAATTGAACTAATTGATGATGTCATTGTCCATGGTAAGACGAAAGAAGAACATGATCGGAACCTGCACAATCTGATGAAAATTGCACAAATCGAGGGGTTATGTTTTAACAGTGAAAAATGCGCAATAGATAAAAAACAAATACATTTTTTTTGGCGCGATATATGATAAAAGCGGAATAAGGCCAGATCCAAGTAAGGTGGAAGAAATAAAGAAATTACCCAGCCCAACTAACATCACTGATTTGCAGAAAGTGTTAGGAATCGTCACCTACCTGGCGCCTTTCATTCCGCATCTGTCTGACCTGACTGCACCCTTGAGAAATTTATTAAAAAAGGAAACAGAATACAAATGGACTGCCAGTCACCAGGAAGCACTACAAAAAATCAAGGACCTGATTTGCAAAGAAATGCTCCTCACCTACTTTGACCCGTCAAAAGAAACAAGTCTTCAAGTGGATGCATCAAGAAAAGGTCTAGGCGCAGTACTCTTTCAAGAAGGAAAGCCAATAGCATTTGCTTCTAAAGCACTGACAGAAACAGAACGGCGATATGCAAATATAGATCGGAGCTACTATCTGTTGTTTTTGGTTGTGAGCGATTTCGGACTTACCTATATGGATGCAAATTCCAGGTAGAGAGCAATCATAAGCCCTTGCAAAATGATCAGCCTAAAAAATTTGATCGTCGCCCCACCTCGTTTGCAGTTTTTTCGTCGTAAACTGAATTTTGAAGGCTAAATAAGTCCTCTGAGTAAATGGCGTCATGGCTGAGACTAAGAACTACAATTATACCTACTTAGAGCTAAACCCGAAGCAAAAACTAAAATAAAGAGGCTGAAAAAATACAGACATATAGGCAGATAAACAGACACACACACAAACATCTTGCCTTTTATATATATTATCAATTTTCTGCACTAATATAAGAACAGCAACCTTGAAATTTCTGAATATCGTTTCTTATGTCTTTGTCTATGAGTGCATCAAATTTGATTAAAATCAAACTACTCCTTCTATAACCCGATTTTTTCGATTATCGATTTTTGATATTTATCGGGGGTACCTCGACACAAAACCTAGCTAAAAAAAACTCTCAGACGTTTATAGTACAACTGTGTAAATTTTCAAGAAAATTGGTTCAGCCGTTTCGAAGTCTATAGGTAACAGACACACACACACAGACAAAGTTCCATTTATAAATAAGTTTAGATAGATGTATTTCATTTGGAAATGAGTTATTTCGCGACCGAGGTTTCTAACTTTCGGTGTCTTCACCGATTTATAACTGATTTTACCGTTTTTCAAACGCTCATGTAACAGGGATCTTTTATGAATGCGCATTTTTCAAAATTAGGAGAATTTACTTATTTACACTTTAATCTATGATATATATATATATATATGATATATATATATATATATATATATATATATATATATATAATCATTTCACCCCAAGCGAGGCATTTCACTGCCACTACTGTGCAGGGAGTTACATAGGGAAAGGTGATGAGAGAGTGATTAGATATAGGAAATGTTAGAAGGAGGTTGATAGACGGGTAAGGATGTACATGGGAAGAGTGTTTGAGAGAATGGATGCGAGTTTGTGTGTCAGGAGGTGTCTATTGACCTTACATTTAAACTCCTGGAGATTGTAGCTGTCTGGGAAGCAAGTATGTGGAAGGGAATTCCACAGGCGGGAAGTGCGAGAAATGAAGCTGTTGTAGTAGAAATTGCGGTTACATTTTATCGGTTTCACTGTAAAAGAGTGGGACATAGTTGATAATCTAGTATCTCGTGCAAATTCGTACCTAGGAGGCACCAATGATTTAAGTCCATCGGAGCAGAAGCCGTGAAAGTATTTATAGAAGAGGCACAGGGAAGGCACGTCACGCTGGTGAAATAGTGACTGCAGCCGGTCTGCCAAGTCGGTATCGATCACATTACAGATTCTCCGTTGTATTTTGTCAAGAACCCCGAGAAGAATAGCAGGGGCACTAGACCAGATGTGACAGCAGTATTCAATACACGGGCGGATGGTAGATTTATATATGTGCAGGATAGATTCAGACGGAAAAAAAACAACTTCTGGGCCCTGCACAGAGAACCGACTTTCATAGCAGCGGATTTAGCAATGGATTCGATATAGTCATTCCACTTCGTTTGAGTGTGAGGCCAAGGAGGCGTGGGTGTTTTACTCTCTGGGAGGCAAGCCTATTCCATGCTAATGGGAAGTAGGTGCGATTGTCTATGATGGTTAATTGATAGCAGCTTCGTTTTGGAAGCATTGAAATTTACGAGCCATCTCTTACCCCAGTCCACGACGGATTGGAGGTCCTTTTTTGATCGAGGCGAGAGTATACTGTGGTGTCATCGGCGTACATGCCTACTTGGGATCTTATGGCATCAGGGAGATCATTAATGTAGATCAGAAAGAGCGTAGGACCTAGGATAGAGCCTTGAGGGACACCCGCGTTCGTATGGTACTTCTGGAAGGCATGTCCGTTTAATACCACCTTCAATGTGCGGTTAGAGAGGAAAGGCTGGATTAGGTCAAACAAATGTCCAGTTATACCATAGCTCCGCAGTTTGCGTAGAAGGCCAACATGCCACATTCTGTCGAACGCTTTAGAGATATAATATTGCACACTTTTAGAGGCTATTATTTAAATTTGTTCAATAAATAAAAACAAATATATTAGAAATTATCACTTTTTACCTATCTTTTTTTTGTCTATCATTTGAAATGGATAAATAAATGAAAATACTAAATAGCCTATGGAATGTTATGGCTATTACTGCTGGGTTGATTCTTTCGCCTAAACATCCAAAACTTGTTAAATAGCTTTCGCCGCTGAAATAAAGGAAAGGTACAGAGACATTAGAGGGACAGTGTGGACACTGATTTTATGTTTGGTTCCAACGACCTCTTGTTGTGGAAATTCCTTCCCGAACAGTTAGGCACGTCTTTACCATCCAAAGTCCAACAGAGAAAGAGATCGAGTTTATTTTTGACACCAGGAGGCCTCTCTTTTTGCGCATGCCTCAATTGTCTTTCCTGTCAGAATACTCCTGTGAGATTTTTATGTTTATTTTATTTCGTACTTTTATTTTATTTTGTATTTTTATTTTATTTTGTATTTTTATTTTATTTCGTAGTTTTTATTTTATTTTTATTTTATTTAGTGTTTTTTATTTTATTTCGTATTTTTATTAAATCCCTGCAACACATCCCTACCCAATGTAGCGGTGCTGCAGTAAGGATGCATTGAAGGCAAAGTTAGTATTTTATAAGGTGCATGTGTGTATGTTACTCTTTTCAATGTACATATAATTTTGTTTATGTGTATATTTTTATGTGTAGTAAAAAAGGTCATTGTTTCTTGCAACCGCAGACATATACCCGAGCGGGTGACGATTGGTTCCTTTGGTGAGTCTTGCTGCGTTTCAGGTGTTGGTGATAATGCGTTTTCTGTTAGGCTGTGTTTTTTGTTTTCATTCTTTTTCTGGGCATGGGCGAGTATTGCTGGTTTCAATCGCTCAATTGAAACCGTTTGCTCATCACCAGACAATGTCTCTATGATAAAATATTTTTCTTCTTGTTTTATTACTTTGTATGGCCCTGAATATGGGGCTTCCAGAGGTTTCCTAATTCTGTCGTTTCGCAGCCACACATGTGTTGCTGATTTTAGTTCTTTAGGTATAAAGGATTTTTGAGTTATATGTAGCTGTCCTTCTGAAAGAAGGGTTATATCCAACTCTTGCGGCTCTTTGGCAATTTTTTATGTCATGTTTTGTCAAGTCGGGATATTCCTGGTCGATTATTGATCTTGGAAGTAATAATTAGGTTCCTGTGACAGCAGTAGCCGGGGAGAAACCTTACTCATTAGGTATATTCCTAATACCAAGCAATATAATTGGCAATGCATCCAACCAGCTCTGCTTTCGTGTCATGATTGCTGTTTTAAGAGTACGGTGCAACCTTTCGATTATTCCATTGGGTTGAGGGTGGTAAGCCGTTGTACTGAGCCTGTGAAAACCTATTATAGCTGACAGGTCCCTAAATAGTTCACTTTCAAATTGACTTCCCCTATCTGTGACAACATGTAAGGGGACTCCAAAGCGAGAGATCCATGTATGCAGGAATGCCAATGCTATGGTGGTTGCGGAGGTGTCTTGTAGAGGTGTTGCTTCTACCCATCTGGTTGCTCTATCAATGCACGTAAGTACATATCTAACTGGAGATGTGTATACCCCGTCATAGTTGGTGGTGGGTAACAAGGGACCAATGATGTCTATATGCACGGTTTCAAATCTTCCTGATGGTAGAGAGAAAGGTGTGGTTTCTGTTCTAGTGTGTCTAGAAATCTTATGCTGTTGGCATTGTAGACAGCTTTTGACCCAAGATCGTATGTTTTTCTCCATTTCTGGCCAGAAGTACCTAGCTTTAATTAGCTTTGTTGTTGGCGTAGATCCTGGATGGGAGATGTCATGGAACATATCGAAGATTCTCCTACGAAGTGGTTCAGGTATGTATTGTCTGGGAGTAGATGTTGATAGGTCGCACCAGACGGATGACCCTTGCATCTCAAAGGCTTTAAGTCGGCTCCTGTATGTGTCGATTTCCTCATCCTCTCTTTGTGATTCACTGATAGCTGGTAAGTCACAGGGGTCTACAGTCACCGAAAATGTGGGTCGAGATAGACAATCAGCAACGATATTTTCATCTCCTCTTATATGCTGTACATCTGTGACATACTCTGTGATAATTGATAAATATCTTTGTTGCTTGTCCGATTTCATCGGTGTTTTCTTTTTGAAAGCCAGGGAAAGCGGGTTGTGGTCTAAAATCAAGGTGACATTTCTGCTTTCAATTTGTGGTCTGAAGTGCAAGACCGCCTGATATGCTTCCAAACGTTCCCTGTCGAACGTGGAAAATTTCCTCTGGTTTTCAGACAGTTTTTTTAATAAAACCCAATAGGACTGGATCGCCATTTATTATCTGATGTAACGCTGCACTCACTGCATGGTTGGAGCTATCCGTGACTAGATGGTATTACGTGGCATCCGGATCAGGGTGCGTCAAAGCAGATACTTTGGCAAGAATGTCTTTTATTGCCACAAATGATTCACTTTCAGTCTGGCTTAGTTTTAATACTTTTTCCGCTGGATTGTGTTTGATGGCTTCAGTTAGTGGCAGTAACATACCTGAGGCTTGAGGTATTAATTTCCTGTAAAAATTTACCATTCCCAGGAATCGACGCAAAGATTTGGAGTCTGTGGGTTCTGGAAAATTTTTGATGTCTTCGATTTTCTGGGTTGTTGGCTTTAATCCTTTCATGCTTACATTATAGCCCAAGAAGTTAGTAGAATCTTTGTAGAACTGACATTTTCCAACAGAGATTTGAAGGTTGTTTCCTTCAAGAATCGAAAGGACTTTCTTAAGATCTTTGTGGTGTTGTTCCTTAGATTCGGAGAAAACGAGTATATCGTCGATATATGTAAAAACACTGTCTACACCCATAAATATGTTGTCCATAAATCACTGGCATGTAGAGCTGCTGTTTCGTAGACCAAATGGCATGAATAGGCATTCAAAGAAACTAAATGGTGTTATCATAGAAGATTTTTTTTATGTCTGCCCTATTCATGGGAATCTGGTGATAAGCCTGTAGGAGATCAATTTTTGAAAATACAGTCTTCTTGAAGAATTTAGATCCGAGGCTGTTAATATTTGGTATAGGATATCTGTCTGGTTTTGCCAACTGGTTCAAATGTTTAAAATCACCACATACTCGTCATTTTCCTGGGGTTGATTTGGGAAATAGATGTAATGGCGATGACCAGGGGAACTTTGACGGTTGAATAATTCCAGCTTGTAAGAGTGCCGCAAACTCCTGTTTACCTGATTTACATTTTCTTCTGACAGTTGTCGGACTTTGGCATAAATAGGGGCGCTATCTCCAGTGTTTATGACGTGTGTTACTTTCATGTTAGACACTGAAGGCTGTCCTGTACATGGATTGGTTAGTTTTGGAAATTCTCGGAGGAGGGACTGCACTTCTTCTGGTAGGTTGCTGTGGCTATTCACAGTTATACACTGAATCTGTGCAGTGACTCGTCCTCCTTGTGTATATCGGTGGGTTTCCTCACCAATGAGTCTACCCTTTTTGCAGTCTAAGATTAATCCGTAGTGGCGCAGAAAATCTGCTCCTAAGAGAAGGTTGACGGTATCCGCCACTACTACGGTCCTTGTGTATAAACGGCGTAGGCCCGGAATCCCAAATCAACTACTGCTTCGCCAAAGCATTTAATATTATTCCCGTTTGCTGCTGATAGTGTTACAGGTGTAGGGTTTAAGTTTAGACCGAGTACCATTCTCTGTGGTAAGATTGTTATAGAGGCACCTGTGTCTATCACAAAATTGATCTTATTTGTGTCAATTTTGGTAGCAACCTCAAATAGTTGCAAGTTGCCGATTGCTGATGCAATTCGCATTATCAGTTTTCCGAGGCTTGGGTGGTAGGGTTTCTGGCAGGTGAAGATGGCCTCGAAGTGGGCATTATATGACAGCCGGACTTGTTTGGCCACCTGCACCATGGTTTGCACGCCCTCAACTTTTTTGCATAATATAAATGTCCACGACATACTCGAGGCTTCTGGTTTTCATAAAATAGTCCGGTGCTATAAGTCGTTCTAGGGGTGGCGCCGGTGGAGGCAGTAGATCTGGAGTGCCTGCTTGCATGCGGCATAGTGACGGCTTGTATCATCCTGGGTTTTAAAAATGGTGTTATTTCATCAGCCAATGTGCCCAGTTTCACCAGGGAGGCATTTTTCATTGCTGCTATTACGGGTGTTATTTCCGGGAGTAGTGCTTGAATGAACTTATGTAGAACAAGTTCATCTCCGACACCAATCCTGCTGGCTGTCGACATCATCTCATGGAGATAAGCTGAAGGTCTCCCTGTCATTTGAGTGTTAGCCATTAATTTAGCGAACATCTCTGGTTTTGTCCTTTCATGTCTGACCATTACTGGCCATTTTTTTTATCTCTGAATATTTTTAGAAGCTATAATAGCGGACAGTAAGCTGGATATCAATTCTGGAGGTAGGACAGACAATACATAGTAAAACCTGGTTTCTTCACTTGTTATGTGTCGCAATTCAAATTGTGCCTCACAAATTGCAAACCAATCATCTGCTGCTGTGTGCATAAAGACTGGGATTTGGACTGATATAGCTGACGCACTTTCCTCCATATTAGTGACTTACGATAAGGCAACAAGAAGGAGGAAAGAAAAGGCAAGATGATAAAGCAAATCTCTGCTGGACGGAACGTGTTTGTGTTAATAATTTTTTATTTTTTGTGGTGTGTGTGAATGCGATAAAAGGATGAAAATAAAAGCCGTGACTCACGTCTTTTTTTTAAATTTTACACAGCACGTGTATGGTTTCAGTAGTCATCAGGACCTGTTGTGGTGGTGGAAGGATGGTAAGCCAATGATTGGTAGTAGGGGAAGCAGATAAAGTCACACGGGGTTACTCATGTAGGAAAGTCGTCAACAATTTTTTTTTCAGTGAAAGAAATTTGCTTGTTCATATCACCTCGCGTAGTTGGAACTATTAAAGTTGTGGTGGAAAAATGAATTTCTACCCCCTTTTTTTTTGGTCCCAGAAAACTTGAGTGTAGATATCACGTCGGGGTGGTCACCATTATGGAATGTTATGGCTATTACTGCTGGGTTGATTCTTTCGCCTAAACATCCAAAACTTGTTAAATAGCTTTCGCCGCTGAAATAAATAGGCAAAGAGAAAAGGAAAGATGCAGAGACACTAGAGGGACAATTTGGACACTGATTTTATTTTTGGTTCCAACGAACTCTTGTTGGGGAAATTCCTTCCCGAACAGTTCGGCACGTCTTTACCATCCAAAGTCAAACAGAGAAAGAGATCGAGTTTATTTTTGGCACCAGGAGGCCTCTCTTTTTGCACATGCCTCAATTGTCTTTCCTGTCAGAATAATAAGTGAGACACCGTATATTTGGATCTTTTATTTATATAAATTAGAAAACAAATGAAAATAGAAACCATTCGGTAATTTTCGTATGGTCAATTAAAGAAAATAATTTATGCTGACAATTATTTAAATTAGACTAGCATCATAGTCCGGCGTTGCTCGTGCAACTCAGAACATTTTACTTTCTTCAGCGGATGAAACAAATACGTTTAAATTCGCTGCAAAAACTTAAAATATAATATCTATATATAAAAGGCAATCCGTGAGTCTGTGTGTGACAGTTCACTATGCACGCCTACTTTTTTTAATATTTCTTTTTTTTCAAAATTACGGGGGAAAATATTCACATTTTTTTGTTGGCCAAATGAATTTTTAAAACGTCGGAATAAAAATTAAATATAAAGGCTCATTTTTTTTTAATAAAAAATCTTTTAGTCGCCTTATATATATATATATATACTAGTATCATAGCCCGGCGTTGCCCGTGCAATGTTTACCATACTCACACAAACATCAAATCTCGTGATACAATAATGTTTATAATATTAACTGGATAAATTCCTTTAAAACTCGGTTATATAAAAAAATAATTATATAAAAAATTGTTGTTTAAAAGTTTTACATTTTTTGTTGACTAAATGAGTTTTTAAAACGTCGGAATAAAAATTAAATATAATTTTTTAAATATTTTTTTTAATAAAAACATATTTTAGTCGCGTTTGACACGTGTGATTTGATTTCTGAGACGAAATTCAGCAACCATCTTAGATCTTAGATGTTTTACGGAAATAAAACGTCGGAATAAAAATTAAATATAAAAGCTCATTTTTTTTGTAATAAAAAATATTTTAGTCACATTTGATACGTGTGATTTGATTTCTGAGACGTAATTCAGCAACCATCTTAGATCTTAGATGTTTTATGGAAATAAATCGTCGGAATAAAAATGAAATATTAAGGCACATTTTTTTTTAATAAAAATATTTTAGTCGCGTTTAACACTTGTGATTTAATTTCTGTGATGTAATTCAGCAACCATCTTACGGAGCAAATGTAAACAATCGGCCTCATTGGCCAAAAAGTGTGAAAGGGAAAATTGCTGAACTTAAAACTCAAAAAGTATGTGTCGACCTGACTTCCCTGGAGATATATGTCCCTAGAAAGTTTGAATGGCGTAGCTCAAAAACTGTAGGCGTGCATGGGGAAGAGTCACACACAGACTCACAGATTGCCTTATATATATATATAGATTAATAAATGCAAACATAATATTCCGACGTTTTCTGATAGTAAATGAAAAATACTTTATTACGGTATAGAACACAAATTAGATGGAAATCGAAATTATTTAGCCCATTTCTTATAGTAAATTAGAAAATCACACTTTTTTTTACCGGCTATTGTTTAAACTAATTCAATAAATTTTTAGGTACCCCCAAAAAGTCGCTGATAAAACTTCATGAAGGTAAAAGGCTCCAAATTAAATAAAAACAAAGTTTTATCGGCAAAATGTTTATATTATCATTAAGAGGATAGATAAAATTTTTTTAAAATTAAAAAAAATTTTTTTTAACTATTTCTAACACGTTCGAAATTTTGGTAGAAAATCTTTTTTTTCTTTCGTCAGTGCGAGATCTAAATTGACGCACAGTTTATTACGCCAAAAAGTGTAATATTACGCAATACACTTTTTTGATTAATTTAAAAATTCTTGTAAAAGTCAAATATAATGGTCGGATTTTGATGAAAATTTCAGAACTTATTCATAATTGACTAAAATCAATTTTGAAATAATTATTTTTAGAAAATATTGATAAAAATATTTTTTTAACATATGTTACCCTCTTTCCCACCAATCAATTTCCAGAAATGTCTAAAAATTCCCCAATAAATCTAATATAATTAAATTCAGGAGTCATTGGGGAATGCTAATCAACTGTCATTAGTCTTCTTTCTAAAAAGTAGATCCGAATTGAAAACAATGCAATAACTATGCCAATTTTTGATAAACTTTCAATTGCTTTTATGAACAATATAAATTAAGCATATAGTTTGAAAAGAAAAAAAATCAATGAATAATGAATTTATACAAGAATTATTCTCATTTTTTTATATAATAATATATAAAGCTTCAAAAATATTTACATTTTTATTCTCCATTGCTCCGGCTAGGGTATGAAATTAAAGCATGAAGACTACATTTACTAATCGAAAGCTGAAAAGCTTAATACAAATGATTAAACCAATGGATTTTTAAAACAATTAAAACATTTTAGTTGTGCGAATTTTGATTACTTGTATCTTTTTTGTACGGGTAGCCGTATGTGATATTCATAATTAAAAGGTCACGTTATTCAAGGATTGTCCTCCTTTACATGAAAAAAATAAAATTTATACCAAATTCGTCTTCTATACTTGGAATTTTTGGGCCGGCTACTGTAATTCATATCAATTATCACATCTTGGTAAGGTGTTGGCAGATGTGATAACAAGGATACCATAATTGAGAAACGCTTTTATGGAAATATTTCAGGCTGTAAGTAATTCTTGTTTCAAGTCAACTTAAAGTAAGTTTAAATTCGGTAATTTGAAAAAAAATAATGTGTCAGCGAGGTGTATTTTATTTTTGTAAGATTTTTTTAAAACTGAGAATTGGCTTCTGTTTACAATCGATGAAAAATGGCTGAAAATTTGAAAATTTAAAACTTTTTTTTAAACCTAAAAAAAATTTGATTCCGATCAATATAATTTCGGTTTGAAATCCACCAGGGTATTTTGCCTACTGTAATTAGTAAATTTAATCTCTTGGCTTTCAATTAAAGCTAAAATTAAAGCTTCAAGAAAATATTTTAATTTTAAAAATTCAATTTAAATTGAAGTATTGAAAATTTGTGGAGGTACCTAATTTAAATGTAATATATGCGGAGTTTTTTTTCATCGTAAAATAAACAATTATTTACAGTGAATGCATAAACAGATATGCAAAATACTCAGATTTTTTATAGCAAAGTACTAAATTTCACTTTTTTGTCGGCTATTGTTTAAATTAGTTGGAAATAGAAAATATTAGCACTTTTCCTTCTAGTAAATTAGAAAATACCACATTTTAAAACAATTATTTAAATTAGTTTAAAAAATGTAGTTATCTAATTTTCGGACATTTACTTAGAGCCAATTATATAATAGTATTTTTAGAGACCATTATTTAAATTACATTAATTAATAGAAATAGAAAATATTCTGCGCTTTTCTTGTATTAAAGTTAAAAATAGCACTTTCACAAGCTATTATTGAAATTAGTTCAACAAATGCCAAAGAAAATATTCATAGGTTTTCTTACAATAAATTAGAAAATTACACTTTTTCATCGCTATTATTTAAATTAGAGTAATAAATGCAAATTAATATATCGAACTTCTTATTATAGTAATTTAGAAAATTGCAGTTTTAATGTAAAATATTTAAATTGATTAATAAAGAAAAAGACAAAATATTCGGAACTTTAGTTATCGTAAAGTAGAAAATAGTACTTTTGTACTGGCTATTTATTAAATCAGAAAAGAATAAATAGAAACATGAAATATTTGGGTATTTTATTATAGTATATTATATTAAATTTTAGTAAAATCTGTTTTTGCGGGGTATTATTTAAATTAGATCCATAAATACAAAGACGAAATATCTGGAACTTTTGTTATGATAAATTAGAAAATAACATATTTTACTGGATAGTATTTAAATTGTATAATCAGTTAAATGCCATATATGATACACGCTTTGGGCGATCATGTCTCGAAAGAAAAATGACTAACTGGGCAGAATATTATCTCACATATTGGTTGCCATTGCTTTCTACAGTAGACTGGTTGCCAGCCAAGGCTATAGAACCCAATCTGTCCTGTAACTTAACCCATAACTGGAGGGAAGAGACGGATTAATACCCTTCCCAAGGGTATTTGCGCGTAAGTGAATGCAGCAAATTCAACTGGAATTCAAACTCGGCCCCCTGATATCTCGTTCCGAGCTGATATCCATTGCACCATAACGCACATCCAAAAAATTGTATAATAAATGGAAATAAAAAAAATGTTCGATCTTTTTTTTATAGTAAATTAGAAAATAGTACTTTTTTTTACTGGCTATTATTTTAAGTGGATATATTCAGAACTCTTATTGAATAAATCATATAAAATAGCAATTTTTAGCATCAGTTATTTAACTTAGATTAATAAATGGTAGTAAAATACATTAGAATTGTTTTTTACAATAAAATAGAAAAAAGTACTTTTTTTACTTTTAAATCAGATCAATAAATACAAATATGAAATATTCGGATATATAGTATATTGTAGCGTAGGGAGCTGGCTAATGTTTCTTTGATTCTGCCTTGTGTCAGACTTAATCGAACTCCCTAGAGCTTACAGGATTTATGTTGAATTATCATCAGAAGGTTTTCATCAGAAGGTTGGTTGTCGGCAGGTTGGAATATGTGGAATTGTGTGAAATAGTGTAGAATAATGTAAGAATAAAATATGCATTTTTCATGTTAAAATAGAAATTTATTAAAAGAAGGAATAACAAGAATTCGTAGAAATTATTGTTCACTGAGAAAATTAAGGTATCAAGAGTTCGTACAAAATGTTCGTAGTAGTAATTGTTGAAATAGATAAGGAAAAGAACAATGTCTGAGTCGCTTGAAGTTTGAAGGTACATTTTAGATGTGTGTCTCTCTTTCGCTGCCCTCATCTCTCACTCTTGACTGACGCCGAGGTCATTTATATAGTCTTTTTGAATTTATTACTGGATCGCCAAGTCCTTCCAAGTCTTACAAGTCGATCCCATTGGTCAAAAATCATTTTAAAACCTACTTGCGAAATATGGTTTCGAAACTTTTTCGTTAAGCACATGGTCAGTTCTTTTTCTATTTGGGAAAACCAGGATTTCACACATCGTTGTGAATTTTTGTAAAAGGGAAGAAGAGAGTTGATTTAATTAATTTATTATCTGCTACGATATCATATTAAATTTTACTACATTAAAAAGATGCAAGAGAGAATTGAGTAACAGAAATGTGGGCATACACAACGATACTGATGATACCAAGGATCATTGCTGGTCAAGATACGATTAAAAAAAAACTTTACTTTTCTGCCGTTGATCAGACCAATGAATAAAAAACTAAATATTCAAGAGATTTTCTAATAAAATGACAGAACTTTTTCTATTAGCATATGAGAAAATCGCAATTTCTTACTGATTTTAAATCAGATTAAGAAATATAAAAAACAAAATATTCGAGAAGTTCTCTCATAAATTAATTGAACTTTTTCTATTAGTAAATTAGAAAATCGCAATTTTTTACTGTCTATAATTTAAACCAGATCAATAAATATAAATATATAAATATTAGGGGGTTTCTCATAGTAAATTACAAAATAATTTTTTTAATAGTTTTTTTTTAAACATTTTCAATAAATGTAAAGAAAAATATGCTTATCTTTCCAAATAGATTAATGGCTAGACAGACAAGATATTCGGAATAGTAAATTAAAAAATAGCCGTTTTTTTATCGGCTTTCATTTAGATCAATAAATTTTAATGCAAAATATTCAGGCCATTTTTTATAGCAAATTAGAAATAAGTCATTTTTTACCGGCTATGATGTGCGTTGTGAAGCAGTGGATATTAGCTCGGAACGAAAAATCGGAGGATCAATTTTAAATTCCAATTGAATTCATTGCATTCACTTACGCACAAATAGCTTTGGGAAAGTTATTAATCCGTTTCTTTTCCCTCCTGCTATGGGTGAAATAGCAAAGCAGATTGGGGTCTATAGATTTGGTTGGCAACCAGCCTACCGCAGAAAGTAATGACAACCTACTGCGGGAAAAAATTCAGCCTAGTCAGTCATGTCTCTTTCGAAACATGATTGTTCAAGCGTGTATCACGTACAGCAATTAACTGACTGATTATTTAAATTAGATTAATAGATTTTAATCTAAAAATTTCCTATAGTAAAGTAGATTTTTGCACTTTTTACTGGCTATTATTTACATTACATCAATAGATTGAAATACAAAATATTTTCTGTTACTAAATTAGAAGTAGCAACATTTTTACTGGATATTAATAAAGTAAAAAAATCACTTTTTAACAGCAATTAATTCAGATTAATAAATTGAAAAACAAAATATTCGAATCTTGCAGTAAAATAGAAAATAACAATGAATAGATTATTCGGCACTTATTATAAAATATACTTTATGGACTATTATTTAAATTAAAAATTAATAATTTTGTTGAAATCAATATATTCCGACATTTTCTCGCAGTAAAGTAGAAAATAGTACTTTTTACCGGCTATTATTTAAATGAGATGAATAAATGGAAATAGAATAAATTAGGATCTGTTCTGAGAGTAAAATATATAATAGCATTTCTTTTAACGTCTTAAATTAATTCAATGAAAGAAATGCAAATCATTCAATCCTTTACTTATAGTAAATTAGAAAATAGCACATTTTGACCGGTTATTAAGCATTTCTTTTAACGGCTATTATTTCAATTAGATCAATGTCCATAGTCTTTTTGGGTGCTTTTGGAACCAGTTGTTGGTTATTATCTGGTCATTTGCTGTGCACCATTGGACACATTTCTCACCACAACCATTGCGGTATTCTAGTCCGAAATTGCCGACCGTTTCACCTTCTCTCCCTTGGCCAACTTTGGCATTCAGATCTCTCATGATAATTGTGATTTCTTGTGATTTGCACTGTGCCTTGGCATAATATAGCATGGAGTAGAAGGATTATGTTTGTTCGTCTGTACTTCGTGTTGTGGGTGAATGTACCACTATTATAGATATATTGAGAAGCCTCCCATTCAGTTTAACTACTAGAATTTTTTCAGATATCTGGCAGTATCCCATTTCCTTGTGTTTTTATCCAGTATAACGCCAACCCCTTTTTCATGATTTTCACTTCATGCGTATATAATTCTGTGGTCGTCACTGATGAAGTTTCTATTGTTTGGCATAGGCCTAAAATGTTTATGTTGAATCTAGTCATTTCTTGCTTCATGTTTTCCAGCTGTCAACAGTTGTTCTTCGTTCTGGCGTTCCACATCCAAAGAGTTATTTTTTGTTTGCACAGTCGCAGGATGACGATCTGGTGACACCTGTTGCTAATGTCGCTCCTTACTGGGCGAGGAGTCAGAGTCGTTAGGCCTAACCCTCTTCACGTCTTTAGGGTTTATAATATTGTTGTGCAAGTACATGAATATACGCGAGAGGAATAGTGGAGGAGTTTCCCGTTGCCTTCTCCACGGCGTTTTATCGAGACACCACCTTTAGTTAACTAGTTAGCTTTTTAATAGGTAGTAACTGGAGAAAAGTGAACAAAATAATGTAATTATAAGTATATACTTAATATAAATTTAAATAACCATTCTTATAAAGGAAGATAATACAGATTCCCTAGATTAGTATTAGTTGTCAGTAGGCAACATGCTTATTTAATACGAATAATTATTTCGATTTTTCACGAAAGTTTGAAAGACAATAGTATTAATAGCCCTTTTCTTTCGTTCGTTTGGGAAACTTTTCAGCGACTAATCTTGAATGGAAAACGATCCTTATATATATATATATATATATATATGGAGAGAGAGAGAGAGAGAGAGAGAGAGAGAGAGAGAGAGAGAGAGATAAACAAGCAGAATCAGGAATCTTGGTGGGCTGTCGTCTATATAGATACCCCCAAATGGCATTGATGTATTAATTTCTTCACCCTGACAGTCTTAATCTTAAGAGATATTTTAATTAAGCATATGGTACTTCTTTGTTTAGAACAGGTGCGGGGAACTTTTTATGCCACATTGAAATTCATCGTTCCGCAATCAAATGATTTTTTTCAGTTACATATTTTGTTATTTATTAAATAATGCATAAAATATCTAAACTTATTTATAAATGGAACTTTGTCTGTGTGTGTGTGTGTGTGTGTCCGTTTCCTATAGACTCCGAAACGGCTGAACCAATTTTCTTGGAAATTTGCACAGTTGTACTATAAGCGTCTGCGAGTGTTCTTAGCTAGGTTTTGTGTCGAGATACCCCCGATAAATATCGAAAATCGATAATAGAAAAAATCGGGTTATAGAAGGAGTAGTCCGATTTTAATCAAATTTGATACACTCATAGACAAAGACATAAGAAACGATATTCAGAAATTTCAAGGTTGCAGTTCTTACAATAGTGCAGAAAATCGATAATATATATAAAAGGCAAGATGTTTGTGTGTGTCTGTTTATCTGCCTGTATGTCTGTATTTTTTCAGCCCTTTTATTTTAGTTTTTGTTTCGGGTTTGGCTATAAGTAGGTATAATTGTAGTTCTTAGTCTCAGCCATGACGCCATTTACTCAGAGGACTTATTTAGCCTTCAAAATTCAGTTTACGACGAAAAAACTTATTTGATATCGATATCAGGAAATCAAAATTTGACTTACATCCATTCATTTTTCTTTCAGTCTACGGTTTCGCTTTAACTGGAAACAACTATTGCTTTTTAGTCTTTCGTGCCAACGTCCAAAGAGTCTGAGCTTCAGGACCATGGATTAGTTTTAAAGCTTTCATTACACCCGAGCAACGCCGGGCTATAACTGCTAGGAATTTAATAAATTTATAATCTATTAAAAACGGAAATTATAAAATCGGAAAACAAGAGGTTTTCCAACAAATAAATTTATATATTTTTTAGACAAATTAATGACTTCCTTGTATTTCTTTTAATTTTAATTGGTCTTTAAAATATTCATCTGTCAACTGCGTTCTCAACGAATTCTTGATTTGTGTCAAGTACGAGAATGTAGATTCACAACTGTATGTTGAAGCAAAACATGAAATAAGTCAGAGCACATCTTCACGAAGGCGAGGATATTCTAGCATCCTTTTCCGAATTTTAGTGGGATCTTTCTTACCGTCAAACAGAGTTTTCCTTATATAAATGAGGCTGAAAAGTAAGTTCCAGGGTTATGTTATGCTTATCAAAATCACTGAATCTTCTGCTGTGTTCTATTAAGGAGTTTAAACATGACTTGCATTCTTGAAAAGATTAATAGATATTCTGTTCGCTTTCAATCATTACTTTCGACAAGTGTTCTGAAAGTTTTGACTGAGCAAAAATGAACTTTAAAAATAATAAGTTCTTTCTATATGAAATAATTTGTTGCCACATATCATATATTGATATATTTCTGTTTTGTAACCAAATATTTAACTCATTTTGCCACACAAATGCAGCATCTCTGTGAAATTTTATATCTGATAATTCATAAAACATTATTTTCTTTGAAAAAACGTCATTTATTTGCTCTCGCAAAGACAACATTTTCAACAATATGTGTCCTTGCAATAACCAGCGTATTTTTGTGTGAGAAGGCAAAACTATACTAATTACCTCGTCATCTATCATCAATATGTTTTGAAACTGACGATGCCTCGTAGCATTTTCTCGTATATAGTTCACAATACTTATAATCTTTTGTAAGTTGTTATTTAAAATAGTAGATTTTACCTAGAGATATTGCTGATGCAAAATGCAATGTAAAGAAATCAATGCCTTTGGGGCTGTGGTTTCTCTTTTTAGATGTGCAATGAATATTTCTTTTTAGCCATCATAGCTGGAGCTTATCAGTACACGCATTTACCAAATTAGTAAGATCCAGCCCAAACTTACAACATTTCTCCTTGAAGTTATTAAAATATCTATTCCTCACGTCTTTCCTTTAAGGGTGACAAAATCATGCAATTCTTTAAATAAATGAAAAGCGTCAGTTATTGCACGAATTAAATACGATACTTGTGCCGAATCACTGGAATTTGTCGATTCATACAAAGCTAAGGAGAAATAGACATTATCTGTCCTTATTATATTTTGGAGCTGCTCCGTTACTTTACTATCCATTTCATGGAGAAGATCCACCCTCGCACCCAGGGTACGTTTAACCAACAAGGAAACACCTCTGGCATGCTGGTCTCCGTATGTTGAATAGACAACAAAGTCACAAGACAGCACACGAGCATCAACTTCACAAACAAGTGTCTCCTGGAACGCGGCCACATCTACTCCGAAGGACAAGAGATCACGAAGAAGGTGGGCAACCTTTCTCCTATGTCTGAGGCCCCTCAAATTCAAGCTGGCTAACTTGATATTTCAGTCCCGAATGTCATTGATGTCGTTGCAGCGAAGACAATCTGCCTGTTGACAAACGATGTGAAGACACAAAAATTTGTCGGTGTCAACAGGAAGACCATAGGTGAGGCTCTAAAGAGCTTGAAATTTTCAGCCAAAGTACTAGCAAAGAGTTCCCGATCAATGTGGGATGTGCTTCGTGTAATTGAGAAGTAGGCGAAAACTCTAGCAAGACCATTAAAAGTATCAAACGGAGCATTTGGGCAGAAGACGAACTCGGATTGTGGTACTTGGAGAGACGCTTGATATATCCAGCGACCATATGGAAGGCTATTTCGCTCAGTTTGGTTCGGTGGAGGCGGTCAATCGGATAGTCAGCAAAGCGGGAGCACCCACGGAGGACTTTGAGTTACAAGTGGTAAGCAGCTAAGGAGGTGGTGGGAGCGGTAGTTGTAGCAGCTAAGGAGGTGGTGGGAGCGGTAGACAAGATCAGCCAAGAACCGGCGAATGAATGGACTGAGGTAGTGAGGAGGGAAAAAGTGTCGTCCCTTCCTCCTCAGCAAACCAATGTCGCCGTTAAAAAAACAAAAAACAAAACAAAACAAAAAAACAGTCACCAAAAAAGCAACAGCAGGAAAAACCAGTGGCTTCCAAACAAGCTGCCGAGATGGAGTGCGAGGAAATGCCTTCTCTTCGGTCGTCTTCACTGAAGCGTGAGAAGGAGGACGATGAAGAAGAAAAAACAATAAAAAAGAAAAGAAGTCAGACCGAAGCAGGACAGAAAAGGCTCTGGTTGCCCCCAAGAGCCAATCTGCCTCTGCTTCGCCTGCAAAAAGTAACATACCTACAAAGATAAGGAGTCTCTCTTTTTCCTCCTCTCGAGCTCCTTCTACTCCCTCCCCTAAACTCTCCCCCAGCCCTTCCCAAAATAAAGGGAAAAATATTTTATGACAGAGAGAGTATGTCAAGTGAACAGACAGGTCCTGGATAAGAACCTTTCATCCCAAAAGCGGGCCCTACTAAAACCTTTCTTCAAATGTACGGCTGTTGACGGAAAATCAACTGAGGACCCAAGAAACTTCACGAACGACCCCGGGGTGATCATCCCAATTTAGAAGTACGGATGGTAATCTAAAAGTATGGGATCACCTGTCGGAAATATAAATACACCTTTCCCGAAATCAGAATGGCTCTAGTCAGCAGAACTGAAACAAATGTCAAATTATTGTGCAAGAAGGGCCCTGGTTCCAGTTTTACTCCATCTCTCTTTGTATAGGGTGATAAACTCACTTACCCTACGGACGTCGGTGGCATTGTCTCAGACGGACTAATTACGTCTGATGTGGGTACCAGTAGCCTGGGACAATCCGTCGGGGTCCTTCTTCTCGCAGATTTCCGGCCAGTTTAAGGGATCCAACTTAAAGAATATCTATCAAGCTAGCCAGTTTGAATTTGAGGGGCCTCAGACATGGGAGAAAGGTTGCCCACCTTCTTCGTGATCTCTTGTCCTTCGGAGTAGATGTGGCCGCGTTCCAGGAGACACTTGTTTGTGAAGTTGATGCTCGTGTGCTGTCTTGTGACTTTGTTGTCTATTCAGCATACGGAGACCAGCATGCCAGAGGTGTTTCCTTGTTGGTTAAACGTACCCTGGGTTCGAGGGTGGATCTTCTCCATGTTGGCGCGGGGAGGGGGTGGTTAAATTGTGGCTAATATTGCCGAGAACAGTAGTTTGTTTCGGATAGTTGCGGTTTATGCGCCCAACGACCGGGACGAGTGTGTTTCATTTTTCTGTCAGTTTGGACCGTTCCTGGTGGGTTCTTCGAGCCTAGTCTTAATGGGGGACTGGAATGTCATCCTGAACCATAAGCTACATAGGCTGGTTGATCTGATCGACGAATTCGAGCTCGTCGATAGATACCGGGTCGATCACCTTGGGAGGAAGATGTGGACGTGGGCGCTTAATTGGCCGTCTACCCAGGTAGTCAGCTATCTGGATAAAATATTAGTGAGAAGGGTCGATCTAGATTTGCTAGGTTGTCCCACGTTCCACTGGTTAGGCAATTCGAACTACAAACTCGTTTGTGCCCGGATGGCGTTAGATCGTAGGCCGAGATTGGCTGGACACTGGAAGTTCAACGTCTTTTTACTGGAGAAGCTGGACTTCCGGTAACAGCTAACTAGATTAGTGCAGCGGGAATTAGTGGGGGCGGTTATCGGGAACAGGTGGTGGGAGAGGCTTAAAGATAGCATTATATCTTTCACTGCTGATTATAGCAGTCGACTCGCTCTTGTTAAGGCTAATAAGGTAAATACACGGGCGGTGGCAGGGGGATCCTCTAGAGATAGCAATAGCTAGGCATGCCCTAGAACTGTTGGCTAGCAAACGTTACCAGGGTCAGGTAGTTAAGCATACGTTAAACAAGATGTCTAACGAATTGCGCAAGGAAGAGATCCGTCGAGGTGGCAATCGATATATTCGAGAGGTCAAGAGGGGCGTACTCTTCGGTCGACCGACGATAGGTGCGAGGCGTTTTGGCGGCATTTCGAGAGCCGCTTTACTGTAATATAACAATCTGGCCCCACCCGAGGAAGGCTGATGCAAGCGAGGGTGTTTCCGGTCGTTGAAAGGAACGGATGTCGTTTGACCTTATTTCCGGCAGCAGCGGAAATAACTACAGAGGCAAACAGAACAGGTGTCTCTGAGAATTACGTGGGCGTGCGTGGGCGAGGCAAAAGTCCCGGTTCTGGAAGATTATAAAAAGACCTCGGCACACGGATTCGCCAGTAGAGGAGCAACAGAGATCGGCCGGTGAAGAGAGAGACACAACAAATAAGACTACACTCCCGTCAACCCATTAGAAGCGCGCTCTCTCAATTCTCTGTTCCCTATGCTACACGGTTCATCGTCATTAATAAAAATATAACTTTATATTTTTATATATATGCGTGTTTGTTGTTTGTCGATATATAACATTACCAAGGAGCCTAGTCTCCGTTATGAGAAGTTTTGCAGCTATTTAGCTGACTTACCTAGGCTTGGGCCGACTGAAGCAGCTAGCTGCGAGGGTGAGATCACGGAAGGCGAAGTTCACTTGGCATTGAAGAGAGTCGGCAGTGTTAGGTCTCCGGGACTTGATGGTCTGGTCTACCCTATGAATTGTACTTGAGGCTGTCGCACATCTTTGTACCGATTTTGACAGTGGTGTTCAACAACTAGTTCCGGTAGGGTTCCGTACCCGACCTAATTTCCAGGGGTGTGATCATGCTGTTGAAAATGGTCAAGGGTGCTGGGGAGGGCTTAGATGATAACAGGCACATAACTCTGGTAAACATAGGGTTAAAGCTTTTGGCCAAGATCCTGACGGAGTGCTTGCAGTCAGTTGCCGAGATTCTGTTGGGACCCGAACAGACTTGTGCTGTAAAAGGACGAACAATTCAGAGCAACCTGCATTTGACCCGCACGATCATAGAGAGCGTAAAAGATGACGAAGAGGCCGCACTGATCAATTTGGATCAGTACAAGGAATTTGATAGGGTTGACCATCGCTACCTGGCTGATGTCCTGCAGGCCGCCGGATTCGCCTCCTGTATCGCTCCCCTAGTGCTGTGGTACAGGTTAACTGAAGTCGGTCGGGCGTTTTTGGGTTGTCTCGGTCGGTTTGTCAGGGTTGTCAGCTGTCGTCTCTACGCATTGACGTTGGAAAATCTCTTTCGCCAGCTAAGAAACAGGGCGTGCAGTCCGGCCCTACGCGGAATCGCTGTCCTTGGTGTGGCAAGAGCCCGGTTTTCTGCGTACGCCGATGACGTATTAATTTTCGTGTCGCCCGGGACGGTATTGAGGTGGTACAGATGGCGCTTGAGCGGTACAAGAAGGTGACAGGGACCAAAATTAATCGCAACAAGTTCTCTGGCTTGCTCGGAAGGGCGTTGCTCTCCCGTGGCGCTTCAGTTGGACTGACAGACCAGTCCGTACTCTTGGAGTGTGGTTCGGACCGGATCTCCAGCTGGAGAAGAATTAGTCGGAAGTATTGGCAAAGGTCAGAGCAGCGGTCTAGACTTGGCTTCGACGGTGTTTGTTCATGAAGGGGAAGGCTGAGGCGTGTGTTACATACGTCTTTTCCATCATCCTTTACCGGTTGTCGGTACTTCCTCTCGAGCGTTTGTTGTCCATCCTCTTTTGAGGTGGACGCAAGCATCAGGTTAATAGATGTCTGTTCCAAGCAACCGTGTCAAGGGGATGCTGCGAATGCCACACATAGTGAGTCGTAGACGTTTCTCGAGGTTGGCTTTTCTATGCCGCGTGTGCCTGAGAATTTGATTTTCGTGGGGAGTGTTAGAGACACCTTCCCTGGCCTTACTATCACTCCTCCCGTTTCGAGTGCTAACTGCCGACGTAAGCCTCGAAATCAATCGAAATTCTTACTCGAGTGTCGTGAGGCCTTGTGGACCATTCTTCGGTCTACTGACCTTTCACGGCCGTGGAAGCACTTGTATTTTTTACTAGTGGAGGAAGTCGCAACGAAGGATTCTCTACATGATCGACTCGGCTTGTCGGCAGCCGAGTCATGCTCGTTTTAGTCTTGGGCGCAGGCGGCGAATTAGCTCAGTAACCCTGATTTTTCTCTTACCTGGTGATTGATTCGGAACAGGCTATCGCTCAATGGCATGGCCTTCAAATGGGGTGGGGCGGATTTGCCCGACTGTCGTCGGTGTGACCTTGGTTGAAAAGAAACGCCTTCTACCATTTTCTTCAGATGCGCCCTTTCTGTAATTGTGTCGGCGAGTTGACAACTCGTATCACTTCCGAACAGCTCGTGTCCATCGTGTGCGATAATATGTCGACCCGTATTCCGGAGTGACATGGATTGTGTTTCTCATGTTGCTGGCCGTAGCACGAATGGTGATCTGGACGTCGCGCATGGAGGGAATCTTGCGATATGAACGTTATTTTTATCAGCATCTGATTAGATTCTTTGAGCATCAGCACAAGATGAAGATCAGATCTGATAGAAAGCGGTTGATATCGACAGATTTCAGCAAAAGGTGGGTGACTGTAGCAAGTCTGGTTTGAGTGAATGAGGACAGTTTTGATTATCTTTTTTAAGTTCCTAATTTTCCCGGCTTTTTTTTTGTTATGATCCAAGTCAAGATTCCCAATCTCCCCAGTTTTTTTGTGACTCTACTTTTTCATCTTGGTTGGGTCAGTTTTCGATTATCCCAATCAATTATTTATTTTCTGCTTTCTCTTTCCCTTAGCGAGGGCGCTACTTGATTTCACCGTTTGGCGGAATACAGCAGCCACTCTGAATTTTTGTAGGGTGGACGGGTCTTACTAACACTAGTTTATTTTAGTTTGAAAATTTTGTTATATGTTAGTATGTTTTGGGCATTTCATCCCCTCCCCTTTTCATTTTCATATCATTAAAGTTTTAGAAATATTTTTGTGTTATTGTATATAGAAACAAAATTTATGTCATGGGTTTTGTTTCCTCTTTTTTAGGTGCCCTTGTAAATATTATGGTGTGTGAAAGATTGGAAGGTGATGGATGGGTTCTTGTGGTGAATGAAGAAATTGTAATAAGTGTTTGGGTTGTTAATCTGATTAGCTAGGTATAGGATAGTAAGAGAGTACCAATCTCAAGCCACCCCCTCTTTCGGCCTTGTGCCAAATTTAGTCTAATGCACAGTAATAAATATACGCTTCATCAACGAGTAGATATTGTTGGTAGTCTGTGTTTTTTCGAAGTCTGTATTAATTTACAGCTTGGTTTTTTGTCTGGCAACTGAAAGCTAGTTGCATCTTTTTTTTAGAAATATCGAAAAGAGGGGAAAAATTGTTCAGTAGTCGGAAGTGACAAGGATGGCGGAGGCCTCTCAGAGGCCAGATTCGCCGGTGCCGTCATCGTCGGCATGAAGAGTGGCTAAACCTTCCCAAAAGACGAAGCTTATAATGCTTTTATCAAGAAAAGTACCAGGAGTACATTTACGGGAATGAACTTTTAACAATCCCAGAAGCTCCAAATGTTGTCAAAAAATGAACATCTCCCTGCTAACAACGGACGTTAAAACACAAATTTATTGGTGTTAGCAGGCAATCATTAGAAGAGACTGTGAAAAGCCTAAAAATATCAGCAAAAATGATAGCCAGAAGACGCCATGAAATATGGAACATTCTGTTATCGACAGAAGCAGTTGGCAGGAGCCATATTAACAACTGAAGCCCTTCGCCTCTAAACAGTATATGGGCACCCAAAAACTTGCATACATTTTGCATGGGGAGCCCATGGACATTACAGAGGACCATCTGGGAGCTTTCATCAACCAGTATGGGCAGGTGGCAGAGGTGGCGGCAGTAATGAGCAAGGACGCCTTCGCTACAGGAGATCTCACTCTGCAAGTGACGCTATCCCATAAAGAATTCTGTGAGGTGCCTAATATTTTGATCTGCCGAGGACGATCAATTGTTTGCTCCGCAGTGCGTTGAGCTATTTAGCGAAGGCGTACCCTGGAAAAGACCTTGCATCACCGACCCAACAGCCAAAGATAGCAGCACCAAAAAAGGAGGCAGTATTAAACAAAGAAACAACAGAACCTAAGGGAGCAAACAAGATGGCAAGTGGCAGGTGTTCGAGCGGAAGAGCCCTAAAACAAAAAGCCCACCGCAAAAGCAGGATGTTCCACAGGAGAAAAAAATAAAAAAAAAGGGTGCGAAACTATTGCAACAAACAAAGCAGCAAGCACCAAAGAACGGACAGCAGCCAAAGAAGCAGGAGGGGAAAACGCGAATTGGTAGAACAGCGGCAGCAATCACCACGCAAGGAACAATAAAAAATGGATATCGAGATGTCTGCGCCGCGTTCTTCCTCGTTTAGAAGAGGAAGAGAGGAGGATGATGAGAAAGAAAATGCTGGAAAAGAGAAAAGAGATCCGTCGAGGTGGCGATCGATGCATTCGTGAGGTCCGAATCGCGGAGGGCCGTACTTTGAGGTCGACCGACAACATGTGTGAGGCGTTTTGGCGGTATTTCGAGAACCGGTTTTGCAAGGAGCCTGATCTCCGTGACGAAGAGTTTCGCAGCTATTTGGCTGACTTTCTTTGCTCTTTCGCCGACTGAAGCGGCTAGCTGTGACGGTGAGATTACAGAGGGTGCAGTGGTAAGTCACCAGGTCTGGATGGTTTGTTCTCTATACTTGAGGCTATCGCACATCTTTGTCCCGATTTTGACTGTCGTGTTCAACTACTGGTCCGTCCTTAACCGGATCTCCAGGAGTGTGGCCACGCTGTTTAGAAAGGGCAAGGATGTTGGGCGGGATTTAGACGACTACAAGCCCATAACTCTACTAAGCACAAAATTGAAGATTATGGCCAAGATTATGTCTGATCGTTTGCTGTCACCTGCCGAGATTCTGTTGCGACTCGAGCAGACTTTGCGCTGTCTCGATCGGTCCACCAGGGTGTCCACTGTAACTCCTACTTTACGCTTTGGCGTTGGAGCCTCTTCTTCGCAGGCTGAGGGACAGGGCGTGCGGTCCGGCCTTACGTGGAATTGCTGTCCCTCGTGAGCTCAAGCCAGGGTTTCCACGTACATAAATGACGTATCTACTTTCGTGTCGTGCTGCAGCGACATCTAGGTGGTACTGAAAGCGCTTCAACGGTACGAAAATGTTACGGGGACCAAGATTAACGACAAAAAGTCCTTCGGCTTGCGCTAAGGTGCCTGGAAGTGGGTTGATCTTCCGGTGCTCTTTGGTTGAATGGACGGACTCGTCCGCATTATCGAGAAAAATTGGTCCGAAATACAGTCAAAGGTCGGCGCGGCGGCCAGGACTTGGCGTCGAAGGAAGTTGTCCTTAAAGGGAAGGACAGAGGCGTATGCCTTTATGTCTTTCCTGTTGTCCTTTACCGTTTGTCGGTACTTCCTTTTTGTAAGCGGCGTAAGAAGGCGACCGAGCGTTTGCTATCTTCCGTCTTGTGAGAGGGAAGCAAGCATCACATCGATAGAGATGTTTGTACTCAACGTCCGTGTCATGGTCTAGTGAGGTGCTTGGCTTGTTCAAGAAACGAGTTCCGTTCGTTTTGGTCTTGAGCGCCAGCGGCGAATTACCTCAGCAACCCTGAGTTTTTGCTTACCTGGCAACCTGTTCGAGATAAGCTGCCTCTCAATAACAAAGCCTTCATATGTAGCTTGGCGGATTTGCCAGACTGTGAACGGTGGAAAAACGGTTTCGCAAGCCTTCTAACATTGTCCTTGATTTCGCCCTCTTTGGGACCATATCGGCGAGTTGACGGCTCGTATCGCTTCCGAAAAGCTCGTGCTCATTGATCGTGCATACGCATGTGACAATGTGTCGCCTCCGAATCCCGAGTCTAAGTGGATGGCACTTCTGTCACTGATTGCAACAGCAGTATAGTGATTTAGACAATGCGAATGGAGGAGGTCTTGCAAGATCAGCCCCTTTCTCATCAAGATCTGATAGGATATTTTGAGCATTAGCTCAAAATGAAGATTAGGACTGATAGAAAGCGACTGGATTCGACAGATTTCAACGAAAGGTGGGCGATTGCGGCGAGCCTGGTTCGCATGAACATGAACATGAACGGGTCTAGCCTTTGATTTTCTTTTTGTCACATTGCGATGGTTTCCTGTGGAACTTTCCCCTGGTTAGGATAGTCTCTATTTGTGTATCTTGTTAATTTAAATATGTTTTGTCTTCGGCTTGTTCCCAGCTTGTTCCCGGCTCCTTCTTTTGTTATGATGCATGTCGAGATTCCTATCCCCCAGTATTTGAATCCCATTATTTCATCTCGACTGGGATTTACGTGGCCGTATTTATTATTTTGTTTCCACCTTCCTTAGCGAGAGAGCCTCTTGATTTTGTCTAAAAACAGAATACAGCGGCCTATAAATTTTGTTGATTTGACAGGCCTCAGTTTGTTTTAATTTTTGTATTATTTTGAAATTTTTGTTTGTTTTCTGGTTTCATGTCTTCTCCCCTTTCATTGCATATTATATTTTTTATATGTATACGGATAATTTAATAAAAATGTTTAAGACCAGTCTCAGCTTATCTCCCCTCCCTTGTGCCAAAATTTAAATTTGTTACAATAAATCTAGCTTTAGCAATTACTAGCCTTTTACCAGATTCCCTATCTTGCCGTTGTGTATTCTCTTTACAATTACCCTTTCTTCTTTTATCTACACACGTTCTTTCACTCGAGTACCACTATATCTGTTTGTAACGTCTTTAAAGGATACAACATAATCAAAATTAGTAAAGATACTACGAGCAGTTAAAATATATGGGTGTCGTCATTATGAAAGTTGTAGGAATTTAAATAAGAAAGAAAAATTTTATGTTGAAAAGAGAAATTTGGATGGCTTACCCAAGGAAATATAATTGTGGAAACCTGGCAATGCTGCTCAAAAGCAGGGTTATGGAACTGACATCTAAATATTCAGCTCGAACTTCAGCTCCAACATTTTGAAATTTCCGGCTCCAAGCTCTAGCTAATTTCACAGTAATGATTGATATACCTTGCTGAAATTGGACCTTGTTCATTGCTATTCCTAGGCAATAATAGACGGCTATTAGTCAAACTTCTAATGAATATGCCTTTGTTAATATATTATCATTGATCATAATATAATCAATAATTGATTATTGATAACAATATAAAGTTAGCAACACATTTTATTTCAACAGGTTGTTATATTCTTTGTTATTTATTATTCAATGTTTCAGTAAAAATTCTAAATAATAAATGTTGAAAATATGTAAAGTTTTTTGTTAATTGAAGTAGTGTGAGATTAGTATTTGAAATGTGATAATTCAATTGTTGGTTGAATACTTATCTCACACTCAGTCGCAAATTTCTTTTCTTGAATTGGCGATTTTGCTAGTCAAACTAGGAAGCTTTATTTTTTCATCTTTTATTTTTTGCTCTGTACAATACTGTAATCATACTTACAGTATAAAAATCGCTGATAAAAGATGGTTTGAAATTTGTGGCTTTCTTTCTAGCTAATTTCTTTGCATGCAGTACGTAAGATTTGTTTTTTTTAGCTTAAAATAGTTTTATCCTGTCTTTCTTATCATGGAGAGAAAATAAAGAAAACGAGGACAGTCAGCTGAAATTGTTAGGAATAAGAAGGTGAAAAGTTAGTCAAGGTGTAACGAACAAGTACATCACTAAATTTTGCTATAGTTTCAAGTTAACACCAGAGAAGAAACCTTAGCAAAAGTTTTGATCACCACTAACAAAAGCTCAGAATAAATTTAATTATTTCTGAGAAAGAGAAAAATTATTGATACATAATTTAGGAAGCTCAAGTTGGAGGTAGTACAGTTTTGGCTCCAGCTTCAACTATTCTAAATTATCTGGCTCAGCTCGGTTCAAAAGTTATAGAAGGCTGCATGTGATGACTAGAAGACCGCGGGTTCCGCACACTGATATCTTTCTGTCTATATTTGTCTATATTTTTGAGATGAGGTATTGAAATTGTTTACACTATTTACATTGTTCGGACTGTTGTCCTCATCTTTGTTGTCATATTCACGACGTTTCCATCGTTGAATGTATTGGGTTAGCTAAAATATTTCAATTGCTTTGTGTCGACACTAAACTTCTAATCAGTCGCTAACTTCAGTCCGTCTCTTGCGCATATGTTAGTTACTTCAACGTAGTTCAACGTGAAGTTGTGACGAGACAGGTTGTATTTTGTGTGCATGCAGAAAGATATATGCTGTGTACAGAGTGGATGCTGTTACGGAATGTGTGCTAGAAGTGTTTTCAAGATTTTGTTCGATAATTGCTTTGGTTCAAGATGTACTTCGCTATAGCTTCCAGAATAACTGTAACAAAATGAAGAGGTTAATCGACACCAAACCACATTATTTGACCTGAATTGTAACAGATATTCTCCTGATATGAATTACTGAAAATGATCTGCATTTCCGTCAGTAGGCTTTATGTTTGGGTCACACATCAAATAAATGCGGTTGGAGTTCCACCAGCGATTTGTTGCAGCAACGCGAAAAAATAATCCTGTTTGAAGTGTTGAAAGAGAACAAAAGTGGATAATCTATAACAATGTAAACCGCAAACGATCATGGGGGAAGCGCGATGAACCACGAAAAACAATATCCAAAGAAGGACTTAACCTGTAGAAAGTAATGTTTTCAATTTGGTGGTATTGGAAGGGAGCTCGAGCTTCAATTCAGATGGACAAGTTAAAGGCAGTAATATACCAGAAGCGCTCAGTGTTTACTAATCTTAAAACATCGTCTTTCATCACTATATTGTCAGACCACATACTACTTTGCAGATGCGACAGAAGTTACTACGCCTTTTATTCTGTTTCGATCTCTTCAAATTGTATTGAGTGCGTTATGTTTCGCATCGCTTTGTACGTAGTGGTAGTCTCCATGTCCTTTGTAACGACAGGACATTCTATATTTATTTGCCTATACACGATACACCCTTTTCTTTTACTACTACCGATTAAACTATTACGTTATTCAAACTATTGTTCTCTCTCCCTCTAACCCCACTAAGTTATTTGTTCACCACTACTGTAGCCTGGTATTGAACTCACAACTCTTTGGGTCAAGTCACAGGAACTAACTAACGTCTATATCCACTGGGCCATGTGTCCTTAAAGACAATAACAACTGAATTTCTGGGACCTATAAACCTAATATCCAGTGACCATGTTTTTTGCCAGAGTTTATATTGCAATTTTTGATGTTAATGGTTTTCTCTAGTATTTTTTATGAGAGCACATATTGCAATTTGACACTAATTATTTTCTATGGCTTTCCGTATTACTGGTTCCCATATTTTATTCAGCTCTATGCTTGGTCGGCTTAGGAGATTTTCGTAGCCTCGCACATGTGCTGATTTCTTAAGTTTACGTAGTTTCCAGTGACGATCTCTACCTATTATTTCAATTTCATCTCATAGAGGGCGATGACCCCCTTTTTTTTTCTCCATATGTGGTTAGCCACGCTTGATTTTTCTATCTCCCCTGTTACGGCCTTGCGATGTTCTTGTAGCCTTACCTTAAGGGGGCGGCCTGTTTCTCCTTTACATTTCTTTCCACAGCTACATGGAATGGCGTACACACAGTCCTTAGTCATGTCCTCCTCTGTTGGGGGTCTTACTCGGAGAGGTACCTGCGAAATGTATAGAACCACTTCTGAAGATCGTCCTGATGTTATATGAACCACAGATCCTTTGTATTTTTCCTTATAATATCAGGACGATAACATTTTAGTATGTATTTACTATAAAAAATTTTTAGCTCCGAAAAGTATTCTAATTCTTTTATTTGTTAGAGTAGCTATTTCTGTTATTTTGTTTGTTAGTCTATCATCGGGTGATATGCCTTACTTATTATCTTAAATATGATATCTTCTTTCAGTCAAAATTACATTTATCTTTGTTTATGCTCAAGTCTGCCTTTTTTAATATAACTAAAATTTGCTCCGTTTTATATTTTAATTCTTCTTTAGATCTTGCTCCCTACATCTATATTGTTCTGTATATTATCATATTTTTTATTTTTCCAAATAAGACTCTTTCAATTGCTCTTTGAAAAATATAGCTCGAAGTTTTCATCACAAACGGTAGACGAGTCCATCTTAATAAGCCTACAGGGGTATTTATCGTGGTTATTTCCTTGAGATCAATTTTTGCAAATTATTCAATTTTTGATAACTCGTGGTTCGCAGTTTCGATATTTGGCAAAAGAAACGAGTCTGAACATGATTTACCCCTATCTTGTAATCACCACATATCCTTAAATCTCCGTCAGGTTTCTTTATCGCTACCCAATTACTATCACCTTAAGTTACTCTTTCTTGTATGCTTTGTTGTATCATTTTGTTTAATTTGTACTTGTCTCTCTCGGGATTTTTTCCACAATATCTACATTTAATTATGGATTTGGTCGTCCACATCCTGTATGTTTTTAATTCTTCTTTTGTTTGATTAAATCATCTGATCAACTAATTATTGCAAAAACTCGACTCTATCTTTCAAACTCATTTTGCTACTCTGTAGTCATTTTAGTATTTTTCACTTGTGGTTTTGGTCTGGCAAACCTTCAAAAATCAATTCATCTTTTATAGTCAATTTTTAGAATTACCAATCATTTTGGAGTCTTATGTTCGTTTTTATAATTTTCACGATTTTTCAAATGTTATTCTTTTAACTCGCTCGCTTAATTGTCGAAATTTTCTTCACAGCTTTGCACCCAACTGAAACAAAAAATAAATTGGTTATCTCGTTTTCTCTTCCGTCATTCTTTGTGTTTCTTAATTGTTTTATTCTTGTAAATGCAGCAAAAGCCCTTATCTATGTTTCTATGTGTTCTGGGTCATCACGCAAATTTTAAAATCCTATCGGCGACTCCATTGTTATGGTTCGCATTTCTTTGTGCGTAGTGGTAGTTTTAACTTTGTGACGACAGGGTTTTCTTTACCGCTACAACTATTCTCTATTTAGACTTGCCTATTAATTTGCATACGATACTACAGAGGGACAGAACTTCAACTTTGAAGAGGATGTAAAAATCACCTGGAAGAGTTTTTCACCAGCAAAGGAAATTCTTTGGGCAAGGGATAATGAATCTGTCCACAATATGGCAGGATATACACGAACCAAACAGTAATAATATTATTTATTGAAATGGTTAAAAAATGTCTTATTTTTGCTTTAAAACAAACTCAATATATTTTATCTGTACAGGTAAACAGAAAATATTCAGTGTATTTCTGATAAGTAATTAGAAAACTACTCATTTTTAACGAGGTATTCTGTTAATGAGATAAAAAAGAAAGGTTAAAATAACCATTCTTTTACTGATAAGAAAACAACACTTTTTAAAAGAACATTGACTCAGTTAGATCAGTAGTAGGAAACACAAAATATTTTCTAGTTTTCTGATAAGAAATTCGAATTAGTATTATTTTAACTTGTTTTCTCTAAATTAGAGCTGTAAAGTTAAAACATTTCGAATTTTTCTGGGAAGAAATTAGAAAACGGTAATTTTTGACGGCTATGCTAATGAGGAAAGGAAAACAAAATAATCAGATTATTTTCTGATAAGTTTAATACAGCACTTTGTACCGAGTCTTCTCTAAATTATAATAGCAAAGTAAATATTCCGTGTGTTTCTCATAAGAAATTAGAAAACTGCACTTTTTTAACGAGTGCTGTATAAATTAGACCAGTAAATATTTCAACGATCAAAATGTTAGATTATCAGAATATTTGGACTGGTCATTAGACTTGATGAAATATTTAGAAGTACTTTTTATGTTCTTAGGATGGCATACGTAACCAATGAATATATTTTTTTAGTGAATGAACTTGCACTGTTCCATCTCCGTCTTATACTGGCCATATGGACCTTATGGTCATATCTCTCTACCATGGGACAATATGGTCTGAGTTTAGTAGGATTTTTTATCAGTATATTACCTATCTTTATTATATTACAACTTTAATTTCGTACAAACCATTGTTATTTCAGACTTAAATGGTTTTTCTGATATTTGTCTGGAAGTGTGTGTAGTATAACTTTAATAAATTTAACCAAGCAGTATCAAGTGAGAGTATGAATATTTATTTTTTCCTTATTCTATATAATCAGTAATCACCCATTGACTTTAAGATGTAAAAACTAGTAGGAGCAATTATTTTTAAAGCAGAATTATCAGATCATCTATAACTGTTTGGAATTAATAGCAATCTTTATATAAATAAATAAGAGCAAAATCATATTCACTTTTTGAATGACCAGCTGTCTTGCAAAACACAGCTTATTCCAGGTACTTCCGAATCAAACATAATTCAATGGTTATAGTCAACTGTTTATATAAAACTTTAAAAATTTATAAGGAAATTCATGAGCAGTAAAAACGTCCTTTATGAATTTACAACTACCTATAGTGAACACCAGGTAATAACCAACACCCGGTTTCAACAACACCAAAGACGATTATGGACATGGAGAAGCCCACGAATGACACAAATGACCAAATCGATTAACTAAAGTTATTAATAAATGGAACTTTATCTCTGTGTGTGTGTGTCTGTGTGTGTGTCCGTTGCCTATAGACTCCGAAACGGTTGACAGATTTTCTTGAAAATTTACACAGTTGTACTATAAGCGTCTGCGAGTGTTCTTAGCTAGGATTTGTGTCGAGGTACCTCCGATAAATATCGAAAATCGATAATAGAAAAAATCGGGTTATAGAAGGAGTAGTCCGATTTTAATCAAATTTGATACACTCATAGACAAAGACATAAGAAACGATATCCAGAGGTTTCAAGGTTGCAGTTCTTACAATAGTGCAGAAAATCGATAATATATAAAAAGGCAAAATGTTTGTCTGTGTGTCTGTTTATCTGCCTGTATGTCTGTATTTTTTCAGCCCTTTTATTTTAGTTTTTGTTTCGGGTTTGGCTATAAGTAGGTATAATTGTAGTTCTTAGTCTCAGCCATGATACCATTTACTCAGAGGAGTTATTTAGCCTTCAAAATTCAGTTTACGACGAAAAAAACTTATTTGATATCGATACCAGGAAATCAAAATTTGACTTACATTCATTCATTTTTCTTTCAATCTACGGTTTCGCTTTAACTGGAAGCAACTATTGCTTTTAGTATTTCGTGCGAACGTCCAAAGAGTCTGAGCTCCAGGACCATGGATTAGTTTTAAAGCTTTCATTACACCCGAGCAACGCTGGGCTATACTGCTAGTATAACTATATACAGGAGATTCAGGAATGCAGGTGATCATTGCAAAGCTTATCCAAGTGCCGATTTTGAAAGCCACCACATGTCAGTCATATGTAAACTAAGGATGAAAGCTCGGAGAATGAAGAAGCCTCGTGCAGCAACGAAACTGCAGTACAACATACTTTTAAACGACCTCAACTTGCAGGAAAAAATACATGGACAGTGTCAAAAACAAATACGAGGAACACATTGAAAACGGAAACGCGAAATGGGACACACTAAAGGAAGTATTAGTGACATCAGCAAACAGCATTGTACCAAAGGAAATTAGATGTAGAAAAAATGAGTGGATAATTGATGAGATTCTCGACATTATGCAAAGGAGACAAAAAACAATGCCAAGACATGGAACGTAATACAAAAAACTACACAAGGAAATAAGAAGTAAATGTTAAGGAAGAATGGCTCAACAACAAATGTGCAGAAATAGAGAGATTAAACACAACTAATAAAGGAGACATACATAAAAAATAAGGGAACTGACAGGGCAAAAAAACATGCTCCTTAGTATAAAATCTAAGGATGGAAAAAAGAGAAAGAGTAAATACTTTAGCGATGAGAGGAATGTATAAGAGATATCTTTCACGACAAGAGAGATCAATAAACAATACACACAAACATCGGCGGACCAGAAATATTAAAATCCGAAGTGGAAGCTACACTGGCTAAACTGAATAGAAAAAACCAGCTGAACCAGATGGCATTGTAATAAAGATATTGGCAACATTAGCTGATTTCTGCGTAGATAAAATCACAGAAATTATAAATGAAATCTACAACAACGGCAAAATCCCGGAAGACCTTAGTCAATTGATTTTTTATAGTACTGCTTAAGAATCCAGGTGCAAACGAATGTGAACTCCACTGAAGCTTAATGAGTCACATAACAAATTTGATCATTCGAATATTGATGAATAGAGCGCGCAGTAAAAGCAGATCACAGGTAGGACAAGAACAGTGCGATTTCGTCAAGGACACTGGGACAAGGAACGCGATATTTATGCTCAAAAAGGATAATACAAATGCAGAAGGACACGTACTTGTGTTTCATAGACTGCGCAAAAGCATTTGACAAAGTACAACACAGACTTGATAGAGATGCTCAGTAACCTAGACATATTCATGAAAGATATTTGAGTAATAAAGCACCTCTACTGGTAGCAAACCACCTGCATACGAACAGGAAACGAGTTCAGTAGATATACAAAGATAGAAATGGGTGTAAGACAAGGAAACTACAAGTTAAAGAAAGCGGAAAGAAAGAACTGTATATAAACTGCAAGAAAACAATGTATGGTAATCAGTAAAAGAGGAGTCCAAAATCTCAACTACAGGATGGGAATACTAAAATCAAGCAGATATAGAAATTTAGATACTTTGGGAATATTCTAACAGAGGACAGAAAATGCGACACTGAGATCCGAAGGCGAATCGGCATGACCGAGGATGCATTCGAGAAGCTGAGTAGAGACAAGACAATTTCGCCGGATTTTTATGTGATGTCTTTTCTTCAATATGACAGTAAATGCTGGACAATTTCCTCAAAGATGAGTTAGAGACTTGAATCAACAGAAATGGGGTTCTACAGAAGAATGATGAGGATACCATGAACCGAACATGCGAGAAAGGATGGGATTTTGGAGAGGACGGAAACAAAAATGGAACTAATACTTAACATCAGGAAAAGACAACTGAAGTTCATGGGACATGTAATGAGGAAGGATGGCTTGAAGAATTTGATACTCACAGGTCAGATATAGAGAAAGAGAGACAGGGGAAAGCAACGCGTAACATACTTAAAAGGCTTCAGTAAATGTATGGCAAAGCAAGGTTTGGGTGGGGTAACAGGAGAAAGCGTGTTAAGAGCTACTAGGGATAGGGAGATGTGGAAGGCCATGATCGCATAAGTCCTGAAGGGACACGGCACAAAAAAGAAAATAACCGATCTTGTGTTGTCACTATTTTATTATATGTGTAGGAAATCTTAATTCGCTACTCTAACTTGAACATTTTTTAGTTTTCTGTCAATTAAGCATCCCTCAAAGTTATTCGTGAATGGATCGAAATAGACTTTGGTTGTAAAACAAAACTGACATGTTACGTGGAATATCGAGAAATTATAAAATTAAAACATCTAAAAATTAATGTATTTATTCGACATTTTTATTTCTTCAGACGTTATTTACATTCAGATAGTAGTTGCACATAACTTTCTGTTTTCTATATAGATTTTCAATAATCCCAAAGGGTAGTTTGTCTTTAGCTGTTTGCCATGCAGAAACCTTTATATATTTTACCAAGTTATAGGTTACATGTACTGCATTATATCAACCCATAATCCATGCATCGAAATAGCATTATTCGTAATTTTATAAAAGTTTACCGCTGACCTTCCACCTCTAAATTTTTAATTTCAATAATTTATACCTTTTATTTTGTGGTTTATATTTAAATTATCGTCAATAAGAGGTGTAATATTATATCAACTTTTAGAGAATCTGAGTTTTTAGCATTTTCTTTGAACGCTTACAAATATTGAAGAACCCCTGCTTCTTGAATTTTAATTTTTCCAAAATTTAGTTGCAAAAATACATCCTTTGATTTCCGGTACTATTAGGCAACTGAAAAAAGAAATGTTATTATTTATTATCTATAAAGTTACATTCTCTGTGTGGAGAACCAAATTCTATTTGTTCATTATAAGATACAAAACAAAATTATTCTCCATACAAGGATTTTCTTCTTCTATGTGCCCTGTCCTTTCAGGATGTAGGCGATCATGGCTTTCTACGTCTCCCTATCCCTGATGGCTCTTAGCACACTTTCTCCTGTTACTCCACCCAAACCACGTTCCGTCATCTACCTGATCAGATCCTTCAAATATGTTATTCGAGTCCTCTTTCCTCATTGCATATCCTAGGACCTTCAGCTGTCTCTTCCTGGTGCTCAGTATTAATTTTCTTTTAGTTTCCATCCTTTCCAAAACCTCATCATTGCTCACATGCTCGATCCATGATATTCGCAGCATCCTTCTGTAGAACCACATTTCAGTTGCTTCAAGTTTTTCCTTCATTTTCAATGATATTGTCCAGCACTCACTGCCATATTGAAGAACTGACACCACATAGCAATCCAGTACTCCCTTCTTTGTTTCGAGCGAAATAGTCCTGTTTCTTAATACTTTACTCAACTTCTGGAATGCTTCCTTCGCCATGCCAATTCGCCTTCGGATCTCTGTGTCACACTTGCCGTCTTCTGTTAGAACACTTCCCAGGTATTTAAATTTTTCTACCTGCTTGATTTTAGTATCCCCGACCTGTATTTGGCATATTGGGCTGCCCTTTTTACTTATGACCATGCATTCGGTTTTCGTTCAGTTTATTTGTAGTCCTTTCTTGTCACTCTTTTTTGCTACCTTCTGTAGAAGGTCTTGTAGTTTTCTTTCCGTGTCTGCTTTCAGCACTGTATCATCTTCGTACCTTATGTTGTTTAAATTGTGGCCTCCGATGACGAATCCTGGGATAACTTCTAGGGTCCTCAGAATAGTCTCGCTGTACAAGTTGAATAGATCCGGTGAAAAGACACATCCTTGTCTTACGCTCCTTTATATCTTTGTATATCTGCTGAATTCATTACCTGTCCGTATGCAGGCGGTTGACTGCCAGTAGAGATTCTTGATTACTCTTAAGTCTTTAAATGAAGGATATAGAGATCCAGCATGAGCTTTGTATTTGGAAATTTTACACTCGAAACAATCTCTTGAAGTATATGCTCAGAGCGGTTACAGCGTGTATGTGTAATAATATTTAGCGGAATGGAGTTAATTAATTTTATTAATTAATTATCAATTTTTTTAAACAGAAGAAATTACTATTATAGATCAGAAGAAAACGTACTAAAAGAATTTTTTTATTGTCCGAATATGAGCGAAGGAAAAAGAAACAAATTGCAACAAGTTTTGTTTGAGAGAGAGAGAGAGAGAGAGAGAGAGAGAGAGAGAGAGAGAGAGAGAGAGAGAGAGAGAGCGCCTGTACATTGCATGGCTTGTTTTTTTTTTAATCATCTCACCCCAAGCAAGGCATTCCACTGCCACTATTGCGCATGGGGCTACATAGGGGAAGGTAAAGAGAAGCAGTGGTTAGACATAGGGAATGTCAGGAGGAAGGTGACAGATGAGTAAGGATAGCGAGGATGAGGGTTGGGCAGATGGGAAGAGTGCTTGATAGAATGGGAGCAGGTTAGTGTGTTATTGACCTTACATTTAAACTCCTGGAGATTGTAGCCGTCGGGGAAGCAATCATTTGGAAGAGAATTCCACAGTCGGGAAGTGCGAGGAAAGAAACTGTTGGAGTAGAAGTTACGGCTGCATTTTATCGGTTTCACTGTAAAAGGGTGGGATCTAGTTGCTAATCTAGTATCTCGTTCAAATTCGTATTTAGGGGGCACTAGTGATCTAAGTTCATCGGAGCAGAAGCCGTGAAAGTATTTATAGAAGAGACACAAGGAAGCCACGTCGCGCCGGTGGGAGAGAGACTACAGACCCTCCTCTGAACCTTATCGAGAAGCCCGAGGAGAACAGCAGGGGCACCCGACCAGATATGGCAGCAGTATTCAATGCACGGGCGGATGGTAGATTTATATATGTGCAGGATAGATTTAGACAGAAAAAACTTCCGGGCCCTACACAGAAAACCGACTTTCATAGCAGCGGATTTAGCAATGGATTCGATATAGTCATTCCATTTGAGGTCCGCTGAAAGTGTGAGACCAAGGAGGCGTAGTGTTTTACTCTCTGGGAGGCAAGCCTGGTCCATGCTAATGGGAGGTAGGTGAGATTGTCGATGATGGTTAATTGAGAGTAACTTCGTTTTAGAAGCATTAAAATTTACTAGCCATTTCTTACCCCAGTCCAATATGGATTGGAGGTCTTTTTCAATCTCGGCTGCGAGGTTAGCTTTGACGCCTACACCAGATTTTTGTAGGAGGCGAGAGTAAACTGTGGTGTCATAGGCGTACAAACCTATTTGGGTTCTTATGGAATCAGGGAGATCATTAATGTATATCAGGAAGAGTGTAGGACCTAAGATGGAGCCTTGGGGGACACCTGCGTTTGTATGGTAGTTCTGAGAGGCATGTCCGTTTAATACCACCTTCATTGTGCGGTTAGAGAGGAATGACTGGATTAGTTCAAACAAATGTCCAGTTATACCATAGCTCCGCAGTTTACATAGAAGGCCAGCAGGCCAAACTCTGTCGAACGCCTTAGATATATCCAATGCAACGGTTCGGGCTTCGCCATTCCTGTCGAGTGCCTGGTATATGTACTCGGTGATGGTCGTTAGCATGTCAGCATTAGACCTGGTGAAGCGGAAACCATATTGCTTGTCCGAGAGGAGCCGGTGTGCTGTGAGATGCTGAACCACCTCGGCGTTGATAATGGCTTCGAACACTTTGCCAAAGATCGGAAGAAGGCTGATAGGGCGGTAATTTGCAGGGTCAGAGGGTTCTCCAGTGTTTTTAAATATAGGAACTACAGAGGAAGATTTCCAACAGGCAGGAAAGCAGGAAGCAGATAGGCAGAGGTTGTAGAGCTTAGAAAAGACAGAGGAGAGTTCAGGGGCACATTTCTTTAAGACTATGGTTGGGATTCCGTCACCACCGCTCGCTTTGTGAGGGTCAAGTTTTAAGATTATCTTAGAGACAAGCGAAGGTGTAATGTGGACATCATTCAATTGTGCCTCGGTTCTAGGTGAGAAGTCGGGTGTAAAAACTCCAGATGAGTCCAGACTCGAATTGTTCGAGAATCTGCGGGCAAAGCATTCAGCCTTATCTGCTGGGGAGGTGAGGACCTCAAATTTGTTGATTAACGGGGTTATTGTGGACTTGCTCTTGTTAAGCACTCTTTTACAGAGTCGCCAGTAGTCTTTAGAGCCGAATTTAGAGCATGCTATGCGTTGCTTCATTCTGGCAGCAAACAACATCTTAGCTTCGTTAAGTATCCTTTTACACTTATTACGAGCTGAAGTGAAAAGGCGCTTGTTTTGGTCCGACGCGTAGTTACGATAGAATCGGAAGAAATGATTCCGGTGGGCAATGGCAGCCGAGCAAGCGGGTGAGAACCATAGAGACGAATGAGATTTAAGCTGGAATTTCCTAGCAGGGATGAAGGCATCGATGCCAGCCTTAACCCAGGAGGAGACCTCGGATGCACATTCTTCGATGGGAAGACTAAAGACGTTGTTCCAAGGGATGTCACAGAGGAAGTCTCGGAACGAATCCCAGTCGGCTCTTTGATAGCAGTAGGATATTCTACTTGTCTGGATTTCATGGGTCGGGCGGGAGTGGAGTAAAATATTGACGGACACTACAGTGTGGTCAGAGTTTCTGAGTGGGCAGAGTTGTCTGGTAGTGCAAGAGTCTGGGATGGAAGTGAAGCAGAGGTCTAGAAGTGAGTCCCTTCCGTTAGGGTTGTCGGAGAAACGCGTGGGGGAGTCCACTACTTGCGTAAGGGATTGGGTGATTGAAAAGTTCATGGTGTGGACACCAGCAGGGTCAGTGACAGCGTTCTTCAGCCACTTGGTGTGGTGGGCGTTAAAATCACCAAACACGAATACATGGGCAGAGGGATGGGAAGAAATGGCTTTGTCAATATTGTCAGAAATGATGTCAAGTAACGAACAGTCAGGAGAGGAAGGAGAGCGGTAGAGAAAGAAGAGATAGCTAATCGAGCTGAGAAGTGAGAGGCGGAAGCGCATGAAAGAATGATCTGAAAAGATGACACCCTAGCTAAGGGAAGGTGTTCGCTGACATAGACACCAAGCCCATGCATATGAACATTGGAGTCCTTCCTGAAGAGGGGAAGGTAGCCAGGAACGTAGAACTCAGATGGGGGGATAGAAGGGTTAAGATTAGTTTCACATAGGGCTAATATATCAGGTGAGTTATTATGGAGGAAAGAATCTACGCTGGGGAAGTTGGTGCGGATGCCGCGTATGTTAGTGAAAGAAATGCAGACAGGTTTGGGCGTTTTCAAATGAGCTGGTTTAGATTTGCTATTATGTTTGCTTTTTTCCATAGTGATTCAGTTAAGGAGAGGTCTTAGAATAGAATCAGTCGGTCAATCATTTGCAACTTGTGAAAGATGGAGACTGGCGCGGCCTACAACATAATGTGGCCTCGGGGTTGCCCACCGAACGTTCATGCAGGGACGCTCGTCCATGCGCGATATGGCACTACAAGAACCCCGGTATTATTCAACTGTTGATCAGAGCAGCCTCTTAAGACGCTACGCAAGAGTTCGGGCTCCTAACTACCAGTCGGAAGCAGCAACCAGGAAACTGCCAACCCGGTACCCTCAGAATGTAAAGACGTTGCCACCATACTCCGTAACTGCAAAGAGCTTCCAGCTGAATTAAAACTAAGACCGGAGAAAGGGGATGAACCGGGAACCCCTTCCTAAACAAGAAACAAGGCGATCACCTCTAAACTCATTCAAAAGAAGTGGGTGGAGTGTGAGACCGGGCGATAGTAGGAACTATCTACTCCAATTAAAAAAAAAAAAGAAAGAAAAAAAAAGTGACTGAGGTTTACAAAGTTTTAACTTAGTAAAAGTCAAAAATAACCTTCAATTGCAAAATAATTTACACAAACTAAGTGACAAAAAAAAAAAAAATCAAAGAAGAACAAAAAACGAAAAAAAAAAAATTTCCAAAGATTACAGAAAAACAGACTGAAAAATGGACTGAATCCCGGTTGACTTACCACAAGCAGCTAACACTGTAAAGTTGATTTAATTCAATTTCTGAAGACAAAAATAGAAATTAAACCGTTTTTTACAGAATATGGTCGAGTTATGTTGCTTGCATTCGTTGACCAACCGTTACGAATTCAATCTCTCGAAGACAGGAATTTAAATCTTCTACAAGACGAAACTAATGGAAATAATTGAACCGTGATACTATTTATCTTAAGTCAAAAATAACCTTCAATTGCAAAATAATTTACACAAATAATTTACACACATTTGTGCGACAAATATCTTTTCACCCCAGACGAGTTCCTTCCATTCGGCGGAGCGTAATCTGAGTCCCTTTCCGTTCGAAAGTAGAGTTTTGATCAAGTGTGATCGCTCTGTATTTACCATTTTCCCACAAGGCGGATGTGATACAAGGTCAATTAAAGTGGGGATTTTGAGCTCTTAATGTCACCCAAAAATATACCGTAGACTGTCTATTTATCCCATTCGCTGGAGCATCGTCTGAGTCCCGCTCGGAAGCAGAGAGTTGACAAAGAAAGAGTTTGGATCAAGTGTGATCACTAGTATTTACTACCTCATCACTGCGGCTGATGACCGAAGCGCGCAGATGCGCGAGGTGAATGCAGTACAAGGTTAATTAAAGCGGGGAAATCCGAGCCCATAAGCTCGGTCAAATGTATCCCGTAGACAGAGTGTGAGGCAGGGTCGAGTACTTGTCCATTCCCCCCCAGACGAGACTCTATATTTCAGCGGAGCTTCGCCTAAGTACTTCTTCGCTTGGAGAGGGTTGATAAAGAAAGAGTTTGGATCAAGTGTGATCGCTGATATTTACTACCTCTCCATTACAACAGCTGTGACACAAGGTCAGTTAGAGTGAGAAATCCGAGCCCGTAAGTTCGGCCAAAAATATTCTTAGATATCCGTAGATCCTGTTAAGGTAAGGTCGGGGTCTTGTCTATTCACCCCAGACGAGATTCTTCTCTTCGGCGGTTCATCACCTGAGTACCTCTCCGCTCGGGAGCAGAGAGTTAACAGAAAGAGTCTGGATTCATGTGTGATCGCTCTGCATTTACTACCTTCTCACCAAAGCGGATGTTACACAAAGTCAGTTTATTTGGAGATTCCAGCCTTAAGGTAGGTCTACAGGATATTTTTGCCTTAGCTTAACAACTCGGAATCTCTACTTTAATTGACTGTGTATCATCCACCTTGGTGAGAAGGTTGCAAATAGCAAGAGTGATCACACGGGATCCAAACTCTTGGTTTGTTAACTCTTCGCTTCTGAACGAAGAGCCTCTCACACGAAGCTCCGCCACAGTGTAGAATTTCGTGTGAGCTGAATAGACAAGAGCTTGATCCAGCCTTAACGTGGGTCTGTGTGGTCTGGACAAATTGGGTTCCGATATTTAGTAGACTGACTATTGGAGTAGTAATTTCAACAGCGAAAATAAGGTTGGTTGTCCAAACCACCACATTTATAAATAAAATAACTCAAAGCACAATGTAACGAATATAACAACATTGTATTAAGTAAGGTTACAGAACTGAGTTCGTGAATGTAAGATGTCGTGAAAAGAGTTCTCTCTTAAATATTAAAGATATTGTCTCAATATTCAAGTTAGAAGAGTCCCTGAAAGGGAAATAATATGTTCGTACTGAATAGTAGAGAATTATACATGTATTGAAATAAGATAGAGAGAAACATTTTTATGTGGCTAATTGCTGAATGCAATTAGCACAGTATGTGAGTTGGAAGAGACGAACGGCATTCGGACTTATGCTCCAACTGGCTAAACACGTGTGGAAATCAGTTTATATATTTCTTAATAAACGCGGGAACAAAAGTTTCACGTCCGGTCCTTACGTAAGAATGTGTGGGTATATGTGTATGAACGTGTGTGCATGGCGATATGTATGTAGGTATGTACGTGCATGTAGAAGTGATTCTACAGAGCTACGGGATATTTTCGGCTGAGTTTAAGGGCTCGGAATCTCCACTTTAATTAGCCTTGTGCCACATCAGCCTTGGTGGGAAGTTAGTAAATACAGAGCGACCACACGTGATCCAAACTCTTTCTTTGTTAACTCTCTGCTTTCGAGCGGAGAGGGACTCAGGCGAGGTTCCTCTGAAAGGTAGAGTCTCGTCTGGGGTGAATAGACAAGAACCTGACCCAGCCTTAATTCTTGGCTGAATTTAAGGTCTCAGAATTCCCACATCAGTTGACATTGTGTCACATCCGCCTTAGTGGGAAGGTGGTAAACATATAGCGATCACACGTGATCCAAACTTTTTTTTGTCACAGTTAAGTATACAACACTAACCTTATTTTACGATATTCTCGTCAATGTGTGTTTTTTCCTAATTTCATATGAGAAAAGTTACAAATATATATTTGCATTACTTTACTGATCCTATTCACTATATCCCAGTCAAATTTGATGTTTTGTATCTGAAAAAATACAAATAATTTTACAGTATATTACTCATCTTATTTCGGATATTACCGTTAAAATGTGCTGTTTTCTAATGTTTGATCTGAAGATTTTATGCTTTCCTTTACTGATCGAATATTGTATATTCTCATAAAAACAAGTCGTGTTTTAAATTTTTAAGAGAAAATGTTCGAATATTACTGTTCAATTTTCGAACTTCACGTTTGAACGTGATATTTTGTAATTTCGTGTCAGAAAGCATGGATATATTTTTTTACTTTGCAGTGTTTCGACTGTTGTCCTTATCTTGATTGACATATTCACTACATTTTGCCCGTTGTACGCTTTTCTTGTAGCCTTTATTTCGATAATTGGGGTATATATGATTCTCATTCCATGTGCCATGCCACTTCCAGGTGTCATGTAGTTATCTCCCTTTAACTTAAATCTACCTGCTGTAGCCAGATATTGAATTCACAACACTTTGGTTTCGATTCAAAGTGTTTGTTAATTCAACATAGGATCTAACAAACACTTTTATCCACTGGGTCATGTGTCCTCGAGGACATCAGTGTATGAATTTTGGGGATTTATCAACCTAATAATTTCTCATTAATGATTTTTTACCAGAGCTCATACTGCAATCTTTGAAGCTAATGATTTTTCTAGCACTCCGTATTACTGATTCCCATTTATCTTACTTTAGAATCTTCTCATAAAAATGGTGTTTTCAAATTAATTATTAGAAAAGTTTCGAATATAGTGTGTTTTATTTTAATATCTAATTTAATATATTAGGATTTTTTAAATAATTTCTTATGAAGAAAAGTATCAATATATTTTGCTTTACTTTACAGATCTAATTTAGGCTATTTCCGATAAAATGTGCTGCTTTATAATTTCCGATGATAAATAAATGACAATACTTTTGTTTTACATGACTGATCTAATTTAGTATATTCCTGCTATGAAGTGATGTTTTACCAGAAAATGTACAAATATTTTTGCTTTACATTCAGCCAGTCAGGTAAGTGCCATTCTGGATACACACTTTTAGCGATCATGCCTCTTACGATCCATGACTGACTAGGCAGAATATTTTTCCGCAGAAGGTTGTCATTTCTTTCTGTGGTAAACTGGTTGCCAACCAAGGCTATAGAACTTAATCTGTTCTTTTATTTAATCCATAGTTGGATGGAGAAGCAATGGATTCATTTCCTTTCCCAAGGTTATTGTCGTGTAAGTGAATGCGCTCTCCACTCTCCAATATCCACTGCATTACAACGCACATTACATATCTTATTTAAGATATTCCTGTTGAAATGTGCTGTTATGTAATCTCTTATCGGAAAACGTAAAACTATATTTTACTGTACTTACTGATACAATTTATATATTTGCATTAAAACGCGATGATTCCGAATTTGTTATCAGGAAAATATAGATAAGTAACATATATCCTTTAAAAAGCGATGGATTTTAATTTGTTATCAGAAAAAGTACAAATATCTTTTTCTTTACTTTCTTCTTCTTCTATGTACCATGTCCCTTCAAGACGTAGACAATTATGGCCCTCCATGTCTCTCTATCCCTGGTGGCTCTTAGCACGCTTTTTCCTGTGACCCCACCCAAACCCAGCTCTGCCATCCAATTGCTCAGGCCCGTCAAGTACGTTACACACTGCTTTCCCTGTCTCTCTTGCTATCTGTCTGACCTGTGAGTATCAGATTCTCTAAGCTATCCTTCCTCATTACATATCCCAGGAACTGTAGCTGTCTTTCCTGATGCTCAGTATTATTTTTATTTTCGTTTTCATCCTTTCCAGAACCACATCATTGCTCACATGCTCGATCCATGATATCTGCAGCATCCTTCTGTAGAACTACATTTCAGTTTCTTCAAATTTTTCCTTCATCTTTGATGAGATTGTCTAGCATTCACTGCCATACTAAAGGACATACATCACATAGCAATCTAGTACTCTCTTCTTTGTTTTTAGTGAAATTTTCCTGTCTCTGATACTTTACTCAGCTTCTGGAATGCGTCCTTTGCCATGCCAATTCGCCTTCGGATTTAGGTGTCGCATTTTCCATCTTCTGTTATAAAACTTCCTACTTATTTAAATTTTTGTATCGGTTTGATTTTAGTATTCCTCACCTGTGTAACTATTTTCCGATAGCTAGTATTAGCATGCATAACTTATCTCCTATATATTCCTAGTTACCACGATTAGTTTAATCCAATCTACATAATTCAGATACTGTTTTATTCTAGAAGGCAACAATCATATTAATGCATCATGAATTCAGTAGTCTTGCAAAGTTATAAGTTTAGACTTGTTCTGAGACTGCAATGCTTTTACTTGGTTCGGGTAAACACTCTTTCCTTGAATTATAAAGACTTCAATTTGATTTTCACGTTATTCTCGGGCCTTTTTTTCGTCCAAATCTGTGCATTTGTTCTTTTAAACTGTCTCGAAAAACACTATATAAAATTCACTATTATTTATCCATAATGTTGAATGTATTAAAATTATTCAACTTTTTATTCAGAAAAAAATTGACGTCATAAACTGCCACAAAACATTTTAGTTTATTTAAGAAAGAATTATCTTTTACATTTCAAATTTCAAATATAAAATAGTCTCTATAGCCAGCGATATTTCAGTGCAGTGCTGGCGCGAGGATTTCACAAAACTCAACTACATCTCAATTTTCATAAGGTAGCATTCATAATAAATATAACTTTTATTGTAACCTAAATATGCACAACAATAAATCTTATTCAATATAGGTGAATAATTCAACTAGAAAAATGAAAATAAATACAATGTATCTAAGTACAATGTAAAGATATGTCATAATAGATTATTCCGTCTTAAATAAATTAATAATGTTCTGCGTCATTTTTTAACGTCAACATTTTTTCTTGATAAAAAGTTGGATAATTTTAACATATTCAACATTATGGGTAAATAATAGTACATTTTATAGTGTTTTCTTTTTTTAGACTTAATTCAAGAAAACTAATTCACAGATTTGGACGATAAAAAATGACCCAAGAATGACATCAAAATCCGCAGACATTTTTCATCCTTTAATAGTCAATTATACTTAGTTTACTCCGTCGTTTATATAAATATAGATGGTAAAAAAACCCCAAAAACAAATGCTGATAAGATAGCGAGGGTCACAAAGCACTGCTCGGGACCCTAAATCAGGTTTGCCTTCCTGGTTCGGGAGTAAAACACACCGGCCTTATTTCATCGCTTATTAATTAATTACTAGCGGAACCCGTGGATTTTCCGGAAAAAATTTACTTTGTCAAAGTACAAATGATGGTAACGTCTTAATAAATAAAATAAATTAATAAAATAATAAAATATTAAAGTCTTAAAATTATTTTTAAAATCTTCAAAGAGTTGATTGCGAGTAAACTTTTTAGTTAAGATTTGATGATTATATTGCCTATCTAAAATTGAAAAGTTTAATAAAAATTGTTTTATTATTAATCGAATTTTTTTTTCTTCATAGTATAATGTCCTTAATAGTTATTATTTATTCCAGCAATTAAAAGCTTTACAAATTAAGTTATATCAGAGTTTTATTGCATTTCTTATTTTACTCTTCGAAGAAGATTTTCGGATAATGATTGCAAACTGATATACCCCGAAAAGGAATACAGTATAAAAAGATCAGTTTAAGAATGGAACCCTACACCAGTAATAAGAAATACAAATTTATTGTACTAAGGTACAATTAACAATAATACACAAGCCACGGGTTGGAGCTTAATCGACTATCGAATAATGAATGCCTTCGCCTAAGACTTTTTCCCATTCGTACCGCTCGTTACCGTCTTTTATAAAGTAGAGAATTCTATTCTCGGGAATGGCAGAATGTTCCGCTATAACACCTTCCCCTGAGCTGAATTCTTCCTAGAATTTTGCTCTTAAGATTTTTTTCTCATAGGATCTGGACATAGCCGTTTAGTCCTTTTCCTTTTTCTGTTACTTCTTCTCCTGTCAATCCCTGTGTCTTTACTTTTAGGAGAATCAGTAGTTCCCTGTGTAGGTGTTATCTCCGTAGATAATCCATTGTTAGTGGGTGGTTTAATCTGGAATGTGTCATATATTACCTCCATTGGTATCTGTTGGTCATTTGTAACGGTTTCGATGTATTGGTGTCTCAATTGGTTTATGTGTCTTTTACAGACAAACTTCTTTCCTTTAATTATATAAATGACTCTCCCGATTCTTCTAATTACCAAACCATCTTCCCCAAAGCACTTTCCAGTCCGATAGTTCTTAAAAAAGACCTTGTCTCCTTCTTTGAAAGATTTAATATGAAAGTTTAGTTTTATAAAACTCTTCTTTTTCCTTGGTAACAACATATCAAATATTGACCGAATCTTTCTCGCGTACATGACCTCAGCAGGCGACAAATTTCCATTAATATTCTGATTCGGCGTAATTCTATAAACCATCAGAAATGTTTGGAAATTCTTGTCTTCGGTGTCGATCCCATTAGCTTTTCTCATAGCTCTTAAACGTATCGACAAACCTTTCTGCCTGTCCATTCGATCTCGAATTATACGTAGGCGTGGTTATGTGTTCGATTGCTAACGAATCACAATAAGGTTTAAATTCAGTCCCCGTAAACATTGTTCCGTTGTCATTCAAAATTGTGTTTGGCACCACCAGACGGCTAAATACTTCGTTTAACGCCTTTATTGTATTTGCCGCTGTCGGGTGTTTAAATCTGTAAACCTCAGGCCATTTAGAATAACTATCAACAATAATGAGGTAATAGTCTCCCTTTAATGGTCCTGCAAAGTCAACATGTATCCGTGACCACGGCACATCTGTTTTTGGCAATCGCTAAGTTTTTATAGGTGGTGATTTTGCTGCTAACTGACAGCCTTTACAATGCTTCACCAAATCTTCAATTCCTGGTCCATCCTAGGCCAGTATATATAGCTCCTCATTAATGATTTCATTCTAGATATACCCGGATGACCCAAATGAAATTCTTTCAATATCCTCTTACGTAGAACACGTGGAATTACCACTCTTTGAGCATACAGTAGTGTTTCATTGCAAATTGAAAATGGTGATACTTTATATCCTTTGTTATTTTCATTACCTTTCACCTGTTTAATCATCTTTGAAATGTAATCATCCGTTTTCGCCATTTTGTTAATTTCCTCCAGCGTTACCGGTAATTCACTAACGGTGTTCACCAGTACAGCCGCAAGTTCTTTCTCTTCTTTTAACGCTGCTATCACTGTTTTCTCCAACAACTCAGGGTTTTTCGGGATTAGTCTTGAAAAACAATCCGCGTGGGCGATTTCTTTAGACGGATTAAATCGCATTTTAAAATTGTAATTTAATAAAATTACACTTAATCTTTGCAACCTGTTTTCGGAATGAGTAGGTACTCCTTTTTTGACCCAAAAATCGACAACAAGGGTTTATAGATGGTTTGTAGCACGAACGATCTTCCATAAATGAATCTTTGATATTTCTTCACAGCATAAATTATAGTTAGCGCTTCCTTCTCTATCTGACTATAATTTCTTTCCGATGGAAGCAACGCTCTCGAGGCATGAGCGATAGGTTTTGTTACGCCATGCTCGAATTTGTGTAAAAGAACAGCTCCTATGCCATATTCAATCGCATCCGTCGCTACAATTAATTCTTTATATGGATCAAAATGCACTAAAGCTGAATCCGATAATAAGCACTTTTTATTTTTTTTTAAATGCTTCGTCGCATTCCCTTGTCCAACACCATTTTTTATTTTTTTCTAATAATTTGTTTAATGGTGCTCTTAAATCCTGCATATTAGGAATATATAAATTGTAGTAATTTGCAAGTCCCAGAAATGACTGTAACTTAGTCACGTTATCCGGAGTATTCATATTTTTTATCACTTCAATTCTGTTTGGGTTAGGTTTTCTTCCCTAATTATTCGGCCTAAATATTCGATCTTATTCATACAGAATTCGCACTTTTCAAATCCTACCTTGAATCCCTACTTCCTAATTCTTTTAAAAACTTCACGGACATGCATTTTATGTACTTCCACATTTTCACTTTCTATCAATATGTCGTCCAAGTATGCCATTGCATAATCTAGACCCGACCACATTGTATCCATAATTTGTTGAAATGCACTTGGTGCTACCTTCAAACCGAACAGTAGACGTTTCAACCTATACAATCCTCTATGAGTGTTGATGGTTAAATATTTCGAACATTCCTCCTCGACCTTGACTTGTAAAGCTTCTGACAAATCAATTTTCGAAAAGATTTTGCCTCAATTCAACCTTGAAAATATCTCCTCCGGTGTGGGGAGTGGATACGTGTGATCCTTTAAACGTTCATTCAGTCCGGTTGAGAAATCCGCGCAAACTCTTATTTTATTCTTTCTCTTTTTTACGTAGACTAGGTGATGCCCACTCAGAGTAATCTACCTTCTTAATTACTGTTCTCTTCCAATCCATGTAACTCTTTCTCTATCGTCTCTAACGATGCAAAGGGAACTTTTCTTTTCGGTTTGAATACCGGTTTTATATTATCCTTTAGTGCAAATTTCACTTCTGTCTGCGTACAGCAACCAAGTTCATCCGAAAAGACTTCAGTAAATTAATTCTTCAAATCTTTCACAAATGTTTTGTCTGTTTAGACTTTTCTATATTCGGCGCACTTATTTTCCTACAAAACGTATTCATGGATTTCTCCCATAAATTAAACAATACAATCAAATCAATGCCAAATAAATTTGCATTTTTTCCAGAAACAACATAGGCTTTAGTTTTGTGGATTTTGCCGTCCAATGATACTTTTGCGAAAAATTCACCCTTTAATTTCAACTTATTACCCGAAATGCCTCTCGCAATTTTCTTAGTGTTCTGCAACTCTGATCGGCCTTATTTTTCTCCAGGTATTTTCGTCAATTGTGGAAATGTGACTCCCGGTATCAAGCAAACAATTGATATTTCGACCATTTAAATTAATGTCTACGTACTTTCTTGTACCGAAATCCTTCGTAACTTTTTTAGATAAAACTGTATTTATCCTTTTAGGCTTTTGATAATTTTTCTTTTTACACATTACTGACTTGTGTTCCTTTTGCGCACATTCAAAACATATTTTATTTTTAAAATAGCACTTACTTGTAGCATGATTATTGTTACCACATGATTTGCAGTATGGTCTTTCTTCTTTATAGGCACGTTTCTTTACTTTGTGTATTCGGGCAATACTCTTTTCTTCAATACATAAATTATCCCGTTTAATATTAACCAATTTTTGGCATTCCTCCGATACTTTCTGTAACGTCATGTCAGTATCATGCTCCAACATTGCAAAAAATCCTTGAACGAACTTCCTTGTCCTAAGGCGCCTTTAAACTTTGCATAAAGATTAGGCATTTAAAGATATCTTCCTTGATTTCTTTAATTTTGAAACGTTCACATTTGGAGTTAACTTTCCCAGCGTACACAACAAAATCTTCGCCCTCTTCTTTCACGATATTTAAGCATTTATACCGTGTATGAAACAAACTGTCCCGTTTGCCAAACATTTTCGATAAAATTTCGACTGTTTCGTCAAACGAAATCTCTTCTGGTTTCTTTGGCAAAATGAAGTTCGTGAACTTCGTATTTTCCTAAGCACCGATTTTTTGTAACAAAAGCATAATTTTTTCTTCATCGGTCCATGATTTGCACCTTTTTGCAAAAATTGTTTCGTACCTTTTAAAGTACGCAGGAAAAGTTATTCCTTTCTCAGGTTTGTACAAAAGTTCCGAAAGAGTTTGCTATAACCTTCGCTGAGAAAATTCTGGAACCTTCCTTTGGTTCGCTTTGCTTTAACAATATTTTTTGCAAAACATCTTGTTTTAATATTTGTTGTTGAAGGTATAATTGTGGTTTTTGTTGACTTTGCTGTTGTTGTATTAGTTGTTGAACCGCTACGCCTAGCGTCTTCGTAAATTTCGCTAATTGTTCCATGTTTCGTACACGCCAAAAATACGTATATGGAAAAATAAAAATTCAACCATACAGTTGACCAATAAGTTAAAACTTTGGAAAGAAAAAAAAAACATAATTTTTTTTTATGAGAGGGGTACAAAAACTACTTCTTACCTTAACTTATTTTCTTTATATGGCCGTCACTGTTGAAGGTTCATATTTTACGACTCCTAGTTTAATACGGTTGTATTTCCTTAGGGATCCAAATCCTTATTCGACAACTGAAATTTCCGTGAGAATTTGATTTTTCTGTCGCCAATTGATATCCGCTGGTAATTTTCCTAATTCGCCAAACTGGTATCAGACGATAGTCATCCTCGTCGCTAAACTGATATATCCTGAAAAGGAATACAGTATAAAAAGATCAGTTGAAGAATGGAACTCCACACCAGGAATATAATATACCAGATTTATTGTACTAAGGTACAATTAACAATAATACGCATATAGGCAAGCCACGAGTTGGAGCGGAATCGACTATCGAATAGTGAATGCCTACGGCTAAGACTTTTCCCAATAATTATTTTTGTAAAATTACAAAAATTGTGGCACAAGGCCAAAAAAGAGGGTGGTACTCACTTAACTATCCTATACCTAGCTAAACACTATCATGACCCAATCACACATTACAATTTACACATTCACCACAAGAACCCATCCATCAGCTCCTAATCCTTCATGTACCAAAATACCGCAAATTTACAAGGGGCACCTAAAAAAGAGGGAAAAACCCATGACAGTAAAAATGCATTTATATACAATATAATATATAATTTAAAACATTTAATGAAAGATGAAATGATGGGAGGGAAAGGAACCCAAAAATAAACTAAAAATACAGCAAATTTTAAAATAAAATAATAAACAATGTTAGTAAGACCCATCCATCCCAGAAAAAGAGTGGCCGCTGTATTCTGCTAACCGGCGAAATCAAGAAGCACACTCGCTAAGGGAGTGGGGGTGGTAAAATAATTAATGGAATGGGAAAATCAAAGGCTGAACCAGCCGAGATAAAAGGAGGCCGAAACAAAATGGGGGGGGGGGTAGGAATCTTGACTTGGATCATAACAAAAGAGAAAGCCAGGTACAGGCTAGGAACACATTAATTCATATTAACTAGGTACACAAAAGAAAGCTACCTTAACCAGGAGAGGGTTCCACCCGATGTAACCAGCAGATCTGAAAGAGAAAATCAAGGCTAGCCCCGTTCACACGAACCAGGCTCGCCACATTTACCCACCTTTTGCTGGAGTCCGTCAAAGTCAAACGTTTCCAATCAGTTCTAATCCTTGTTTTGAGCTGATGCTCAAAATATCGGATCAGATCCTGACTTCGCAAGACTTCCTCCGTTCACGATCGTTGGGCGCATCAACCGCAACCTGTCGAAACGCATTGCTTTTCACTGCAATATCGGCCATGATCAGCCGGCCCTCGGCACCGACATGGACAAGATCCACCTTCGCGTCCAGGGTACGCTTAACCAGCAAAGAAATTCCTCTGGCCAGCCGGTCCCCATATGCTGAATAGACGACAAAGTCGTTAGACATCACACAGGCATCGGCCTTGCGAACAAAGTGAGTCTTTTGGATCATCCACACCGAAGGACAAGAGGTCCCGAAGCAGGCGGGCAGCCTTACTCCTATCCCTAAGGCCCTGCGCATTCATGCTGGCTAACTTAATTGATATCTTTTAGATCTGAAAAGAGAAAGCAAAAAAATACTCCTGGTCACATACAGAGCAGAAATCAATGGCAGCAGGTACCCTGACGGATTGTCCAAGATACTTCGTCCGCCCAGGACAATGCCGCCGACGTCCGTAGGAAACGTTAGTTTTACAGCCTTATACAATGATGGGTGGAGGATGACAGAGACCCTTCCAGCACAAAAATTGGATAACTTTTTTAAATAACTAGTGCCCATTTGGGCCATTTTTATTTGAAGAAATGGCTCGACGGCCCCCTGCACAAAAGCCCAGGTTTTTAAGGTACCATCGGTATTTCTTATCAGTGTAAGTACCCCGGGGGCGCCTGGGAAGTTTGCAGGGTTCTCGATTGACTTTTCATCAATCGATGACAATTTAAATAAGGGCTTAAGAAGGGCCTTCTTCTATGAAGAAATGCCCCTTTCCAATAGCTCTCTATCTATTTTACACACGTCTGTGCGTTTATAAATGTTTCCCCTGTTCTTTTCTTTTTTCGGTTTCGAGGAAGGCTTGTCTGTGTGTGGGGGAGGGTTGAACAGTTTTGGGGGAGGGTATGGAGAAGGGTGTTTCTAGACTGGAGAAGGGTGCGTGGGAAGGAGATAAAGTGTGTCTAACTGGGGAGGCAGATTTACTCCTCCTCTCAAAAGGGGTACTTCTGACAGGTGATGCAGGGGCTGATTAGGTCCTGGCTCTTACCATGAGCCGTTTCGCCCTGCCACGTTCTTCTTTTTTTTCTTTTTTAATAACACATACTTCCTCCTCCTATCTTCCTCTTTTCAAAGATGAAGAACGAGGAGGAGGCATTTCTTCGCATTCCATTTGCTGTTGTTCATATTGCTGTGTTTTTTGTTGCTGTTGTTTCCGCCGCTGCTCCTGTTGTTACTGCTGCTCTTGTTGTTGTTATTGTTGTTGTTTCTGTTGCTGCTTTTGTTGCAGTTGTTGCTGTTGTTGTAGGTCCTCCTTCCCTCCCTTTTTGGAGGGAGAAGCCGCCTTCTTTGTTAGGGAGTTCCGCTTTGAAGGAGAGGAAGCACCCTTCTTACCCCTTTCTACTACTTCCGTCCATCCGGACTTAGTATCAGCGGTTGTTTTTTCATCTTGCACCGCCAGCGCCTCTTTCATCGCCGGTGTCGCTGACGTTTCCGGAGTTTTTCTTTCCACTTCTTTTTGTCCTTCCTGCTTTCTAGAGTGGCACACTCTTGCTAAGTGGCCAGCCGCTCCACACAACCAACAATGTGGCCTACACCCATCCACTGCTACAAACAAGTTTTTCCCACTGCACAGGAGAATATCCGGCACACGAAGAAAGTTGGACCTATCCACTACGACATATGAACTGACATCTTCTGTTGGAACACCAGCCTTGCTTATTACTCTGTTTACTTCTTCCACCGAGCCAAACTGGGTCCAAAACGCCCCCACATGGTCACAAATGATCTCGAGGGGTACTCCGTGGATCATTATGTGAGTACGCCTTGTGCCCATGTACTCCGTTTGCAGTCTCACTCCCTTAGTCTGTAAACAAGTTCCTGCTAGTTTTTTCGCGTCCTCCTCCGAACCGAGAAGGACATCCTACATGGCACGGGATTTCCTGGCTAGTATGTTTGGGCAAATGCCCAAACTCTTTAGCGTTTCCTCCATGTTTTCCCTGCTGACGCCCACAAACTTTCGTGTTTTCGGGTCTGATGTCAGCAGGGAAATTGTCCTAGTAGCTATCTCTTTTCCCACTTCCGGGATAACGATTAGCTCGTTTTCCTTGAAGTAGTCTTTGTATTTCTCTCGCATCTGCAGATAATAACCTGAATCCCTCTCCACGGGGGCATTCTTCCACACAGGTGATGAAGGAGTCACCATTGGTATACCCACCGAAGAAGTAGACGGCTGGGGAGACGAAGCCATAATTGGGCCTACCCCACCCTTACGATACAAAACATTTCTCGAAAAAGTTCAATAAATAACGCAGAAGATTAACAAAGACAAATAAAAAACTGGTAACAAAAATGACGTACTCACACTTGACAAAAAATCCGAAAAAGAAAGATTCAAACGCAACTTTGTGTACAAGAAGTCACTAAAAGTCTAAGACCTTTCCCCATTCGTACCGCTTGTTACCGTCTTTTATAAAGTAGAGCATTCTAACTCGGGAATGGCATGATGTTCCACCATAACACAAACTTAAAATAAAAGAAAATAGATGATTTATATATTCCCCAATGAGTCCTGCGTTGAACAAATAAAACAAAAGTTAGCTATGAATATAAAATTTATTAAGATTTCATGGATTTCCGAGGAGCGGGGTAACAGAGATAAAAAAATATTCTTATCAAGAATTTTAAAAAATAATAATTTCAAAAATAATTTCATTCATTTGTAAATGAGTACTGATAGTTTCATTAAAATCCGACAATTATTTGATTTTTGCGAGAATTTCGAAATTAATGTGTTTGTCACCGAAAAAAAAGTGGGTGATGCAATCATTACATTTCCATTGTAAAAAAAAAATCGTAACGTTTCTTAGGCACTAACTCAAATGAAAACAAAACTTTCTGACAAAATTTCGAAAATGTTAGAAGGGATTAAAAAGTTTTTAAAAATAATTAAAGTTACTTTAAAGGCTCCTGTGTTCATTGTAAATAGAAAAGACTGAGTAATGTCCAACGGTGTAAAAGGGGCCAGAAATTTTGTTATTATGTTGCAGGATACGACAACAAACCTACTTATTTTTACTATATTGTACAGTACACACACATATACACACAGCTTAAGCTGCTGCTGCTGCTGCTATAGACTTTCTCCTCCTACTCTCTCACTTGCGTTTGACAAAGGTGAGATAACAGCTGAGGAGAGTAGCGTTTAAAAAGATATAGGGGAAAAAAAAAGATCGTATAGAGAGTAAGTAGCGTAACGGACAGACGAACTAAGTAACTAACTAAGGAAGGAACAAGCAGAATTATTATGTGATATTTAATACTATCTGAGGAAAAGTTAAAAATATGAAGTATGGATATTTTGTGAGATTTGATTTTAGCACACACAGATGGGAAGGAAAGAGAGAGAGAGAGAGAGAGAGAGAGAGAGAGAGAGAGAGAGAGAGAGAGAGTTGAAAATGGGTTCATAAGCCGAGAAACCATAATTAAATTCCCATGCTCTTGATAAAAATATGGTATCTATTACAAAAAGCACTTTTCTGTGACAGTATTCCTTTATTAGGATTTAAATTTACAAAACAATGAATTAAAAAGTGATGGCACAAACGCAATATGATCCTTTTATAAAACCGCTGTTCAGTAATTAGCGAATAAATCTTGCAAATCACGAACAATCAGTTTATTTCTTTCGAATGTTCCATGGCTTCAGCGATATGACAATTTTGATGGAGTGCAATAAATAATAGACATATTAGTAAAAGTGAGTATGGTCATACACTCAAGAGATGGCGTTAAATCAAGTAGTGAAATTATCAAAATTATCAGAAATAAGAGCGCCATTTTCATTATTTTAAGTTTCGGATACGAAATTAAGTAGATATGGAATTTCAAGAAAATATATTGTTTAAGGAGAGTGCTTTTCTTAAAAAGAAAAATGTATTACTGAATTGTGGTACTTTTCGTAGCCAAGCGGTGAAGTACATTGGATCTCGAATACTCAGGCCGGTAGACATAATATACACTGTTAAAAAAATGAACGTCTATTTCAAATATGAATATTTATTATAATAATTATCAGTAACAAATATAAGAAATATACAGGAACAGAATAATAAAATAAATCAGTAACATTATCATGAATGAAAAAATGTTCCATTTGTAATACACAATATATTCTAAAAATAGAATATCGACAAATCAGAAGATTCCATTTATTTTCACTTTGTTAAGAGACAATAATGTCATGAAGGAAGCGATGATAGTGTTGCGGAAGCAAAGAACGTGTGACCTAGAAGACAGAACTATCGCTGTTGTCGTTACTGCTGTAGAGGTTAATTTCTTCTTCGCCTCAACAAACGTGAATTCAAGAAACAAGGAATACGTTTTGTGTATATGTAAATAAATATATAATTTATTTATATATGTAAATAAATATATAATTTATTTACATATACACAAAAACGCGTTGCTGTCGTGAAGGCAACGGAGTAGGAGAGAAAGAAAGAGTGAGAACGAGAAGGTGAAAAAATGTTGGTTGCTATCGGCTGATGTTCTGTGACGATGGCAGCATCGATCGGTTGGCGAAGGTAGAGGAGCGCGCCGCTCAGCCTTGAAGATGAATGTTTGAGTGACTCTCTGTCTGATGTGTGAGCGATTCATGCGGGTTTTTATAACAAAACTAAAGTTCGTATAAGCTGGTTACGTTTTCTCAGTTTCTTTTTTTTTTTTTTTAATCATTTCACCCCAAGCAAGGCATTCCACTGCCACTATTGCGCATGAGGCTACATAGGGAAGGTAAAGAGAAGGAGTGGTTAGACATAGGAAAGGTCAGGAGGAAGGTGACAGATGAGTAAGGATAGCGAGAATGAGGGTTGGGCAGATGGGAAGAGTGTTTGATAGAATGGGAGCAGGTTAGTGTGTTAGGAGGTGTCTATTGACCTTACATTTAAACTCCTGGAGATTGTAGCCGTCGGGGAAGCAATCGTGTGGAAGAGAATTCCACAGTCGGGAAGTGCGTGGAAAGAAACTGTTGGAGTAGAAGTTGCGGTTGCATTTTATTTTACAGACCCTCCTCTGAAACTTATCGAGAAGCCCGAGGAGAATAGCAGGGGCACCCGACCAGATATGGCAGCAGTATTCAATGCACGGGCGGATGGTAGATTTATATATGTGCAGGATAGATTTAGACGGAAAAAACTTCCGGGTCCTACACAGAAAACCGACTTTCATAGCAGCGGATTTAGCAATGGATTCGATATAGTCATTCCATTTGAGGTCCGCTGAAAGTGTGAGACCAAGGAGGCGTAGTGTTTTACTCTCTGGGAGGCAAGCCTGGTCCATGCTAATGGGAGGTAGGTGAGATTGTCGATGATGGTAGATGATTGAGAGTAGCTTCCTTTTAGAAGCATTAAAATTTACTAACCATTTCTTACTCCAGTCCACTATGGATTGGAGGTCTTTTTCAATCTCGGCTGCGAGGTCAGCTTTGACGTCTACACCAGATTTTTGTAGGAGGCGAGAGTAAACTGTGGTGTCATAGGCGTACAAACCTATTTGGGTTCTTATGGAATCAGGGAGATCATTAATGTATATCAGGAAGAGTGTAGGACCTAAGATGGAGCCTTGGGGGACACCTGCGTTTGTATGGTAGTTCTGGGAGGCATGTTTCTCTTCTTTCATTGATAATCCCTCTATATTTTAATCCAGGCTCGCTAAACGAGTAACGAAGATAATTGTTTTTAATCGGAAGATATGCGTCGTCGGTAGATATGCGTAGAAACTCAAACCTGTTATTCTGCTTTTAGTCGTTGGGTTTATATAGAAGGGTGTAAGAAACACAACAGTCAGTTTTGACATTGACGCACAAAAGGTAAGTAAATAGAAAAAATCACAATATTTATATTTGTCTTGCATACTTATGAAAGATTTTTTTAAAAAATTGTACATAAATGGACATTGAGATCAGCTAATCGTATTTAACTTGGAACATTTTTTTGCCGGTCGAGAAATAACTAACTTAAAGGTTTTAAGTAACTATATTGGTTACGTTGAAAGAAATTCTAGCTATGGTTATGATATTAATTTATCGGTTTAAATTAATTCTTGTCACGTTTATATGAATATACCAAAAATTTAATGATATCATTCTTAGGTGGATATGTATTTGTAAAGCAAGAAAATGATATTCTTGCGGCTTGTAATGGAAAATTCTCATGCACATTTCAGTTAGTCACAAGATTTATTTTCTTTATAGTCCCACTTCTATTTCGATTATTCCTATCCTTCGGGATATAGAATGAACACAGATTACAACAGTTAAAGCAGAAACTGATAAGATTTTATGTATAAAAATATCGACTCGTGAGAATCGAAAGGAAAATAATGAATTGGCAGCTGGAAAAACAATGGTAAGGAAGATAATGCAGACTTTTAGTGATGTTAGAAACATCAAAATTATTCAAAATTATTTTAATAACAAGAATTTAGGCAGGACATGACAATACATTTATTGACCTTTAAGAAGTTTACGAATTCGCTTGGAGAATATTTTTTAATAATATAAAAAAATAATAAGACATAAATTGATTACATAATCACTACATTCCATTTTTAAAGTTAAATTTTTTTTACAATAACAACACCATTAAATCATATATCATTAATCAAGATAACAAAATACAATAAATTCGGCAAATACGTATACAAAAATATCCTATAGCATATATATATATATATATATATATATATATATATATGTGTGTGTGTGTGTGTGTGTGTGTGTGTGTGTGTGTGTGTGTGTACCATATAAACTGTAAAATTGATTATATTTATGAGAAATAATAGCTATAAAACAAACAGCAAACAACAGTATCAATAATATTTCACTCAATTTAGGCAAAAACATTTTCAATATATTTGATCACAAATGCTGAGAATAAGGATAATCTCAGACATGGTTATACTCTCATTATAGCTGTTAGAATAATTGCTATTGTAAACATCTGGGAAATCCTTCATGTGGACTATAGTAATGACAGTAGCTTAGTACAGGCTCCTGTCCAAACTAGGACGCTGAACAGCTGTGGGAATGTCAAACAGGAGATGAGCAGACTGAACATCAATATTCTGGGAATATGCCAAACTAGGTGGCCAAACAATGGAGACTTCAGCAGCGATAATATACAAGATAATATACGCGGGAGGTAAAATTAACAAAAAGAGAGTCGGTTTGATACTGGACGGGGAAATGAAAAAATACGCCCAGGGATACTGCCAGTTATTTGAAAGTGACCTCTACTCAATACTAGACAATGCCAAGGCTCAGCGTAAAACCCAAGAGATTAGAATCATCATGGAAGATTTGAATGCCAAGATAAGTAAGGAGAAGGAAGGGGACACAACTGGTAACTTTGGATTAGGAAACTGCAATGACCGAGGAGAAAATTGGGTTCAGTGGTACACAGCAAATGACCAGGTAATAACCAAAACCTGATTTCAAGAATACCCAAGACGCTTATGGATGTGGAGAAGCCAAAGAGGCGACACGTAAAACCAAATCGATTACATAACCATAAATAGGAAATTCAGGAACGCAGTGGTTCAATGCAAAACTTATCCAAGTTCCGACTCTAGAAGCGATCACTTCCCAATCATCTACAAACTACAGGTGAAACTTTGGAGACTGAAGAAGCCTAGTGCAGCACCCAAACTGCAATACAACAGACTTGTGAATGACCTCAACATGCAGGCAAAATACACTGACAGTGTGAAAAACAAATAGGAAGAGAAAATTGGAAACAGAAAGTCGAAATGGGGTATACTAAAGGAAGCGCTAGTGACATCAGCAAACAACATTGTCCCTAAGGTAATCAGACACAGATGAAAAAAAAAAAAACAGTGGATAACTGAAGAGATTCTTGACATGCTGAAAAATAGACAGAAAACAACGCCAATACATAAAACGGAATACAGGAAACTACACAAGCAAATAAGGAAAAATGCAGACGGGCTCAATAACAAATATGCTGAAGTAGAGAGATTGAGCAGGACTAATAAAGCAGATATGCATAAAGAAACAAGAGACCAGACAGGACAAAAAACATGCTCCTCAACCGGATGTACATAATGTAAGGATGGAACGATCATATTAGAGTAAGTGGAAATACTCCAGCGATGGGAAGAATATATAAAAGATCTCTTCCACGACAAGAGGGAGCAATCAACAATACACAAAGATGCTGACAGACCGGAAATATTAAAATCCGAAACCTGAATGGTCAAACTGAATAGAAACAAAGCTGTTGGACCAGACGGCATTGAAATACTACTAGATATCTACTTGGCTTATCAATGTGTATTAACTATTGGGACCCAGAGAGTGGCAGTTGTGTTGCATAAGCATTTCTCATTAAAAACCAATGATATGCAAATGTTTCAGCAGCTTATCTCGTTGTTTCCGAATATTCGGTCATCTTATTCTGGCTTCTCACTGATCTGATTCTATTTAAAGTTCTATACAGATAGAGGAGTGGCGACATGTTCAGACTTAACTGATTGGAAGCATATCGTCATGAATCTGCATATGAGCTCGGACGTTGAGCTCGGACAGGGGCGGGCATGGTACGTTCGAGGGTCATTTATCCGATGTCTGTTTATAGATTGGGGTACAGTTGCCGCCTGCGGTCGTGTGGTCGTGCGTTGAGTTGTCTGCTAATGTGATAAAACTCGGAGAAGGAACGAACTTTTAAGACACTGCGGAACCTTCTACTGGCGTGTGTGTTCTTGAAGGAAAAAAATGAAGAAAAAACGAATTTTTAGACATTACAGAATTATCTTCTAATATGTGTTCTAAAAAAAAGCAAAGAATAAAAATAATAAGTAAAATTTGGGTGCTCTCTCATTTTTCTCTTTTAGTGAATGGTGCATTCTTTTTTTGTTTTAAGATTTTCTTCAGGTTATCACAAACAGTTGGTCGATAACAAACTCGCAAAAAAAAAAACAAAAAAAAACAAAAAATTGTGAGGGATGCCTGAAGCCAATCAGTTCTTTAGTCGGCCAGAATGAGATCCAGAGTAGATTGAGTTAGCGCTCAAATGAACGAATAAATAAATTTAAGAAAATGGAGAATGAATGAAGAAACAAAAGAGAACGATAAAAAAGAGTTAATGTTCACATCCTTCAGCTCGTTTCTGCTTTTGAACTGATCAGCATGTCTCAGTATATTTTGTCCCTTCTTTTCCAATATAGCTGTATTGTGACCTTTTTGCATCATGAAATTTGCTTCGTGTTTTTATTCTTTCTATACCATACCTTTTCTCCTGTTGCAAAGGACAAAGTTATGGCTATTCTGATTTTTATTCTTATTAATGCTGACGGTCTCAGTTTCCTTCCCGCATGTGGAACTTTTGGTAAATACACTTCTATGTTTTCTGTAAGTAGTGAGAATGCCTTTAATCCCATTTTCGGGGTTTGTACCATTTTTCCTCAATGCCTTTAGACCGTGGGTGATTGGTGGTGTCTTGTATGCATCCAATTTGTTTTAATCACACATAAATTCTCGTCGCAAAATTCAGATGCATTGTCGGTGACTAATGTCTGGGGTACTCCATTCCTGGAGAATATGGTCCTTAGTTTTGTTTTATTGTGGTGGCTTTTTTGTCTTTTACTCTGACAACTTCTCGCCATTCTGAATATAACTCCACTAATAACGAAAATAATCCCCTATCTCTGATATGTGCGTGATCCATATGGACTCTAACCCACAGCTCTGCATCCTTAGGCCATAAGTGAACGTTTGCTTGCTTTAAGTTCTTTATTTCTGCACATTTTGGGCATCACTTAACGCGTTCCTCTACATCTTTTGAATATCTTGGCCACCAAACTTGTAACTTTAGTCTTCTTTGCGTTGCTGTTATGCCACAATATATTTCATCATGTACTCCTTTTAGTATGTCCCTTCTCAGTATTTGTGGAGCTACTATTAAACCTCCATTGCATATAATGCCATTTTTTATGGTTAATTTGTGCTTTGTTCCCTTAAAGGGTCGCCCTGACATTGAATTATTTTTCCATATCTTATTTTTTTATTTTCTCTAATATCCTGCTTAATACTGGCTCTTGCTTTATTTCTATTTTGAGTCTATTTAGAGGAAGAACATCTGTTTCAACGCCGTGTATTATTTTATCTTCAGCATTTTGTTTTTCTTCTGTTTTATTCTTGAACTGCAATCTTACTAAAGCGTCTACATAAAGAATTGTGTTCCCTTTTACGTACACTATGTCAAAATCAATGTCATGACTTTTATTGCCTGTTCTTTTTGAGTTAAATATGAATTCCAATGGTTAAACTACAGTTTGATTTTAACAAGATTTCTTTTCCTATCAAAATGTTTCGTGTTCTCTCCATGCTCCATACTATTGCTAGCACTTCTTTTTCAATGTTCGGGTAGTTAGTTTCTGCTGACATTAACCTTCTTGATATTTACATGATTGGGTGTTCTTCTTGTGCTAGAACAACAGCAATCGCCTTCTCACTTGCGTCTGTGGTTCACATTATTTCTTTTTGGGGATCAAAAGCTTTTATTATTGGTTTGCTCTTCAGAATATACTCTAGTATTTTAAAAGTGATGGTTTGCTTCTGTGCCCACTCAAATTCATTGTTTTTGTTTGCGTAATTTTACAAATGATTTTATTATGTCGCTGTATATATTTATTATAAAATCACAAAAGGATTTTAACTTTTTTTTATTTGTTGGAGCAGCAATTTCTGTTATGTTTTTGCTAGCCTATTATCAGGTGATAGGCTTTTTTTGATATTTGATATCGTAAATATGATATCGTTTTACGGTCAAAATTACATTTCTCTTTGTTTATGGTCAAGCCTGCCTTCTTTAATCTCATCAAAATTTGTTCTGTTTTATATTTTAACTCTTCTTTATTTCTCGCCCCTATTTAGCAAAAGATACGAGTCTGAATATAGCTGGTGATTCAACCCTATCTTATAATCACCACATATCCTTAAATCTCCATCAGCTTTGTTTATTGCTACTATTGGTGACGCTCAATTACTACCACCGTGAAGTAGGATATGGACTGGAACTTTTCTTGACTCTATATACTTTGAGTGATAGTTCTTCTTTAGTCGAATGCTTGCTTTATAGCCTTTCAACACTCCTACTGCATTTCTTTCTGCTTTCATGGAATTGATTAGTCTTGCTGTTTCTCCCCAATAATCCGTGATCTTTTTTGCATGCTACGACTGTGATGGGAATTATTTCAAAATCCTTGTCGGTTTCAAAATTGTCTTAAAATGTACCCATTGTTTTTATGGTCGTTCTATCAAGTTACTTTAGTTTTCTTATTTTCAGTCATTCTAATTTTATCCAAATAATGTTTGTTATCAGCATAACTTCACTACCCGTATCAACTTGCATGTCAAATACATGGCCATTTATTCTTATGTTTTCCCTACCTCTTTTTTGTGTATTCATTCTAAATACTCCCGCGTCTTCTTCTTTGGAGGGGGTTTGAACAGTTTTACTTTTCTTATTTGCTTTTGGTATATGCATACGTTCTGAAAATGATCTTTGTTTTTACTATTGGTGTTGTGGTGCAGTGGATATCGGCTCGGAACGAGAAATCGGGGAGCCGAGTTCGAATTCCAGTTGAATTCAGTGCATTCACTTACGCGCAAATGCCCTTGGGAAAGGTATTAATCCTTCTCTTCCTTCCAGTTATGGGTTAAATAACAAGACAAATTGGATTTTAATTCATTGGCTGCCAACCAGTCTACCGCAGAAAGCAATGGCAACCTACTGCGGTATAATCTTCTACCCAGTCAGTCATGTCTCTTTCGAGACATGATCACCCAAGCGTGTTTCACGTATGGCACTTAACTGACAGTGTACCGAAACACTTCAGCTCTTGTATAGTGGTGAAAAATGGTTTTATTATAAATAATAAAAATAAAATATTTGTTAATATAAATATTGCTCCACTACTTATGGAGCACTATAAAAAAAATAAATGCAACTTGGTTCTTTCCGCTATTACCAATTCTTTTTTTTCTTATGTTCTTATTTACGACTTTCTCGATTTGCTCAAACGTTATTTCTTCTAACTCGCTCAGATAACACATTGTCTAAATTTTCTTCAGAGCTTCGCATCTAACAGTAGCAAGAAATAAATCTGTTATCTCGTATTCTCCTCCGTCGGTTTTTGTGCCTCTTAATCTTTTAAATTTCTTTACTCTTGCAAATACCGCAAAAGTTCTCACCCATGTTTCTACGTGTTTTGGGTCATTCAGTGAAATAATGGATCCTATCGGCGACTTCATCTTTATGTTTCGTATATCAGTGTGAGTAGTAGTAGTCATAATACAACTCTGTGTTCTCTGTGACGTCAGGCTATTTTCATTATTTATTGCTCACTTATGTACAAATATGCCATATGGCCTAAAACGCGGATGGGGAAGGCTGGTCATCATCTGTTTTATTTTAAACTTAGCTATCAACAATTGTTGACCTTAGCACACTACAATAATCCTTACACCACAATGCCACAACCTTACTTAACATTCTTACTACATTCACCATAATACTTCAGAGACTCGATAAAGTCTTAACTATATCCTATATGTACAAATTTGTGTGAAGGGCTTGGATAAAAATAAAAACGTTTGAAAATTTCCCCAGTGAAGATGTACAATGAAAAATACAATACATACAAAGAAATAAAACAAAATCAAGTTAGTATTAACCCCCCCCCCCAAAAAAAAAGCTTAAATATGACAGAAACATCAGAAAAAGGACGAAATTAATGCATGGCTTTTGAAGTATAACTGTGGTGATACCGAGCAAAGCGAGGGACCGGATGTCTGCACCCTCACGACCAGAAAGCAAATGACCAAAATTCGTCGGTGCGCAGCCGGCTCGACGCAGATGTTCTGGTAGAAAACTAAAAATTAATTAAATATCAAATTCCAGTTTATTATCGGACAATGGGAAGCCCAGAATCAAAGATGTGAATTTCCAAATGATCTGCTGCGATCCAAAAGACGAAATAAAAAGCCGATACAGAAAGCATCGGCAGAGAGACCCAGACAGATACACATACACAGACAGACTCGATAGAGACGAGTGTAATTAGTATCTTCCTTGACCGACGTCAAGTGGCTTACTATGCTCGCCTCCCTTCCCTCTCCTTTCCTTCTTCGCTGTCTCAAAACTACTTACTGACCAAAGGAGCAGATACATCAAAGACATTCCCAATTTACAACGCTCCCCACATTCATACGAACAAAAACTCTCTTTTCAGCATTTTATTGCCATGAACATTTTAACGTTTGTTGGACAAATGCTTAAAGGATTACTTTAATTGTAAAAACCTTAATTGATATGTGTATATATAAAATGTTGTTTCTAAACTCAATTTGCTTTTCTTGATTTATAATCTTTTATGACTTATAGTGGGCTATCTACAACGAGACCAAATTCCGTTAATCTGCAACAACTTACAACTACTCTCCACTAGAACGCCTACCCCACTATATAACTACACACATTCGATTTAAAACACTCACTCTGTCACTAACAGATCTAAACACAACAAAAACGAAAAAGCAGACTCGAAAAAAGGAAAAACATCACGCATCACCAGAGAACTGACATTCTTGGTCACCTAATTTTTGAAAATAGGGACAGAAAAAAGGAGGCCAATGAGCATTCATCACCTAGCTAAGTTAACTTATTGTAAAAATAAAATTCAAATGACGTTTAGAGGGGCGAGGCTGTCCAAGCTCCACCTAGAACACTCAGAACACCCAATACCCTGATGCCTAACCGCCATCAAACAGTCACTCTAGGTCAGCACCTTTCACTCGACAGATTCGTGAAAGACTCACCCACCTTTTGCCAAATTCCGATGGAGCGAGTCATTTCCTTTCCGTCCTAATCTTGACTTTAAGCTGATGCCTAAATACAAGATTAATAGGGAAGAGGTAAACTTCTCGTCTCTGTGGAATTCCTTCTGTCGTGTCGTCTAAACCACGACTCGCATAACATCTAGTAAGCAGAAGACTACATAGTGCTCAGTCTTAGTTAACGGTGGTACGACGTTGCTACAAACAGAACTGGTCTTGAGGACAAAAACTTTCCGTACAACATACGAACCATGATGTCTTCAACAAACTTGCACAATGGGACAACAATTCTGCAGTGGAAGAAGGCATGTTCACAACGCACGCAGGTTGAAACACTTTGTTGTCTTGCTGAACAAAATTTCTTGTCTACCCAGAGGGCCTTACGTATCATCGTCAGTTAGTGAGACAGTTCAAAACGGGCGCCCAATATAGAGCGAGCCTCCTACTTCGTCAGACCGAGCTCGCTTATCAGTTCATTCTGTACGCCCCCGCTGACTAATACTTGATATATATTGTCGCTTTTGGTATAAAGAATACTTCATGGAACTGATCTGTTTTTGACATAATTTCTGTGATATATATATTTATTAAACTGTGAACTGTTTATGGGTTGCCTACCCTGAACTCTACTAGACAGTAGTATCTCGAGTAATATCAAAACTTGACCCTCAAAGGCGAGCGGTGGTGATGGAATCCCGGTCATTGTCCTTAAGAAATGTGCGCCTGAACTCTCCTCTGTCCTCTCTAAACTCTATAATTACTGCATTTCTGCTTCCTGTTTTCCTGCATGCTGGAAGTCCTCTTCTGTCCTACTTGTATTTAAGAACTCTAGTGAACCCTCGGAACCATCGAACTATCGCCCTATCAGCCTTCTAACAATTTTCGGGAAAGTGTTCGAGGCCATTATTAGTGCTGAAAAAGTTCAACATCTTACTGCCCATAAACTATTCTCTTACAGGCAGTATGGCTTCCGCTTCGTCAGGTCCACGGCCGACATGCGAACGAACATCACGGAGTACATGTTCCAGGCCCTTGAGGAGTCCGGCGAGGCTCGTGCTGTTGCTCTGGATATCTCCAAGGTTTTTGACAGGGTTTGGCACGCTGGCCTTTTATGCAAGCTACGGAGTTACCCTATTACTGAACGCTTGCTTGATCTGATCCAATCTTTGCTGTATAACTGCATAATGAAGATCGTCTTGAATAAGCATGCCTCCACATCTTACTGTACAAACGCTGATGTCCCTCAGGGCTCTATACTAGGCCCGACGCTCTTCCTTATTTTCATAAATGATCTCCCAGACGAGATCAAGTGTCAAGTAGGCATCTACGCAGATGACACCACAATTTACTCCCGCATCAGTAAGAAATCCGGCGTGGTGGACAAACATAACCTCGTTGATGATATTGAGAGGGATCTACATTCTGTGGTGGATTGGGGTAAGAACAGGCTTGTAAATTTCAATGCGTCTAACATCATGCTGCTGTCTGTCAATCATCACAGGTAACCTCTCCCGCCTCCCATATGCATGGACCAAGCGAGTCTCCCCGAGAGCAATACACTGCGCCTCCTCGACCTTACCCTCTCTTCCGATCTCAAGTGGAACCATTACTTTGAGTCAACAGCTAAATCTACTGCTAGGAAGGTTGGGTCACTGTGTCGGCCAGGATGTTTTTTTCGCCTGAATCCATCCTGCATATATACAAATCAACCATTCGTCAGTTCATGGAGTACTGCTGTCATATATGGTCAGGTACCCCTGCTGTTCATCTCAGTGTTCTTGACAGGCTCCAAAGGAAAAGCTGTAATGTGATAGGTACTGACTTGGCGGCTCGACTTCAGCCACTTCCTCACCGACGGGATGTGGTTTCTCTCTGTCTGTTCTATAAATACTTTCATGGCTCCTGCTCCAACGAACTTAAGTCACTGGTGCCCCTGCAACAGATGTTTGCTCTTGCAACCAGACTGGCAACTGGGTCTCACCCACTCACAGTTAGATCAACCAAATGCAGACGACAATTCTACACCTGCAGCTTCTTTTCTCGTACTTCCCGCCTGTGGAATTCGCTTCCATATTCTTGCTTTCCTGACAGCTACAACCTCCAGGAATTTAAATGCAATGTCAATATTCATCTCTTAACCGTTTGACTCTAGTTCTTTCTACACCACCCTTTCTCTCCACCTTTGCAACTGTCATCACACCTGTATTCCCATCCTTCTCTTGGTCCTTTCTAACTGGTTCGTATTTCTCTTTACTCTCCTTTTATCTAATCTTTTTACTCTTATGTAGCCCCCTCCACATCAGCGGTGTTACCATCGAGGTGATACGATTAAAAAATATTCCATATCCTAAATCTTTTATTATTTTGTTATTTAATGTAACTTAGCTCCTATGATCACTGCTTCCAGTACAAAGCTCTGGTACCAATGCTTAGTCAGGGTTAGATTAATTTATTAAAACTTTTCTTAAGGTCGACTTTCTTCTTTTATTCATTACTGGAATGAGATTGGCATTAGTAAGTTATAGGAGAATTTTGTAAAGTCACTTTTTTAAAGTCACAGATACAAAATTAATAACGCCTTCGAACAATTCTGTGTCATCCACTTATTCTCAAATTCTAATGGTATTTACTTGGGTCCTCACTGAGGCGAAATGTGGCACAAGGCTTAAAAAGTCAGAAATCCGGGCCCTTAAGCTCAGGCAAAAATTTGTCTATTTTTCCCCAGACGAGACTCTATACTTTGGTGGAGAATCATTTAGGTTTCTCTCTGCCCGGAGGCAGAGAGTTCAAAAAGTTAAACTGGCGTTTGATCGACGTTAATTATATTTAGCTGCTTCCCCACTGAGGCGGAATGTGGCAAAAGGTATTTTTAGTTTGGGCGATCTGAGTCATATAGCAAAAATTTATTGTCTACTTTTCTCCAGTTGAGACTCTACCTTTCAGCAGAGCCTCTTCTGAAAGTAGAGAGTCTGATAATGTCTGAAAAGCGTCTGGGAAACGCTGATTATATTTAGCTGCCTCTCCACTTGAGGCAAAATATGACACAAAGCCTTTTTAGTGGAGCTCAGGAAAATGTTTTTGTCTACTTTTCCCCAGTATTGAAGTATTCCACCCTTTGGAGGAGCCTCTCTGCCCGAAAACAGAGAGTATGACAGTGTCACGAGCAGCGTCTGAACAACGCTAGTTATATTTAGCTGCTTCTCCACTTGAAGTAAAATGTGGTACAAGGACTTTTTAGTGTGGGTCATATGAGCCATATACTTCCGCCAAAAATTTATAGTCTACTTTTCCTCAGACGAAACTCTACTCTTCGGTGAAGCCTCATCTGTGTTCCTCTCCGCCTGAAGGCAGAGAGTCAGATAATGTCAGATAGCGTCTGGCATACGCCAATTATATTTAGCTGCCGCCTCATTTAGGTCAAAATATAGCACAAGGCCTTTTTAGTGTGTGTGATCCGAGCCATATATGTAAGCGAAAAATATTTTTCTTCTTTTCTTCAGATGGGACTCTACTCTTCGTCGGAACCTCGTCTGTGTTACTTTCAGAGAGTCGGACAACATCAAGAGTAGTATCTGGTGACGTTAATTATATTAAGTTGCTTCCCACTTAAGGCAAAATGTGATACAAGGCCTTTTTATTGTGGGTGACCCGAGACATATAGTTCGGGCAAAAATTTTGTGTTCAATTTTCCCCAGTATTAGTGTATTCGTCGGAGCCTCGTCTAGGTTCTGCTCGAAAGCAGAGTGTCTGACAATGTCACGAGCAGTGTCTGTACAATACTAGTTATATTTAGCTGCCTCCCTACTTGAGGTAAAATGTAGCACAAGGCCTGTTTAGTTTGGGTAATCCGAGCCATATAGCTCGGGCAGAAGTTTATTGTCTAGGTTTCCCCAGACGAGATGCTTTCGTCTGCGGAGCCTCGTCTGGGTTCCTACTTCGTCCAAAGGCAGAGTGTCCGACAATGTCAGATTAAAATCTGGGAGAGGCTAATAATATTTAGCTGCCTCCCCACTTAAGGCAAAATGTAGCGCAAGGCATTTTTAGTGTGAGTAATCTGAGCCATACAGCTTGGGCAAAAATATTTGTCTACTTTCCCCCAGACGAGACTTTACCTTTCGGCGGAGCCTCGTCTTGGTTCCTCTCAGCCTGAAGGCAGCCAGTCCGTCAATGTCAGAAACCTCTCATTAAGGATCTAATTCTAGAAATTCCTGGATGTCTTAAGTGAGATTTTATTTAGCATATGTTTTTGCAACGATGCTGGTATAACAATTCTTTCTGCATACACAAGTACATTATTTCATAATGATGATGCATTATTTCCAGTAATATTTTTTCTTTAAATATTAATTGCTTAATCATTTTCATTATAAGTTGTTTTTTTTCTGACTTAATTCTTATTTCTTCCAATGTTATGGGCAGTTCTCTTACAGTATTATATAGTAATTTATCAATTTAATTTTCGGTCCTTATCACCGCAATTACTGTTTCCTCAAGTGGTTCGCAGTATTTTGGTATTAGACTAGATAGTCTGTCTGCATGACTTAATTTTTTGGGTGGTATAAAACTATTTTATAATTATAGTTCAACAGCGCTGCAGTATATTTGCTGTATGTGTGGGAACAACCTTTTTCAATCCATATATGTACAATAATGGACGATGGTCGGTCTGTAATATGAATTCTCTACCATGTATGAATTAATGAAATTATTTCATAGAAAATCTGGTGGTCAGTGCTTCCTTTTCTATCTGGTTGTAGCTTTATTCCAGCTGCAATTAATGATGTTGAAGAATGAGCTATTGGTTTATTTTATCCGTTCTCATATTTGTGTAGTATTACCCCCCAATACTCGAATCACTTGCATCTGATGCAACTACAATCAGTTATTTAAGATCAAAATGAGCTAGTGACAGATCCAATGTTAATACTTTCTAAATCTCTACGAAAGCATTTTGACATTTATCTGACTCATTTCGTTTCATACCTTTCTTTAGCAGGTCATTCAAGATTGTTCTTAATTCCAGCATGTTTAGTATATATACATGCTGTGGTCTACGTGGGGACCAGAAATAAAGACACAAAAACGAAATAGAGTTAAAGAAATATATAAACAAGGAAACAGTAGTACAAACAGATGAGAAGATCACCAATGTGACTGTATTGTTCCGACTGTCAGAGATATCTACTAGAATAGACCTCTCTTCTCAAAGCAGGAACTGCTGCTTATTGATAGTTATTTAAATTTCCCACAACACTCCCTCCTAAGTATCAACTCTGCAGGAGTCTTAATATTTTTCTTTTTGGATTAAGGACGAGAAATTTTGTCATATTTCTTTTTCTTTTTAAACAGCACTGTTCCAAAGTCGCTTGTGGCATTGGCATGTCAAAAGTATTATAAATGATATCCATTACTTCTTTCTCTTCAGGAGGATCGCTTTCAGCATCGTTCGACAAGTGTTTCCTGATTTGATTTAAATGTCTTTTGTGAATAAAATTAATTATGTAGACCATATTTCCTACTCTTTTCTCGATTTTACTCATTTCCCTGAAAGATATATTATCCCAAAATACCCGGAAAAACTTTTCTCTCCGGGTTGGTAGCATTTTGTGGGTACCGTGTTTGTTCGTCCAAGTTTTGTTTGTTTGGGAAGTAGCTTGTCGAACACAGACCTGATTTTACGCGCAAACATTACCTCGGCTGGGGGTAATGAAAATGATGTGCTGTCGTTGGGCGTGATTCTACACACCTGAAGGAACTATTTTAAAGCTTTTTCTGTGGGTGTGCCCCTAGCTTTCTTCAGAATTCTTTTCAGCGTGTCAACAAAGCTCCTGGCCTGTCCATTAGACCTTGGGTGATATAGAACGATCGTAATATGATTGATCTGGAAGATCTCACGAAAATCCTTAAAATCGCCAGGCGTAAATTGTGTTCTATTGTCTGACACTAAACAATCGACTACCCCAAATCTACCGAACAGTTCGTGTAGGAAATTGATTATCACTTCTGTAGTGGGATTTCTACATTTAAGAACTTCGGGCGACTTAGAAAAACTATTTGATCCTATAAGAAAGTAGAATTCGTCTAGTGCCCCTGCAAGATCTATATGAATCCGAGACCGTTTTGGGTCAAGAACTATATTTGAATGGAGGTGCCTTGGTTGCCAAGGCACAGCCTTTACAGGATTTTTCGATGTTTTTGATATCTTTTTCTATGCTCGGCCAGTATACATAACTGTGCATAAGTTTTCCTTGTAATTCCTGGATGACTGGCCTGAATATCTTTCAGAATTCTTCTTTATAGTGTTGTAGGAATGACGACTCGCTCACTATATAGCAGTACTTCGTCGCATAAAGAAAAAATATCTGAAGTCTGTTGGTTCTTTCACAAATTTTGGTTTTGGTTTGCCTGATAAACTAATCGTTTAGAACTTCTCGTTTGATCTGGTCGAGAGTTACCTGGAGTTTCATACTGTGTTGCATGATGTGATTTTAAATTCTCCTTCTGTCCGAAAAGAAGCAATCACAGTATCTTCAAGAGGTCCTCTGTGTTTCGGAATTAATCTAGACAGTCCGTCGGCATGACGGAGTTTTTTAGACGGTAGGAACTTCATTTTAAAGTTATAATTTAAAAGGATTGTTCCCCATTCCCACAATCTATTTGCTATATGCACAGGCAGACCTTTTTTAGAACCGAAGATGGTCAGTAACGATTTATGGTCCGTCTGCAACGTAAAGTGTCTACCGTGAATGTACCGCTATTGCAAAAATAATCCCTAACGACTCCTTCTCAATTTCCGAGTAATACTTTTCTGCAAGAAGAAGCATGATTTGTGAGATCCATCTGGCATCTTGTGCATAATACATGCTCTAATGCCATACGAGCTGGCGTCGCTGGCAACTCTAATGTCCAGGTGTAGGTTATAGTGGGTGAGAAGCAAGTCCGACGTCAACACTTCCTTTCTTTTGTTGAATGCTTCTTGGCATTCAGGTGTCCACTCCCAGCTCATTTTTTTAAAAAGTTCGTTTAACGGAGGACGTAAGTTGTGCATATTCGGTATAAACACCTGGTAATAGTTCGCCAGTCCTACGAAACTTTGTAAGATAGAGACATTTTCAGGAACTGACATGTCTATTATTACTGTAACCGGTTCTGAATCTGGTTTTATGCCCTCTTTATCGATAATGTGCCCCACGTATTTAATCTTCTTCATAAAAAATCGCATTTGAATTCTTTCAATTATCCTTTCTGATTAAATTCATACACTTCTATCTCTTATGAAAGAGTGAAGTTTTAGGACTAAAAAGTTCTGTAAGAAGTTTAGCTGCTTCAAAACAAAACAAAAAACAAAAAACAAGAAAATATAAAACCTCAGAAACCGATATAAAAATTAATTGAAGTGAATAAAAAAATAACTTTAATTTTTTCTCACTCAGAGAAATCACAAGTGCTTTTTTTCTCCTAAAAAAACAAAACACGAATTCTTGTAGTTTAGCGGCTCTCGTTCAAAATTAGCGTAATTAAGTACTGTTCAGTAGAACAAGGAATGACGAAAATAGGTTTTTTTTCCGTTCGTCTAATGCTTAACCAATATTGACAGTTGACTGTATTGGTCCGGCTGTCAGAGCTATTTGTTGGAATAGACTTCTCTACTTAAAACAGAAACTGATGCTTATTTATAGTTAGAAATAACTTTTTTACATCTTCTGTTTGTTACTTTCAGGTCTCACTTTTAATAAGTACATCATCTAAAATGCTTGAACATACTCTAAACCGGCGAGCATAGTATATATATAATCTGTTGGAATATGCTCGGTGCTACTTTTATACGGAAAGGAAGTCGGTTAAATTTGTATGGTCCTCTATGAGTGTTAACTGTTAATAGTTTTGAGCACTCTTCGTCTACTTGTACTTGTAGGTCCTATTTAGCAATAAATAAATAAATAAAAATTGCCACCATTTCATTTGGCAAAATTTTCCTCTAGACTTGGTGACTAGTAGTTGTGTTAATTTTAGCTTTCATTTAGCCCCGTTGAAAAATTAGCACATACGTGGATTTTATTACTTCATTTTTTAACGTAAACTTGCCAACTGTTGCACCTTTCCTCTCCTTGCCTACTCTGGCATACAGGTCTCTCACGATAATTCTAATTTATTGTGTTTTGCCTTGGCGTTGTCGAGTCTGGAGTATATTGAGAAAAGATGAATCTAACTCTGAAAATTTTAGAGACTCAACTTTTGTATAGCTGTTGTACGTAAGTAAAAAACTGCAATGACCGAAGAGAAAAATGGGTCTAATGGTGCACAGTGAATGACTAGTTAATAACCAACACTTAGTTTCAAGAATACTTAAAACGTTTACAGACGTGGAGAAGTCCATGTAGTGACACGAGAAACCAAATCGACTATATAACTATAAACAGGAGATTTAGGAATGCAGTTGGTCATTGCAAAACTTATCCAAATACTGACTGTGGAAGCGACCATCTTCCATCTTAGTTATATGCAAACTAAGGGTGAAACTAAGGAGAATGAAGAAGTCTTATGCAGCATTCAGACTGCAAAACAACAGATTCGTGAACGACCTTAACCGTCAGGAAAAAATACACGAAGAGTATGAAAGAATACGAGGGACAAATTGGAAACGAAAGCTCGAAATGGGACGCACTAAAAGGAGCATTAGTAACATCAAAACACTACATCGTCTCAAAGAAAAACAAACGCAGAAGAAAAATGTGTGGCTCACATATGATATTCTCAACATAATGCAAAAAGACAGAAAACCAAGCCAAAACATGGAACAGAATACAGAAAACTACACAAGAAAATAGGGAGTAAAAGCAGACTAGCTAAATAAAGAGGAACGGCTCAACGGTAAATGTGCAAAAATAGAGAGATTGAACACAATTAATAAAGGAGACATGCATAAAAAATAAGAGAACCATAAGAACAAAGACATATTCCTCAATAGGATGTATAAAATCCAAGGATAAAGCGCTTATATTAAAGAAAGAGAAAACACTTCAGCAATGGAAAGAATATAGAGGAGATATCTTCCATGACAAGACAGAGCAACCGAAAATACAGAGAAATGCCGACGGACCAGAAATATTGAAATCCTAAGTGGAAGCTGCACTGGCCAAACTGAATAGAAACAAAGCAGCAGGACCAGACGCCATTGAAATAGAGATGCTGTCAGCTTTAGACGATTTCGGCGTAGACAAAATTATACAAATAATAAAAATGAAATCTGCAACAGTGGCGGTATACCGGAAGACTTACGTAGATCGATTTTCATAGTACTACGTAAGAATCCATGCGTAAAGGAATGTGAACTTCACTACATAATCACATTCAACAAAACTCATCATCAGAATTCTGATGAATTGATCGCGCTGCAGAATCAGACCAGAGATAGGATAAGAACAGGGTCATTTTGATAAGGGCGCTGTAACAAGGAACACGATATTTATGCTTACAATGCTATCAGAGAAGTCAATTACAGATGCAGAAGGACGTGTATCTGCGTTTCACAGACTACACAAAGGCAGTTGACAAAGTACGTCACAAAGACTTGTTGGAGATGATCAGCAACCTTGATATTATTCGAAAGACACCTTGACATTAGAAAAAACATTAGAATAATCAAGAACCTCTACTGGCAGCAAACTGCCTGCACACGGGCAAGAAACGAGTTCAGCAGTTATACAAAGAAATAAAGGAGTGTAAGACAAGGATGTGTTTTTCACCAGATATATTCAACCTATACAACGAGACAATTCTAAGTCCTGTCAGGATTTGTCATTGGCGGCCACAATCTGAATAGTATACGCAGATGATGGAGTGCTGATAGCAAACACGGAAAGGCAACCACAAGACCTCTTACACAAGGTAGCTAAAGAAAGCGGAAAGAAAGAACTACATAAAACCACAAGAAAACTGAATGCATGCTCATCAGTAAAAAAAGGAGCCCAAAATGTCAATAGACAGGCTGGGGATACTAAAATCAAGCGGTTACGGAAATTTAAATACTTGGGAAGTGTTTTAACACAGGACAGGAAGTTCCACACTGAGATCCGAAGTCGTATTGGCATGGCCAAGAATGCATTCCAGAAGCTGAGTAGAGTATTGAGTGACTGGAATATTTTGCTCGAAACAAAGAAGAGACGAGTAGATTACGTGATGTCTGTCCTTTAATATAGCATCGAATGCTGGACAACCTCATCAAGAATGAATAAAAGACTTGAAGCAGCCGAAATGTGATTCTGTAGAAGGATGCTGAGGATACCATGGATCGAACATGACGAGGTTTTGAAGAGGATGAAACAAAAAAAAATGCTTAACATCCGGAAAAGACAGCTGAAGTTTTGGGGGCATGTAATGAGGGAGGAGGGCTTGAAGAATCACAGGGTGGATAGAGGGAAAGAAGGACATGGAAAGCAATGTGTGACATACTTGATGGGCTTGAACAAATAAATGGCAGAGCAGAGTTTGGGAAGGGATATAAGAGAAAGAGTGTTAAGAGCTACAATGGATAGGAAGATGAGGAAGGCTATGATCGCCTACGCCCTGAAGAAACACGACACATAGAAGAAGAAGTAGAAGAAGATAATATTTTTGAAAACCTCTATTTTCGTTTCTTTATGCTAATGTTATTTTTAATTATAATTTCTATTAACTGCCTTTAAAATTTATCATATTAGATATTGATGTGGCCCTGAGAAAAAGGTCACAAGAAAAACTCGGACATGGTATACGGCTGGAATCAATATGATATTACAAAAGAGAACAGTGTACAGAGGAAATAGAGTAGAGTTTATCTTAGTGTGTAGGTAATTCCCCAGAACACCCACTCCCCAGTTTTTTTGTCCGTAAAAAGCTGTTAGTACCTTTTACATTTTGTGTTAATAATCAGCGGGTCGGTAAACTTTCGTTGTTCGGGTGCTGGTTGGGGTGGATTCAAGACAAAAGCCTCAAAGATAACGTCAGTTGGTTGTTCTTCTACAGGAGGCGTGTCACGTGTAGCATCAGGACGACACCACTTTAGTTGGTTCTGGTGACGCTTATGTGTGTGTCGTGGGCCCTTTGTAACACCCTCGCTCGGTTGGCTGGTTGTGACGCTCGTTCTCATCGACGGTCGTGACGGCACCAGTTGTGACACTGCCACCCGGCTGGCCGGTTGGTTCGGTTGCTGTTGCTGGTCGTGATGATCTCACCACAAAAGCTGGTTTTCAAGACGCTTATTGCAACAACGGGCCATTGGCCACGTTGTGAATTGATCTTAGAAAACCACGCTGTGCAATTATAGTAGGCGTCTTTCCACCAAAACCAGACCGGACACTGGTGTACATTTGTGGTTAAAAATAAACACAACACCAAAAAAAAAAAAAAAAAAAAAAAAAGAAAAAAGAAAAAAAATAATAAAATAAATGAATAAGGTCGAACACACCTGGAGAGTTAAGAAGAATGTCTTTATATATATATATATATATATATATATATATATAACAATTATTAGTCACAGAGATAATACAGCCGTAAGATTGATAATACAGCCGTCGGAATGCCAGTTTACAACGGAGAGAGAGAGAGAGAGAGAGAGAGAGTTTAAAATATCAGAGCTTTCAATCCTTAAATAAAAATGTCTTTTCTAAGTTTTGTTAAAGTAAACAGAGCTCTTTAAATTTTTACTAAAGTCTTTTCACGTATTCATTAAATTTTCATTAAAGTCTTTTCACATATTCTCTATCAATTCTCTGTCAATCCTCTATTCAATATCTAAAATAACAAAGTCCTTTTGGGTTCTTATCGGAGTTTAACGGAGTTTACCGAAGTAGAGCGAACGAGGAATAAGAAATTTTGATTCTCCCATGATTTAAAAAAAAGCAATAAAGTTCTTTCGGAATTCCTATCGAATAGTTAAGTTAATCGGTGGCAGGCTTCTTTCGACATTAACTCTTTAGCCTTTAGTTCTGTGGTAGGCGATCGGCCGTGGGACATGGCTCCCTTTGTTGGGAACCCTTTTCCACGGTCGTTACATTTCGACTCACCAACAATTAAACTCTAAACTAAACTGATTTTTCTCGCCGAGTTCGGAGGATTTTTATAACCATCCCCAGTCCTCTTGGGGGGTGTTTGGCCGACTCAAAGCTTTTGACCAATGAGACCGTTTTCGACCAACACGATTTGCGGGAGCGTGGGGTCGTGGCTCGACCAATATCAATAGCTCACTTCCTTTCGATTACATCATATTTAGATTTTTCAATTCCCGCAAATTTTTGTTCAGTGAACATCTGTTGAGGGGTCTAACCTTACTTGACCTCATCAAGTAATCCTGACATTTTATTATGACTGCGACCATTTTGTCAAATTTCCACCTAGCGCAAAATAATGCATATCGTATATGAAAAAGAAAGAAAACTATAATGAAAAAGAAAGAAAATTATATTTCTCTCTTTCCCTCAAATTGTCAGCTAATTTATCTATTCCCCGGATTTTAAAAGTACATGATAGTATTAAAATAGCTAATCTTTCTATTCCCCGGATTTTACAAGTATATGATAGTATTAAAATATTTTTTTACATAATCTCACATCGCGAATTACAATAAAACACAGCTAATAATATCACTAATATTAATTTCTCTCTCTCCGCTGTATTAAACAACAACAGCAAAAAAAAATATACCCGCGGGAGACAGTATCACACCTTAACGATGTACACCATGTCGCCTATTCGCTTGTCAATAGTGCCCATTTCCCAGAACGAAATATTATTTTTGCAGTTTTTAAAGAAAACTTTTTTCTCCGGGACTGAAACATTTCCTGGACGCGCTCATAGTTTTTCGTAGTTTAATTTGTTTTGGCAGGAGTTTATCAAATGCCGATCTGATCTTTCGCGCAAACATGATTTCAGCTGGAGAGACAGCTGCCGGAGCGTTAGGGTTTGGTGTAATCCTATACACCTGTAAGAACCGTTGAAGCGCTTCGTAGATGTTTCTTGGGTCTTCTTCAAAGCTCTTTTTAAGGTGTTCACGAAACGCCCTGCCTGTCCGTTGGACCTGGGGTGGTACTGGGGAGTGGTTATGTGTTTTATTTGAAGCACATCACAGAACTCTGTAAATTGCGTCCCATTGTCGCTCACATTGGAGTCCACCACGCCGAACCGCGCAAACAGTTCGTGCTAAAAGTTGATTGTTGTTCCCGTGGTGGGACTTCTACATTTCAGGACTTCGGGTCACTTGCTGTAACTATCGATTACAAGCAGATAGTAGTGGTCCTTGAGAGGACCCGCGAAGTCGACATGAATCCTCGAACAATCTTGATCAGTCCTTGGCCAAGGCTTGAATGTAGTTGGTGGCGCCTTGGACGCTAAAGCGCACCCCTTACAGGCGTCTGTCATTTCCGCGATGTCTCTATCAATATTTTGCCAATATACGAAACTACGCATCAGACTCTTCAACCGATTTTTCCCAGGATGTCACGAATGAAAATCTCGTAGAATCCACTTTTGTAAGTTCTTCGGTATTACAACTCTTTCGCTGTATTGCTATACTTCAGCGAGAACACATTTGACGCATTTTTGTCAGTAGGTAAATTATTTTTCATATCGTGAATGAAGTCGTGTTCTCTGAACGTATTCGTGATCATTGTTTTGATCTCGCAATTTGTGCGGTGTGCCGCGCTTATTGTGTTGTCGAAAGAGTCGTTTTTCTTTGGTATCGACCTCGATAGGCTGTCTGCATGACAAATTTGCTTCGACGTTAAGTATACCAAGTTAAAATTGTAATTCAGCAAGATGGTGCCCCATCTAAGTAGACTATTTGCCGTATGGAGCGGTAAACCCTTTTTTTACCCAAAGATTGAGATTAGAAGTTTGTGGTCTGTCTGAAGAGTGAAAGGTCTACTATGCAAATACCTATGAAACTTAGTCATTGCAAATATTATGGCTAGAGCTTCTTTTTCTATCTGTGAGTATTGCCTTTCCGCGGGTAGCAATGTGCGATTGGTTTTTGTGTGCCGTTAGGTATTCGGTATAAGATGCAGGCTATAACACCGTATGAACTGGCATCACTTGCTACAATAATGTCCAGTTTCGGGTCGTAATAGTTTAAGAAGGGATCAGATGTAAGTGTGTTTTTAATTTTTTCAAACGCCGCCTGGCATTGGGGTGTCCATTCCTAGGCTTTGTCTTTCTTCAGAAGTTCGTTCAGTGGGGCTCGCAGATCATGCATATTTTTGATAAAGACTTGCTAGTAATTAGCCAATCCAAAAAGGTTTGCAGAGTTTGTATGTTGTTGGGGGATGGCATGTTTTTAATCGCTGTAGCCTTTTCAGAATCAGGATGTCTATCGCTTTCGTTGATGGTGTGTCCGAGATATTTTATCTCGTTTAAACAAAAATCGCATTTGGATTCTTTAATTTTGAACCCATACTCACGAATTTTCTAAAAAGCCTTATGTACATGCTCCCTATGCTGTTCTATGGACTGACTGGTAATTATTATATCGTCCAGATACGCCATTGAAAAGTTAAGGCCGCCCAGCATGGTATTCATGACCTGTTGGAAAATCGCAGGCGCGACCTTGATCCCAAAGGGTAATCTGTTGAACTTGTACAGTCCTCTATGGGTATTAATACACAGGAGTCTTGAACTCTCTCTTCCACTTGAATCTGGTGGTATGCGTCACTTAAGTCGATTTTGGAGAACGTCTTCCCGCCATTGAGCTTAGTGAATAATACCTTCTCCGGGCTAGGTAGAGGGTAGTGGTGGTCTTTTAGTGTTACGTTTAACCCGGTAGAAAAATCTGCGAAAACCCGTATTTCATTCGACTTCTTCTTAACATATACGGTAGGAGCTGCCCATTCTCTGAATTCGATTTTAGATAGAATACCAGTGTTAACTAGTCTATCCAGTTCCTCATCGAAAAAAAGAGAATTGTACTATTTGCTGCACTGAACGTGCAGCAAATAGTACAATTCTCTTTTTTTCTTAAAAATAGGTTGTATATTTTCCTTTACTTCGAATTTTGCTTGTATATTAGTACACTTACCTAAGCCAGCCAAGAAGACTTCAGGAAAGGTCTGTTTGAGTTCCGCTGTATATTTTACTTTGTTGATGTGAGCTATACCCGATTCCTCTATTCCTCACGAGTTGTTTTTTATGCTGATCACTCTTTGACAGACTTCTACCAATTTCTGAAGTGTTAAATTTGTTCACTCTCTAATTTCGCGAGTACCCTACGCGTAATTTCGGCGTTTTATGCTGATATTAATCCCTGGGCAAAAATGAGGTATTTTAAATCGTCTGCCATCAGATCCGCCAGCCTGAAATCGTTGTAATGTTTGTTTACGATTGTCGCGAACGTTAAGTAGTCTGGGTCGTCTTGCTTTGTCAAATTAAAGCATTTACATTTCTTATGAAAAAGAGACGTGTTAGAGCTAAAAAGCTCTGATAACAATCTTACGGCTTCTGTACATTCTAGTTCCGTGATTTTCTTAGGTAGAATGTAATCCACAAATCTACCTTGTTCGGTACCAAGCTTTCGCAGAAGTAACCTGACCTTTTTTGAATCAGGCCAGCTTTCACAGTCGACCTTGAAGAGATCTTCGTATCTGCTAAAGTAATCGTCGAATGTCTTATCTTCTTCCGGTACATATGTGAAAATTTCCATTGTACACCAGATGGTTCTTTGTGAGAACGCCGCGTTGTTCTAGGCGAGGGGGGGGTGTTATTCAGAGCTTCGAGAAGCAATTCCTCGACTCATTCTTATCTGTTTTCGTTTGCTTGAAGTGTTTCTAAATAATTGTCTTCACTTTTTTGCAGTGTTCCCTTGTGTCTGTCTTCATTTTCTGTAATGTTTCGACATGTCTGTCTTTTTTTAAATATCTCTAACAAGAGTTGCTGTTCTTTTTGTTGTTGTTATTCTATTAGACATTTTTTTCGTTTTCTGTTGGTGGTCCAATTGAGCTTTCATCATCTGGACGATGATGGCTTTAAAATCCTCCATTATAGACTTTTACTTAGAACGAGAAAGAAACAATTCTTACGACTTGTAAATTCTCTTCTCAACGAGAAAAAATGGATTTTTTTTTCTTCGCGAGTGGGGAGGAACTTGCTTATTTTCCCGCTGGTTACTGTAACTATTAAACAAATTACAGTTTTAGACTGTACGTAACAGAACGAGTACAACAATTTACTTTTTTTTTCTCTGTGGGTAGGAAAAAAGTTATTAGCTAGAAGAAAATGTATTACAGTATGTTTTGGGGCACAGTTAACAGACAGTTTGTTAATTATTTACTTGTGTCCGATAATAGTTTTCGCATTGAATGTTGTAGGATTTGCTGTCGATATTTTTGTGGTAAAAATGTTTGTTTCTTTTGAGTTATGGGACGGTTTGTTACTGCCGCAGTTAAGGTTTCACGTAGGCTTGAACAACTTGTCAGTCGCTTATGAGTTCTTTGTAGGCAATTGTTAAGCTTTGTGGCTTTGAAATTTTTGTCGACAATTTTTGTGGTGAAGAATTGTTGCGGGTTTTAAGTAAGTTCGAATTCTTCGTCGTTAATTGATGTGGACGATGATTTGTTGAGGGTCCTATGTAGTTCGAATTTCTTCGACGCCAATTGATGTGGCCCTGGGTCACAAGAAAGACTCGAACACGGTATACGGTTGGAATCAATGTTATATTACAAAAGAGAACAATGTACAGAGGTAATAGAGTATAATAGTTCTTAGCGCCGGAACGGCGTACTAACAAATGAGTATCTTAGCTGCTGCTACTTACTACTACTCCTGAGAGTAGATAACTCTCGGTATTTATGTAATTCGGTAGAGTTCATATTAGTGTGTAGGTAATTCCCCACAACAGATATTTAATTATTTTTTATCATTTTGAAAGTAATTTTATTGTATTCACTAGGTTGGTTGCCAATTAGCGGGATTGATTTATTTAGCGCTGGCCAATTAGCGGGATTGATTTATTTGTTCAGTACTTTGCCTAATTATGTGGTGTCAAGCTAAACGTGTGAAGATAATAAAGAGAACGTGAACTCATTAATAATAATCATAACGTCATATTTGTTATTAAATTTATATAATGTGCTAAAAGAATACAGTTATTTTATGTCAAAATTGAATTGTTGTACTTCCATTAAAACTGGCTTATATGTTGATGTTGTTACCTGGCGAGTAATTAGTGGATATTGTATAGCTCCAACGCTGTGGGTTAATAGTTATCGGATAGTATTCGGGTAAGTAGTGAGGGTATATTTTGTTAGGGAATCTGTTGACCTCGAAGATTGATGCAAGAAAACTTCTTTAGTCTCTGCTTGTGATGTTCTTATTACAACTGATAGAATTTGGTATGACAGTATTTATGGGTGAAAAAAGTCTCAGACTGGCTCTAGAGTTTCCAATAAATGGTCGTCGGTAATGTTTTTGATTAGATATAAATCATTTAGAGTTTATGCACCAAATGTTATTACCTGCTGATACTTACTGTTTTAGTCCCAAGTGATTACAAAAAAAAAAAAAAGAAAATCTACTCGTATTTTACTCATATTCTTCAAAAATTGAGATGATCGCTAAAACATAGTTAATACCGTCAACAATTACTCTTTTTTTATCTAGTCTACAACGTCATCTTAATAGCAACGAGAAAGAACATTGTTGCTGAATAAAAGTCGACATATGTTAAACAGTGCTACTTGCTCGTATAACATGGGGATGTATTGCGGTAACAATCAACAATTATTACACACTGCTTTAATATCTACCTTTTTCAGAAAAGTGGAGTAACACATTCCAATTCTCAAATATAATACGTAGAATTTATATAAACCATTGTTACAGTCCGAGACCTGCTTTTGGGGATGAATATGAGGTTAATATTAAACAAATCCTATAAATTATATAAGAAGATGACATGGAACTAAATAATCAATTACAATACAGCATGTTGTAAGAGAAAATCTTAAGGCTGAGATATTCGTTGTTTTCTTCTATGTTTCTGGTTGCACTCTTTTCATTTGGGTATTTTTCATTTCGTTTTGATGCTCATTGCAACGTTCTAGTGACGCTAGTCCTATTCATGAAAGACCACCACTTATTTATTGTAGATATTTTTACTTATTCAAACTTTCTTAATTTATCTTGATTTTTGGATTAGAAAGTTTATTTTATTTGAAAGTATTCGAGGATGCAAGCAACATAAATGTTTAATGTTGGTAAGGACCAAAAAGCTTTCACTCTGATCTATAACAAGATGTCATCCAAAATATTCCTCTTAGTGTTCTTCCATTGCACTTCATTTGAACTGTTACATAGAAGCAAATCACTTATAATCAAAATCTCGGCTAATTTTTAAGATATTGTTTGTATTCAATTTCAGTCTGACTCTTTCAAAAAAGTATCAAGAACCATACATCTGTCATTACAATCAAAACACAGAGACGATCGTAGCGGATATTTTTCAAATACGCGAATAATTTTGAGTGCAGTTATTATTCAAGGTAAAAAAATACTTAACAATCTAAGTAACTGACTCGACACATCTTTGAAATGCTACAAATTAATTATGTATAAACGATCATCAGTAGTTAGAAAGGGATATCAGAAATTTTAGAACCTATGTTTCTGTTATGTTTTAATCTAAATTTATTGTAAGCTTGTAAGAATATGCACTCAAGTTACGTCCTTTTACGTTCATCTCAGTGTATATTTTGTTGAGAAAATAGCATGTTAGCAACTACAGTATATAGGAATGAAAGACAAACTACATAATATTGACATAATTGTGTTTATATACATCAGTACATGCATATTTAGAGACATACAAATATTTGCAACCATATAATGAAATAACGGATTAACACAGACCTACACTCATATAAGAAACTCATTCCACACTAAGATTATACAACCAACGGCCTTTGTAATATAGCACAGTAATAGAAATATAAGAACATTCAAGTAGATGAATATCTGTAAACACGATAACACACATATATGCATGTAACTTTAGATGTAAACAATTATTATTAAAAACACTTATTATAAATATTATGAAATTATATGGTACAAACAATAAGTTACTAAGAAAAAAAATCCCGTCTTCCGTAGGAAGAAATAAGCTATAGGGCCAACTGTCAGATTTAAAATATCATTAGTCTAAACCGTCTCCACTCCACTTGATATCTCGCGTATGACAGCTCGAATTCTCGTGGGTACGTTAACACGCGATTCACTGGAGAAGGCCTCATCTCCAATTTTATGTTTATTTCAATAACACGAACATCAGAATAACGAACTATCGGGTCCTATCAGGTGATAAAATCTTTTCAAAAGACAAATGCCAGTAATCTGATATGCATCGTGTCTCACCACAGCCAAAAATATTGCTCACAAACATGAGTTGCGTTGTATGCATACCAGGCACTAAAAAACAGCTTTACAATAATTATACTAAAATGGAGAAGTCATTGACTGTTATACACCAGTCTTGTAAAATTTATATAACTTCAGTAACAAGAATATTTTTAAACTGAAGCCCCAGCAAGATACTCTGAGGGAAGTTAATTTCTCAATTTATAAGACGTTTATTTTACGCTGGCAGTATTAAAATATTTTTAAAATGAAACCGTCTGATTCTCTTTTGAAACTCAATTAATATACACTCAAGATATACAAGATTTTGGGTGATTATATACAAATACTCCAAGCGAGTATTGGCGTGACAGTAAAACTTGAATTAGCTACTCTGATATTCAGCAGAAGTCAACTGAGATTAGTTAGAATTACACAATTGTTGTAAATTTCTGAATATGTATTTGCAAATGTTGTGAATATGTCCTTATTTCTCAGAGTACCAGTAGTTTGATGCAAATCATTGTAAGTATTTGTACCAGTCACATATTGAGGATTTCATAGGCATTTTATAAATAATTTCAAGGTGAGGAAACTAATTTTGTTGGTGTTTGAAATAAGTTTTTCGATTTTTAATATCTAATATTTCTTCGAAAATATTTAGAAATAGTAGTATCATTGATAAACAACTGACTGAGATCTTCAGGTAATTCTGGTATATTAGGGATATCAATTAAACCAGATTTGCAACAAATTCCAAGATTGGGATTAGCTTGGGTTTCGCTTGTTTTTTCGCCCATGAAGTTCAGAGAATTGCGGAATCGACACCGTACTTCCGTGATGCCACTGAAGCCGTAGGGAGATGGTTAATGTTTATTTGGTTCGATGAGAAACAAGTAATGAGTTAAGGGTATCAAGGGTTGAAGAATGTTCGTAGTAGAAATTTGTTGGAAAGAGTTCATGCGTAGGTATGTATGTATAAGCGTTTGTTTGGTAGAAATGTCTTTGGATGGAGAAGAAGAAGTAAAAGGAATCAGCACACGAGAAATAGAGAGAAAGAGGACAAAGTGCGACGCGACCTTATGTCCGGGCCGTTTTTGAAGTTTCTCCCGTTACATTTTTATTGCGTTTCTCTCTCGCTGCTCCGATTTGACTGACTGACGCTGATCAAAGTCATTTATAGTCATCTAAATTTTTTGCAGCGGATCGCTAAGTCTTTTTTGGTCTTTCCAATCGCTTCCATTGGTCAGAAAATCAATTTAACATTTACTCGCGAAATCCGGTTTCGACTTTCTCTGTAAGCATAAGGTCAATCCTTTTTCTATGCAGCAAAACCAGGATTTCCCACGTCATTGTTAATTTTTGTAAAAGTGAAAAAGAAAGTTGATTTTAATTCTTAATTTCCTATCAGCCACACCACAACTAAGACGGGAAACATTGACATCCACTTAGAGAAGGGCGTCAATATTGTGTTGTCTGCTAACATTTTGAGATCTTACTCGATTTTGCCGTTTTAATCTGCGTTTATTAGCATACTCATCGTAAATCTCCGCACTTCTTTCCTGTAACAAATTCTCTCGAACTTCACGATGTTGTTAAGAATTTTGTTGTATGATTCCGGCACGTCGTGATTGACTCAGGTTAGCCCGAGCTTGTCGTGGTCGAGTAGCATTTATTTGTCTTACAGCTTATCGTTGTTCAATCTATTTCGCCGCTCCTTTTGACGAATTCTAGCAGCTTACCTGGTTGGCAATATCAACACTCATAATAGAAGTTCAAGTAGTAATAAAAAAAGAATAACGTGCACTTAATTAGTGGCTTCATATTTATCAAGACCAAAGCGTAGTGTATCAACGCTACTTGAATACTTGAGCTATACATATTTGTGGTATTTTTTGCAAGTTTGAAGTAAAATTATCATGTTGGCACCAATATCAAGTATGTAAGCAATATAAAAGAAAATTCAGAACAGAACCCTGATACAAACATCTGGTCAGAAAATACGTTTACTATTTTTGAAAAACGTAAGAGAAGAAACAAATGAATTGTTCAAAGCTAAAATATCTTTTACTGAAGACAATGGAGTAATACGAACATAATATATAGAGATCAAGCAAGAAACAAGAGGCTGAGCTGTTAAACATGTTTGACTGTTGATCGAAATGATCAGTAAGCAAAGCACAGACTCAAGTCGTGTTCTAATTCGTGCGACTAATGTAAACATCTATATCTAGTTTAACAAAAAATATTACACATCCTATTATTCATTAGAAATACTGTATATCTTATGTGTAAAGAAAATGCTGCATATATGAGGGACGGACACGGCTCTTATTGTAGTATAGATATGAAATTGTGATGGGCTAACGCGGCACTTATAGTCGATTTAGCCGTAAACAACATTGCGTTTGTTTTTGTTTTTGTTTCAAAATTACGGGGAAAATATTTACTTTTTTTGTTGACTAAATGAATTTAACATAAAAATAAAAATTATTTATTTTGTTTTACTGAAATTAGATGTTTTGTGTGACATTGTAAACAATATTGCGTTTGTTTTTGTTTCAAAATTACGGGGAAAATATTTACATTTTTTGTTGACTAAATGAATTTAACATAAAAATAAAAATTTTTTATTTTGTTTTACTGAAATTAGAAATATAAAACTATTACGTTCTCAATTCGGAAATTTTCGAAGAATATTTAAAAATGTAGACATTTAATTTTAGAGGGAAAAGTTACATTAATGCCACACGAATTACAGACAGTTGATTTCCTGTATGAAATATTTTCCGAAAAAAGCTTTATTTATTTTTTATTTTATTTTCTGAAGTATGATATATTTAATAAAACAAAACAAAACAAAGACTTAAATAATTAGATGAAACGTTGGCACCTTTTTTTTTTTTTTACATATTTTGTTTTTGTTTAAAAAACAGTTTTTTAAAAATATTTCATTTTTCAAATTGACGGGGACAAATATTCACATTTTTTGTTGACCAAATGAATTTTTAAAATGTCGGAATAAAAATTAAATATAAAGGCTCAGTTTTTTTAAAATAAAAAATATTTTAGTCACGTTTGACACGTGTGATTTGATTTCTGTGACGTAATTTAGCAATCATCTTAGATCTTAGATGTTTTATGGAGAAAATGTAAACAATCGGCTCCATTGGCCAAAAAGTGCGAAAGGAAAAATTGCTGAATTTAAACTCAAAAGTATATGTCGACCTGGCTTCTCTGTAGATATGTGTCCCTAGAAAGTTTGAATGGCGTAGCTTAAAAAATGTAGGCGTGCATAGCGAACAGTCACACACAGACTCACAGATTGCCTTATATATATATAGATTATTACTAAAAGAAATACTGTTTATCTTATTAGTAAAGAAAATGTTGCATATTTTATTATTAGTTCAATTGTGTGAAGGATGGACACGTCTCTTATTATAGTATAGATTTAAGAATAGATTTCCTAAACGTTTGTTTTTTCTTCTTGGTGTTTGTCTAAACTTTTAATGGTCTTAATCTATTGAAATGAAACAACATTTTATATCATCATTAAAAAGGTGTTTTTTTGGTGGAATTCCATTCGACTTGGACATAATTTTTATTTAAAAATGATAGTCATATACATCGACATTTGATTGCATTCTAAAGTTGTTTTAGGACGAATATCGGACATGAAAACCTATTTACAGCGTGAAAAACAAAAAATATTATAGAAAAATATTTATATTTTTGAGCTTTGAATTATCATAATTCCAAGTAAACTAGTTTATCTTTATCGCCAAGAATTGGTAGAAATATTTAAGTAATTTTGATTTGGTTATATTTTCTGCATGAGTACTCTAACTCTGTTACCGCATGCAAAATTTTTTAAAATAAAAATATCCAAGAAAAGCTAACACAGAACAGAAGAAATAAAAAGTAACCTGTTAGTAACCTGTTCTCCCATGTTATGTTAACATGAGACATGTTTACTTATTGGCCTCGAGTAATGTATCTATTCAGTTAGTATTATTTATTGACTTCATGTTGTTTTCTCAGTCTGAAGAAGCGGATATTTTTTATAAAGATATTTTCTCCGAGGTCGTTGAGAATTAATTATATTAGTATTTGTCATTAAACATATACAAATACATAAACTGATAAAGAACAATTTAAAACTGTGAACAATGTTTTATTTTTCTCTAATATAAAAATATTATTTTTAAAATATTATTTTCATTAAATTGTGCAAGTTTAAAGAAAGCATTGTCTCATTTTAGAAGGGAAGTCATGATTATTTTAATTACCCACTTATTCGTTTTTTAATCGATTTCATCCCAAGCAAGGCAGTAAAGTCACCAAGACACAAGGGGTTACTGGGTGTAGAAGAATTAGGAACAGAAACATTAATAATGAGTGGGAAGAGGAAAGAGTAATCAGAAGACAATAGACAGCGATTGACATTGCATTTGGATTTTTGCAGATTAAAGAAAGTGCTAGCATAGAATTTACGGCTATATCTAGCCAGTTCAACTGTACATTGATAAGATGCCGAAGCCAGTCAATCACTATGCTCAAATTAAAAAAATGTTTCGATACCATAGAAAAGAGCTAATTCGAACAATTACCATGAAATTATTTATATAAAAAACACAGGGAGGAAACCTTGGAAAGTGACTGAAGTCTATCCACCAGATCAGGTTTGATAATATTGCTGATTCTTTTATCTATTTTATCAAGGAGCTCAAGGTAAATAGCACCATATGTGGCAACAGTATTCTGAGCATGGACAAATAGATATTCAAATAGATTTTGGATATAATGATTGTCTCGCACGATACAGTGAACCAACTTTTCACTATGTGACCTAGCAATGGATTCAATATAGCCTTTCCACTTTATGTCAGCTGATACGTTAATCCGTGAAGTTGATTTGTGGTCGTTTTGGATATCGGCTACCATTTTAACCTTATTGAACAGATTAGCCTTACCACCGAGACAGGAGTAAATGATTTTGTCATCAGAACAGATACCAAGTCAAGATGCTGATGCCATCGGGAAGATCAGCTGTCATTTTCACCTTGTCGAACTGAGCAACCTTACTTTTGAGACAGGAATAAATGGTTGTGTCATCTGCAACGATGACAAGTCAAGAGCTAATGTCATCGGGAAGGTCGTTAATCAAAATTAAAAAGAACGTAGGACGAAGGACACCCACCTTAGTAAAAAAAGTATTTAAATGAGTGGCTGTCCACGATAACTTTCATTTCACGATTTGATAAGAAAGACGGGATCAGTACAAAAATGTGTCCGGAGACATCGTAACTTTTCAGCTTGGTATGCCAAAAACATGTTAAAGACTTTCGCGACGTCCAATGCTCCATCCCAAATTTCACCGATTTTATCTAGAACATAATAGACTCCTTCCGTAATTATCGCCAGTACATTCGCAGTTGATCTGAAAAAACGAAACCAGTATTGCTTGTTTGAGAAAAGGTACCGCGATGAGAGGTGATGAACTAATTCAACATTGATTAATCTGCTAAGAATTCTCTAAAAATAGGTAGAAGGCTAATAGGTTGATGGTTGGAAAAGTCGGAAGGCTTACCAGAGTTGTTGAAACAAAAATATAGGTAATGACTTCCAGCAAGCAAGAAAGCAGGAAGCACGGAGGCAATCATTATGAAGTTTATTATACAGTTCGGGAGCACACTTCTTAATGACTGTTACAGGGATACCATCAGGTCCACATGCTTTGTAGGGATCTAGATTAGAGATGATAGCAGAAAGCATAGAAGGGGATATATGCATATAAGTTAACAGGCATTCAGTTCTAAGTGGAAAGTTAAGCAGTAACACTCCTAATGAGCCAAGAGTAGAGTTTGAGGAAAATTTATGGATTAAGCATTCAGCAGCAGAGGAGGATAACAAATCAAATTCATTGAAGAGGTATGAAATAGACTTTGTACTTATTTAATACCCTATTACAGAGCCACAAGTAATCACACGAGGCAGAGTTGTTAGAAATCGAGCGGTACCTTGGCAAACAGGGTGTTTGCTCCTTCGAAGACTGGATTACATTTGTTCCGAGCAGCAACGAATGGGCACCTGTTATGACGAGATCTGTCACACTGGTATAGACGAAAATAGTGGTTCCTGTGTGCTATAATGGCTAAGCATGCTGGTGTGAACCATGGAGTAGAGATGAAAGCGTCCATGCTGGCTTTGACCTAAGAAGAAACCTTAGTGGCACATTGTTCAGTTGGGAGGTTGAGAATGCCAATTCCTGTTTAATAGGTGATTTGAACGAAAATATCAATAGCTACCACAGGGTGGTCAGATTTACCAAGTAGGCAAGGCTGTATTGCAAAGTTCGGCAAGAGAGAGGAAATAAGAAATAAATCAATCAGAGAAGCCTGTTACTCTGTTTTGCTATGGAAACGAGGAGGGAAACCCACAATTTGAGTAAGGGTTTGGGCAATAGAAAAATTTAATGTCTGAAAGACATGATCGGCCAAGGATATATCACGTATGGCACTTAACTGACTGACTCGTATTTTAAGTACTCTTTAATTTTAAATATAGATGTACGTAAGTCATAAACTAGTGACATTACATGTAGGACGTTTATAACTGTACATGTGGGATATATATATATATATATATATATATATATATATATATATATATATATATATATTTTAATTAGAATAAGTGATAAATTAAAAAAATATGTTTGACTTTAATTCAAAACCAGATTCTATTTTCGACAACAAAACCGATTAATGAGCTGAAACGAAGCACTGCTTGCTTCCTCAAAACATTATTTAGCTTTTTATAACAAAAAATGCTGAAGATGAAAATTAGGGCAATTCGTGATCATATTAAAAATAACCAAAATATGATTATTAATATAAGATAAATATTAGTAGATCATATTAAACATTCACTAAAAAAATATATAAAAAGTGTATTTCTTACATATAGTTGCAACTGTCTTTCATATGATGTCACAAATTCGAGGCTAATTAACATTTTTCCTATGACACCGGCAATATTAACATTCCTAATAAAGACGAGAGTACTCGAGCAAAAACATGATTTTAGACTGTTTCTCCAAAACTTGGATCTGGATGTATGACAACTTATACACAAATTAGAAAAAACATGGGAATATGGATAAGTATTTCACTATGATATAAAGTGTACACGACCACACTTTTATAGTTAATTGTTCTATTCCTTTCAATAATGGATATCACTATGATACGGAACATATCTTACAACATAATGATTGTCTATTTAACAGATGGTAGGTTAGACTTTATAATATACAAATATTTGCTGAATAAATAAGTGTTACAGACTAAAGACTGCAAAATAGGCACGAAATCAAATTAATGACTTAGAGTCAAAAATATATGAATAAGAAGGAGAGTAACACACACACACACACACACACACACACACACACACACACACACACACACACACACATACGATCGAAGCGCCCATATTATGGATATATATGTGGATCGATAGAGAGAGAAAGAAAACTGCTAGGGAAGGATGAAATATCCATGCACGATTTCAATTCTGAACTTCAGATAGTAAAAATAAACAGACATGATAAAACTGTTGCTGTTTTTAGTCTCTCTTCTTTTTCTTTTTTGAAAAATTTTAGTCACCATGTTGATTTTACGTACCACCCAAAACCTGGCGTACTGTCATCAAGACACCAGACTTCTTGTTCGAATTGCTAGCACTAGGATAATAATAGCAGAGAAAAAAATACTATTCCTGCTGATGTAACTTTAACATCGTTGCTGCAAAATATTTACATACCGACAAATGTTGAGTAAAAAAAATGAATTTGTCACAGGCTTTCTTGTTTATAGATGTGAAGTTTATAAACAAATACATTTCATATGCACAAACAGATTTTATATTTTACCGATTGGCTTTTCTAATCAGGTTGGATTTCTCAATTAATGAATAGACGCATGTTTAACAAAAATATAGAGGAATGGCGGTGATATTACGCAAATCGATTCTCGACATTGTTTCCCAGCATAAAATGATCTGCGTTTCCTCTCGCTATCGTCCTCTCTCACAAACACACATCCATACACACATAAATGCATAACCCATACACAAACTCACACGTGCGCATATGCATGCGTGTCGAGATAAATTTGATAGAAAAATTGTTTTAACACATATTAGTACAGTGCAAGAACGTTTGAAAAATAGGATTAAGGAGATTGTATCGTCGAAGATTTAGAACTGAAAGGAAGCCTATGATATTCTGACTGTTATCTGGGAACACATAGGCATCAATCATTGACAGGAAATTGCGCAACTTCCTCAATCACGGGGCAGTCTTTTTTGACGTTTTGCAAAAAAACCTGTATCGATACACACACACACACACACACACACACACACACACACACACACACACATGTATATGTAAGCATATATACGTTTTTATGTTAGTGCATGCTAGAAAATACCAATTCAGAAATGCGCGACATCGAACGAAGTAAAAGAGATGTAAAAAAAACTTGGAAAAATAAGACACACTTACCATAATTTAACAGTAGGGTGTATTATCGATAATATCAGACGATGTTCTTTATGCTATGCTTGTTCTTTCGTTAAAAATAATAAAATATGAAACGAAAATAATTAATAATTAAAAAATGTAAAATCTAATCTATTACGATTGCATTTTACAAGTCAGTTGCGATGTATACACATTATCATTCATTTATATTGAACTGATATAGCTTACAAAGTTGAATACATAAGTAAAACAATGCATGTATGTAAACATGTATAAATATATCAACCATCTTTTATAAAATATCAACCATCTATGTAAAAATAATTGTTCTTTACGTAAAATGTATTTATATATAGCTGCGTGTGAACATGTCTGCATTTTTGTGCGTGCATAAGATATATCATGAGCGTGTTTGTAAGATTACGCATGAATGTAACCGAAAGTGTCTTTCATTGTCTTATCAACTAGAAGACAGTATGTATGTCTGTGCATGTCTTTCAGTTCTAGTTAATACCCTCAGGAGTGCAAGTGGGCACACCAATATGTTAAAATCTTCATTCATTTTATACTGCATTCATTCCAAGCGTTATTATTATTATTATTATTATTATTATTATTATTATTATTATTATTTACTTGTGTCTTCAATTGTGCATAGCTATTTCCGACAAATATCTACATTACTGAATTTATGCATCTTTCTTTTTTTCACAGTGGTATATACACATAGTGCATACTATCGTACTTGTGAATATACAATCAAACAAAATATCAGATACGCTACACAGTACACAGACATTGCATTCAACATACATATGTACACTCAAACCAATATATATATACAAAAAAGTTTTTTCAACCAAAGTTACAACAGCTTCGACAGTCATACTAAATTGTTAACTCTGTGAAATGACTAGATATATCATACATGATACAAACCTAATACATTGTTAAAGTGTTAAATTCCATAAAGTCAGAATTTGTCCAGTTTTGCTTTGTCTTCCAAATGCATGTACACACCTACTAATTTCATTCTTCTTTTCCTTTTTCTCTCATTCCGCCCCGTCATGAGCTCAATTTTTACAATCTAACTTTCTTTTATCCTGACTGTTGAGACGCCTGTCAGTCTATATTATTTTTTCAATGATCCATTCTTTTTTATGTTAGCGAAACTATGTTTGTAATGGTAAAATTCATTCCCTGCACACACACACACACACACACACACACACACACACACACACACACACACACACACACACACACACACACACACACACACACACACACACACACAGATATAGATAGATAGATAGAGAGAGAAAGAGAGAGAGAGAGAGAGAGAGAGAGAGAGAGTGTGTGTATTTGGGCAGCAATTCCCCTTTTATTTATATTTCATTAAAAACAACCGACAACGTAATATAATTATATATATTATATTTAATTTTTCTTGTGTTCATACAAGTATTTTCTTTTCTGGACATAAAATGTGTAAAAATTGTACTTATATTCTGTATATCGAAGCAATTTCAGCTATTCTATTAGCCATTATCAAGCTATTATTTATGAATTCACATGCGCCTAAGAAACTGCGTTGCTAATCAAACCAGATTCATGAATAATGATACTGGATATACCACTACATGCCTATTAAGTAGACTCACGTTACACTTCTCTGACCCTAACTCAGTTAAACACATACACCTAACAAACTCCATTCACAGCATACTTGTAGAAAATAAAAATATAATAATCTCATTTACATGTAAAAAAGATTAAAATAATGAAAACGCTAATAAAAAAAGAAAAAAGAAAAGAAAAAGCCAACACTCAAAACATCAATTATGAACACTTGCACAATGTGCAGAGCGTGTTTGGAAAATAATAAAATATTTTTATCACTCTAGAAACATCTACACATTCAATTAAAAATAAAGGAACATCTTGGAGAAAGCGCTTGGATAATTAGGATAATTTTAAACACATTTTATGTCTAGAAAAGAAAACACTTGTACGAACACAAGAAAAATTAAGTAGAAATTTTAATTGCAGTCGTCTTTAATGATATATATATATATATAGTTTTAAGGTGCGCTATATTTATAGAATAAAGTGGTCAATATCAGAGTTTGTGCGTGTGTAAATATAAAAGTGAACATTGTACCCAGCACTCAGTAGCGACAGACTGTTTCATGCTAGGCGCTATCATCATGTGTTGGGTTTTTCCTCAGCTATTTATATATACGGGTCAGTGGTGCTCTGTGTGTAATCCTTTTAACGGTAATTTTGAAGGAGGTGGTTTGTTTATTTATTTGGATAGCAACCAATCCAAAACCTGCAGACTTTGTTTGGGAAAAAATAGCTATTATTACCTTCCCAGACCAAAACAAACTACTAAATTATATATTATGTCAATATATTACATTGCCGAAAATCTATACTTTTCCACAAAGGTATAGCATGGATCAAGAAATACAACAACGGAGCATTCGATGTACTACAAAGATCGTATGATGGAGCAGAAATCTCAGAATTGATGGGAGTATACATTTTAAACAAAATAAACAAAATAATCCATATTGACAACCACGGATTATATAGAGATGACGGGTTAATAATAGCTCCAGACAAGAAAAGAATGAAAGATAAAATAAGGAAATAACTTTTTAAATTATTCAAAGAACTAGATTTTGATATTACAGTGGACACAAATAATAAAGTGGTACAATATTTAGATGTAGAACTTAATTTACAAACTGGAAATGTCTCGCCACACATGAAAACAAACACTAAGTTATCATACACAAATACAAAGTCCAATCATCCAAATAATATAATTAGACACATTTACAAAGAACTAGAACGCAGACTATATAATAAATCGTCAAACAAATCAATATTTAATGAAAAGAAAAATATATATGAGGATGCACTAAGAAATTCTGGCCATAAAAACATTTTGCAATATAATTCTCAACCAAATAGACAAATAAAAAACAACAATAGAAAACGAAACATTATCTGGTTCAATCCACCATTTCATTTAGAAGTAAAGACCAAAATAGAACAAATATTTTTTAAACTAATAGATAGGCACTTTCCAAAAGAATCAGAACTAAACAAAATTTTCAACAGAAACACAATCAAACTAAGTTATAATTGCACTAATAATTTAGATATTTTTATAAAAAACCAAACCCCCCCCCCCAAAAAAAAACGCCAGAAACCTAAATAGCATCGCACAAAACAAAACCACCAACAAACATGCAAGTGCAGGGACAAAAATAAATGTCCACTTCAAGGTCTTTGCAACACAAAAGAAATAAGGCAGAGATACATGACCCAGATGGCCAAAACAAAGTATATTTGGGCTCAACCAAAGACACTTTTAAGACTAGGTGGTTCAACCACAGATCTACATTTAAAATAGAAGAATTAAAAAACAATATAAAATTGGTTAACCACGTCTGAAAATTAAAATCAAAATATGGAAAAGACCCAGACATAAAGTGGAGCATTATAAAAACAGCCAAGCCTTACAACGGTGGACAAATATGTAGACTGTGCCAAGAAGAAAATTTAAATTTATGATATACCCAAATAAAGACGAACTGTTAAATGAAAGAACAGAAATTATGACTAAATGCATCTCACTAAGAAATACCTCTTCGGTTCATACAACTATAGATGAAAACGTCATAATTCGTTTTAATTTAAACAATGCGCGGTCATAAGTTCCCTGCCACGTGAACATTCAAATGAAACACCGTTACAAGAGCGTTCTTAAAAAGAAAAACGGTAAAAGGTAAAATCAGTTTTTAAAAATCGCCTGAAGACACCACTCATGGTAGAAAACTGGGTAGCGAAATAACTCGTTTAAAAATGGAAAATATTCAAAAGTTCTACAATATATAATTGTATCGAACACTTCTTAATACAAATGTGTACTGGTCTAACCCTATTAGAACCAAAAACTAAGTATTAAACAATATATATATATATATATATATATATATATATATATTAATCTGTGCTTAGAAGAAAAAATATATAGTAATCTGTAATATAAGAAACGTAATGAAATAAATGTCATATGTAAACATTGTAAAATATTCACCCTAAAATATGGTTGAAAAGATTCTACATAGTAAAAAATATCTATTAACATTTACATATACCTAATAATTTGTTTTATAATATGAAATAATAATAATTACATAGATAATAAAATAATCAAATAGATATTAAAATTTTTAATAATTCAATAGATATTAAAATTTAGTATTATGACATTAAAAATTGTATTAGAATATAATAATATAATAGATTTTTAAAAAATAATCATGGATATTAAATTTTTTAATAAATAAATAGATATAAGATTTTTTTAGAAAGTAAGAGTTTTATGAACAATTAGAATAAAATGCATTCAGAGTCGAAATAAAAATAGTAGAATTACACTGAAAGGTTCTTTTACGTAAGATCAAAACTATAAAATGTTTTTCTTTCTTTTTTTTTTTAGAAAATGATGGATTACAGAGAAAACTAAGATAATAATCTTGTAACAATAACAGATACCTCAACAGAAAAGCAGTCTAGACAGGGATTTTAATCGACTGATACTCTTGCCGTTAAGATTGAAACAAGAAATGTATTCCTCAAAAATAAAAAAAAACTTTTTTAAAATTTAAAGTGAATCTCTATTCTGATTAGTTAAATTGAACACACTTAAAATTTTCTGTCTTCCCTCATCCATAAATAACAAACCTATTGTTTCTTATATTCAAATGAAAATCATTTTCACAGCAATGAACTAACATTGCCTGATAACGAGGTAAAAGAACACAGAAATTTCCGTGTCGCAATATGTAAACTATATATATATATATATATATATATATATATATAAATTTGAAATAGGCTTGTATATGGATGACGAATATATATATATATATATATATATGTGTGTGTGTGTGTGTGTGCGTGTGTGTAATTATATATGTCCTAAGACGATGTTTCACAATATTTCACAACATAATACTATGATACCAAATAAATACTTGGCCCACATAAACAACATCTGTTACCCGACTAATAATAGCTTCGATATTCCAGGTAGTAATTAGGTTCTTGTTATTGTTTCTGATTTCAAATAGCAAAATCTACTGCTAAGAAGGTTGGGTCACTATGTCGATCCAGGATGTTTTTTCCACCTGAATCCATCCTGCATATATACAAGTCAACCATCCGTCCGTGCATGGAGTACTGCTGCCATTTATGGTCAGGTGCCCCTGCCGTTCTCCTCAGTGTTCTTGACAAGCTCCAAAGGAGAGTCTGTAATGTGATAGGTACTGATCTGGCGACTCGACCGCAGCCACTTTCCCATCGTCGAAATGTGGCCTCCCTCTGTCTCTTCTATAAATATTTTCATGGCTTCTGCTCGGATGAGCTTAAGTCACTGATGCCTCCTCAACAGGTGTTTACCCGTGCAACCAGACTGGCAACTGGGTCCCACCCATTCACAGTCAGGTTAGCCAAATGCAGACGACAATTCTACTCCTGCAGCTTCCTCTCTCGCACTTCCCGCCTGTGGAACTCACTCCCGTATTCTTGCTTTCCTGACGGCTACAACCTCCAGAAATTTAAATGCAAAGTTAATACTCATCTACTAACCACTGGCCTCTAGCTCTCTCCCCTCCCCTGTATAACCTTCCCTTTCTCTCCTCCTATGTATCTGTCATCGCACCTTCTTTCTCAGCTTTCTATTGTTCCTTTCTAACTAGCTTGTACTCCTCACTCTTTTCTAATTAATCTTTTTACATTTATGTAACCCCCTGCACATCAGTGGCGTTTCCGCCTTGCTCGGGGTGAAATGATTAAAAAAAAAAATAGATGAAGCAGTACTTTTGCTGTATTTACTGTTGTTTAAAGACAATATGTGATTGCTACATCTTAACCTCAACTTGTTGGAAGTGCTTCCGAAGTAAAATTTAACATCATTATCATCCGAATGAATTCGAGTTCTATAAACAATACTTTCGGACATACAGTGACCATTCAATGGGTAGATTTTATTTTTTCGGCAGTTGAAATTATTTTTAGAAGGGTCAGTGTTGTTATTAGTAGGGTGATGGATGTTGTTAATGTGGGCCAAATATTTATTTGATATCATATTATTACGTTGTGAAATATATTTATCTATGTTCTTAACTCAACTATAACTGATTTTAACATTGTTTTTGTTGAAGGAATTTTTTTTAGTGTGGGTGAATGATAGAAATGTTTGTGAATTAAGTTTCACTTTGATAGCTTACAACATGCTTCAAACATACTGGACCCTAAAAACCAACTAAAATGCGAAGTTTAAAAAAATAACGAAAGCATCATATCCACTTTTATGGATATCAATCTTTTAAAAAGGATATTTAACATAGGAACAGATAGTGAGTTGTCCAGAAGAGTCAGGAGAATTATATCGGGGACATCATCTGATCTTGTTCTATACCTACCTGTATGCAGGAATGGGATGTTTCTATTCTCTAATATACGTCGTGGACACTATTAGAGTAGAGAATTATACTGACGTGTAATATTCGACCGTCATCTTGACCAGATCAGACTCGTCCTTTTGTTAATGTGCAAAGAACGTTATTTTTAGATTACGAGAGATTCTATTTTTTTTAAAATTACAGTTTGTAATAAGTCTATTTATCCTTTTAATCCCTTGTTCCTTTTTGTTTTTGATTTTTGAATTTTTTCTACTCTCTTTTTTTTCTTTTTCAGTCTTTCATTTCAGTTTTTTCTACTCGACTTTGGCAGCCATATTTTATTTTTTTTATTCTTCCGAGACTATTGTTAGTCAGAGGGGTCGTACAGGATGATCTGATGGGCGAGCTCGGTCTGACGAAGCGGGGGGCTCGCTCTGTATGGCCTTGGGCGCCCCAGTTAAAATGTCTCACTAACCATGAGGCATCAATAACCTGGCTGATGATACGTAAATCCCTTTGTGCAGTGGGTCAACAGTGAGTTTAAACCTGGGTGCGTTGTGGACTGTCTACAGAAACCGTCGAACATGCCTTCTTCCACTGCAGCGTTGTTGTCCCCTTGTGCATCTTTGAAGACATCATGGTTCGTATGTTGCGCGGAAAGTTCTTTGTCTTCAAGGTCAGTTCTGTTAGTAGCATTGTCGTACCTCCGTTAACTAAGACTGAGCACTCTGCGCTGTTCTGCTTAGTAGGTGTTAAGCGAGTCGTGATTTGGACCACGCGACAGAAGGATTGTGGAACATGTTGTACCTCTGGACATTTCAGATGACCAAATGGGAATTAGTTCGGATTTGTGGAGAAGGTGCCGAGAATTGTCAGCAAGGCGGGAGTGCCAACTGAAGATTTTTCCCTTCAGGTGACATCGGATCGACAGAATTCCACGAGTGTCCCTGACATACTAATATGTCGCTCCAGTAAACTTTTCATAGTGGTAAAGGCTAGAAGACCCCATTGCTGAACTTGTAGAACAAAGAAGCCAAAAGCAGTACCGGTAACGACAGTTATAACAGTAGCACCGGTGAATACAAGGCCAACACCAGCATAAGAGATAGTAGTGGTAGTTGAAAAGTCCAGCCCGCAGAACGTAAATGAATTGACTGCAAAAAGGAAAGCTGACAGAAGTGACAGAATTAAAAAAGAAAGTATAATTCTAAGTAGCAACTCAAAAACTGCTATAATTGAATATTTAACAAATCTGAAGTAAAATAGTAACTCTACTAAGACGCAAGAGATTACAGGGTGTAGAAGAATTATAAACAGGAACATTAATAATGAGCAGAAATAGAAGAGAGTAATCAGGGGCAGTTTAAATTTAAATTTTTGCAGATAAATGTTGACTGAAAAGCAATGAGACGGAAGTGAATTCCACAAGCGAGAAGTGCGAAAAAGAAACTGTTAGGATAGAAATTACGGCTACACATAACCATCTCAACTCTAAATTGATGAGATCTCGACGCCATTCTCATACAGCGGTTAAATTCATAAAATTCAGGTACTACAGTGAAGATCTCATCCAAACAATTACCATGAAAGTAATTATAAAAAAAGGCACAGAGAGGTAATTTTGCGGCGGTGGATAAGGGACTGAAGCTGAGTCGCCAGATCACGACCGATAATATTGTTGATTTTCTTTGGATCTTATCAAGGAGCTCAAGGTAAATAGCAAGAGCACCAGACCATATGTGGTAGCAATATTCATGGACGAATGGAAGAATTATAGATATGTAAGATAGATTCTGTAGTGAAAAATCGTCTCACACAACACAGTGAAGCAGTTTTCTTAGCAGATGATCTAGCAATGGATTCAATATAGTCATTCTACCCCATGTCAGCTGATAACATTAGAAGGCGTAACGAGTCACTTTCCTGTAGGTTAATATCAACAATGCTTTCTATGAGGAAAGTTAGTGTTATTTCAGATGAATCAAGAGTAGATTTTGAGGAGAATTTAAGGGCAAAACATTCAGAGTTGTCAGCAGAGGTTGATAACACCTCAAATTGACTAAAAAGGGTAGAAGAGAGACCCCTCACTTGTTCAATACCTTATTACAGAGACGCCAGTAAACACGCGAGTCAAACTTTTGGAGACTATGTGGTGCCTCAGTCACTTGGCAAACAGTGACTTTGTTCTTTCGAGGACTCGCGTATATCCATTGCGAGAAACAACGAATAGACGCCTGTTGTAACAAGCGGTAATGCCGAAAATAGTGGTTCCCGTGTGCTATAGCGGTCGATCATACTGGCGTGAACTATGAATAGGACTGAGGTTCCGAGAAGAGATAAAAGCACAAATAACCGCAAAACTGTGTTGCTAAAAATCAATGTAACTGTTTCTTTTTGCTTCGAATGTAACAGTTGATAGTTATGCTTAGTATTCATTAGAATATGAAAAGTATCCACTATCATCTACTAGTGGATCGTCTTATTTATGTGGGACACGTGACTTTCAGGTGGTGTCTGGTTGGAATTCAATATGCATATAATCAGAAGAAGTGGCTTGGGGAATTCACCCGTCAGTCGCGTACCAATTTTTTTGAGTCATGTACATAACCTCATAAACGATAAAGAGGTAATTGAAGATAATATTTTGAAAAATCCATCTCTGAATTTTGACCAAGATACAACCAGAGACCTTATCTCAAATGTCAACTTTCTAGCAGCGTGTGAAGATGAGTGGTGGAAGCTCCTTGTTTAACCTGATACTAAAACCCAGAAAACTCCAGATACTAATTTAATTTCAGTATTTGTTTATATTTCTGAGATGAGCTAGTATTTACACTACTTACATTATTGTGACAATTGTCCTTATCTGTACTCTCTTACTTTCTTCGTGGAAAAAGTAAGGCCAAGCAATCGTAGACTTTTGCTCTGCAAGAGTTCACATCAGCCATCCTGATGGTAAGTAGAAAAGGTTAAGTGTGATGATTAAATGAATGTAGTTTTGTTTTGAAAGCGATTATTTACAAACGACTTATTGCCCCAGTTAACTACTCATTAGAAGTCTTTTCAAGAGTAGTTGCCATTTTTACTTTGTCGGGTTTGCAGGATTTGCTACTAAGGCAGGAGTAAATCGTTGTGTCATCTGCATAAATACCTAGTTGGGAATTGATGACATTCGGGAGATCATTTATGAAGATCAGAATTAGTGTCCAAGGATAGAACCCCGAAGGATCGCCACGTTAGTATGAAATGATCTGGAAGTATATCTGTTCATTACGACTTTCGTAATTTGATTGGTAAGAAACGATTAGATTACTCCGTGACACCGTAGCCCTCGAGCTAATGTAGAATATTAGTAAGTCAAATCCTGTCAAACACCGGCGATGAGTGTAATATATTACCTTGACCGGCAAAAATATGATTGTCAAAAATATATTCCGACCGCGGATGATGGTGACGGAGCGCAACATCAGAGATAGAAACACAAACAATAGCCAACAAAGATATGATTGACATTGAAGGCAGAAAGTACAGGCAACAACAAAGACTTGAAAGGCGATAGCGGACAAAGATATAATTGACGTTAATTAAGCGACAACCCGGAAAAATGTGTAGGAATTTTGGGTTATATAAATATGGGGTTTCTGAACAGAGAGAGAGAGAGAGAGAGAGAGAGAGAGAGAGAGAGAGAGAGAGAGAGTTCCGCTGGTTAACAACTCCCCGACAACTCCTGCATATGCGCGATATCTCTCTGGCTACCCTCCTACTCCACACAACCGACACCGACGAAGAATAAAAATATGTTTATATTTTTATATATACGTGCTTGCGTTCCTCGTTTTCTATCAAGACGATTGTTGTTTTCCAGCAGCAGCATTAACTGAACACCAAACACTATTTGGTGTACAGTGACCTACTGTTTTATTTTTTGAAAAAAAAAACAACGAACAAACAAAAAAAAAAATGCATAGATTGATAACGAATCTGATAGCATCTACGAAATCACTAGACGATCATGATCGGTGACGAACACATTAAGAAGCAAGGTTTAAAAAAAAACAACATACAACCATTAGTATGTGAGGAAGACGGTAGTTATAAGACTTACTTGAAGGATATGCAAAGGTATTTTAGATTCGTGCGCGTGGTTAGAGAAAGAAAAATATCAGGTGGCTCTACTAAAAAATAAAAATATCAGGTGGCTCTAAGTAGAGGTACCGTCGGACAATATATCAACAGGTTGATATCCGATAACCCACAGCTCACATGGAATGAGTTAAAAAATTCTTTTAGAGAATATACGGGGTGGTTTCCAATCCCAGTGCTCGGCTAGTTTAGTTAGTAAACATTAAACAGGGTAGAGCAGAAGGAATACAGGACTGCATGCAGAGGGTAGTACGCCTGGGAGTTGACGGGAGTAATGAAGTCGTGGCAAAACAAGTGCTGGGATTTTTTTGTAAAAGGATTAAAGGAGTGGAATATAAAGATGGCAGTAAGGAAGAACGAGCCATAAAACTTTATGCCTATCAGAAAACTCTATCCGAGTTGGAATAGAAATATTGACTCTGCATGTTTGCAATATGAAAACGAACAAATGGAAATTTGTCACTCTTGGAGGTAGGTACCGATAGGAAATGTGTGTCATGTTACATCCCAAAAGAATAACAAACGTATGTATAAGTCAGTCACTTAAGTGCCATACGTGATACACGCTTTAGGGGATCATGTCTCGAAAGAGACATGACTGACTGGGCAGATAATTATCCCGCAGTAGGTTATTTAACCTATAATTGGAGAGAAGAAACGGATTAATACCTTTTTCAAGGGTATTTGTGCGAAAGTGAATGCATGGAATTCAACTGGAATTCGAACTCGGCACCCCGATCTCTAGATATCCACTGCACTACTAAAATTGGGGCAAAATATAAAAGTGGCGAGCGCGTTATTAGATGTTGGAATTGTGGCGAAAAGAGCCCATATGAAGAGGATTTGTAGACGAGTGCCCCGGAAAACGGCACAGCTCAGTTCGCCAGACGCCCAACGAGCACATCAAGATGGTATCGACGCACGTATTTGGCGTGCCAAATTACGTCTTTATTTGGATAACAGGTAGAACATCAAGCCTTGGTAAATACGGAGGCAGAGGTATTGGTCATAAGCTGTAGGGTTTTTAAGATTTTGACATGGAGTTGAATTATAAAAGAAAGACGTTAAATTATGAACTGTGAATGGGTCCCCATTACACATGCGTGCGTCGATACCATCTGTTAAGCCAGTGAGGGCCTTCATCGGAATGACCTCATACTATCGCCACTTTATTAGAATTTCTTTTGATATTTTGATAATATCCGCGCAGATCTCTTGTCGCGTGTCGTTGGTGCAAATGAGGACAATGTTGATTCTCCGGTAGATATAGACGATAGGAATTAGTTAATTAGTGCGATTAATTGAACCGAAGGAATTTGCATCCTATGAAAATGTTGACAATCCATCAGCAACGCTCGAACATCTAACATTGCAGAAGATAAACATAATTAGGGTGCAAGAATCAAACATGGACACTCTAGGCCTGAAGTGTAGATTAAAAAATGTTAGGGATACAAAACAAAGCAGAAAAGATACATCGATAATGGATGAAATTTATCTCAGCCTGACGATGAACCTCTCATCAGGCTGTCTGTTCTGCTTCCTCTTAGAAAAAAGTGTGCTGGTTCAATACAATGATGACAGTGGCCATATAGATAAAACATTTCATTCAATAAAATGGAAGTCTTTCTATCTCTGTTTGCTAAAAGAGATTAATGATTTTGTAGGTAAATGTATTTCGTGCATGACAAGGAATTTAAAAAACAGCAACCCCATATGCAGGAGTGTAATTTGCTTCCCTTTTCCTTCTCAAAGATTGCTTTGGATATCTCTGGACCCTACTCATTCGAGTAACCAATACATAGTTACATTCATAGATATATACAGTGGTTGGCCCGAGGCTTTTGGTAACAGGCAGACAGAAACAGTGGAGCATCTTTTAGTCTTTTCAGTTGTTCCAGATTTGGGTACCACTTCAGCATTTAACCGACAATGAACAAGAGAATGTCAACAAAATCAGGAAAAAGACATTAAAAGATATAAATGTGCACCATGTGACAACCACATTTTATCACCCTCAGAGCAAGAGTAAGGTTGAGAGATTTAATAGAACAATGCATGATGTTCTGTTCAAGAAAATTGGCGACAACGAACAGTCATGGGATCTCTACATCAACCAGATGTTAGCAGCTGTCTGGTTTCATGTATGCGAGACCACAAAAGTTTCACTATATTCTTCTGGCATGAAAATCCACAGGACAAAGATGGGATGTGTGAAGACCCATCTGAATGAGCAGCAGCGCACTGCATTAGCAGATAAGACGTCGGAGGACCAAGGCCAGGAGTCAAACCAAAGTGCCAAGGACATCCACGCTGTTGGTTCGGATGAGGAATTTGCGCAGGCCCTTGATGCCAGGCGCCTGAAACTCAACCTGCCGCGAGCGTGCGAGTCTGAAGATTGGGAGAAACTGGATGCAAACATCGTCCAAAGACTCGATGCACTGATAGGGAAAAGCACCCTGGAACACAAACTGGCCACATATGGGGACATTGTGTATGCCACATGTAGAGAAGCCTATGGAGTAAAACTACCCCAAAAAGAGAAAATACCTCCAAAGAAATCCAGACGCCAAGAAGAGATGGACAAGATCAGGGTCCAAAAGAAAAAGCTCAAGAAACAAATGAAGACCGCACTGCTAATTGAAAAACAAGGCTTGGAAAAACTCTGGGAAAACCTAAAAGCAAAACACAGCGCCCTCAGCAAGGCGGAATCCGCAAGGAGGAGGAAGAGCAAGAAGAAGAAGACACAAGAGCGCTTCTTCAGAGACCCCTTCCAGTTTGCTAGAACGCTGTTTGAGCGGCCAAAATCTGGGACCCTTAGTGTGGACAAAGAAGTTCTTGAGCAGCATCTGAGGAAAATATACTCTGACTCTCAGAGAGAAGCACCATTCGACATTCAAGGTCTGGTGTGGCCAATCAACCCCGAGGAACAATTCAGTAACAAACCACCAACGTTGGCTGAAATCAAGAAGGTGGTTGACAAAGCCAGAGCCAATTCGGCACCGGGGCCAAACGGAATACCTTATCAGCTGTACAAGAAATGTCCCAAGGTTCTGAAGTGGCTCCACAGACTGCTGCGATCGGCTTGGAGAAACAAGAAGATCAGCGGCCAGTGGATGACAGCAGATGGTGTGTACATCCCCAAGGAGCAAAATTCAAGTGACATCAGCCAGTTCAGGCCAATATCACTACTGAACGTCGAAGGGAAAATCTTCTTTTCTGTCATGGCAGCAAGGCTGACCAATTACCTCATGGAAAACAAGTACTTGGATGTGTCAGTCCAGAAGGGTGGCATCCCGGGAGTGGCTGGCTGTGTAGAACACGCAGCGATGATCTGGGACGCAATCCAAAGAGCAAAAACAGAGAAGAGAAACCTGGACGTGGTGTGGCTTGATCTGGCAAACGCATATGGATCTGTACCCCATCAGATGATACAGTTGGCTCTGGAGATGTACCATGTGCCAGAGAACATTCGCGACATGCTTAAGAAGTACTTCAATGGCTTCTCAATGCGGTTCTCTACCAAGGAGTATACAACAGATTGGATCAACTTGGAGGTGGGCATTGCAATGGGCTGTGCAATTTCCCCAATACTGTTCGTGTTGGCAATGGAAGTCATCTTGAAAGCAGCAACTAGCAACGTAAGAGAAACAGACCTTGGAGATGGATACAAGATGCCCCCTCTCAAGGTCTTCATGGATAACACGACGGTGATTTCATCCACAGAAGAGGAGACACGCCATGTGCTGGAGAGGCTGGACAACATAGTTGCCTCATTTAGAATGAAGTTTAAGCCAAAGAAATCACGGAGTCTCTCGCTGAGAAAAGGAAAAGTGGCCGAAGTTGTAGTCTTCAGTGTTGCCAACCAGGCCATTCCGGCAGTCACAGAAGAGCCAGTCAAGAGCCTTGGAAGGTGGTATGATGATACGCTGAAAGACACACAAAGAGCAAAAGAAACCAAGCAGATGTTGGAAGAAGGTTTGGAGACCATTGACCAATGTGGGCTCCCTGGCAAATACAAGGTCTGGTGTTTGCAGTTCATGCTGATACCAAAGCTCCTATGGCTCCTGATGATATATGACATCTGCACCAGCATAGTGGAGGCAATGGAAGCCAAAATCAGCAAGTTCACAAGGAAATGGCTTGGTGTCCCACCCTGTCTGACTGACATAGCGCTGTACTGTCGCCAAGCAAAGCTGAAACTACCACTGAAATCCATCCTGGAGGAATATAAAGCAGGGAAGATCAGACTTCAAAGCATGCTGGAGGACTCAGGAGACAGGGTGGTAGAAGCAATCAAGCCCCAACTGAAGACAGGCAGAAAATGGAAAGTTCAAGAAGCAATGGATTCTGCTAGAGAAAGTCTCAAGATCAGAGAAATAACAGGTCACATGCAGACCAACAGACAAGGACTGGGGATGACCAAAACTGAGTGGTGGTCAAAGGCCAAAGGAAAAGCCAAAAGAGACATGATGATTCAGGAGATGAGAAAAGAAGAAGACCAAAAAAGACTCCAAAAAGCAGTCCAGCAGAGCCAGCAAGGGCAATGGACAACGTGGGAGAATGCACTCCAAAGAAGTCTCACTTGGAATGACATTTGGCACATGGCCCCTCTCAGGATCAGCTTCATTCTCAGAGCTGCATATGACCTTCTGCCCTCATATGCAAACCTGGTGAAGTGGGGAAAAACAGACGATCCTTCATGCCCCCTCTGCCATGAAAAACAAACAGTAGAGCATGTCCTAAGCTCATGTAAAGTAGCCCTGGCTCAAGGAAGGTACACATGGAGGCACAATCAAGTGCTCAAAGAGATTGTACAAGTAGTCTGGGCTAGTACCAACACCACAAAAGGGAAAATCAGGATTCCAAAAGCATCCGCAACATTCTTTACGGCAGGAGGCAGCAAATCATGGCCAAGAACAACAGTACCACTTGGAACATACAGGCAGAGTATGATGGACGGGGCAGATGACTGGGAGTGCACTGCAGACCTCCCAGAATGGAAGAGTCACCCAGAGATCATCAGCAAGAGTGGCATGAGACCAGACATAGTAGTCCACTCTCAGTCAACCAAGCAGCTGATTATGATAGAACTCACAGTGCCATATGAGAACAGAATGGAGGCAGCTCAAATCTACAAGACTGGAAAGTATGCTGATCTGGCAAACAGCCTGAGGAGAGAAGACTACCAGGTCAAAGTCCTCACTGCAGAAATTGGAGCTAGGGGGTTTGTAGGAGCGTCTGCATACAGCCTCATGAAACAGCTCTTAGTTGCAGGGAGGGAAAAAACCAGAGCCCTGAAAGCAATGGCAGAAGCGGCAGGGAGATGTTCAAGCTGGATCTGGTCAAGGAGGAATAAAAGTGAACTCCATAAGGCTTAACTTTCCTACAAATATTAGGTGTACCTTTGGCTAAGTGGTTAGTGAGGGAGTCTTTGAGTGAAAATGAGCATATCCAGAAGGTCACGGATCCCATCCGTGGCTCGTCCCAAAAAAAAAAAGAAAAAAAAAGGCAGCAGAGGGACATCCGGAGTCATGAACCGGGTGTGGCCCAACCCCACTAGAGTGTCAGGAGATAAGGGCCGAAACACTTGCTTGACGGGGGCTTCTCTTTTGAGGACTCTCTGCTGCCACGCTCTCCATGAGTTTCTTTCTACTATTCTTCTTTTATGTGTCATGATCTTTCAGGACGCAGGCGATCATGGCTTTCCACATCTTCCTGTCCCTGGTGGCTCTTAGCACGCTTTCTTCTGTTGCACCATGCAACCCTCGTTCCGTCATCCACCTGATTAGGTCCTTCAAATATGTTATCCGCTGCTTTTCCCTGTCATTTTCTCCCCTCTAACTGACCTGTTAGTAACAGTTTCTCCAAGCCCTCCTTCCTCATTGCATGTCCCAGGAACTTTAGTTCTCTCTTCCTGATGCTCAGTATTAATTTCCTTTTCGTCTCCATCCTTTCCAAAACTCTATCATTGCTCACATGCTCGGTCCATGATATCCACAACATCCTTCTGTAGAACCACATTTCAGCTCCTTCAAGTTTTTTCTTCATATTCAAAGATATTGTTCAACATTCACTACCATATTGAAGAACCGACATCACATCCAGTACGTTCCTCTTTGTTTTTAGTGAAATTCTCCTGTTTCTTAATACTTTACTCAACTTCTGGAATGCTTCTTTCGCCATGTCAATTCGCCTTCGGATCTCAGTGTCGCACTTTCCGTCTTCTGTTAGAACACTTCCTAGGTATTTCAATTTCTATACCTGCTTGATTTTAGAGTCCCTCACCTGTAATTGGCATTTTAGGCTGCCCTTTTTGCTGATGAATATGCATTCGGTTTTCTTGCAGTTTATTTGTAGTCTTTTTTTGTCACTCTCTTCAGCTACCTTCTGTATGAGGTCTTGTAGTTTTCTTTCTGTGTCTGCTATCAGCACTGTATCATCTGCGTACCTTATATTGTTTAAATTGTGGCTCTAATAACGAATCCTGGCATAACTTCTAGGGTTCTCAGAATAGTCTCGCTGTATAAGTTGAATAGATCCAGTGAAAAGACGCATCCTTGTCTTACGCCCCATTCAATCTTAGTATATCTGCTGAATTCGTTACCCGTCCCTATGCAGGCAGTTTGCTGCCAGTAGAGATACTTGATTACTCTTAGGTCTTTCCCAAATATGTCGAGGCTTCCAAGCATCTCCACCAATTCTTTGTGGCGTATTTTGTCAAACGTCTTTGCATAATCAATAAAACATAGGTACAAGTCCTTCTTCATTTGTATTGGCCTTTCAAAAGAGCATCCTGATATGGCGTTCCTTGTTCCAGTGTCGTTGACGTAACCGCACTGTTCTCGTCCTATCTCGGGCCTGATTCTTCTTCTCGCTCTATTCGTCAGGATTCGGACGATCAGTTTTGTTACATGTCTCATTAAACTGATGGTTCTGTGGAATTCGCACTCGTTTGCTTGCTCTATAACAGTTACGTTATTTTGTCTTTAGACGGAGGCCTCGTCGAATATATTACGGTGATGAACATCACGAAATCGCCCTAAAAGAAATGCATCGTAGCTTCACTTTAGTTAGGAATAAGTTAAAAAGCGAGAAAAACCGCGATAGATAAGTCACGTAGTAAGATTAAAGATGTAGATTTTAAGGTTGGTGATTTGGTTTACTATAAAAACCAGAATAAGAAAGTGAAGTTGGACATGCGCTGGCGGCCATATTATGTGGTAGTTAAAAAGACTGGCCTCGTCTTAGAGTTCAGTTAACCGACTCAGTGACAAAGACGCATGCCGAGCATTTTTGGGCGGCATCCATTGAGGAATAAAAAATTCCCATTGCAGAGAAGCCTTGACGGAAAATATTATTGGCTGCTCCAGTAGAATCCAGCGATTCTGACAGCAAATCATGAAAAATCAAACGATGAATCTGATGTCTCAATAGTGGAACGTCGTATCAGGAAACAATGTAAAACAGCTAATAAAAACGTGTCAATTGTTGATAAAAAGGTTGAATGGCCTGAGCAGTTATCTACTCTCAAGGATGATTACTTAAAGGGTGGAACATCAGAGTCTACTTATGTAGATGAGGAATTTCCTGATAGATTACCTGAAAGCGAGGTACGCAAGACTAAGAAGGAACAATTGAAAAGTCTTACTGCTGTAAGATTGTTGGGAGTTAGGAAGTGTAGGTGATACGACTAATCTTCAAAGCAAACTGCATGCCCACGATCAACTGATAGAATCAGGCCCTTAGATAATTTTTCTTCGTTATTTTTTGTTGTTTGTTGTTGGATTGAGGTGTCTATTCGGAGAGAGAGAGAGAGAGAGAGAGAGAGAGAGAGAGAGTATGGTTCACTTATTGTTAAATCGACTTAGAAGATATATAAGTCATTTCAACAATGTTCTCCAGACTCATTTGACGGATGATGCAATTCCAATTGTTGTCGGGCTGGTGACGAACATCAAGTTTCATATACTCAATAGTTATTCACTGCGACCGTTAATACGATACTTCTCTTAGTCCTTGAGCGACTATCACATTTCAAAAATCCGTAACAAATTTTCAAATCATAAATCTCTTTGTCGGGAACTACTCAATCCAACCTCTTCACAAAATATCAGTTTCATATAATCATTTCATAATCTTCCTCTTCCTTGTCCTTCCGTCGTCATCGCACAGCAAATACAATCTGCAACAAACCTCCGTCTGAAACAATAGGGCCAAATGCAAGTAAAATATAAAATATACGTTACTCTCTTTTTTCATACAAAGACGTCTTCAGTTACCAGGTTGATTGGTCAGAATTGTCAGCAACATTACTCCAGTCGGGGATGGATTGTTGGATGATTCAACTGTACGCTCACACGGTTCTGGTCTCTCTTGTCAGTACCCACCTCATCGGGGAAACCCGATGACACACTTCCATGGTCGTGAACCGACTTTGTCATTCTTCAGCGTTACGATGTACTTATATAGCAAACCAGAGATTTATCAGCGATATTTTGATTTCTTAGTTGATAAAATGAATTTGTTCATTCTTCGATGATCCAAATTACACTCAACTTACGCAATATCAGATTTCACCACTGGTAAACAAAATACATTTCAATGTTCAATTTACTCCCAAATACTTTTTATCAGAAATTATTATTTCGTTCATTTCCAGTGATGACCCAAATTAAACAGCACTTAATTTACGCTAGATCAGATTTCACCATTTGTAAAACGAACGTGAAGGTTCATTTCAATGTTCAATTTAATATTGCCACGTTTACTGGAAGTAGAAATGCTGTTTAGGAAAATTCTTAATAGAAATTAAAAAAAAAAGAAACGAATAACATGACGTTTCAGCCTTCTTCAGGTGCTAGAAATTTTGGACTTTTAAATGTGTGCATGTTTGACTCTCTGTGTGTCACATTCCTCCCCTACCCATCTGTCATTTACTAGTAAATGGCACACAAGCTTCTATATCAACAACATAAAATAATAAAAAAAATACAAAACAAAAAAAACTTTCTCTCGTCCAGCATGCAAGTTCTTCTTAGGGCTCATTATGCCCATTTACATTTTCATTGACCTTACGATACATATGTACATGCAACTTCTGTTTAAAGTTCACTGTTTTGGTGATTTCGTACAATAGAACCTTTTTGTCGAGAACTACTCAATCACTAGTTCGAGTGTTCCTTTTTTTTTCTTTTTTTCTGGAGTTCGCAACACTCCTTACCAATTATTTCAGTCTCATAAAAAGTATGAAGAGAAAATTTGATATATTTCTTAAATCTGTTCTTCCGATTTTCCCTCGCCTTTACATCAGGCTTTGTCGAATCTTTTGTTGGTTCAGGTCCTTCCACGACAATCATGGACTCTTTTTCAATATCAGTTAGGAGTCCCATTGCACTCTGGTCGGACTTATCTTGGTAAAGTGCACTAACTGGAATATATCTTTCACTCATGCACTCACTTGTCAGTTTATTCTGCCCGGTCGACAACTCCAAGTCGTGCCTCTTCAACCACCAACAAACAAGCATATCATTAGTATAATTCCAATAAAGGTCAGTCAGTTTATTATAGTAATCAAATTCTCTCTCCAGCCCGAATTCGGTGAATCTATCCTATCTAACTCCTCAAGACGTCTGTTACAAGGGTGAACTTTCCTGCCCACGCTGTATATTTTGATCTCACGAAAGACACGTTCAAAACCCTGTGGCCGTTTCTCTACCATCTCAAACCAGACCGGACACACGTGTACACTTGTGTTGATAAAATAAACACGGCACAAAAACAAAAAAAAAACCCCCCCCAAAAAAACAAAAACAAAAAAAAACAAAACAAAAACAAAACAAACAGAAAAACAAAACAAAACAAATGAATAAGTTCGAAGATGCCTGGATGAGTTACGGAAAAAGCCTTTATATATATAAAAAAAATAATTAGCAATTAAAGCAGAATTTACAACCGTCGAATTCACTTTTCAGAACGGAGCGAAAGATTCGTTTAGAATAATCAGAGCTTTCAATTTTTCCAATTACTTTTAACGCAAAATCTTATTTCAGGGCTCTTTATCGAAGCTTTACGGAAATAGCCGAAGTGGAGCGGATGACTTGGGCTTGGTGATGATGGTAGATTCGTCTTGTCTCTAACTTAACTTGTCACTTTCTTTTTTTATACATCTTCAGCTAGGACTCTATCGGAGGCGCATTATTCGACTTTAACCCTTTTAAGTTGATCGGCGTCAGGCTTTTCTACGTTTCTTTATATCTTCAGCCATGAGTTCTATGGGAGGCGACAGTCACTGTCTCTACGGCTGGCACCCAATCGGCATGGCTCCCGGTTGGGAACACTTTTCCCTCAGTTGTTACATCTCGACTGCAACTTAACGAACTGCAAAAACAAACTCATTTTGCTACTCGGGGTCCCGATTTTTATACTTGTCCCAAATTCTCTTGGCAGATGCGGAGAGACTCGGGATATCTTATTCAAATTAGATATTTGACCAATGAGATTACTTCAACCTACACATCTCGAGATGGGGAGTTTTGGTTCAACGAATGAAGCAACAACACATTTTCTGACGGAATTTTCTCTTCATCTTCTTCTTCTTAATTCAACTGATTACGTCAGCAAATCCAGCTTTTAGCTTGGAAACTCTAGTGAGATTTATAATTCATTTTTATTCTCATAGTCAAGTCTTGACCTTCTTAACCTCATCAAAAGTTTTTGACAATTTGTTTTAACTATCGTTATTTCTCACTTCCATTGGCTGAAAATCCGCTTCCTAATAACAATGGAAAAAATATATTTTTCCTTTCACCCCAACTTTCAGCTAGTTTTTCTATTTTCCAGATTTTACAAGTATCCGAGTATTAGATATTTCTAATCAGAGATTATCGTGATTTACAATAAATTGCAAAATCAACAATACCACTAATAATAATTTTCTTTCGCTCCGTCCGTTATATTTGTTCATATGTAGAAATAGGGTTACATTCGTTCCTACTAGCCCTAACAAAGCCTCATTCTCTTCAAACTTCTCTTCTGCTTGGTAGTAGAGAGGTAAAGAGAAAGATAGACCATGAGCTCCACAACTGATGGGTAGCTTCACAAAAAACAACGGAGGAATGATTCTTATCGTAGTGGTGGGCTTCCCTTCACATACCTTAGACAATTCGATCTCTTCTTGTGTGGCCACCCCCAAATTCCGTCAGAGACACTGATTGCTTTGGGTAACATTACACTACCTGATATCTCTACCTGACAATGATCTCCAATTCACTTCTTATTTTTCTTAAATGAATCTTATTTTTCTTAAATAAATTATGACTACCTGTCACGTAAATTAGACTTACAGCTCCACAGGTACTTAAGGCATCATTCTTGCATTTTTCTGCTCCTTCTTTTGTTTATAGCATAAACTTTGACCTGGTTGTACCTAGTTTGTCCACTTCGAACTTCAACTGACCCAGTAACTTCTCATACGGCAGCAGATCTATCACCAAAGTTATCAACCACTTTGATTTAGTTACAATCACTTCGCTAACCCTCTTAAATACGGTATTCTCATGTGTTCCCAGGTATTAGCTAACACAATTAGCATCGTCAGTACCACGAGACTCCTTTCATCCATGTCTGCAATGAGATAGAGAGAATAGTTCGTCTTACTCAGTTATTCTCTGATTGTTTTTAGCGGGTGGTTATGTCTTAGAGCGATACGTCAATCACCGTCCCACACCATCACCAGCGCAGAGCATGCATAGTGGCTCTTCCACACAATCCCCTAACGCCAATGATAAATGCACTGTTAGTACCAGATCGTCACTCATTCAACACAACCACCGTTATGGTTTTACTTCATCTTTGGGCTCGGGCTGTATCGCCCCCTTAATCATAATTTTAGTGGTAATTCCTCATTAGCACTAGGTGCTTTTTCAGCCCGGCATTTATTCTGCAATAAAGCTAACGGAATTTCATCCTCTTCTTCCCATTCACCCACTCAGTTCCTCTTCTTCCCTACGGTTAGGCTCAATCTCATCATTCTCAGAATGTCCTGCTGGGGTCCGATTTATCTTCTTCAGCCTTCGAAGGGTCCGTCAGTTAGTTAAGTGCTATACGTGATACACGCTTGGGCGATCATATCTCGAAAGAGACATGATGACTGAGCAGAAGATTATCCTGCATTAGGTTGCCATTGCTTTCTGCGGTATACTGGTTGCCAGCCAAGGCTATAGAACCCAATCTGTCCTGTTATTTAACCCATAACTGGAGGGAAGAGACGGATTAATACCTTTCCTAATGGTATTTGCGCGTAAGTGAATGCAAGGAATTCAACTGGAATTCGAACTCGGTTCCCAGATTTCTCGTTCCGAGCCGATATCCACTGCACCACAATTTCAATATCCTCACTCCCTTCGCTTTCACTCTCAGTCTCTAACCCTTCCGGTTCTACCAAAGTAATTTTTCGTCAGCCTTTTCTGTTGATTTTTCGTTTCGGCTCCTTTCCATTCTCCTGTTTTAGTCAGTTTTATATCAATCGAATGCACTCTTTTTACCACTCCTGTCCATTGGTCCTGTATCACGAAGAAAACTGTATACGTCTCTTCCATTATCCTACATTATTGACTCCATCTCCGGTTCAATTTACCTTCTCTCAGGTGTATTTTATAAAACACTGCATCACCTATCTGGAAGGAAACTTCTTTATTTTTATTTGTCCTATCGTTTCACCTTTTCTGGGCTCTTTGAAATCTCCTCCTCACCTGCATAAAAAAAAATTATGCTGTTGTTCTAAAACTATTTGGTGATGATCATCTTCTATATACTTCCTCCTTAGAAATTAAAAAAAAAAAGAAACGATTAACATGACGTTTCGGCCGTTTCGGCTTTCTTCAGTTACTAAGAATTTTGAACCTTTTAAATGTGTGTATGTGTTTGGCTCTCTCTCTCTCTCTCTCTCTCTGTCACAGATATATACTGCAGATAATGGAAGATTTATGTGTTCAAACATAGTATGGTTGAAATTAAGAAATTACATGTGTGACGTTAAACTCGAGCAGAGGCACGCATGGTGCCAATGGAAGGTCATTTACCCAGTTTAAATTTGTAAATTGGGGTGCGGTTACAGCCTATGATCGTATGGTGTACATCGAGATGTCTACTGGTATGATACAACGCGGAAAAAAAGAAATTTTTAATAAAAATCGTTTTGCGGAAATATTTTTAAAACAATTGGAGTAGATAGACTAAACACTCCACCCACGTCTTTTGAACGGGTGAAGAGGCCCAACCCTTGTTTCCTGTTTAGGATGTGGTTTCCGGCTTTCTCTTTTCCAACCTTTTACTCTTTTCCAATCTTTTACTCTTTTTTTTTCAATTGGAATAGATAGACTAAACTATCGCCCGGTTCACACTCCACCCACGTCTATTGAACGGGTGAAGAGGCTCATCCCTTGTTCCCTGTTTAGGATGTGGTTTCCGGCTTTCTCTTTTCTAATCTTTTAGTCTTTTCCAATCTTTTACTCTTTTTTTTTCAATTGGAGTAGATAGACTAAACTATCTCCCGGTTCACACTCCACCCACGTCTATTGAAATGGTGAAGAGGCTCATCCCTTGTTTCCTGTTTAGGATGTGGTTTCCGGCTTTCTCTCTTCCAATCTTTTCACTCTTACGTAACCCCCTGCACATCAGTGGCGTTACCGCCTTGCTCGGGTTGATATGATTAAAAAAAAAGAAAACATCATAGAACTTTCTTTTGATTTGTGTGTTCTTAAAAAAAAAAACCAAAACGGATATAAACATTATCAGGGTTGCCAAATTTTTGCATCCGATTTCATATTCTAGGACAAAAAAAAAAAAAACAGAAAAGAAAACGACTTTTTTACATGTTATAATATGTATATGTTTTTGTGGCGACGGGACGCAACAAGAAAGCCAAGAACACAGGCAAACATATGATTGACATCAAAGGCAGAAAGCACAGGCGTCATCCGGCTCGAAAGACGGTAGCCAGCAAAATTGATTGACAGATGTACCTGGCCATAGATGAGATCAATTAAGCGACAACCCGAAAAAGTAAAAATGCATAGGAATTTTCGGTTATCTGGGGTTTCTAACCGAAAACAGGAGAAGTGAACACACACACACACACACACACACACACACACACACACGCACGCACGCACGCACGCACGCACGCACAAAATTCTTTATTTAGAGTACTTCTAAAATCTAGATTTTTCTTTAATAAAATTAGGTGGGGGTTCTTAACAATATATTTATTAGACTCAGAAAGTGTGGAAATTAACGCAAGTAAGATAAAATTAACAGTTTTAGTTCAACTTGCATGCATATAAGTAGATTGTGTATCTTATAAATTGTGTATACTGCCTCTTCTGGGTCTCATGATAGCATGGTGATCTGACCAGATGCCTTTCGGACATCCAGACGACCTAGATCATTCGGAAATACTATGGTCAGTGACCTGCTTACATGGATAATGACCCATATTTGGGAATATGAAGTCACATGCCAAAACCATGTTCGGGCCGGCCGGCCGGTTGGGCGGACGGATGAACCGGATGCGACGGTTCGCTATAATTAATTTATCTCCGGTAGATGGCCTGTGATAGTTTGCGATGATTTGCTATAATTAATTCCGTTTCGGTTTTCAAGCCGGACGGACAGTTTGTTATAGTAACCTATAAATAATTATTCCTGTTTCAACTTTCGAGATTGACCGACGGATTGCAATAGTTTGCGACATCTTCGTATGGATTTGGATACGTGAGGATCCATAGAAGTCTAAGTTTTCAAAGCTAAAATGTAGGTACCTCCACTCCATTTTCGATACCTAAGTTTTTAATTGAATTTTTAAAAATAAAAACTTTTTCTTGAAACTTTAATTTTAGCTTAATTGAAAGCTAAATAATTAAATTTACTACTGACACTAAGCAAAATACTCGGGTGTATTTCAAACAGAAATTATACTAATTGAAATTTTGAAATTAAAAAACTTTTCAATTTTTCAACCATTTTTTGAGCAACCGCCACATTTGTAAACAAAAAATAATTCTCGCTTTTAAAAATCTTGCAAAAATAAAATATACATCTCTCACTCGTTATTTTTTGAAAATTATTAAATTTAAAGTTAAATTAATCTAGGTACCACCAGTCATTTCGATATCTAACTTTTAAACTAAATTTTAAAAAATGAAAAAGTTGAAACTTTTATTTTTGTTTTAATTGAAAGGTAAATGATTCAATTTACTATTTCCAGTAAGCAAAATACTATGTTGTATTTTAAACAGAAATTATATTGATTAGAATATAAAAGTTTCAGATTTTTCAATTTTTGAATTTTGCTGCCATTTTTGAGCGATGAACAGATTTGTAATAAAAGTTAATTCTCGGTTTTAAAAATCTTGCAAAAATGAAATATACATCTGTGACACATTTTTGGAAAATTAGCAAATTTTATGTTAAATTAATCTGATTTACACAAGTATTACTTATTTATAGCGTGAAATTTAGAATAAAACTATTTCTCAATCACACATTTGAACTTTTTGACTAGTCCGCCGTATATCAAACGTGCTGATAGGTTCTTGATTAGAGATAAGATAAAAGTGTATGGCGTTTCTAAGTGACAAATTTGTATAATTTTTTCGGGTAAGGGAGGAAACTCTGATTTTTAATTTGCACATAGAAGTTACCATACAAAAAATAACTTCAAATACACAAAAAAGAAAAATTAAATTATTTTTAAAATATGAAGGCCAAACGATTTTTATGAAACGTTTCAATTTTCGATAGGAAATATAATGTTCAATTATTAACTTAAAAATAGATACGTCCAAAAAATCGCTGAAAAACAGCATAGTCTGAAGAAAAAAACCCTCAAACTAAATAAAAATAAAGTTTTCTCGGCAAAATGTTTATGCTATCATTAAGAGGATTGATCAAACTATGTTTTAATTATTTTAAAAATGTTTTAATTGTTTCTAACAGGTTAATTTAGTGGTAGAACATCTTTTTTTTCTCTCGTCAGTGCGAGACATAAACTGACGCTAGGGTTTAGTACGTCAAAACATAATATTACGCCAAGGCATTTTTTGACTGTGAAAGACATATTAATTTGGAAATTCTTGCAAAAATTAAATAATAATGGTCGGATTTTGATGAAAGTTTCAGGACTTATTCATAATTGACTGAAATCAATTTCGAAATAATTATTTCTAGAAAATATTGGCAAATACCTTTTTTTTACATATGTTACCCCCAACCAATTAATTTTCAGAAATGCCAAAAAATGCGACTCGGTTTCAACATATAGATAATTTTAATTAAATTCAGGAGTCATTAAGGAAAGCTAATCAACTGTCTTTTTTCTTCAAAATCTGCTCATTTTTCGAAAATCTGCTCCGAAATGCGAAAACAAAAATGCAAGAAAACTATGCCATTTTTTATTTGGATTAACTTTTTATTGCTTTTATAAACATAAAATAAAATGATATCATAGTATGAATAAAAAAATTCCATTGATAATGAATTTTTACAAGAATTGTTTTCATTTTCATTTTGTTTTCATTTTTTTTTATAAGTAATTTCTTTAAGTTTAAAAAATCTTTTAAAATTTCCTCCTCAGAGGTCTCTCAGATTTTTTTAAATTAATGTGTGGCGAATATATTTACTAATCGAGAAACCTAAACAGGTACTTTAAAAAAGGGTGCTCATTTTTTGTTAAATAATTAAAACATTTTAATTTTCTGCATGTTGATTACCCGTTTTTTTTTTGTAAGGGTGGCCGTACAAGAGCTTTATCATTAAAAGGTCACGTGATTTGAGGGTTGTTCTCCCTTACATGAAAAAAAAAATTCGGGCGGACCTGAAGGAGATTACCACCACCCTTAAATTTGTTGTTTTTCAATTTAAAAAAAAATTAGTGCAGTCTGATCGATTACACCCTAATTTACCCAGGTCCGCCAAAATCCGTGCATTAACCTTTTATGCCTAATTCATCCTTCATACTCTTGGCCCGCTACTGTAAATCATCAGTTATCACATCTGATAAGGTGTTGACAGCTGTGATAATAAGGCTATCGTAATTGAGAAACTTTCTTTTGAAAAAATTTAAGCAGTAAGCAAGCCATTCTTGTTTCAAGGGAACTTCAAGTAAGTTTAAATTCGTTAATTTAAATAAAATAATGTGTCAGCGAGATGTATTTTATTTTTGTAAGATTTTTTAAAACCGAGAATTGGCTATTGTTTACAATCGTTGAAAAATGGCGGAAAGTTTGAAATTTAAAAAAAAAATATTAACCTGAAATTTTTTGATTCCGATCAATATAATTTCGGTTTGAAATACACCAGGGTATTTTGCTTACTGTAATTAGTAAATTTAATCTCTTGGCTTTCAATTAAAGCTAAAATTATAGCTTCAAGAAAACTTTTTTTAAATAAATTTAAATTGAGATATCGAAAATTGAGTGGAGGTACCTACTTAAAAATCTAAGCACAACATATTTTTGAAGTATTTTTGAAACTTTATGAATTATTATAATTAAAAAAAAATGAAAACAATTCTTTAAAAATTTCATTATCAAAAATAAAAAATCTTCTGACTATAATGCCCTTAATTTTCATTTTTTATTCAAGCAATTAAAAGCATTTCAGTTTAAATAATATCAGAGTTTTATTGCCTTTTTTTATTTTACTCTTCGGAGCAGATTTTTGGATACAGAGGCCAAATTAAAAAAAAGATGATTTATATTCCCCTGCGTTTAACTAATAAAACCATTTACCGCAACAAATTAAAATTTATTAAAATTTCATGGATAGAGGGGTAACATATATATATATATATATATATATATATATATATATATATATATATATATATATTTACCAAAATTTAAAAAAAAAATAATTTCAAAAATAATTTTATTCATTTGTGAATGAATACTGGAAGTTTTATTAAAATTTGACAATTATTTGATTTTTGCGATAATTTCCGAATTAATGTGTTTGTCACCGGAAAAAGTGAGTGATGTAATAGTACGTTTTCCATTGTAAACAGTCGTAACATTTTGGTAACCCGCTAACTCAAATCAAAACAAGGTTTTCTGCCAAAATTTCGAACATGTTAGAAGATTTTTGCAAGAAGTTTCAAATTAATGTGTCTTTCAACGCCAAAAAATAACTTGCGTAATATTACGTTTTACTTAGTCCCATTACTTAAACACAGCGTGAATCGCCGACGGAAAACAAAAAAAGAAACTTTAATTGAAATTTTGAACGTGTTAAAACGATTTAAAAATTAAAAAAATAATAATGACAACAAAATTTGATCTTTGATGATAAAACTTTGTTTTTATTACGTTTTAACATCATGCTATGCTGTTTTCTATGCTGTATAACCGACTTTGTTACTTGTCTTCTATCTTGTTTGTTCGTGGAACGATTCCGTTTAGCTTCTGTGTGTCTATCCAAATCGGAAAGAGAACTGTGGGAAATATTTTGAATTTTTTTATATTACTATAATTATTTTATTTTTTATTGTATTTTATTTTTTATATTTTTATATTTATATTATATATTGTTTATATTGCTATAATAGTAAAATATTGAGCTCTTTAAGGAAAAGGGGACGAGAAGTTTCGTACACTCTCATGAGGAATTTTTTTTCATAATAGCTATTTTACAGCATTCACTCATATTATTATGGTGGCAAGAGTTTCTACTGGTGTTTTTTGTATAACGAAGTGGGGAATGTGTTACTACTAAATTCTACGAGAACGCCTTAGAATAGCAATTCTTCTACCTTCTCCAGAGCCAGACAGCTATCAGCTCAGAGATGTGAAATCGCGAAAGAGGAATTCAAAAATCTCCTAAAAGCTGGAATAATTTCCCCTTCGAACTCAGAATGGAGTTCAGCCTTACACATGGTACCGAAGTCAGACGGCACATATAGACCTGTCGGTGATTACAGACATTTAAACACTATAACAAAAGCCGATAGATATCAGGTCCCAAACATAAATTCCTTAGCTTCAAAGCTTCATAACAAGAAATTCTTTTCAAAGATAGGCCTGTCGTCTGCTTATTACCAGAAACCTGTGCACCCGGATGATATCTATAAGACAGTCATCTCTACCCCTTTTGGGCTATTTGAATATAACTACATGCCTTTCGGACTACGGAACGCATCATGCGTTCAAAGAATGATGGACAATATCTTTCGCGATACCGATTATACCTTTGTGTATATCGACGATATCTCAGAAGACGAAGAAACTCATTCCAAGCATGTCGACCAAATACTACAACAACTATGTGAGTACGACTTTAAAATTTGTCTTTCCAAACGTACATTTAGTGCTAATGAGTTAGACTTTTTAGGATTTCACATTTCTTCTAATGGTCTCAAACCCAGTTCTAAAAAGTTAAATGAATTAAGTAAATTTCCTCAACCAAACGATTCCAAATCGCTACGCCGATTCCTCGGAATGGCAAATTTTTTTACAGGAAACTTGTGCCAAATTTCAGCAATATTATATTACCGCTCACAGAAAAAATACTTCTAAACCAAAATTCAAAATCTTTAACCTTAACGAACGAAAGAAAAAAAAACAAAACGAAAAAAAACAAAACAAAACAAAAAAACAAAAACGGAAAAACAACAGAAAAAAATAACATTCGGATAGTCACTTGTGAATTTAAAAGAACGACAAACCCACCATAAACTGGCGACCCCGACCTTCCCCCAGTAAACTGGTGACCAACACGCGTTTTCAACACCTATATACATATATATATATATATATATATATATATATATATATATATACACACACAAAAGAAAAAAAAATTGGACTTTCAGCGAAATTTGAATATTTCCCTGCAACACAAATTCAACATGACAACGGACGCGGAAGAAACTACAACAAATTCATACCAACCCATGGCTGTTCCCACAGCGAAAAAAAAAGAAAGAAAGAAATTCACTACCAGTGTTCGCCCTTTCAACAAGAACCAAAAACCCAATGATTCCATTGAATCAAGACAGGATTTCGATAACTCCCCATCTTGTACCGAGGAAATTAACTCCGGTAGAAAGGTTAAATGGAAGAAAGAAAACACATATTTAGATTCTTAACAACAACAACAACAACAACAACAACAACAACAACAACAAACAAAAACGAATACTACCATTTGAAAAAGAGAAGCGACAACAGATACCAAAAAACAACTCCGTTTTCTGGGGTGAAAGTTATGTGGTGATACCGACCTAGCAAAAACGAGGGACCGGATGTTCGCACTTTCACGGCCAAAAAGCAAATGACCAAAAGTCATCGGTGCGCAGCCGGATTCGCGCAGATGTTCCAGTTGAAAAATAAAAATTAATTAAATATTAAATTTCCAGTTCGCGAGCCTACGTGAATTTTATTTATCGGCCAATGTGAAGCCTAGAATCAAATACGGATATGAATTCCCAAATGATCTGCTGCGATCCAAAAATAAGATATAAATAGCCGATACAGAAAGCATCGACAGACAGACCGAGGGAGACACACACAGACTGACTCAAGGAGCGAATACATCAAAGACATTTCTTACTTACAACGCTCCCACATTCCTAAGCATTAATTCTCTTTTCAGCATTTTATTGCCATGAACATTTTAACGTCCGTTGGACCTATACTTCAAGTATTACTTTAATTGTAAAAACCTTAATTGATATGTGTATATATAAAATGTTATTTTTCAACTCAATTTACTTTTATTGATTTATAATCATTTTATGACTTATAGTGGGCTATTTACAACAAGGCCAAATTCCGTTAACCTGCAACAATATACAACTACAATTTACTAGAACGGACTCTCCACTATAAACTGGAAAAGAATGGATAACCCGCTATAGAGTTGTTTCGAAGTTGATAGGTAAATTTAAGGATAGAATTTTTTCAATGGTGATTTGAAGATTATCGGTTTCTTTTTTTGCTTTTAGCTAAAACGAAAAATGTCATCTACATACTGGACATATATAATTGGGTTGAGTAACTTTCTTAAATATCGTGTTTTCTAAGTGTAGTAGTTGAAGAAGCACGGACTGAGTGGATTTCCAATGCTAACACCATTATTTTTAGTGTAGATAATGCTATTGTGGTCATAGAAGTAGACTATTTGCGCAGGCATACAATAAAATTTTGTCGACAAACTTAATGGATAAATATAACCAATCATGGCTAAAAGAGTAACCGAAAGCGCTCGGATACACAGAACATTTAGACAATTCTTACACACTCTATATCCAAAAAAGAAAACACTTATACGAACACAAGTAAAATTAAATAAAAATCTTAATCACAGTAGATTGTTAGTCATCTTTAATGAAATCTATCTATCTATCTATCTATCTATCTATCTATCTATCTATCTATCTATCTATCTATCTATCTGTTTGTGTGTGTTTGTGTGTGTCTGTGTGTGTGAGTGTGTGTGTGTGTGTACATATGCATTTGAATATGTAACTACCAATATATCCAATGTATATATCTAAACTAAATTAAGCACAACACAATAACATCACATATATACGTAACGTAGACATATACATATTGTTCACGTAATTGCAAATACATACTATATACACATCCATCCCGTATAAAATTACGTATAAAATACATAAACATACATACATATTAACAAAAAGAAACGCACTTATGCATGTTAGTAAATATACAATTAAACATTTAAATGAAGACGCAAAGAACAAGTAAATAGTTGAATGTAGATATATATTTTAGAAAGAGTATATATGGCTTGAATTCATTCAATTTTACATTAGAATTTTAGCTTTCAATTTAAATGAGGAAAATAATTGAATTTTACAGTAAAATATGCTTTTTAATTTTAAAATATAAAAATGATTTAATTTTACATAAGAATTTTACTATTTGATTTAGAAATATAAAAACAAGATCATATTTCATTAGAATTTTACCTTTATAATAAATAATATGAAAAATATCTAATTTTATATAGAATTATATCCTTTTAAGAATGTTATCTTTTTAAATATAAAAAGGAAAATCATCTAATTTTACATCAGAATTATACTTCTTAATATAATATCATAAAAACAAGCAAATGTGTCATTAGAATTTTAACTTTATAATTAAAAATATCTAAATAATGTAATTTTCTAATGGAGTTTTAATTTTTCATTCGGAAAATAGGAAAATCATCAACTTTTACATTAGAATATACTTTCAGGTTAAAAATATAAAAATCCTCTAAATTTACATTAGAATTTGAAAGTAAATAGTAAAATTAGATGATTTTCCTATTCTTAAATTAAATAGGTAATATTCTAAAAAAGGTATAATTGTAATTTTTCCTAAGGCTTTTTATATATTTAACTTCATTAACTATTTCTTTACCATTGGAGTTAGTTCTTAATTTATATTGTATTGATTTATGTAAATGCTTAAGTATAAGCATAAATAGCGAAAAATCTACTCACTGCCAGTTTTTGTGGTTACTCTTGCGTAATTTTAGATTAAATAAACGCCACTTTTCAATTATAAGTCGTTTTTTTCTATTTTCCGTGAACGAGAATGTTCGTCAGTTTTCACAATAGAAATAGGTGCATTTAAGAAATATAATTATCCTGGTCACAAAAACAAAGTTCGAACAAAAAAATATTAGCCGTTTTTTATACTTTCTACGTATAAGCCAGTAGAAAATAACAGTTGTTACCCATGGACAAAAATCGTGTTACACAGTCAGTTAAGTATCATCCGTGATACACGCTTGGGCGATCATGTCTTGAAATAAACATGACTGAATGAGTAAAAGATTATCCCGCAGTAGATTGCCATTACTTTCTGCGGTAGACTGGTTGTCATCCAAGGCAATAGAACCTAATCTGTACTGTTATTTTGTGGCACCTCCCCAGCCTTGGTCGCTGTTGGTTTCGATCCAGCCAGCTGGTCGTAGATTGACTCTGTCACGGTTTTCTCCCTTGTCTCACGTTGTGTTGATTAATCACAAGGTAGTCACGTGATTTTCCACTAGCTGTGTCTCTGCCGAACTAAACCAAGCCGGGAAGTGTGCACACAATTAAGTAATAAAAGAAAGATATATAACATCAAAGGAAATAAATGGACCGACGTCTGAAGTGCTATGAAATAATGTTTTTATATACTGATTATACACAATAGACACTTGGTCTAAACAGCACCAATTTTGGCACTACCCGGAGAAATTAGTGGAATATACACAATATGCTCTTCTGGGATAATTTCCCATCCATACTTCTATCAACTGGTAGCGGAACGGACGTTTCTTAGGTAAATCGAATTATTCTCCTAAACAATAACAAGGAATCTGGCTGGCCGCAGCTCGCTGCTTCGAACAGAAGTCTAAGTTTGTTATATAAGTCTAGTCAACTTGTTGCTTGTTTTCCGGAATGGTACGGAAATTGCCGAAGTGCTGGGTTATTCTCTTTCAGTTAGCAATTTCAGACTTGTCTGAAAATTCTCTTCTTGTTTGCTTCTTAACTCTGGTTGGTTGATTGGCGACAGGCTTCTCTACGGTCGGCACCCAACGGTATGGCAATCATCTCTCTGTCTCTTTACTTTTTCGGTTGGGAACTGTCTTTGGTCATTACGTTTCTGGACCGGGAAATCGAACTCTCTGCCACTCGAGCTGCAACTACTCATTTTGTCTGTAAATTCTATTCTGTCTTTAACTCTGGGTAGCCGGCATCAGGCCTCTTCTGTCGATCTCCGCAACTTCACTGGAAACTTTGTCTGCAAGTTCTCTTCTGTCTTTAACTCTGGTTGGCCGGCAGGCTCTGCGGTTGGCGCCCAACAACATGGCGCCTATCGTCGTCGTTACATTTTTAAGCCGGTAATTGGAACTGAACTTCAACTGCACTCTGGAACCTTCTTCAGGCCAACTCCAGTCCAACTTCGGACTCTCCTCCGATCCAACTCCAACTGATTTTGGTCCCTCTGGACCCTGTATTTATGCACATGCCATGGTGTGGGGCCGACGGTCGCTGGGTGTCTAATACCCCGTCTCGGCAACCAATAAAATCCTGAGGTTAGCTGCTACTCGTTGTTGCCTGTGATTTAACCAATGGGATTAGTCTTCTTTCCATGACGTCAATTGTTAGTCGTAACCCCTTTTCGGGTCTTGGTCAACGTACCAATGGAATCTCTCTCGATCTTATGACGTCATCTCCCCATACCCCTTTTCTGGGTTGGCCTTAACCGAATTTTCTTCCTCAAAATTTTTTTGTTCTCACGAAACAATTTCGGGGATTTTTTTTAAAACAATAGGCATTAACCTTTTTTAACTGTCTTCGCCCCAAACAAGTCCATTGACATCGTTACCCAAATAATAATTTCTACGCACCTGTTTTTAATATCCATTCTCTGAGTCACCTATATTTTCAAGTGACAAGAATGCCTTATCAGTTTTACCCTGATGTCAGTGAAAATACCTTTTCTCTAAATTACTTGACTCGGAATCAAAACATTTGTTATCTTTATTTTTTTTTTAACGAGTCATGCCAGCCAGACAGTCGGACCCAAAAATGAAATTTCCCTTTCCTTTACCAAGAAACAATAACAAATAAATTTATCTTTCCTTTATGTTTAGAATGACCGTCAGCTTTCTTTGGGGTGACTGAAACCGATATCTATTGTTTCTGGCTTGAAACTAATTTAGTCTTTTCTTTCTTTCTTCTTCTTTCCCTGGTCGTCTTTTTCTATCCTTTTGCCGGCCAAAAAATAACAATTGAATCTATCTTTTAGGTTCAAGGATGACACTTGTCTTTATGGGCCGAGATCGAAAACAAATCCATTTCTCTTTTCTTTCTCTTCTTTCCGGGTTTACAATAATAGAGAAATACCAGGTGTTATTTTTCGCCCCTGCTTTCTTTTTAAAGATAAAGATTTTCCAGCTATAGTTAATAATTAGTTAATAAAATTAATCACCTCCGTTTTCCTTTGCTCATATTCGGAGGATAAAGAAAATTTCTCTTAGTATGTTCTCTTATGATCTATAATAGTAATTTGAAGATTTTCCGGTTATGGTTATTAATTAATTAATAAAATTAACCAATTCCGATCTGCTACAAAATATTGTTATAATTTAATCCATAATTGAAAGGAAGAGACGGATTAATACTTTTCCCAAGGGTCTTTTGATTTTTTTCTTTACATGGACTGCTGGTGCGGCCCATTCGCTGTACTCTACCTTTGATCGAACTCCAGTTTTAACTAATCTATCAAGTTCCTCGCTAATTTGTTCCAACGAAGCAAAAAGCACATTTCGTTTCTTTTTGAATATTGGCTGAACGTTGTCGTTTAGTTCAACTTTTGCCATCATTTTAGTACATCTGCTTAACTCACCAACAAAAAAAAAAAAAATTCCTGGATAAGCTTCCTTCAATTCTTTTTCAGTTTTTCAGCTTCAGCATTCCAATTTTCAATTTCTTAGCAGTATGAATTTAGAGATAAATTCGAAAGCTGGAATTGTGTCATCCAGCCAGTGCCAAAAAGGTTGTTCGTATTTTTCAGGACGAACAATTTTAATTTAAGAGTCTCTCCGTTGAACGTTGTATTAACAATCAATTCTCCCACGAATTTAATTTTTCTCCTGTGACATCTTGCAATTCTGTTAGATTTTATCATGATTGACTTTCGCAATCTTTTTCATGTTCGCAAGTTAATTATTGTCAAATGAGACCCCGAGTCTAGTTGAAATTCAAGACTTTTGTTTAATATTTTTATGTGCACGAATTTCCTGGTATTAACACCGTCAAGTTCGTCCGACCTTGTATTTTTTATGCAACTATTGGTTTTATTTTTAAATCGGTAATGCCAATTTTTGTGTCCGACTCGGTTACATGTATAACATTTTTGTTCCGGAAAAACAATCTTTATACCAGTGCAGAGCCTCACATCTGTTTGTGGCATTCTTTTTTTTACTTGAGCAATACCTGATTCTTTGATATTTTTAGAATCCTGTTTTACACTGATGTACCTCTGACACTCTTCAGCAAATCGCTGAATATTATATTCGGCTCATTCTCCAATTTGCTTAGTATTCCTCGCCTAATTTCTGCATCTTTTGTTGAAACTAGTCTTTGCAAGAATATCAAATTTAAAGTTATTTGCATTGAGCTCTGCCAGTCTAAAATCATGGTATAATCTTCCGATTCTTTCCTAGTTAGATTAAAACATTTCCATCGTTTATGAAAAAGAGATGTCTTTGGACCGAAAAGCTCCGTGAGCAATTTCACTGCTTCTGTGAATGTCAACCTACTTGTCTTCGCGACAGAATGCAGTTTACGAATTTTTTATGCTCAGCTGTGCCGAGTTTTACTAAGAAGAAAACGCAATTTTTTCGCGTCACTCCAATTTTCACAATCTGTATTATATATATCCTTATATCTCCTAAAGTATGACGCAAAGGTTATGTCTTCTTCAGGAGCGTATGTAATATATATATATATATATATATATATATATATATATATATATTTATTATCAATATAAATTATACTGCTGTTATTCTACACTGACCACTTTTTTACTAGCATCAGCACTTAATTACTCATTCTGTTTTACAAAGTCCGTTAAGTGGACATTTGTTTTTGTCCTTACAGGTACATTCTTTATTAGTGATTTTATGTTGCACGCTATTTTTTAAATTTATGGCGTTTTGTCTTTTTATGTAATTTTCTAAATTTCTAGTACAGTTATAACTTCATTTAATTGAATTTCTATTGAATATCTTATTTAGTTTCGAGTCTTTTTAGGAAGTGTTTATTAATCAATTAAAAAAAATATTTGCCCTATTTTGGATTTTACTTCTAAGTTAAACGGTGGGTTAGACCAAATAATGTTTCGATTTCTAGCATTATTTTTCATTTGTTTGTTCAACTGAGGATTATATTCTAATTTGCCGCTGTTGGCTGTGATACTCAATTTTAAAATAATTTTCTTTGTTTCCGTATTTTTCTTCTGCTATGTGCCGCAGTATGTTTCACACGATAAAGTTATTGATTTTAAAATCTTGTTAAACATTTCTATCCAAACATGACAGTTATATTGTCATATATTTTTTCGTAGACAGGACAATCGTTTGGTTTTTAGTGGATACCTCTTACTTGTCATCTAGAATTGTCTTATTTGGTGGTAGTCAGATCGAAAGCAAAAAATAACTGCTGTCACGTATACAAAATAGAAGAAAAATATTGGATTGATTTGGCCGCTTAATTTCAATAAGATCAGCTTGTGTGTTGTGTGAAAAAGTTCAATTCCTTATTTATACAAGAATAGGTATTTCTCCTAGTTATTGAAACTCATTAATTTTCATGGTTTACTATAGCAACTAATTTAACTTGAACTTTTTTGGGTTGACATTTGTTGCAACATTAATTCCATTAATTTTATTTTCGACTGGCGTTTTAATCTTAATCTACAATGATTTTTCAGTTGGTTGTAGAAATCCGAAATCGTATTTACGCCAATATCTCTTTATTTTTGTTGACAGTACTCATGTCTACTTTGTTGCCCCTAATCAGCAGTTATATTTCAAGAGTTATATTTACTTGGTACCAAGTTGCATTGTACTCTCAGATGTTTTCCGTGACTATTTGATACTAACACTTGTTAATGAATGTCTGGATCGTTCTCTATACTAATCCAAATACAAAATCACTCTAGTTCTTTTTTTACATGCACTTGACTGTGTGATAAAGGCATGATAATCGTATGATGGCATTCCTAGAATTCATTTTAAAAAATAGTACATTTTTGTAATTTGCTTGAAGCATTGTGTAAAATAGTTGTATGGGTTATTGTGACGAGGTGCTGGTTCCGGTGGTTGGGGGTGGTCATCGGAATGAGCATTTGGCAGGGAGGGGCCGCCTCAATTTGGCTATATACCACCAGTTCTGATTCCGTCTCCCGTTTATTATTCGGAACAAGATCTATAGGTTAATCCAAGAGAATTGGAAATCCGGGCTATCGCTCTCGGGTTGGCTCGTTATACAATGGGGGGGGGGATAAAGTTGACAATATCAAACAAACAGAAAGCTCATAAAAGTCGCACAGGTAAAAAAGGAAATGATTCACAGGGCAATATGTTACAGACGAAGTACATAACTTTTTCCTCTGTTTTTTTACTTTTAACTCTTTATTTTTTTTTTACTTTTAAAAAGAAATAAAAAGAACCATTTTCAAGGTTTCAATACAAAATGATAATACAAAGAAAACATTAAACAAGGACATTTAGATAACCGGCAAAGAAATATTAAACAAAGATAATAATAATAATAATAATAATAATAATAATAATAATAATAATAATAATAATACAACTGTCTTTCAAAGTCTCTTTCTTTTTCTTATCTTATTTTTCTTCTCTTTTTTTTTTCTCTAACTTTTCTTCGCTTGGCCAGAGCGACGGATTATTATCAGTCTTTCTCTCTCTCCCCCCCCCCCCTATTTTTTTTACAGAGGTAATATCAGTCACAATAGTTTTCTCTTTTTTTTTTTTTGGAGCGAGTGGTAGGCAGAAAACGCTTTTTTTTTCTTTTCGTTTTGTTTTATTCGAGTGAGGGTGGCTTGTTTTTTTTTTTTTTCTCTCTATTCGACTATTTGAGATATTAACAAGTCTATACTTATCTTTGAGGAGACGGTACTCTGATCATTTTTACGTGATCTTCCATTCAAGACTCACGGAGCTGCGTGATGCACATGGTGGTCCATAGCTGGCTTTCTCTGCAACTGAATCTCCCGCCTATTTCATCTCTCTCAAGATGTTTAGAGAGGGTGGCAGTAGCCACTCTTTCTGGATTTCCCTTCACCTTACAGTTATTACCCCCTCTCTCTCATCTATGTCTACTTGCGTCTTTGCACACCATCTCGGCTTATCTCTCTCCCTCCCCTTGCCTAACACACTGGGCAGGGGAAAAGGGGCTAGTGGACGCCGGGGTGGTAGGGGTGTTTCCTCTCTCCACGATATCTCGTGACACCCCCTCCCTTCAAGAAAAGAAAGGTAGGGAAGAAAAGATTCTTTTCCTTACTCTCCTTTCTTTCTATCTTCCCTTTCTTCCTTTCTTTTACCGTGACAGTCTTCTACCTTTCTCCTGCTACCATTTACCTTCCCCCATTTTTCAACATCTAGAAAGGCTGTCAGCCACAACGTTTTTCACTCCTTTAATGTGGCTCACTTCTAAATTATATTCCTGCAAGTTGAGGAACCAGGCTTGTAATTTCCTATTCTTGTCCTTCATTCTCTCCAAGAATGTTAGAGGATTATGGTCGGTGTATATTTTTGTGGGGTTAGCATTTGCTGTCACGTAGATCTCAAAATGCTGAATGCTACTTATCAGGGCAAATAGTTCCTTTTCGACTGTGGAATAAACTTGTTGGTGTCGGTTTAGCTTTTTGGAATAATAACTAACTGGGCGAAGCTTTCCTTCATCACTTTCTTGCATCAGCACAGCTCCGATGCCTTGATTACTAGCATCGACAGCTAAATGAAAGGGTTTCTCAAATTCTGGTGCGATTAACACGGGTTCTGTGATTAGGGCCTGCTTTATATCATCAAAAGCCCTTTGGCATTCTTCTGTCCATCTATATCTTGTCTCTTTCTTCAATAAATCTGTTAGGGGTGTTGCCCTTCCAGAAAAATTTCTACAGAACCTCCTATAGTAACCCGCCATCCCAAGAAATCTTCTCAGCTCTCTGACATTCTTTGGGGTAGGATACTCCTGTATATTTTTGGTTTTTGCGTCGCTTGGCTTGACGTGTCCGTGGCCTACCGTGTGTCCAAGGTATTTTACAGCAGCTGCTCCGAATTCACTCTTCATTAGGTTTACAGTCAAGTTCGCTTCGTTTAGCTTCTGAAAAACTTTCTTCATAGTCTCTAAATGGTTTTCCCATGTATCACTGTAGATAACAATATCATCTATATAGGCATCCACTCCCTCTATACCTGAAAGATATTTAGTTATCAGCCTCATAAATGTGGCTTGGGAATTTTTCATCCCAAAAGGCATGACACGGTACTGGTAGGCTCCTCCTGGGACCACAAAGGCAGAAACGGCTTTTGCTCGGTCTGATAAGGGTACTGCCCAGTAGCCCTTCAACAGGTCGCATTTCGTAATGTACTTGGCGTGACCTATCCGGTCGATGCAGTCCTCTATGCGAGGGATGGGGAAACAATCCGCTTTGGTCATCGCATTAACCTTCCGGTAGTCCGTACAAAATCTTACAGTCCCATCTTCCTTCCCTACCAGTACACATGGTGAGGCCCAAGTACTGTCGCTTGGCTCTATAATCTCATTCTCCAGCATATAGTCGATCTCCTCCTTCATCAATTTCATCTTTCTAGGGTTTAGCCTATATGGATGTTGTTTGATCGGACCATCCTGGGTTAACTCAATGTCATGCTGTATCATGGTAGTTTTCCTAGGTACATCCGCAAATAGCCCAGGGTATCTTCTGATAAGACCTTCCAAATCATTCTGCTTAGACTCTGATAAATGATTCAGTTTTTCTTTCAGATTTCTCAGAATCTCTGAGTTTTTCAATTTCAGAGGTGGTCTCTTTTCTGTCTGCTCTTCCTTCTCATTTTCAGTTGTTTGGTTTTCACCAGTTACTGATAGGACAGGCTGGTTCTTCCGACGAATATACTTTTTTAGCCTGTTAATGTGACACACCTGTGTCTTCTTCCTTCCCTCGGGAGTGTTAATCCGATAGTTCCTTTCGTCTATCTTCTGCGCAATCGTGTAGGGACCTTGATATTTCCTTTCGAAGGGTGACCCTTTGTTTGGTGATAACAGCAATACTTCTTCATCTTTCTCGAATTCCCTACTCTTTGCCTTTTTATCAAATTTTTCTTTCATTTTCTCCTGTGCTTGGGATAAGTTCTTCCGGGCTAACTCTTGTGCCTTAGATAGGTTCTCTTTCAGTCTATCTACATAGGCTGATGCTTCTTTGGGTAGCTTCTCTTGTTCTACCCCTCGCTCTTTCGCCATTTGTAGTGGTCCTCTTACTGATCGACCGTATACTAGCTCAAAGGGGCTGAATCCCAATGATTCCTGTACAGCACTTCTCGCCGCGAACAGCACGAAGGGCAGTCCATGGTCCCACTCTTGCTCCCGCTCTGCACAATGGGCCCTGAGCATACTCTTGAGGGTGGAATGGAATCTCTCCAGTGCCCCTTGAGATTGAGGATGGTAGGCCGTGGACTGCACATGTTTCACTCCTAGCTGATCTGTCACACTTTTGAAGAGTCTTGACATGAAGTTGGATCCCTTATCGGTTTGGATAGTCTGGGGCAGTCCCACCTTCATGAAGAAATTTATCATCGCATCAACCACCTTCCTTGTGGTTATGGTCCTTAATGGAATAGCTTCTGGGAACCTCGTCGCAGCACACATCAGTGTTAAAATGTATCTGTTCCCTGCCTTCGTCTGTGGTAGTGGACCCACACAGTCCATCAGAATTCGGCTGAAGGGTTCCTCCATTGCTGGTATCGGTTTTAAGGGTGCAGGTGGGATCTTCTGCTTTGGTTTACCAGTGCCTTGGCATGTTTTACATGAGCTACAGAATGCTTTCACATTCTTCTCGACTCCTGGCCAATAGAAGTGCTCTAGTAGTTTATCACGGGTTTTAGCAACGCCCAGATGACCCGCCATGGGTACTTCATGTGCTAACCTTAGCAACTCTTCTCGGTATCCCTTTGGTATTACTACTTGCTGGAATGTATTCTGGCCTCCTGTTACCGCTGCCTTTTTTGATCTCCACCTCCTCATTAGTATCCTATCCTGGAGATAATAAATGTTTAAGAATTTACCCCCATCAGGTTTGTCGACGTGGTTGTACAGTTTTTTCAAACTCTCATCATTTTGTTGGTGATCAACCAATTCTTTTCTGGGCTTTCCGAGTTGTATAAGCTTTATCTCTTCCTCGTTCTCTTTATCAGTCTGTGGTCGACTCCTTAGATTGTATCTCCTCGGCTCTGGCGCCCTTTCGATCTCTTTGCTATGGGTGCCTGGTTTGGCCACTCCATTAGGCTGGCTTTTCCCTACTCCTATTTCATTTCCAAGTAACAGTGAAATGCCCCTCATGGGTAGTTTATCCACTACCCCCACTTGGATTGGTCCAGTCTTCCATTCGGACTTTATTGACACCTCACATAGGGGAATTCTCATTTTCTTCCCGCCAATGCCTTCGACTTGCACTGTCCTGTGTGCTGTCTCTAGTGCTTCTTTTGGCACTTTTTCTTTCACCAGTAGAGACTGAGACGCTCCTGTGTCTCTTAATATAGTTATTTCTACTGGTTTTCTGTCTGGGCCGCTTATGACTCCTTTTCTCATCCATGGGCGATAAGATTCCATTGTTCTGTCCGTCGTGACAGCCCCTTGAGGTTTCCCTGTCGGGGCATGGTTCGCCTCTGGTCCTCTCCTAAGCAGGCATCTTACTGCTATGTGCCCAGCCTTTCCGCACTTATAACAAGTTATGGCTCTGCTTTCCCTTTTAGGAATGCTCTTCACTTCGACTCTATCGTCTCTTACTCTATTCTCCTGGCTTCCTAAGTATATCCGTCCTTTCGTCTTCCGACGTGTAATTGTGTACTCGTCAGCCAGTGCAGCCAGCTCATAACCGGTTTCGGCTTTCTTTTCACTGAGATGCATCCTAATCTCCTCTGGCATGCAATTTAGGAATTCTTCAATCAACACCAGTTGTCGAAGCTTCTCAATGTCTCCTTGTACTTTTTTTGCATCACACCACTTGTCTAGCGCATGTTCTTTGACCCGCAGAAACTCCACATACGATTGGCTTTCCTTTTTCCTCTGTTGTCGGAATTTTTGCCTATAGGCTTCCGGCACCAATTCAAAGCTTTTCAAGACTGCCGCCTTGACCGTCTCATAATCTGCACAGCTTTCTGTCGGTAAGGTTGCATAGACTTTCTGTGCTTTCCCTGCTAGTACAGTTTGGAGTAACATCGACCAGTACTCTTTTGGCCACCTAAGGTTTAATGCTGTCCTCTCAAAATGTGCAAAATACTCATCGACGTTAGCTTCATCGAATTTCGGAACTAGACGGACTTGCTTCGCCACATCGAAGCTTTCACGGTTTCCTCTACGTCCGTTTCCTGCCAAGTCAATCTCCCGCAGCCTAGTCTCTTGTTCGATCCTGGCTTTATCCAGTTCAATCCTGGCCTTTTCCAACTCCATCCTGGCTTGGATTCTGACCTTCTCTAACTCCACTTGCTCGGGAGTCATCTGCACACCTTCAGTCAGCTCCTCCAGTACCGTCTCTTCAAATACGTTTTCATCTACCATGTGCTCAGCTATTATTCGGATGACTCTGTCCTTTCTCATAGCATTTTGCACCTCTAACTCGAGTTTCCTGCCCACGTTTATTAGCTCGCTCTTCCTTAGCTTCTCCAATTTTGCCATGGAGGGATCCTGCAAAAATAATTCTACCTCATCCATTTCTTCAAATGTTCACAGGAGTTTTTTTTTTTCTATGGAGGAGAGTGTGTAAAAAAATAGTCTTTGGGGATATTAAGAACGAATATGTAAAAAAAAGAATCCCGGACGAGCCCCCATATAAGTATATGTGACGAGGTGCTGGTTCCGGTGGTTGGGGGTGGTCATCGGAATGAGCATTTGGCAGGGAGGGGCCGCCTCAATTTGGCTATATACCACCAGTTCTGATTCCGTCTCCCGTTTATTATTCGGAACAAGATCTATAGGTTAATCCAAGAGAATTGGAAATCCGGGCTATCGCTCTCGGGTTGGCTCGTTATACAATGGGGGGGGGGGGATAAAGTTGACAATATCAAACAAACAGAAAGCTCATAAAAGTCGCACAGGTAAAAAAGGAAATGATTCACAGGGCAATATGTTACAGACAAAGTACATACTTTTTCCTCTGTTTTTTTACTTTTAACTCTTTATTTTTTTATTTTTTATTTTTTTTTACTTTTAAAAAGAAATAAAAAGAACCATTTTCAAGGTTTCAATACAAAATGATAATACAAAGAAAACATTAAACAAGGACATTTAGATAACCGGCAAAGAAATATTAAACAAAGATAATAATAATAATAATAATAATAATAATAATAATAATAATAATACAACTGTCTTTCAAAGTCTCTTTCTTTTTCTTATCTTATTTTTCTTCTCTTTTTTTTTTCTCTAACTTTTCTTCGCTTGGCCAGAGCGACGGATTATTATCAGTCTTTCTCTCTCTCCCCCCCCCCTATTTTTTTACAGAGGTAATATCAGTCACAATAGTTTTCTCTTTTTTTTTTTTTGGAGCGAGTGGTAGGCAGAAAACGCTTTTTTTTTTCTCTTTTCGTTTTGTTTTATTCGAGTGAGGGTGGCTTGTTTTTTTTTTGTTTTTTTTTTTCTATTCGACTATTTGAGATATTAACAAGTCTATACTTATCTTTGAGGAGACGGTACTCTGATCATTTTTACGTGATCTTCCATTCAAGACTCACGGAGCTGCGTGATGCACATGGTGGTCCATAGCTGGCTTTCTCTGCAACTGAATCTCCCGCCTATTTCATCTCTCTCAAGATGTTTAGAGAGGGTGGCAGTAGCCACTCTTTCTGGATTTCCCTTCACCTTACAGTTATTACCCCCTCTCTCTCATCTATGTCTACTTGCGTCTTTGCACACCATCTCGGCTTATCTCTCTCCCTCCCCTTGCCTAACACACTGGGCAGGGGAAAAGGGGCTAGTGGACGCCGGGGTGGTAGGGGTGTTTCCTCTCTCCACGATATCTCGTGACAGTTATGTCTTGAAGGCTGTCACAATGCGTTGAATGAAATAAAGGAAGGCAAGGAAGTGTTTGTATTACCTATTTATTACATTAATATTACATTAATATTTCGAGATTAAAATCTCATCTTCAGAATGGCAGAGAAGCTTTTGACTGTCCGATCTTCGTCACGGTTCCTCTATGAATGGTTGTTGAGATTTGTCCACTGCTGCAGTACGTGTGTGTGTGTGTGTGTGTGTGTGTGTGTGTGTGTGTGCGTGTGTGTGTGTGCGTGTGCATGTGCGTGTATTCTAGCTGCTGTACGTGTGTGTGTGTGTAAGTGTGTGTATTCTAGTTGGGGCCTTTATGGTCTGATGATATCAGTCTACTTGTATGTGTGGTTTATCTTAATGTGATCTGGCAGCAAACGGCCTGCATACGGACAGGTAACGACCTCAGTAGATACACAAAGATAGAAAAAGGCGTAAGACAAGGCTGTGTCTTTTCACCGGATTTGTTCAACCTATACAGCGAGAATATTTTGAGGACCCTAGATGACACACCAGGATTTACTATTGGAGGCCACAACCTGAACAACATAAGATACGCGGACGATACAGTACTGATTGCGGACACGGATAGGAAACTGCAAGATCTCATACAGAAAGTAGCAGTGGAGAGTGACAAGATGGGACTACAAATAAACTTTAAGAAAACTGAGTGCATGGTCATCAGCAAAAGATACCACCCAAAATGCCAAATACAGGTGGGGGATAACAGAATCAAACAAGTCCAAGAATTTAAGTACCTAGGAAGTGTTCTAACAGGAGATGGAAAGTGCGACACGGAGATCCGAAGGCGAATTGGCATGGCAAAGGACGCGTTCCAGAAGATGAGCAAAATACTAACACACAGGAAGATCTCAATAGAAACGAAGAAAAGAGTGCTAGACTGCTACGTGATGTCAGTTCTTCAGTACGGCTGTGAATGCTGGACAATATCATCGAAAATGAGGACAAAACTGGAAGCGGCCGAAATGTGGTTCTACAGAAGGATGCTACGGATATCGTGGACTGAGCATACAAGCAACGACGAAGTGTTAGAAAGAATGGCAACAAAAAGGAAATTGATGCTGAGCATCAGGAAGAGACAACTGAAGTTCCTGGGACATGCGATGAGGAAGGAAAGCCTGGAGAACCTGATACTGACTGGTCAGATAGAAGGAAGGAGAGACAGAGGAAGGCAGCGGATAACATATTTGCAGGGCCTGATCAGGTGGATGACGGAACGGGGGTTGCCAGGAGCAACAGGAGCAAACATACTAAGAGCCACAAGGGCTAGGGAGACGTGGAGATCCATGATCGCCTACGTCCTGAAGGGACAGGGCACATAGAAGAAGAAGAAGAAGATCTGAAGGTTCACTTGACTCTTTGACCGGGTCAAAGAGTATTAGTTTCATTACTGTTGTTTTATCTATCTGATTTATCTGGTGGTGTTTGCGTGTTGTGACCGAGTCATGTGTGCGTGTCTATGTGCGCGTGGTTATTGTAATTAAATCTACGTTATTTTTTATATGTGTGTGTGCGTGTGTGTGTGCTTTCCGGTGTGCTGTTTGTTATAAGCGTCTCTGCTACTCTGCCAAAAAATAGCTATTCTGGAAACGCAACGCCACAGAAAGAGGGAATTAGTTTACCACGCTAAAAACAATAAGAGAACTAACAGGACAAAAGACATGATTATCAACAGGATGTATAAAATTCAAAGACAGAACGCTGATATTAGAGAAATAAAAATAATTCAGAGATGGAACGAATATATCAGAAAACTGTCCCACAACTTAATACACGGAAATATCGAAAGACCAGATATATTCAACTCTGAAGTGGAATCAGCGCTGACTAAATTGAAGAGAAACAAAGCGGTAGGGCCAGACGGAATTGTAATAGAAATGCTGAAAATATTAGATAAATTCAGCATAGAAAAAATTACAGAAATAATAAATTAAATTTACAATAGTGATATACTGGAAGACCTAAGTAGATCAGTTTCATAGCATAACTAAAACGCCAGGTGCAAATGAAAGTAATGTGAACGCCATCGGAAAATCAGCCTAATAACCATATAACCATATAACAGAACATCATCCAAATTCTGATGAATAGAGAACACAGTAGAATCAGAGCGGAAAAGGGACAAGAACAGTGGAGGTTCGTCAAAGGGACAAGTAATGCGTTAGTTATGCTCGGAATGTTATAAAAAAAGCAAAACAAATGCAGAAAGACGTGTACCTGTGTTTTATAGATTATGCAAATGCGTTCGATAAAGCACACCACAAAGATATGGCTAGATCACTCACAAGTTTTGTTTTGCTCGCCATCAGTGTCCTGCAGAGCGTATTCTGCGTTCACGTAAGATTGTAGAAATATCCGTGATGAGTCTATAAAGGTGTGATTGTTTTTATGTTGTCTCCAAAGGATGTTAAGTATATTTCTCAGCATCCATGTATAGGTTCCATCAAGCTTAGACACACGAGTTTCAGTTAATATCCACACACCAAAAAGTGGCACCATACACTAAAACCGTCTCTACAATGGCGCGAATGAATATCCATTTGAGGTTGTCTAGTAGATCAGATTTCCTTGATTATATATATTTTATTCAAGGCAGCCAAGGATTTAGCTATGCGAATTTCACACAATTTTCAGTGGAATTTATTTCGCTGCTTGGCAGTCTCGACATATTTGGGAAAGACCTAAGAGTAATCAAGTATCTCTACTGGCAGCAAACCGCCTGCATACGGACAAGTAACGAATTCAGCAATTATACTAAGACTGAAAGGGAGGTAAAATAAGGATGCGTCTTTTCACCGGATGTATTCAACTTATACAGCGAGACTATTCTGAGAACCCTAGAAGTTATGCCAGGATTCGTCATCGGAGGCCACAATTTAAACAATATAAGGTACGCAGATAATACAGTGCTGATAGAAAACACAGAAAGAAAACTACAAGACCTTCTACAGAAGGTAGCTGAAGAGAGTGACAAGAAAAGACTACAAATAACCTGCAAGAAAACCGAATGAATGGTCACCAGCAAAAAGGGCAGCCTAAAATGCTAATTACAGTTGAGGGACTCTAAAATCAAGCAGGTACAGAAATTTAAATACCTAGGAAGTGTTCTAACAGAAGACGGAAAGTGCGATACTGAGATCCGAAGGCGAATTGGCATGGCGAAAGAAGCATTCCAGAAGTTGAGTAAAGTATTAAGAAACAAGACAATTTCACTAGCAACAAAGAGGAGAGTACTGGATTGCTATGTGATGTCGGTTCTTCAAATGGCAGTGAATGTTGGACAATATCTTCGAATATGAAGGAAAGACTTGAAGCAGCTAAAATGTGGTTCTACAGCTGCGGATATCATGGACCGAGCATGTGAGCAATGACGAGGTTTTGGAAAGGATGGAGACGAAAAGGAAATTAATACTAAGCATCAGGAAGAGACAACTAAAGTTCCTGGGACATGCAATGGGGAAGGAGGGCTTGGAGAACCTGTTACTCACAAGCCAGATAGAGGGAAAAAGAGACAGAGGAAAGCAGCGGATAACATATTTGAAGGACCTGATCAGGTGGATGACGGAACGAGGGTTGCATGGTGCAACAGGAGAAAGCGTGCTAAGAGCCACCAGGGACAAGGAGATGTGGAAGGCCATGATCGCCTACGTTCTGAAAGGACATGGCACATAAAAGAAGAAGAACGTATGTAAAAGTTTCGAAAGATTTTATGGATTTTCCTGAGACAGTTTGTATTGACACTTGCTGGTTGAAGCATATGAATCCAGCATTATTGGCATAGTGTCCAGTATCGTTAGTAGCATTTTCTAGATGGTGTAGGAGAACTGTGGCATTGGTGTGGCAGTGATAGCTAGGTCATCTGCATATTCAACATCTTTGCAGGATAGAGATTTTGGTGATAAAGTAAAACTTAGATGAAGATGTTTGTCGATTGATAACTAAGAGAAAGAGTGCAAGAGAATCAATTGCTTTAATAACAAAAAATAGTATCTCCGTCTGGGGATCTAACCAAAGATTTGATATTTCTGTATAGTATCATTGTGGTAGCCACTATCTCAGAAGGTATACAATACCATTCACGCTGTTAATGTACAGAATCAAAGGCTTTACAGAGATCTATAAAAATTAAGGTGGTCTGTAGATTCTTTGCCTTAACGCATTCAATAATCTGTCCAACAGTGATCTATTTTTCGAAATCCATTTTGATTTTTTCAGAGCATCTTCTCTACTTCTATATTGTTTTCAGTTGAGAAGCATTGAGTTGTTAATGATAACTGAAACAGAGGTAAGTGTGATTACTTTATAATTTTTGCCGGTCCTAGATCTCCTTTTTTCTTTGGAAAAAGAAGTATGCAACCTTCTGCCAATCTCCCTATGACTTCTCCATTATATGTGCCTTCTGCCAATCTGCCTATGACTTCTCCATTATATGTGCCTTCTGCCAATCTGCCTATGACTTCTTCATTATATGTGGCGTTACAGGGTTGAAATTCTGGATTTTTGAAAGTTTCCAGGTTTAATATCAACGACTGCAGCATCTAAAATGTCTTGTTCATTTTCCAAGAGATTTAAAATATAGACTTGTCATTTATTCACCCTTTCTATTGAAGGAATAGTATTGCAATCAATATTATAATAATGATCATGATAAAATGTTAAAATCACACACACACACACACACACACACACACACACACACACACACACACACACACACACACACACACACACAGAAACATCTAGACGCTATTGTGAAGGAAATTAACTCATCTGATAAAATCTTTGTATATTCCGACAAAACAGCCAATTACTATAAAAGCACTCTTAGCAACTATATTTCATTGATAAAAAAACAAACAAAAAATACAAAACTTAAATAACAACATTAGTAATTTAGTTGAAGACATAAATGTAACAAGTAAATAAATTACAGATAAATTAAAAATCAGTGATAAAGTTAAGTAAACTTTGCACTGTGGAGTTCTACATCATCATTAAGGATCATAAACCGGATTACGAGATTACCTGCCCCACCAGGATTATCAACTCCACACGACCTGAAATTGGCAAAATCAACAAAACTATCTTCGATAGAATCAATTTCTAAATTAAAACACAACTCAGATTAACTCAATGGATCAAATAATGATGTCACTTTAACCGAATCAATAATAAGACCAATTGTTCGATTATCCAGTTTGACATCGTTGATTATTACCCTTCTATTTCCAATGACTTATTCACTTTGGCATTAGAATTCGCAGTGGAGTTTTCCAATCTAACTAACGAGAAACGGATACGTGCTCATACACAACAAAGAACAGTGGGGTAAAAAACAAAAACAAATGTGAGTACCTATTTGCCATTACTATGGGATCTCTAGACTCCGCTAAGTCCTCAGATTTTGCTGGCCTATTTATTCTATATAACCTGACAGCGTATAACGATGTAAATATTGAGGATATAGGATTGTACAGGGATGATGGTCTTATGGTGGTAAAAATTCCACAAATGTTAAAGCCAATAGAATAAGAAAATTATTACATAAGGAACTGAAAAGTCTAAACCTCAAGGTGACTATCGAAAGTAATCTAAAAATGGTAGGCTTCTTAGATGTAACACTTCATCTAATCGATGAAACATACTCTTGCTAAAAATCTAACGCTAATCCTATATACATTCACCATAAATCTAACCACTCTCGATCAATCGTCAAGCATATCAATCAGTTGAGTGCCATACGTGATACAGAGACATGACTGACTGGGCAGAAGGTTATCCCGCACTAGGTTGCCATTGCTTTCTGCGGTAGACTGGTTGCCGACCAAGGCTATAGAACCCAATCTGTCCTGTTATTTAACCCATAACTGGAAGAAATAGGCGGATTAATACCTTTCCCAAGGATATTTGCGCGTAAGTATTCAGCTGGAATTCGAACTCGATTTCTCGTTCTGAGCCGATATCCAATGCACCACAACGCACATCCGCCGTCAAGCATATACCCTTCTTAATTGAAAACAGAATTAGTAACAATTCTTGTAATGAAATCATCTTTTATAAACATAGCAAATTCTTAAAAACAGCGGCTATAAATGCCCTGATCTGAAATACAATAAACATAATAACAACAATAAAAATAAAAAGAGAAAGAGAAATATCATTTGGTACACCCGCCATTTAACCAAATGATAAGCACTAAGTTAGGGTATAAATTCCTAAAATGAATTGAAAAACACTTCGCTAAAAATAACCCTCTTATCAAATCTTTTAACAGAAATACATTGAAATTAAGCTATAACTGTAGTTATAACCTTGAGGAGATCATCAAAAATCATAATCATAGAATTTTAAACAAATATAATAACCTAAAAAATCAACAACATCCTAAAAATCTAACGATCACAATAACAATAATTGCAAGTGCCGAAATCCTATTAAGTGTCCATTAGTAAATAAATGCCCAACTGACTCTATAGTCTACCTAGGTTCTATTCCCACCATAGAAAATCCCACAGTAATAAAATATTATATCAGGTGTAATTACCTGCCATTACTTTTACTCCTTATCTTTTAGTAATAAAACTTACCGCAATAGCACACCACCTCGTTTTACTTATTATTGGCAACTAAAAAATGCCAATAAAACCCATACCATAAAATGGAAAATATATATATAAAAAAACAGAACTTGTAAATATTTACATGAGCTATGTTTTTTATGTTAACAAGAAAAATTACAAATTATCATTCCCGAAACTAAACTTACTCATTATACATAGCGAAGTAACTTTCATTTGTCATCATCGCTTAAAACATACCCTAAAATATAGTTAAATTTTCCTAATATAATATAACTAGACATCTATAATCTATCCCCTAGCATATATTGATTGATTCTCCTACCTTCTGATAATTTATTTTATTGCAGCTTAATGGATAGCTCATCTACTGAGTCGTCTATATATGTTTGACGTGCCGTGCATTTTTTCCTATGATTGTACAAGTGAAAATTTTTCAAAACTATCTGGTAAAGTGATTCTTACTTTACATTTAACTTTGGTGGATATTGGAGAAAGTAAATGTTTGATTTTGCTTTCACTTTCTCATTAGACCAGTCGACCTGTGATAAGGACAAAGTAAAATGAAAGGTAAGAATCTCTTTACCAAATAATTTTGAAACTTTTATTGTACTAATATAGGAAGTGTTTAAGATATTTTGCTTACGTATAATCCCTATGTGGTAAAAATAAGATTTATACTAATAGTGGAACATCGGACTTATAACAAGTCATAAATTAGTCGAAAACATCACTCTTGTCTGATTCCTGCTACGGACAAGCGGTAACCAGTACTACTTGTCATGGCCAGGGTAGATGGAAATCCATAGCCCTAGTAAAGGTAGTCCATCTTTGAGAAGAAAAACTCTTATTAAACCAGAAGTAAATCGTTTAAATCACCTGCCATTAAAATGCAGGATGACTGTCAAGCGCAGATGGTATGATAAACTGCATATTTAACTTTTACACATTCGTAGAGTATAATGCGCATGTCAGTGAACATGGTCCAGGAAAACTATCAGTGAAACTGACACTACTACTCTCTATAGGAGTAGCGAACTGTAGGTAAGTACTAAGCCACTAAAAGACTAGTATAAGTATTACAAATTCCAGGTGCCCATTCCGCGTCGGTCATTATGCAGGACATAAAGGGGCGTGTTCCACTGTTGTTCTGACCTCAGAACAGTGTTCGAAAAATCGGGGTTAAAAAAAAATTGCTACGCAAATTTTGCAAATTTTTTTTTCCAAAAATTGCTATGGGGTTAGCAAACAAAATTTTTGTTTCCAAAAAATGTACGTTAATTACCACCTTCACTTAACACTATAAATTAGCTGTCCGAACTTGTCTCTTTTGCCATTGAACTGAATATCAATGTCATTTGTATTCAGAAACACCACCGTTTTCATCCTGATATAAAACTTAAACATCACAGCTTTGGGATCTTTATTTGCTTGATCTTTATGGATCTTTATTTGCTTGAAAAAATTCTACAGGCACTACCATTGTTGTGTTTGTGTTGGTATGTTACTCAGTCCACTAGCTTATAAAGAGCTCATGAACAGTGAAGAACTTGATCCTAGAGTTATCATAGCTAGATCAACGGCAACCTTATAAAGACCATCATCTTATGCTATTCACTAACAAATTCTAGCGACTAAGAAGTGGTGACACATTTTTGTCAATGTCTCTCTTCTCTTGTCAGACTAGTCCCAAACTTCTTGATTATTATTGGGGATATGAACGCTTAAATAATTTATGGATTCTTGGATTCCCGATTTAATCAGAAATATGATGTCAGACTGTGAAAATAGTATGATTCAATGCAATTTTTGTAAAATAAGTTAACTTTAACTTACATTGTTCGTATTAGCATGAATGAGTATTAGTATTTGTATGTGTATCGATAAGCAGCTAATTCTATCTTTCTCTGTTTATCACTGATTTCTTTCTTTCTATTATAATTACTAATTTCTATGTATTGCTATCTTTTTTCTCCTCTGCGTTATTCACACGCACGTACGCATTTAAAGAAACACATGTACATATAAAGACATTGATAATAATTCGTTTTTACATTTAACCATTTTAACATTTAACATACAATACTCGTTCTTTTTCCTTGTTATATTGTTTCTTCTTTTTTTCCCATTTAGGCGTTTTTGTTTTGTTTAATACAATTCTTTGTTTTCAGAATTTTTCCTTTTCTTCAATCATGTTTTCCTCGTAAAATATTTAGTAAATTTAGTAAATGTATTTTTTTTAATCTGATTTATTTTTACTCACCCTTTCTTCTGATTCCTTTTCTTTGTTTTCTACTCAACTTTATCTCCTTTCTTTCTTTTTTCTTTCTTTTTTTTCACGGACTAAACTTTGTATTAAAACTACATTTATTTTCTTTTTTTTTTCGCAATCGCAGCTTAAAAAGTAACACGGAAAAGCTAATAAGAAATAATACTCCTAAGCCTGTACAGTGATGGTTGTAGTAACACCCACTCAGTTCACTATACATTTTAAGACTGAATTAAAAGAGAAGATCTGAGAGTCACCTGATGTGTGCAGAATTTGAAACAAAAACTAATATTATAAGTGTATTGCATATAATAAAATCTGTATCTCGCATTTGTTTAAGTGGGAATTTAAAATCCATTGACATACGTTTTGAAGTCATAAATTTGAAAAGCGTTTCAAGTCTGCCAACGATAGAAATGCACATTGATAGAACTCCTGTCTTCAAGATTTTTTATCAGTAAACACTACTATTAAAAATACGTTAATCATGAAGTGTATCGTTCAAAACTTACGCTAATTGACCTCTATATTTACTTTCGAAAGCCAACGGCCTTCTGTATGAATAATAAGTCTTATCAGCCGTTCTTCGGTATCAATACAAAACTTTCAAAAGATTCTCTCATATTTGCTGTGAGATTTTGTTTTATTGACTGTTTTAATAACTACTTTCAATGATCCATGAAGATCAGTGTGAATATTTTTGGCAACTAAATGATGATGATGCACCACGCAATGCACAGCAAAAATAGAAGGACATATATATTTTAAATGTGCAATAAAATATCTTATGCTTGTCAAACATGAATGGAGTACCATTCGTTGCGCAGGATACAAAGTTTTCAAAGGGTACTTGATTTTCGTCAAACCAAGATTTTGCATCTTTCAAAATGGGCAAGCCAGTGGTATCTGTTTCTAAAAGTTTCACTAACAACTTTTCACACAGTCTGCAGTAATCATCTATCTAAGGAACATATGCCATAAGAATATACCATTGTCGTAGATTCGTCAATATAAATCAAGAATTTAATGCTTTTTAATTTTTCAACTTCATTGGTTAAAGTTTTTCTTTAAATTTTCAAAATAAGCATAGGATTTGTTCACTTTTTCAGGACGTGTTTTTTTTTTTTTTTTACATGACGGTTTCATCACTTCTTTAGAAAATGAATTGTTGTAAATAAGCTTTTTACAAAGATATGAAACAAATACTCTTCTATATCATGTCTACACTTCTTTTTGATAACCATGATGAATGAAAAGAAGGCTAAAAGGATAGGCCAACCTAGCATCGGGACAAGTCGTCGTCAGGGAAACTTAACTTTTTTTCAATTTTTTTTAATTTTAAAACAAATACAAACAAAAGGATTATTATTATTTTTTAATTTTTAAAATCAATTTAAATATAATGAATATATTTTTTATTTTTAAAATTAATACAAATAAAATGATTAACGTGTGTGTGTGTGTGTGTGTGTGTGCATACATGTGTGTGTGTGCATACGTGTGTGTACGTATGTGTGTATCAACAGGTTGATTTTGTCGCGTTATGATTTTCTGCTGTTTGAAAACAAGGTTATGTACAAGAATAGAAGATGAATATCTTTTATTTGCTCTGACCGTGACAATGCATTAATGATTATTTGGATTTGAACTGAGCGACAATATTTATTATAGCAGCTCTATGTGATATCATAGATAAACGATATTTAAGTAGAAAAATACGGCTGTTCATTATGTCATTTTTTAAATAACTATCAAGAAGCCAGAAGCATACTGAGTATTCATAGATCATGCTAGGCAACATTGACATATTTAGGAAGGATATTAGAATAATCCAGAACTTATACAGGCAGCAAATCACCTGCATACGGATAGTAAATGAATTCAGTAACTGTACAAAGATAGAAGGCCACAATCTTAACAACATAAAATATGCAGAAGACGAAATATTGATATCAGAGGCAGAAAGGAGATTACAAAAACTCCCACAGAAGGTAATGAAAGAAAGCGAAAAGAAAGGGCTGAACTCCAATTGCAAGAAAACAGAATGCATAGTTGCTAGCAAACAAAATGCAAATTACTAATCAAACAAATACAACAGTTTACATATCCGAGAATGTTTTAACAGAGGACAGAAAATGCAGCACTAAAACTCAAAGATACATTAGGATATCGAAAAATACATTCCAAAAGTTAAGCAAATATTAAGGAAGACAATTTCTTTTATGAACAAAGAAAAGAGTAGTGAACTGTTATGTAACATCAATCCTCCTATATGGCCGTGAATGCTCGAGAAGAGGCTTGGAGTAACATAAATGGGGTTTTACAGAAGGACGTTGATAATACTATTGCCGTAACACGCGAGCAACGTCACATTTTTATAAAAAAATGAAAACAAGAAGGACACTAATACTGAACACCAGGAAGAGGCAGTTAACATTTCTAAGGTACATCTCACTTCTTAATTTGGGATTTTAAGAACAGATTTTAGTCTTTCATTGTGTTCTTTTATAGATTAGAACATCGATAATTGTTTCGACTTCTTGAATATTTGACAATTCTAACATTTTTCTTCGAAAAATTTCTGGTGCTGATGTTATACCCAAAGGTAATCTTCCAAAACGAATAATGAAAGTTGTGAGTAGATAGCCAAACGATATTTGGTCAAAGCCACTGATGGCATCCAATTTAGAAAAAATTTAGCTCCATTTAGTTTAGGCAAAATATCTAAATTTGGTAATATGCAATGTTCCCTTTTCACTGCAAGATTCAGATTTTTCAGATCTACACATATTCGGATTTTTCCGTTTCTTTTTATTACGGGTACTATTTGGTTCTGTAACCTTTTCAGCATTTCTGTCATTTTTCAGTCTATTCAATTCTTTCTTCATCTTTAGTAAAATAGGGAATAAGAGCCTCCTGTTTGTTGTTACACAATACGTTAAATAATCTTTTTTCAGAACTATTTACACTTGGTCCCCGTTCATACACCCACCGGTGTCAAATGAACTTCTCTGTTCAAGACAATAATTTATCTCTCTATTTGATGACATATATCTCCAAATAGTATTTGTCCTTACCTTCTTCTTTAACGGTATTAAATTTTCCAAGTCCACCTGGACTTGTGAAGATCCTATTTACTGGTTTTGATATAGGTTTTTCCCTCAGGTATTTTAAAGTTTCTGTTGAGATAATGTTTATATCCCGCCATTTAAATTTGTTTCTGTCATCTCTCCTATGAAATATTTCTTTTCTTCATTTCTTGTCTGTATCGTATTAGTTTCAGTTCTGCAAACTACAGCGAAATGATTAATTTCCCTGCATTTCTTGCAATGTTTCCTTTTCGCGTGAGAGGTTTTAAAATTATATTTTATTACATCTGCGGCAGTTGGCTTTGCTGTATCAGTTTTACTAGAACACAATTTTCCTCTTTTAAAAATAATCCCTCTCTGACACCATGTTCCACTAGGCAGGGTAGAAAGATAGATTATATGAGACTAGCTGCTGAAAAGTCGAAACAACACAAAGACGACACTAGACGTTGTAAACTCTACAAACTGCCTGTTGGATCCATCTTGATATCAGCATTATTTACTGGGATCGGAATTGCTCATCATCATCATCATCATCATCAGCAGCAGCAGCATAAACATTATTGATGTTGTTATAACAAGTTGCTCACCATAATGAGTCTGAGCATAATTTAAATAAATGCTGCTTTAATTAAAAATGAAAACAATTACTAAGTTTTTTTTTACTAAGAGGATAGAAAGTACTTTAATTGCTATATTTTTCTCAGGAAATTTACGTTCAAGTTTTTACAACCTTTCACCTTTCTTGATAGATCTTCTATTACGAAAATATGGGATATATTTGTTAATTGATTCACCCCACGCAAGGCAGTACTGAGAATTACAAGAGAGAAGAGTAAAAAGAAAGTGGAGCAAGATACAGTGGCGTCAGAGAAAAGATAAGAGAAAGATGGGAATCAAGGAGATAAAAGATGGCAACTGACGTTGCACTTAAACTATTGGAGATTGTAGCTATCAATGAAGCAAGTGTATGGAAGGGAGTTTCAAACACTGAAAGTGCAAGAAAATAAACTACTAGAGTAGAAGAGGAGGTTACATTTAACTATTGTTTTCTCGTAAGTTTTCAATTCCCTTGTTCAAAAGCAAGAGGAGCAATATTTATTTCTAATTTTCGTTAAAAAGTATAATGTCCCACATAAGAGAGCATAAAACGTTTAGTTGTGATCGGCCACGGTTCATCAGGAATTTATTTAGTAATTAGTATGTGCCAGTTAATATGACATTCATTTCTCTTACTCAGATTTAAGAAAACAGTTGATATAAAAATATTATTTTTGTATTTTACATTCACGTTTCTGTGGGGCTTAGTGCTTGACATGAACAGTTGATTTACTCACGCCAAACAGATTAATGGAGGGTAGTAAAGACGAAAAAACATGGGTAAATTTTAACAAAATTAGATAAGGAATTATAAGGACAAGGAATTTATTTATTTACATGCTTGAAGTTGTGTCAGTAGCTCGTTTCAAGAAAAATAAATGAGAAATTTTTAAGGTTCGTAGTTTTAATGAATTGTCATGAAGAGGAAATGTTCATACAACAGATTAAACGATCTGACACAAAATAATGTTAACAAAATTTTAAAACACAGGTAAGAGAGATCGTTGCTAACCGAAGTGACATACGGTTGCCTACACTGAAAATTAGACAAAGAGAGATACTTAGTTGTTGAAAGAATGTTCTTTTAAGCGCCTCGTGCTTTGTTAAAAGGTTGATAATAAAACTGGTGAGTAATTTGACTCTAGCGAAAACCTCAACGCGGTGACCAGAAACGAAACCATTTACATTACTTCAGATATTCTTATTAGTTTAGTTTTTCTCCTCGTTTTATATCAGAAACAATTTTGCATAGGCTCTCTACTTTTATTTCTGTTTGGACAAGGTTTTCATTGGTTAAAAAAATATTAAAAAAATTCTTTTCATTCTTTTTTCCTCAGTCCACCGGGAATGGGTAAAGGGGTTATTATTTTGCAATCACTACATCTGAAACCAACCACGAACATTTTGAGTCTTCAAATTTGAATAATATTTAATTTATATTTCTTCTCTCATTATTAACTCGATAAACTGTAGGTAACAATTCGTGTTAAAAATGTTTCACGCTTTTACTAATGCAAATTTTATATAAGTTTTGTCGGGTGAACGGTGATTAAATCGGTTCTCTCACTCGAAATTATTGCCGGGATCTAAAACCTGTCAAAGGGGGAAGAAGTCTTGATGAGTCTGCGAATCATCAAGTCTATGAGTCTCTATTAGACATGATGTTTCAGTAAAATACCTTGAAGAAGTAGAAATCACTTCACTGTCAGTTCCAAGATCATTCATGGCTATCGACAATGTTTTTATAAGAGATAACGGTGTGAATTGGGTAAGATCTATTTGGATAAATTCCTTTGCTTGGTAAGGAAGGACATGTGCAGCGAGCTACTAATCGAACATTTAACACAAGGAATAATGAAAGAAGTCAGACTTCTTGGAATTGATCCCTCAATCAGTAAGAAAAGACGTGAGCGATAGGGTCTCAGCATACCATGATCCAGTGATTGTTTGCATCAAGCAAAAATATTTTTAGCGATATGGAACGTCAGAACACTAAATCAATGCGAACATGAAATGAATCAGCTAAGCGTTTGTATTTTAGATGTATGCAAAACTAGGTGAGAAGATAACGGCGATTTCGTTAGGGACAAATACAGTGTTATACATAGAAGCAGAGAAAACATGAGTGGGCAGTATAATGAAGAACTGTGTTCTGGATACTGTCAATTCTCTGATAAGATTCTTATAATTAAATTGAAAGAAAAGTCTTTTAATATATCCATGACAAATTCTGACTAACAACCAGTCATAAACAAAAGGAAAATTGGTCCAATGGTGCACACCAAACGGCTAGGTAATAGCTAAAACATCGTTTCAAGGACACTTAAGACATTTATGGACATGTAGAATCTCAAGAAGAGAAACAAAGAACCAAATCGATTACATAACGATTCAGGAATACAGTTTTATACTGTGAAATATACCCAAGTACTAATTACTTGAGCGACCATCTTCCAGTGATATGTAACCTTAGAGTGATGGAAGTCGGAGAGGGCCAAGGCAGTTTCAAAACTATAATAGGACAGACTATTGAATAACCTGATTTTCAAATATATACTGATAGTGTTAAAAATATATATAATCAACTAAATGAGGATATCTATTCAAAGTAGAACACATTAAGAGAAGTTTTTGTAATATTAGCAAACAAGACCATTCCAAAGAAAACTTGACAAGGAAAAAAGGAATGGATGACAAAGAAAATTTTTGACATAAAGAAAATGATATAGTAAAAATTGCCAATGTATAATAAAAAATATAGAGTATTACAAAACGAAATTATAAACAAATGCAGACAGAAAGAGTAATGGAAATGTGTGCAGAAATAGAAAGAATTCGTATCACAAATTAGGTAAATGCGCATAAAAGAATAAAAGAAATAACAGTATAAAAAGCATAATCATGAATGAATAATATCAAGCAGGGACGCTGATAATAAAGAAAAATACTTAAAATATGAACGAATTCATTGGAGAACCTTTCCATAACAAAAGAAGTAAACATGAAATGTGGAAGAGCCAGAAATATTAAAGTCAGAAGAGCAATCAGCACTGACCAAATTCAACAGGATCAAAGCAGCAGAACCAGATAGAATGTAGTAGAGATACTAACAGCCTTAGATGATTACTGCATTGAAAATTACAGAAATAATAAATGATATATAAGACAGTGGTTATATGCTGGAAACCACAAGAGGATCCATTTTATAGCGCTGTTTAAGAAGCCATTTGCAAACGCATACAAATTCCGTGTGGCAATTAGCATAATGAGACGCATAAGGAAAGTTATAATTCGAATTTTGATGGATTTAAACCGGAAATGGGACAATACATTGCTATTTCATTAAAGATACTGGAACAAGGAATGCAATATTTATACCCAGAGTGATATATGAAAGAGCAATAGATATGTTGAAGGATGTATACTTATGTTTTATAAATTATGCAAAAATCTTAAATTATGGCACAAAGAACTGTTCAAATTATTTGATTTATTTGGGAAAGATATTAGAAATTCTAGAACACATACCGGAGTTCTACATATACACATACTGTATATTCGTATACAGACGGTTTGTCTGTATACGAATAGAAAGGGGCATGGATGTGTTTTCTCACTCGATATTCGAATTTTACAATGAGGCAATCCTGAGAGAACTAGAATCCCTACTAGAATTCATTATTGAAACAAAAGTACTGGAACTTTTACAGAATGTAGTAAAGGAAAGCGTGAAGAAAGTATAAAACATCAATGTTATGAAGCCAGAATATAGTTGACAGCAAACATAACAGCCCAAGATGCTTAATACAAGTTGGAGATGCCTAAATCAAGTATTTACAAAGATTTTAAATATCTAGAAAGTGTTTTAATAGTGTATGGAAAATATGACTCCAAAATCCGAATAACGGAGATACCTTCCAAAATCTAAGCAAACAGGAAAATCTAATTAGAAACAAATAAAAGTGCTGAATTATTAAATAATATCAGATCTCATATATGACAGTGAAAGCTGGACAATTTTCTCACAGATGAAGAAAAGACTTGAAGCAACAAAATGTGGTTCTAAAGAAGAATGCTGTGCATCCCATGGACATGATATGTGAATAATTAGAAAGTTTTACAGAAAATGAAAAAAAAAAGGACACTTACACTTATATTCAGAAAGAAACAGTTTAAATTTTTCGGGCACATTGATGTTTCATTTATTACGACGTTATGTAAATGTCAAATTTTTTAATAGCTCTTTCAGTAGAAAAAAGCTATTGAAGAATGTGACACTTACATAACGTATTTAAGGCAAGAGAGACAGAAAACAGCGAATAGCCTATCTAACGGGCTTGTGAAAAGGATTGGTGAAACAGATATTAGGCGAGGTCACAAAAAGACAAACCTTACTAAGAGCTACAGAAGAATTTGTAGAGCGCCTTAATCATTCACGTGATGAAGGGCCACGTCACATAGAAAAATAAGACTCTTTAATTGCTAAGAATCGCTTGCATGAGTACAAAGTAAAAGAACAATTCACTTACTTGGGATTCACCCAATTATGATTCTTTGTATTAATTGATCCAAACTTTTGTAAAAGTGAGTGTTTCCAAAATATTTATACACTTCTTTAACACATTTTGAATACCTGATATTTTGAATTAAAACAGCCAGTCAAATACTTCTTCTCTTTATTTCGACATATTTAAATTTTATTTATAACATTTACGGGCACCTCGACGTAGTATAATGGCTAGAACGATTACTAGTGCGATCGATCCTCATTGGATGCCCCATACTTTCAGCCATGGCCACATGTAAGTTGCGCTTAGAAAATGACTACTATTCTGACATTACTAAAAAAATACAAATATTTGTGCAACTAAGTTTATAAATATTATTTGGACATATACTTTATATATACTGAGAGTTTAAAAGTTTCAACACATATTTTACCTATGATAGCTGCAAAGTGTCTCTATTATTCATGCAAAAACAATTAAATTCTGAACAAGTTTTCATGTCTTTTGAAATCTTTTTCGATTTTTCTCCTACAAATTCAGTACAAATATCCATTGATCAGATATAATTTTTTGTCTTAACACCGAGATATATTATTTATAATTTAATAATAATAAACACTATGCTTTTGGGAAATCTGGTGTATTAAAAGCAATCATCGTTAAGTCAACAAGGAAAATAGTAATAAATAAAGGTAATTAACACACACACACACACACACACACACACACACACACACATATATATATATATTGTTGTGAGAAGGTTCTGAGTTAAAGTGATGAAAGGCTGAGTCAGTATATCTTGAGTGAAGCTTTATTTTACTAAAAATCTACTACGGTAGGGAACCGTTAAAAAAAATGGCTGTCTACATCATGGAGACAGGAAGACAGAAACAAAGGGGAATTAATCAGTCTCGGAAAGTCAGAGAAAGATTATAGAGTTCTTTTATTATTTTCACCACATTTTCTGCCACTTAGGAAAAGATTAGGTTCATACATTCTTCTGGAAAGGGGTGGTTTCTAAGGGTGTCTCTGCTCAAACTGAAAATAGAGAAAAGAGAAAAACAGATGTTCAAAGCTGATAATTTTCAGCTAAATACGGAGGTTTTCGACGAATTCTAGAAGAGCGTCGAAGATTCAATGCATCAGCATCTTCTGAAGAGGTCCTTTGGAAGCTATCCAAGGGCAGAGAATGAGGAGATGTAGGAGTAGAATTTTCAGTGACATGGTTTTCGAGGGCAGTCGAATCATCAGTAACAGAATTTTCGAGAGCACTTGGCAGGGTAGAAGGCGTAGTGTCAGACTGGATAGGGGTAATTGGATCAAGTTCTGTGTGTGGACTGTTAGTTTTGTCACAATATGGCGTAGAGACACTGTCGTTTCTCGCCCATTATTAAGTCGCACGTGAGCATAGTTCGGATTGACTTCGAGAATGTTAACTGTCTCGACTAAAGGCTCATATTTACTCCCGTGTACATGGCGCCTCAGGAGCGTCGATTTTGATTTTGTCAACCATGTTGAATAACCAGAAACTGATTTCCTTTGGTAATTAAACAAACGTTCATGAAGAGTACAGTTCGAGGTAGTGGAAAGCAATGAGCGAATGCAGTGGAGTGCTACATCCTGAACTTTTTCCCAACTAGCAATCGGGAGATTATTAGACCGTAGAGCTAGGCTCACCGTTTGCCAAATGATACCATTGTATCACTCTGCTTGTCCATTGTCCCGCGGATTAAAGGCAGTTGTTCTGTTGGTAGCAATGCGCCGAGAAAGTAGGAACGTCTTTAATTCGTCCTACATAAAAGCTGTACCCTGATCAGTACAAGGGTAAGCAAAAGGAAAACGAGAGTATTCATCAACTACTGTTAGTATAAAACGATTGCGAGAATTGGAAGGTAAAGATCCCTTGAAGTCTATACTTAATCTTTTAAAGAGTTAGCTTGCTTTTATGAGTGTTTGAGGAGGCATTTTAATGAATCTAGGTTTTATTTCGGAACATACCTGGCATGACCTTGTTACCGCTATTACATCTTCTACAGAGTATGGCATATTTTTGCTTCCGACAAAATTCAGCAATCGGATTACCCCAGGGTGACATAAATCTTTGTGCAAGATATGTAGTTTATCAGAAGAGACAGTAGAAGAGCAAATTCGCGATAAAGCGTCCGCAGCAGCATTTTGTTTTCCTATGTCGTAACTGTAACAAATAAGTTCTAGTTTCCATCTCGTGATCTTCTCGTTTTTTTTATCTTGTTTTTACTTTTAAGACTGAACATAAAGGAGGAGACAGGTTTCTGATCTGTGATGAGCTTAAAATGCTTCCCGAGTAATAAATGTCGCCATTTTCGAATCGCTTCTACAATTGCATAGGCCTCCTTTTCAACTGATGGATGCTTTTGTTCGGCTGAAGTAAAAGTTCTTGCAAAAGAAAGCTACAGATCGACGATTTTGGGTTAGAGAAGCAGCAATAGCATGTTCTGAGGCATCAGTCTCAATCTCAAAGGGTAGAGTAGAGTCTATGGCCACCAGGGACGATTTTGCGATCTCCTTCTTAAAAAGCATCCGTTTGTTCTTTAGTGAGAGGAAAATGGGTAATCCTAGTTAAGGGATGTAATTTTTCGGAGAAATTTGATATCCACCTAGAATAGTGAGAGAACATCCCCATTGTTCGTCGTAGAGATGGTCATGAGGTACTGGCAGGTGCACGAATTCTTTGAGTCGGTCGGGGTCAGGTTTTACTGAACCCATGCTTATCGTATACCCAAGCAACTCCACTGAGTTAAGTGAATAATGACATTTGTTTTTATTCAGTGTTAAGCCGTACTTTGCTACACTATTCATAAATTTCTTCAGATTGCTGTCATGTTCCTCCTGGTTATAACCACAGATAGTAACGTTGTCGATATAGGCGTAGGTTCCTCGGAGGTCTTCTCGCCTGATAATGTCATCCATGACTCGCTGGAAACTTGCTACTCCATTTGTCACTCCAAAAGGGATTCGATGAACTTGGTACAGAGACCTAGCAGCTTCAAAGGCTGTATATTTTCGTTCTTCTGGCTTGATGGCAACCTAGTGATAGGCACTGGTTAGATCATGTGTGCTAAATACTTGAAAGCAGGCAATCTCATTTACCATGTCCTCTATCCGAGGAAGCGGATAAGCACCCATAAGAGTGAACCGATTTATCGTCTGGGAATAACCCACGACGAGCCTTTTTTGTGAATTTCAGGAGACACTGTGTTTGGGTTCGCCATGGCAATTGAGAGGGCTCTATAATTCCTTACTTCAGCATACGCGATATTTCTGAATGAATGAATTTAGCATCCGGTAGGCTATGTTTCCTGGATTTCACTGCTGTTGGATGACAGTCAGAAGTTAGATTCGCAAACAGAGAGGGATAAGGGGCATTATTCATTGTAGTTAGTCCGCAAACGGTGAGAAGTGGAAGCGGTCCCCCGAGAGATATTTTTACTGAAGAATACTGACGTAGGAAATTATACCCAAGAATGACATCGCAGCATAAGTTAGCCATAACGGAGAGCTTGACATTACTATACTCTCTACCACTTAGATTGAGAGATATCTATACAATGTCCAATGAATGGGAACTGCTGGCCATAAAAATCCTTTCTGAACTTTGGAAAACAAAACACTGAATCTAGTCACTGCTTATGACCAGGCGCTAACACTAAAAATGGCACAGAGACAATTAGCGTCCTACTCCCAGCAGAACTCACTAAACGCTTCTGTCTTCGCAGTTCAGGATGAAGATGACGAACAGCCTGGGTGCTATGAGGAACATGCGGTGGCCGCCATCGCTGGACAAAAATGCTTTTTCTGCGGGAATTAAAGACATGACAGAATTAGATGGCCTGCTCGAAGCTCCATTTGCAAAAAAGAAAGGACATTTTGCTCGTGCCTGCAGATCCCCTACAGCAGCTGCTATCAACCATGGGGAGTCTATTATAGCTACTTCCATTCCATCTTGTAATTTCTCAGAGAGTCTATTTTGCTCGACATTGCGCGGAAAAATCAAAGGCAAGTCACTGAAAATACTTATTGATACTGGAAGCTCAGAAAGTTTTATTCATTCTGACGAGGTTAAAAGGACACTGTCCCAGCAGTCGAGTTACTTTTGTTTAGAGTAAAAAAGGCAAAGCTTTCAAACTAAAAAAAAAACAAACACTTTTCTAGTAGTCGAGCTTCTTGTACATAGGGATATTACTTTTGTTTAGAGTAGAAAAGTCATGGCAAATTACTCAGTTGTCAAAGAAAATGTGGTAATAAATCACCTCACGTTGATTTGGGTATATAAAAATGAATGAATAACAACATAAGAAAACGCCATTGAATACCCAGTATGATAAAAGTGATACTCTCGAGCCAAACTCTACTTTTTAAAATCTGCCCATGTAACTGTAATCTGTTTATAAATAGAAAATGTGTAAAGTGTATTTTTACCTTAAATATTTATGTGGTAATTGTAGAGGATTTTTAGTCCTTTAAGATTTATATTACGATTAGTTCAACATACGATTCAAGAAAAATAAAGATAACAACTCCAATTTGTAACCAATATAAATAAAGTATATTCAATAAACAAACAAAACATGTAATAGCAGTATACATAGAGTAGGAGGAAAGAATTGTTCCCCTTTAACTGTATTTGACCAAAGTAAAACGAAGGAAGTTTTTTCTTGCGCTGAAAAGGTTTGTTACAAATGGTAGAAAGATTTTCATGTAAGAACAAATAACATGAGGAATACAATTATTTTGAATGTAATTGTAAGTGATACAAATTTTGGTCAAGAGTTCAGAGTTCAAAGGTTCTTGATGAAAATGTTCAGACAGAAGACAAAGTTCTGTGTCTGTGTGTGCGTTAGGTATGAGTAGAGAGAGTGATTTACGTCGAATCCTTTTGCCAGCCTGTTGGTCTACTGCTTAACTTGCGAAAGGTTGGCTTTTATAAAGAAAGAGAGTGGATCAAACAGCAAGCGCGGGTTAAGCTTTGTTTACATAAGAAAAATAAGTGATTGGCTAGAAATTAACCAATTACCACACACTCGTGAAAGAGCTGCTTCAGAGCCAAAAGATTAAAGGCGACTGCGATTGCTAAATTGTCCTATACAAGAACAATAATGATTTATTACCCAATCGCAGACGAGTAAATGACATGGAATGAATGTGGGTAAGAAAACATAGCAACCGCTATAGTAATTACCAAAAATAAATTAAAATAAAATTAATTACGAATATATCCACTATTCCTTAACATTTCAATATTAGATCTTCCATATAATTATATTCTACATTTCCTGTAAACTAGTACTTACTAAGTACGTGGCTACTTTAAGTATTGGTATGACAGATATTGATTATTGATCGAAATCAAGACTGCTGAAATATAAAAATCCTTATTTGCAAATCTCTCAGAGTGGTATTGCTTCAGTATGTTCGACAAAAATCCCTACATACGTAAAGGTGAAGATACACAGATAGTTGCACACATGTAACTATTTGCACAAATGCACTTCTATATATTCATTCACTCGCACATACGTTTGCCCACCTACTTTTCAAATCTCTCTCTCTCTCTCTCTCTCTCTCTCTCGTGCGCACACTCATCTTATTCTTGTGCTCAAAAAGAGAAAGTTTTTAGTTTATCAGCACACGTCTACGGTTGTAATATTTTATTTTTTCTCATTGTTCACCTAAAGTTGCACACAAAGATTAAAATAAATGCGTTTTTTAAAAACTTCAAGGATGTAAAAATAGATGATGAGTTCAATCAAACAGAATTTACTTTCAAAGTATAATTTCGTTTTCAATTTGTATAAGCCTGTATAAGTACGATTACAATTTCTACTGCTTCCTTACGACAAATTAGGTACAACTAGAACAGAAAACACTACTACTCTCATGTCAAACTCTGCTACCTTTGCTACAATAACTACTACTACAATGTCAACGCAACTACTATTCCGACTTCTTGTTATTCTGTCCATTTCTTTTCTTTCGTTAGTCTTTTTCATTTCAACTGATGAGTGCATCGATATTTATCTCAGTTTACGTGTCGACGTTTAAGGTTGAATTGATATTACCAATTTTCTTAGACAGATATCTCCCCAATCCGTAAACGGGAGTACTGACACAGCATTATTTTTGGAAAAAGAAGATATTTCGGGTGGGTCAAATCAACACTTTTTGTTTATCCTTTTTGTTTTTAATTTTCCAATTTTTATTTAAACAAATTCCTTTCACTTAAATGTCTACTCTTTTAAAATACCTCCACTCATTTTTTATTTACAAATTTTAAATTGAAAAGTTTTCATGAAGCTTTTATTTTAGTTTAAACTAAAAGCTAAATGATTAAATTTACTATTTCCAGTAAGCAAAATAGTCGGGTGTATTTCCAACAGAAATTATATTGATTGGATTCTAAAAATTAGAGATACTTTAATGTTTTTTAAATTTTCGGCCATTTTTAAGCGATTGACATATTTGTAAATAAAAGTTAATGCTCGGTTCTAAAAGTCTTGCAAAATAAAATATAAATCTGTGACACGTTATTTTTGGATAATTAGCAAATTTAAAGTTAAATTAATCTGATTTGAAACAAATATTACTTGCTTATGGCATGGAATTTTGAATAAAAATATTTTTTTAATCAGAAATGTCTGACTCGTTGACCTTTTAGCGAGGTGATGACAGATCCTGCTATCATTCAGTATCTGGAAGCATTGTGACCAAAATGACATAATTCGAGTGAACGCTTCGTAATTTTTAATGATTTTAAGAATCTTAATTCTAAATGATTTGTATTAAGCTTTTCAATTTTCGATTTGTAAATATAATCTTTACTTAATAAATTAATAACCCAAGGCATTGAGTGACTGGAAGCAGTTTAAAAGATATTTGAAACTTTATAAATAGCGAAGAAATAAAGAAATAGCGAAGAAAAATTAAAATAGAGGTGGATAACAGATGTAAAAAAGAAAATATTTTTATCAAGATTTTCCAAAAATAATATTTGCATAAATAGCTTCATTCATTTGTGAATAAGTCTTTAAAGTTTCATTAAAATCTGACAGTTGATTTTTGCAAGAATTTCCAAATGTCTTTTAACATCAAAAAACGATTTTCATAATATTACGTTTGCCATTGTAACTGTGACACTTTTGTTCGGGCCGGCTAATTGTGACGCATGTTCTCGTCGACGGTCGTGACGGCACCAATTGTGGTTCCCGCTGCGATGATGTCGAAACGGTACCCGCTGTGTCGACGTTTTCGGGTCGCTGTTGCTGGTCGTGATGATCTTGTCACAAAAGCTGGTATTCAAGACGTCTATTACAACAACGGACCACTGCCCACGTTGTGATTTGATCTCAGAAAGTCACCTTGTGCAAATTCAGTAGCCGTCTTTCCACCAGAACCAGACCGGACACTTGTGTACACTTGTGGTTAAAAATAAACACGGCACCAAAAAAAAAAAAAATTAAAGAAATGAATAAGGTCGATCACGCCTGGAGAGTTACGAAGAATGTCTTTATAAGAAAACAACAATTATTAATCACAGGAGCAGGTAATACAGTTGTCAGAATTATAATACAGTTGTCGGAATGCCAGTTTACAATGGAGAGAGAGAGAGAGAGAGAGAGAGAGTTATCAAAATCTCAGAGCTTCCAATCTTCAAAATAAGAATGTCTTTTTTAAGTTTCATTAAAGTAACAGAACTCTTCAAATTCTTGTTAAAGTCTTTTCACGTATTCTCTAAAATTGGAGCTGTCCATTCTACAGGATAGCGATAAAAATAACAAAGTTTTTTCGGGTCTTTATCGGAGCTTGACGGCGGCGGTGTGTGGGTTGGTTTATCATTGTCGTCTGGAAGCTCTTTCCCAACTCAACTGATTTTTCTCGCTGAGTCTCTATTTTTATAACCCTCTCCAATCCTCTCGGGGGATCTAGCCGACTTGAAGCCTTCGACTAATGAGATTGTTTTCCACCCACACGATTTGCGGGAAGCCATGGCTCGACGAATGAAATATCAACAGCTCACATGACGTAATGTCTTTCAGTCTTCTTTTTTTTATTACATCATCGGTCTTTCGATCTCATAGCTTCTGTTCCCAGGAACATTTGTTAGGGAATCTAACCCTACTTGACCTCATCAAGTAAATCCTGACATTTTGTTATGGCTACTTACAAAATTTTAGCTTGCCCAAAACAATCCGCTTCGAACACGAAAGAAGAATAATTATATTTCTCTCTTGCTTTCCCAGCTATTATCTAATTTTTCTTTTCCCCGGATTTTTCAAGTACATGATAGTATTAAAATAGTTTTTTTACACAAGCTCACATCGCGAATTACAATAAAGCACAACTAATAATAACACTAATATTAATTCCTCTCTCTCTCCGTTGTATTAAACCAAACAAAAAAAATATATATACCGGCGGGAGATAGTATCATATACTTCCCCGACACCTCTGTCATTTTAAGCATAAAAATGACATTATATATCCAAGACACTTTTTCAACGTAAAACTTTACAAGAGCCTTTTTTCCTCTTTTTCTTTTCATTTCTTTTCTTTCAGCCATGCAAATTCAACAAAGAAAAAGTCTTTTACAAGAAAAAAGTCTCTTCAAGCAATTGGAAAAGTTCATTTTTCACTTTTGGTTCATTTTCCACCTTTGGTTCCATCTATTTTTTATTCAACCTAACCATGCAATTTCAATAACACATTTATTACCTAACCATGCAAATTTAATAAAAAATCCTTTATTAAAAATGTCTGCAAGCAACTGGAAAAGTTCCTTACTTTCATTCACGGTCCTGTGTAAATTTTATTCAAAGTTAAACATGCAATTTCAATAAAAAAATTCTTTATTAAAAAGTCTCTGCAGACAACTGGAAAAAGTTCCTTTTTTTTCATTCTCAGTCCTGTCTATATTTTATTCAAAGCTAAATATGCAATTTCAACAAAAAGTTTTAAAAAAGTCTCTACTGTCAACCTGAAAAAGAATTAAGAAAAATATGGGTATTTGTGTGTGTGAATGGAGGTATCTTTTTTTTTCATCATAACTTGTCCATCTTGGACACTGTTCCTCTTTTCTCCCCTGGGGTTGGTTTCTCAGGCACCATATGTTAACTCCCTTTTTTTGTCAGTGTAACCTGCCAAAATTTTCCAAAATCAATTCCCGTTCAACATTTCCATATTGCTGCTACTACTAAAGTACCTAACACTGCCGACCAATTTATTCGAATATTTCCTTACCATCCACCCAGATCATGCCTTAACGTACTATAGGGAAATTTCCTTGCTATCAGATTCCGCATTTCTATATAGTTATCCAAATTCCTGTTATCCCAGCTAATTTCTCACCTAATTATTCTCTCGTATTATCTTTTCCACTTCCAGTTCAAATTTAGCTTTCATTTCTCTTCTCAATAATTACTAACAGTAGGGTGATTGTTTTAGACCAGCGCGCGCCGATCTTTGACCTGGGGTTTCACGTCCCGCCCCTACTGACAACTGGCCAGTCTGCTGCAGCGGCGGTCACTGCCCACCAGGACTCGCCTTTGCGTCACGCAGGTCCTATTCAACCACGCCCACCTATATTCTTGCTATTTTCATTTACTTGATTCGATTTCTATTCTACGAAGTTTCGACTTATATTCTAAGACTTCTTCATAGTTTCTCTAGCTATTCTGTCATTGTGTCTACCGCAACGGGTTGCTGTTTCATCCTCTTTTTTTTCTGTCATAATCTTCTATTCAATTATTTCTCCATTAGCAACCTCAGCTAATTTTATATGACCCTGGACCAATTTCTCTTGTCCAGACCTTTTTCTTTCCAGTGAATTTCGTAGAACTCAGGGTATCTGACCCTTATTTCTAACACCTTCCTACTGGTATTCACCCCGCCATTTCTCACCTTTTTATCTAATTCAGCAACCACATCGCGTCCAACCCCCACAATAGAAATAGAGATCTACCTTCTCTAGGCTCTATCTCTCCTTTTCTGTCTCTCTGTCCACCCAAACATAGGGGCTGGCAGCAGCAGCTTCTCATTAATGTTTCTACGCCCCCTCGACCTCTATGTTCAACGCCTTTATAGGGACACTCACTTACCAGGTGTTTGGGGCTCTCACAGAACCCACACCTTTCTATGGGGCAATCTCTTGTTATATGATTCCTCTGTCCGCACTCCCAATAGTGCAACGGGTCTCTACCCACACGGGCCACACTGCCTCTCCTCACTCTGGGTGGTCCTTCCTCTCGTTCCTGTTTTAGGTCGCCCGGTTTTAATTTCACTTTTGGCACCGGAGGGTGCTCCCCTTCTTGACACACACCATTTGGCCCCATGTCCTCTGCCTCCGCACCTCGTACAACTCTCCTGCAAGTAATGCGAGGGCAAGCCCCACTTGGTGGGTCAGTCTGCTGCCCTGTGGCCCTCGTATTTGCACTTCCAGCAGATCAAACTGTACCTGCCCGGTATGGGTCCATGACTCATGGGGGAGCTCTTCCTATAACTTTCTTTTCGCACCCTTCTAAGTTTTCTGGACCACCTGGGGTTGTTTCCTAGGTCCTGCGTTCTCCCACTCTCTACCTTACTCCAGACCCCCTTGCTCTCCTTGGCCAGTGCCACCGCCGCCACTAGCCTAACCGGGCTCTCTTTCAGCACATCGTGTCGATCGCGCTCGTCCCGAAGCGCTCCGACACGATGGTCCGCCAACTGGATCTGCTCTCTGACCGCCACCAGGTAGGCCAGATAAGCTAATTCTTTCGTCCTTTTACCTAGTTCTTTCACCCCCTCATCCTTTCCTTGGACCAGCTCCATAAGACATCTAATGGCCTCTACAGAGTTTTTCTCATTGGCGTATTCCTCAACTAGCAGCTCCCAGGTCAGATGAGAGTTCTTTTCCAGGAGTTGGCCGATAAATTCCGACGGTTCTCCTGTCGCGGTGTGGAACGCCACGCACACTGTTTCTTTTTCTGTCATCTCAAATATCCGCTGATTTTTCTCTATGGCCGCTAATCAATTACTTAACTCCCTAGGGTGCCCACCAAAACTTGGCACTTTTAGGTCCTCCCCAACAGACACCTCATCCCTTTAACCGCTGGCCGCTTCGACAGAGCAGAGCCCGAATAACACTTATCAAACACTTGAACATTGTTTTTCTTCATCAGAAAGCAAATGCTTCATCAACACACAAAATTCAGATTTTTAAATTGTTTTGAAAATTTGTAATAGTAGTTTCACTTAAATAACTGTAATAACTGTAAACTAATACTCCAATTGGGCCCAAATTTTGTTACGTGCCATTTGAAGGTTAATACTTCATAAAAATCACGTGGATATTTTATTAATGGCGCCATCTATATGTCAAGCGCGGTATTTATTGAGTGATGTATTATAAGCTGCATATAAAAACGCAACCTACTTTATGAATGATGACGTGCAGATGCGTCTGCCTTCGAGAGTGACTTTATATTGCTTTTCTCGGCAATGCTAGTGTTTACAAAAATCGATTTGTTTTTTAAAAAAATCGTGCTGATGTAGATGTTTATTATTAGCTTAATCCAATTTATAAATGCATTCTGTGAACAATAAATGAACGAAAATAATACAAATCAGCACAGAAAATATTTTAAAATGAGCTTTTTTGAGTTTTGCTGTATATAACCAGAAAGCCATGATCTCAACTGATTATTAGTTCCGAACTTTGATAGACAGGAGTAGAATTGCTCATATAATATCATGCGTTTTTTATGACAGCTATTAATTTCTCAAATTATATATATATATATATATATATATATTCTAATCGTTTCACCCCAAGCAAGGTGGTACCGCCACTGATGCGCAGGGCACTACATAAGAGAGTAAAAGTTTAGGCAGGAGGAGAGAGAAGAGAAAGTACCAGTCATAGAGGGTGTCAGAGAAAGGGCAAGGGAAGGATGGGAACACAGGTGTGAAGACAGTTGCAAAGTTAGAGAGAAAGGAAAAGAACAAGATACACGGGGTAATGTAGAAAAGACGAGGGAAGGCCTGAAGTCAAGTGGATAAGAGATGGAAATTGACGTTGCATTTAAATTCCTGGAGGTTGTAGACGTTAGGAAAGGAAGTTCCACAGGCTGGAAGTGCGAGAAAAGAAGCTGTTGGAGAAGAATTGTCGGCTGTATTTGGTATATTTAACTGTACAAGTGTGAGACCTTATTGCCAGTCTGGTTGCTCGTGTAAATTCTTATGGAGTGGGCAGCAGTGACCTAAGTTCGTCGGAGCAGAAGCCATGAAAATATCTTTTTTAATATCATCATATCGCCTCAAGCAAGGCATTTTATTGCCACTGTTTTGCAGGGGGTTACATAGCAGGAAAGTTATGAGAAAGAGTGACATGTTATAGGGGGTGTCAGGAAGTAGGTAAGAGAAGCATGAGAATACTGATGAGAGTGGAGTGGACGAGGAAAGGAGCATGAGAGAAAGGATGCTGGTTACTGAGATAGGAGATGACGATTGACTTTACATTTAAATTTTTGGAAATTGTAGCTGTTGGGGAAACAAGTAAATGGAAGGGAATTCCACAGGCAGGAAGTGCAAGAAAAGAAGCTGGTGAAGTAGAATTTGTGTTTACAATTTATTGGTTTTACAGTAAAAGAGTGGGACCTAGTTGCTAATCTTGTGGCTCGAGTAAATTTATATATAGAGGGCACCAGTGAGCTAAGTTCATCGGAGCAGAAACCGTGAAAGTATTTATAGAAGAGAGACAGGGAAGCCACACTGCGCCGGTGAGAAAGTGACTGTATCCGAGCTGCCAAGTTGGGATCACATTACAGATTCTCCGGTGGATTTTGTCAAGGACACCTAGGTGGATAGCACCCGACCAGATATGGCAGCACTATTCAATGCACGGGCGGATGGTAGATTTATATATGGGCAGGATTGTTTCAGGTGGAAAAAAAACTTCCTGGCCCTACACAGAGAACCGACTTTCTTAGCAGCGGATTTAGCTATGGATTGCATATAGTCATTCCACTTGAGGTCTGTTGTGAGAGTTAAGCCGAGGAGGCGCCGTGTTTTACTTTCAGGGAGACTAGCCTTGCTTATGGGGGTGGTATGAGCGATTGTCTCTGATGTTTAATAGATATCAGCTTCGTTTTGAAAGCATTAAAATTCACGAGCCATTTCTTACCCAAGTCCGCCAAGGATCTGAGGCCCTTTTCAAGCTCAGCAGTGAGGTTTGCTTTGTCAGCCTCAGCAGATTTTAAATCGATGCGGGAGTAAACTGTAGTGTCGTCAGCGTATATGCCTAATTGGGATTTTATTACATCTGGGAGATCGTTAATATAGATAAGGAAAAGCATAAGACCTAGAATAGAGCCTTGAGGGACACCCACGTTCGTATGCTAGTACTGGGAGGCATATCCGTTCAATACTACCTTCATTGTGCAATTTGAAAGGAATGGCTGGATATGGTCAAACCATTGTCCAGTTATTCCATAAACTCGCAGCTTGCGTAGAAGGCCAGCATGCCAGACTCTGTCAAACGCTTTGGAGATATCTAGGGTAACAGTTCGGGCTTCGACGTTCTTGTCGAGAGCTTGGTGTATATATTCAGTGATGTTCGTGAGCATATCAGCAGTAGATCTGGTGAAGCGGAAACCATACTGTTTGTCAGAGAACAGTCTGTGGGCTGTGAGATGTTGAACCTCCTCGGCGTTTATGATGGCTTCGAACACTTTACCAAAAATCGGTAGGCTGATAGGGCGATAATTAGAGGGGTCACAGGGTTTACCAGTGTTTTTATATATTGGAACTACGGAGGAGGACTTCCAGCAGGCAGGAAAGCAAGAAGCAGAGAAGCAGTAGTTATAGAGTTTGGAGAGAACAGAGTAGAGTTCAAGGGAACATTTCTTCAGGACAATGATTGGGATTCCGTCGCCGCCGCTCTCTTTATGGTAATCAAGCTTTGAAATTATGTTAGAGACCAACGAGGGGGTAATGTGGATATCATTCAGTTAGGCCTCAGTTCGGGGTGGGAAGTCGGCTACAGATAATCCAGAAGAGTCTAGCGTCGAATTTGTGGAGAATCTGCGAGCGAAGTTCTCAGCCTTGTCTGTTGTAGAGGTAAGGACCTCAAATTCGTTGATTAGAGGGGGGATTGAGGGTTTGCTGTTGTTTAGTACACTTCTACAGATCCTCCAGTAGTCTTTGGAGCCGAACTTACGGGATGCTATGTGCTGCTTCATTCTGGCTGCAAACAGCAGCACGGCTTCTTTAAGTATCTTCTTGCACTCATTGTGAGCAGAGGCAAAGAGGCGCCTGTTAAAATCTTTTTTAATCTTTTTTTCCAAAAATGAGCAATTTGTAGAAGAGACAGAAGGAAGCCACATTCCACCGGTGAGAAAGTGGCTTGACTCGAGCTGATAGGTCTGGACCGATCACATTACTTTTTACAATTACAAAAGTGAAAGATTTTAATGTCCTAGAAGTTACGTTGAATCTCGTCAAACATATTTATCTGTCATATTGGAAAAAGAAAACATCCAGTGTAAATTAATAGAATATATCACCCTCCTGCTACTACTTTTAAGTATACCCTTAAACCGTACGTCTGCCATTTCGCATAATAGATGTATAGATAAAGCAAAGCGATTATGAAATAGCATTTATAAAGAGTGTCTTCTCTATAAATTTACAATTTAGCAATAAATATGCGAAGAAAAGTGACAAAGACAGATTACGAATTTGGTTAAAGAAAAATGGTGAAGATCACAGTAAGCTGCACAAATTATTCAATAGAAACACACAATAAAAAAGCAAAACAGAAAAGGATATTCTATGAATAATATCAGTCTTAATCCTCATTGTAATAGCTGGAACAAAGGCCTCTTAGGTGAAATGTTTGGGACTTGGTATGCAAGGCAACAGTAAGCCGTAGATTTTCATGGTTAGCAACCGCTTTTAGCGTACTGAAATTGCTCATTTTTGGAAAAAAAGATTAATTTAAGATCTTAGCTGATTGCAACATTTAGTTAATACAGGTTGTAGAAACCCATCAATTTTCAGGTAGGCTGAGCAATTTATTTTCTTCTTCTTCTTCTTATGTCGTGTTCCTTCAAGACGTAGGCGATCATGAAGTTCCACTTGGCTCTGTCTCTTGTTGCTCTCAATAATTTTTCTCTTGGTGTCTCTTCTAAACCGCTCCGTCAAACATTTGCTCAGACCTAATAAGTACGTCTCGCGCTGCTTTCCCCTGTCTCTTTTTCCGTTTATCCGACCTGTGAGTATCAAGTTCTCCAGGCCCTCCTTCCTCATTACGTGTCCCAGAAACCTCATTTGGCTCTTCCTGATATTTAATGTTGTAGGATTTCCCCTTTTTCTATGATAATGGACTTGAGTATACATATACACCTGTCATAGTGAGATACAGGGAGTAAAAGTTTACCCATAGGAGACACATAAACCAAATATAGAAAAGAAGGATAGCGGATCCAAGCTCGTCACCTTCTGAAAACGATGACACGATGGAAGAAATCTTTGAAGCTTTTGAGATTCAAAGACCTCAAGTAGCTACAGAAATTAGAAGAAGTAGCAGGAAACGAAAATTTACGGAACCACTAATCATAGAACACAAGCGGAAAAATATTAACTTCCTCCAAAAAAGAAGCCAGAGAGGGGGTGTTGTGGGATCTCCCCTTTTTTTATGATAATGGACTTGACTTGAGTATGCATATACACCTGCCATAGTGAGATACAGGGAGTAACATAAGAGATCCGTAAGTTACCGAACGATACCAAAGTTTCACAGAGAATACCGCGTCAGTAGTCATAGAAGCTCTGAGCTCCACTCGGCCAGAATAGTATTACACGGACATACTAATTTCAGCACGGCTTCACTTCAAAGACTTGTATATACATATTCCTTACTAATCGTATTCCTGGATTACTAACCCGCGCTCCAGTTTGTATCTTTACGTTTAATATAACTTATTTTTCTATCTCAAATATCTGTTTTGTTGCTCATTATTTTGTGCGATTCCTCACCCGGAATCCACGACATTTAGTATCAGTTTTCTTCTCGTTTGCATTCTTTCCAACACCTCATTATTGCATACGTGCTCTGTCCATGGTATCTTCAGCATCCATTTGTAAAACTACATTTCTGCTGCCTCAAGCCTCTCTTTCATCATTGATGAAATCTTCCAGCATTCACTTCCATACAGAAGGACATATCACTTAGCAATCCAGCACTCATTGTTTCTAATGAGATTTTAATGTCTTTCAGTACTCTGGTTAGCCTATGAAATGCATCTTTGGCTATACAAATGCGTCTTTGGATCTCCATGTCGCACTTTCCATCCACTGTCAAAACACTTCCCAGGTATTTTAAATTTTTACTTGTTTTATTTTAGATTCACCGACTTGCAGTAGCCACCTGAAATAAACTATTTTTTATAAAAAAAAGTGTTTCTGATTAAAAACATTTTAAAGTAGAAGTACCGAATGTTTCAAATTTACCATAAAAATTCAAATTAATTTTTAAACTTTATCAATAGAACACTTTATTAGTAATACGCTAATATGAGTATTAATGTTCATTTTTACATAGCTATCTAGATAAATTTCCGGATAATTGCAGCGATGTGAGTAATAAGCAAGGAGAACAATACCAACAGGATTTCAAAGCAATGAAAGGCGCTACCAGAGACGGTTGGACATATGATAGCTGACTACTACTGGAATAATAAGAGGCACTTAAATAACATTGAACATGACAAACAATCAAGAAAGAGAAAATTTTTACCATAATTCTTATGTTCACAAAGGTTTTATTTCTGCTGTTAATTTATTAAATGATTTCATGAAAATAGTTGTTGGTTTTGTTATATTCAATTGTGTTATTTTTAAAGATTTTGGGTCTGATTGTTATCGAAAAATAATATTTCTCAATAAGCAGACGAATATTTGTTGGTTTTAGATACAAATTGAACGGTTTCTACGAGTTTACTTTGGGAAATATTACCATCAGTCATTATCATATATACAGAAAACAAATAAAAAATATTTTCTTTTTAAAAACTGAGGCATTTCTGTACAGCAAAAACAGTACAAAATGTAAGGTCATTTTCAGATTCAGCACCCTCAAATTAACTAAAAATGTTGTCTGGTGTCTCGACAGTATTTCAATCTTTTTTTTTACAAATGCTATCTTTTCAGCATATGTTCTACTAGAGGCCTGCAGTGAGCTTATGCCCTAACAGACTTGAACATAATAGTAGATTGAAAAATAAAAGAGTGATAACATCCCAGTGGTGCCTTCACAAAACTTTGAAGTCGACATGACTCTGCTCAGTTAAGTGACAAACTTCTCCAAAATAATCCTATCAACGCTGTATCTTTCTCTCAATATCGAGCACTTTAAGAACAAAAACTTGCTTGCCAAAATATCTTTTTATCAGTAAACCACTGAAAAAAGATCAGTCTCGATAGTAAGCAGCATCACAACACAATATTATATATATATATATATATATATATATATGTGTGTGTGTGTGTGTGTGTGTGTGTGTGTGTGTGTATCCGTGTGTGTGTGTGGACAGAAAGAGAAAAAGAAGAAATAAGGAAAGATAGATAGATTGAGAGAGAGAGAAAGAGATAGATAGATAGATAGAGAGAGAGAGAGAGAGAGAGAGAGAGAGAGAGAGAGAGAGAGAGATTCAGAAGAATATTTAGTACCTGAAGATTGAATTATCCTTAAATAGGAAACTTGCTAAAACAGGATTTTATATACTTTTACAAGCGATTTTAAGTTTCAGTAGATAATTGAACCTACAGGAGCTCTCTCTTCGATTTTGACCACTATTAATAAAACAAAACATAGGTAGTATTTATTTCAACATTTATATATTTTAAATACCACACACACACACACACACACACACACACACACACACACACACATATATAGACATTGAAAACACCCAGTGGTGACAGCAGTTTCATGCTTATAGACGGATGCATATAAGCATGAAACAGACTGTTACGCTTATATTTATTGTCCACAAACGCTCTTCTTCTTCTATGTGCCCTGTCCCTTCAGGACGTAGGCGATCATGGATCTCCACGTCTCTCTATCCCTTGTGGCTCTTAGTATGTTTGCTCCTGTTGCTCCTGGCAACCCCCGTTCCGTCATCCACCTGATCAGACTCTGCAGATATGTTATCCGCTGCCTTCCTCTGTCTCTCCTTCCTTCTATCTGTCCAGTCAGTATCAGGTTCTCCAGGCTCTCCTTCCTCACTGCGTGTCCCAGGAACTTCAGTTGTCTCTTCCTGATGCTCAGCATCAATTTCCTTTTTGTTGCCATTCTTTCTAACACTTCGTCGTTGCTTGTATGCTCAGTCCACGATATCCGTAGCATCCTTCTGTAGAACCACATTTCGGCTGCTTCCAGTTTTGTCCTCATTTTCGATGATATTGTCCAGCATTCACAGCCGTACTGAAGAACTGACATCACGTAGCAGTCTAGCACTCTTTTCTTCGTTTCTATTGAGATCTTCCTGTGTGTTAGTATTTTGCTCATCTTCTGGAACGCGTCCTTTGCCATGCCAATTCGCCTTCGGATCTCCGTGTCGCACTTTCCATCTCCTGTTAGAACACTTCCTAGGTACTTAAATTCTTGGACTTGTTTGATTCTGTTATCCCCCACCTGTATTTGGCATTTTGGGTTGTATCTTTTGCTGATGACCATGCACTCAGTTTTCTTAAAGTTTATTTGTAGTCCCTTCTTGTCACTCTCCACTGCTACTTTCTGTATGAGATCTTGCAGTTTCCTTTCCGTGTCCGCAATCAGTACTGTATCGTCCGCGTATCTTATGTTGTTCAGGTTGTGGCCTCCAATAATAAATACTGGTGTGTCATCTAGGGTCCTCAAAATATTCTCGCTGTATAGGTTGAACAAATCCGGTGAAAAGACACATCCTTGTCTTACGCCTTTTTCTATCTTTGTGTATCTACTGAGGTCGTTACCTGTCCGTATGCAGGCCGTTTGATGCCAGTAGAGATTCTTGATTATTCTTATATCTTTGCCGAAAATGTCGAGGTTGCCTAGCATTTCCATCAATTCTTTGTGTCGTATTTTGTCGAATGCTTTCGCGTAATCAATGAAGCATAGGTACAAGTCTTTCTTCATTTGTAATGCCCTTTCAGAGAGCATCCTAATCATGAATATGGCGTTCCTTGTTCCAGTGTCTTTGACGAACCCGCACTGTTCCTGCCCTATCTCTGGCCTGATTCTGCTTCTCGCTCTATTCATCAGGATTCTGACAATCAGTTTTGTGATGTGACTCATTAAGCTGATAGTTCTGTGTAGTTCACACTCGTTTGCACCTGGTTTCTTCGGCAGTGCTATAAATATCGACTTGCATAGGTCGTCTGGTATTATTCCGCTGCTATAAATTTCGTTTATTATGTCGGTAATCTTTTCTATGCCATATTCTTCTAAGGCTGTCAGCAGCTCTATCACTATGCCATCTGGGCCAGGTGCTTTGTTTCTGTTCATTTTGGCCATTGCAGCTTCCACTTCGGATTTTAGTATTTCCGGTCCATCCATCTCCTTGTGTATTCTCGGTTGTTCTCTCTTGTCGTCAAAGAGATCCTTTATGTATTCTTCCCATCGCTGGAGTATTTCCTCTTTCTCTACTATGATTGTCCCTTCCTTGGATTTTATGCATCCTGTTGAGGAACAGGTTTTTTGTCCTGTCAGTTCTCTTATCTCTTTATGCATTTCTGCTTTGTTGTTCCTGCTCAGTCTCTCTACTTCTGCACATTTGTTGTTGAGCCATTCCTCTTTGGCTTGTCTGCATTTGTTCCTTATCTCCCTGTGAAGTTGTTTGTACTCTGCTCCGTGTCTTGGCGTTATTTTTTGTCTCCTTTGCATCATGTGGAGGATCTCTTCGGTCATCCACTCATTTTTTCTTCTGCGTCTGATTTCCTTTGGGGCTATGTTGTTCGCTGAGGTCACCATTGCTTCTTTTAGTGACTCCCATTTTGAGTATCCTTTTTCAATTTGTTCTTCATATTTCTTTTTTACGCTGTTATTATATTCTTTCTGCAGGGTGAGATCATCCTCTAGTGTGTCGTATTGCAGTCTTGGTGTTATGCTGGGTTTCTTCAGTCTTCGGAGTTTCACCTTTAGTTTGCAGATGACTGGGACGTGGTCACTTCCGCAGTCAGCACCTGGGTACGTTTTGCATTGGACTACTGCGTTCCTGAATCTCTTGTTTATTGTTATATAATCTATTTGGTTCTTCGTGTCCCCTCCTGGGCTTCTCCATGTCCATAAACGTCGTGGGTGTTCTTGGAACCAGGTGTTAGTAATGACCTGGTCATTGGCTGAGCACCATTGGATCCATTTTTCTCCTCTTTCGTTGCGCTCTCCTAGACCGAAGTTGCCGTTCGTGTCTCCTTCTCTATCTTTACCTACCTTTGCATTTAAGTCCCCCATTATTATCCTGACTTCTTGGCTTTTGCACTGAGCCTTAGCACTGTCCAGTATTGAATAGAATGATTCTATTTCGTCCTCTGAGCTTTGAGTTGTTGGCGCATAGACTACTATAATAGCTATATTGAGGGGCCTTCCCCGCAGTTTAACCAAGAGGACTCTCTCTGACAGTTGCCAGTATCCAAGTACACATCTCTTAACTTGTTTGTTTAGTATTAAAGCGACCCCTTTTTCGTGTTTTTTTCCTCCTGCATATATTATCCTGTGGGTGTCGCTACTGAAATCTCCGTTATTAGGCCATCTTGTTTCACATATTCCTAGGATGCTGATATTCAGTCTGTTCATCTCCTGTTTAACATTCTCTAGTTGTCCACAGTTCAGTGTCCTGACGTTCCATGTTCCTATAGTGAGTTTGTCTTTGATTCGCACAGTTGCAGGATAACGGTCCAGCGACTCCTGTTGCTCATGTCGTTCTTTCCCGGGCGAGGGACAAATTTTGGAGTAAAATGTCCCCTTTACGCCGTTGGTGCTAACAGTCGCCGGATGACGGTCAGATGGCACCTGTTGCCCATGCCGGTCCTTACCGAGCGAGAAGTTGCTTCATTGGGAAGTAACCCCCTTCACGCTGTTGGCTTTCATATATTTATTGTGACTATCCATGATTGAGCGGGGGAAGATAGTGGAGTGGTATCCCGTTGCCTTCTCCACGATGGTTTATTGAGACATCACCTCTAGTTAGCTGGCCGTTGACTCTTTGAGAGTTCTTCCGCCCTTTGTAGGTTTATATTTTTGACCTACAGGGATGCTAACGTCCCAATTAAGTGTACATATAGCTGATGTAAAAAAAAAAAAAAAAAAAAAATGCTAAGTTTTAACTTAGTTAAAGTCGAAATGGAGTTCAGACAAAAGAAAAATTTAGTATATTTTTATGAAAAAACTTAAATGGTAAAAGAAAACAGATACAAACTAGTCTAAATTCTAAGAACCTCGCAGCAGTAATTAAAATCAGCATACTTTACCAGTAGTCACAAGAAATATTATGCATATTCGACATTTTGGCAGTCATCTTCTGACTTTCTTTGGTTCTATCATATATATACTGATACAGTGCTGGTAGGAACACGTGGGTTTTTTTTTTTTTTGGAAGGGGGATGAAGGAAAAGGATTGCTAGGAGAGAAAGGACGCTAACTTTTTCCTTAGACTGAAGACGGGGAGAGAAAAAAGGTCATTTTAAATTCTATAGAATCCTTTTTTTTTTTTTTTTGGTAGCTACAGGCAAAAACAGAAATAAATTCAAAATATACTCACTCTGAAAGAAAATATATGTAAATAAAATATACGTAGCATGAATTAGACGAACCTTTCCTTTAGCTAGTCTAAATTCTAAGAACCTCGCAGCAGTAATTACAATCAGCATACTTTACCAGTAGTCACAAGAAATATTATGCATATTCGACATTTTGGCAGTCATCTTCTGACTTTCTTTGGTTCTATCATATATATACTGATACAGTGCTGGTAGGAACACGTGGGGTTTTTTTTTTTTTGGAAGGGGGGTGAAGGAAAAGGATTGCTAGGAGAGAAAGGACGCTAACTTTTTCCTTAGACTGAAGACGGGGAGAGAAAAAAGGTCATTTTAAATTCTATAGAATCCTTTTTTTTTTTGGTAAACGCTCTAGCCCTGATATTAACCCCTTTAATCCATAAATATAGCATACCTTAGTACTATATTTTGTCACACATCACTGTACATGCATACATACATGCATATATATATATATATATATATATATATATATATATATATATATATATTTATCCGAGAATAATGAGGAGAGAAAAAAGAAAAAATTTTTCCGTCCAAAACATTAATTTAAAACAGTGCTCGATATATGGTGTATAGAGCAGTGAATATTTATTATAAATTATGTTTTAGAACATGTACATAATTTCTTCTATATATGTCCTCTTCCCTACAATCATATGTTTGTTTCAGTGTTTGGATTTAAACACTTCCTCAGGGGAAATAAAGGTTTGGAATCATTCTCTGTTTATATTTGGTTTGTTGTTGTCGTGGTGGTTGGTTGGAGTTATTGGTAATTAAGTGAATGTCTCGTTTTGATCGTTAGACTTTTGAGGAATTTGGTGTGTAAGTGTGAAATTGTTGATTAATGGTATTATCTGTTGGAATGTATATTTTATCTTTTTATCAGTTGGGTATATCTTTTGGTTAGGATTTCTAAGAGGTCGCTGTTGAGTGGACATTTTTATGGTCGGCTATCATTTAATTCGTTGGTGTCTGCTGTTAGTGGACCTAATTCATGCATTTACTTTGATCCTGTGTCTAGGTTTTCATAGACGTGATAGGGGTGGGGTGTTTTTTCTTTCCAATTTAGATCTTTTCGGGTAAAATATATATATATATATATATATATATATATATATATATATACACACACACATACATATAACCCTCTTTTCCTCTTTCATCCTTCTTTTTCTTTCTCTTCTCCTTCTTTTCTCCTTTCTCCCTTTTTCCTTTTTTTCCCTCTTTCTCCTTTTTCTTTTTCTCCCTTTCTCTCATGACATCTCTCTCCAAACACTTTTGGAAATTAAAAAACGAAAATAAAACACCTAAGGTCAAATGGAAAATTCTCAAAAAAGCAAGAACAGCAAAATCTATAAAAGAACCATGCTTTCTTTGCCTTCAAGAAAAAATAGAGATCCTTGAATATATAAATAGTAACAAGCTCTTAAATCAGAGACACGAAACCACAGTAAACTGCAAGCACATTAGGGACTTAACCCTACAATCATGCTAAGAAATACAAAGAGTTCGATTGATATCCTCATTATAAAAGAAAAAAAAATGCTATAGAAAAAATCGATCCAATAAATCATTAAAGGAAGGTCTATCACTAAACCCTACACCAATAACCTTACTTAACACAATAACCTTACTTAAATACAAAAATATTCCGTACTAGAAAAATCAAAATTAAATAAATGGCTCCCAAACTTGAAAAAGAATCAAAATTCATACATTCAAAATCAAGATTAAATATACTACTTCAGAATAATTATATCATACACAAAATAAACTGTAAGCACACGTAAGATCTAACCATACAATCACCCCCCAAAAACACTAGGAATTTGAATAAATATTTTTATTATTATAAAAGATAAAAAATGCTACAGTAAAATCGATGTAATAAATCCTTAAAATATGATACCGCAAAAATATCTAAATAAATAAAAAATATATAGATAATTAAAAGAAATAAATAAGATTCCAAACGATAATTTATAGAAAAAAGAAGATAAAAAGGGGAAAAAAAGGAAAAAAAAGGAAAGAGGGAAGAATTAAAAGAAAAAACTGACCCTCGAAACTTAAAATTAAGATTAAACATACAACTTTATACAAAAAACTGATAAAACGCTAATTCGCATTTACTTCCCAAAAAATACAAATTTAGATTTCTTGAAATAACATCGCCTAAATACAATTATACTCCAAACTTGAAAAAAAGGAAAAAGAAGAAAAGAAGAGGAAGGGAGAAAAAGAAAGAAAAAGGAGAAAGAGGGGAAAAAAGGGAGAAAGGGGAAAAGAAGGAGAAGAGAAAGAAAAAGAAGGATGAAAGAGGAGAAGAGGGGTAATGTGTGTGTATATATATATATATATTTTTTTTTTTTTTTTACCCGAAAAAATCTAAATTGGAAAGAAAAAACACCCCACCCCTATCACGTCTATGAAAACCTAGACACAGGATCAAAGTAAATGCATGAATTAGGTCCACTAACAGCAGACACCAACGAATTAAATGATAGCCGACCATAAAAATGTCCACTCAACAGCGACCTCTTAGAAATCCTAACCAAAAGATATACCCAACTGATAAAAAGATAAAACATACATTCCAACAGATAATACCATTAATCAACAATTTCACACTTACACACCAAATTCCTCAAAAGTCTAACGATCAAAACGAGACATTCACTTAATTACCAATAACCCCAACCAACCACCACGACAACAACGAACCAAATATAAACAGAGAATGATTCCAAACCTTTATTTTCCCTGAGGAAATGTTTAAATCCAAACACTGAAACAAACATATGATTGTAGGGAAGAGAACATATATAGAAGAAATTATGTACATGTTCATAATATATAATATATATACATATATATATATATATATATATATATATATATATATATATATATATATATATATATACTTGCATGCTTCCTATTTCTATCTCTTCTCTAGCAACACACGCATTCATTTTAATTAGTACTCATATGCATATAGTATTATATTGCGTTTTTATAGAATATATTCTCAATTACGCAGTCACAAGTCGTAGTCATTCCTACAATTACATATATTATTCATATGCTTTTCTTTCCTCCTGAAGAAGAAAATAGGAAACGAGATTAAATAAAATCAATAATAATTCTTTTCTACCTTCATTACTTTCACTTTATTTTTCAAATAATTCTGAACTGTTAATTAGGCTTAACATAATTTTGCCGCTTATTAGAGCTAACGATAATCCGGTAGATCTCTCAGTACGGCAGAAAGAATCAATATTTGTCATTTCTAGCAATGTCGTCCACAGAAAAAGCAATGACACGCTAACGTAACGTCAGCAGATTATCAGATAGATCCCAAATCGTTGTAGGTCAGACGAAAGCAATAAAGCAGATGTACACAAAAATGAAATGAAGAAATGTGGTTTGAAAATTATTTTCTATACAATTCCGAAATTGAAGCAGTGAATAACTCTAATACGAGCACATAATTCTACCGTAGCAACTTCTGGTGATTGATTGAACCTGTTCAGTTTTGCTGTTATTGGAACTGAGAACTGGTATATCTAATCCTGGTGTCTAAATCATGTCTGAACACATCACACACAGACACATGCACATATGTATATATATATATAGGTAGAGTAATCTGGCACAGGTAGAAGAATCTGAGCTACAGAAGTTTTCACCTTATTGCTCTGAGAGGTCAATCGTTTTGCTACACGACACGCTATATAGGGTGGTTAAAATAACATTCCCGGTATTGTAATTGGCAGACGGATTACGTCCTAATTAGACCAATCCGCCGAGATCTTTACTCCGGCAGATTTTTGTTCCGTTTGTGACGATGGCTATTAAGTAGGCATGTTTGAATGCAAAGGGCTTGAATGTTTGGGGTAAGCCTACTTCGTGACCACCTGTCCTTTTGTGTGGATGTGGCGGCGATCCAGGAGACTCACCTTGTTTTCGAGGTCGATAACGGTGAGCTATCTAAGGACTTTGTCGTCTATTTAGCATACTGAGATTGATAGCCTATAGAAGCTTCGTGGGAGTGAGGGTTGATTTGGTCCACGTCAGAATGTGGGGGAGCGTCTTTTGGTCGTGGCTGGTATTGCAGTGAAAAGTGGTTCTGTTGTTGTTTATGCGCCCGACTATAAAAAAAAAAAGCGTTGCAAGTTTTTCTCTCAGTTGAGGCTGTTTCTGGTGGATCCAGTGCGTCTAGCTTTAATGAGGGACTGGAATGCTATCTTGGACCCTAATCTCTACAGGGAGAGAGGTGATAGCGAGAGATAGAATAATTGCAGCTTGCATGATCTGATCAAGGAATTTGGTATCACTTATTTGTCGATCATCCCAAGATGTGAACGTGGTATTTTATTTGGCCGTCTACGCAGGTGTTAAGCTACCGGGATAGAATCTTAGTGAGAAAAGTCCATATAGATTTCGAAGATTTCCTTACGTTGCATTGGACTACTGATACACCACAGTCTACTTCAGATTCTCTATGAAGCCAAGTGAATAGGTCGCACCCCTGATTTTTATCGAAATTTTGTTGAAAAAAGTGCGACTTATCCTCGAGTAAATACAGTAAGCAATTAATAATTTTATAACTATAAACTTTATATACAACTTTATAACTATTGCTATCAAACATTCTTCTCATTTGTTCGTCAGTAACTATGCTGTCATCAGTGGTTATGTCATAATAGTGTTCAGCTCATCATCCCTTATGTCAGTTATGGTATGCTCACCTTCAATGTCATTCTCTGTTATTCCTGAGCTTGAATCCTTTACGTCCCAGTATCCGTCTTTTTCCATGCTTGAAGCAACCAAATCCTCATATATCATCTTCCGTTCCATCCGCAGCATTTGAGATGCCACGTTTTTTGAAAGACTTATTATAAATTCTTCAGGGACACTATCCCATGACTTTTTCTCTTACTCATGATTAGGGTTTGCAAGTATTAAATATTCAAAGTACAACTCAGTTACTCTGCTACGAAATCTTGCAATAAGAGCCTACACAGAGCGTAAAACAGCAGCTGCACCTGATGTGAAAATATATCCAAATACGCGTGCTCGATACATGATATAGGGCAAGGTCATAATTCCAGCTATGTACGAGGACTGGAACGGGAATATTATGCAATTTTACTGTAATATATATATATATATATATATATATATATATATATATATATATATATATGTCTAATCAGATAAGTATAAAGCTGCGAGTCGGTAGGATCGTTTCATACAAATATGAAACGATTAGTAGAGGACGGTTACCAATGCATTCTGGTCCTTGTACACGTTACCGTAATGGCAGTTACTAACAAGTTAACGTCAATTTTACAGATATCTCAAGTATATAGGTCGCACACCCTTTTTTCAAAGACAATCTTGGTAAAAACGGTGCGGCTTAACTGGAAGTATGTACGGTAGTTGGGAATAGGTAGTGGGGGAAGCTTAAAAATGTGATGTCTTTCACTATAGGATATAGCCAGCGACTCACCTCAGATAAGGTTCAGAAGATGAAGGCATTAAAGGATAGTCTGTCCCGACCGGTGATTGGAAAAGATCACCAAGAGATAGGCTTAGCTAGGCAGACTGTGGAGAATCCCGCTACGGAGCGCTATTATGGTCAGGTAGTTAGGGTTAGATTAACTAAAATGTCTAACGAAGCCATAAACATAAGCACATAATTGTACGAGGAAGAAATACGTTAAGATTCCGATCTTTACATTCGTCATATCGACAACCCCGAGTGAACATAGACTTCAGCCGACCAAAATTTCGGCAGCATTTCCAGAACCGGTTTACCAAAGAACTATGTAGCTTTCCTGGATTCTGTTCAACTTAGGCGGCTGGCCGTGAAAATGAGATTCCAGAGGGAGAAGTTCACAAAGCATTGAAGAGGTTCGACAGAGTCAAGTCTTCGGGGCTTTATGGTCTACTCTCGTTTCGTCAGGGATCCGTTCCCGATTAGATCTTTAGGGGTGTGATCATGCTCGTTAAAGAAGAACAAGAATTTATGGAGGCAACTTGATGAAAACAGACCCATAACTCTGCAAAACGCAGAGTTAAAATTTTGGGCCCAAATCTTGACGGCTCGATTGCAGTAAGTTGCTGAGATTTTGTTCGAGCTGGAGCAGATTTGAATTGTGAAGGGCCGAGAAATTTATAGCAACCAACACATCTGATCCGCACGATCATAGAGGGCGTAAACGATGACAAAATTTGCATCAGTCCAATGCGTTCGACATGGTTAACTGACCCGACTGCTGTAAGTGGATTAGTTTGCTGTATAACTCTCTTAGTGCTGTGGTAAGGGTTAACGAAAAGCAGTTCTGGGATCATTGCGCTATCCCAGTCGAGTGGGGTCTGCTTCGTTATGACTTTGAAGGCACTCGTTCTCTCAGTTCTGATCTTCACTTTGAGCTGATGATTAAAGAATATAATCAGATCCTGATGAGAATAGCGTTTGTTTCGTTTGATTCCCTCCATTCGCCTCACGCACACCACCATTTTTGCCGCACCAAATAGCGTGAAAAACTCCAGTCGTTTCACTCTAGAGCACAGGGACGACACATTGTCGCATACGTACACTATCATTGAACACAAGATGTTCGAGATCGATTTGAGCCATCAGTTCGCCGGCATAGTCCCAAAACAGGAGCACCAGCAAACAAATGAAGAAGGCATACTCAAATCCACGATCACACTGATGGCAATAAAAAATGTCTCCCAGGCACCAGAAGAACAAGAAAACTAACTTACCATAAGTTAGTTTTCTTGTTCTTCTGGTTAATGTGACTGTCTTTCCAAGTCCTCTCTTTTGTTGTGGCCCTTTTCAAGATTTTATACATACCCAGTATTTATATTCTAGTTTTTGTATCTTCCTTGGACCAGCCATTTTACGCTTTCGCATCCCTATATTTTATTTTTGCCCACTAACCGCCACTTGCAAAAAAGTTATTTGATTTACATGGTGTTTTCCAATGTAATGATTGTGATTCATTTTGTGACTTTGTCATAATCCCTTGGATTGATTTCCATTGTAAAATCCGTATCAATGCTTTTGTACCTTTTCGGAAATACCAGTTAAAACCAGTCTACTTGCTTCTTGCTTTCCTGCTTGTTGCAAAACCTATTCTGTAGTTTCAGTTGTGAGAACTCGCCTGAACGATCTGATTCTTCTAATTATCGGATTGTTAGACATATACCTCTTTTTGGCAAGAGAGTCAAGGCACTATCTCACTTCACAGGGTTTTTTTCAAATAACAATATGGTTTTCACTTCTCTAGGTCAATTGCTGATGAGCTAACGGTTATTTAAATGTTACATAAGAATGGTTTAGCTCGGGTTGTTTTTATAATCAAATGTTTGGGCGTGCTATTTTTTTCACAAGTTGAAAGGTTATGGTATTTCTGGGCAAATTTTGGATCTGATACAATCTTTCTTATCAAATTTGTCTTAAATAGCCACTCCTTGAACATACACTATTCCTAATTTTAATCAGCAATCTTCGTGATATCATCACTTCTCAACTCGGTATTTATGCAGATGACACAACTAGTTACTTCTAAATTGTAAGTCTGATTGGTTCAATAAAGTTAAATTGACAGCTGATCTTAAAAAAATCACCTACAACAGTTACTAGTGTTAACTTGGACCAGTATGGCTTGTTAATTTTAACGGTTTCAAATCGAAACTGCGCTTTTTAATCATCTGTAAATATCTTCAAATCAAACGTTTAACTTTTGCATTCTTAATTCCTGTTCTTTTATTATTCCCTTTCCTTAATAATGATATTTTTCATGTTCTCTCAGACCCTTCTGTTTTAGTGGCTTTTGCGGAGGTAAAATGATTTTAAAAAAGTCATGTAAATTTTTGACATTTATTTATTTGTATTCTTCTTATGCACAATGAAAGTGGACAGTAATCCCCATAAACATCAACACATTGTTAAACGAAAATGAATTGATGTTTTTGCTGTTGTCTAACACTGATAACATTTCTACTAGAATATCATCTGATCCTGCTGTTTTGTTATTATTTATTTTAGCCAGTGCTGGTCTTCAGACTTTAATAGTTCAGGATCTTCCATATTTTTGTGGATTTCGTGTTTTCCTCTTTCCTTTCTTTTTACCACTAGACTTATATTGTGAAGGTGTCTTGCAAACTTTTAGGCAGGTGGAACACGAAGTTGAATCATTTTCCTCGAGTGGTTGAGGATCAGTTGCCACATGTTTCCACAAGTGGACAACACAGTAACATGTTATCATTGAGAAGGCTATTACTGAGAAGAGCAGCATGCTGCAAACTTTCTTTAATATTTGCACGTAGTTGATCTCAGTGTAAAGTCGGCCTCGCTCAAACCAATGCATAGATGAGACATGTGCAAAAAGATTGATAACAGGAGCTGTCATTGTCTAGCTGAAAGGACAAAGAGTCAGAACTTTCTGATTAAGAAATACTTTTATTCGAAATTTCACACCATAAGCAAATAATATTTGTTTTAAATCAGAAATATAAATTTAACTAATTATCCAAATATAACGTGTCACAGATGTATATTTTATTTTTGAAAGACTTTTAGAACCGAGAGTTAATTTTTATTTACAAATATATCGATCGCTCAAAAATGGTCAAAACATTGAAAAAACTTTTAAATTTCAAAGTTTTAGAATTCAATCAATATAATTTCTGTTAGAAATACACCAGATTATTTTGCTTACTGGAAATAGTAAATTTACTCATTTAGCTTTCAATTAAAACTAAAATAAAAATTTCAAGAAATTTTTTTTTCGAAAATTCAGTGTAAAATTTAAACATCTAAAATGAGTAGAGGTACCTACAGTATAAACTGAAAAAGTATTGTTTTCGAAAAAGTAAGACACAATAAGAAATCGAAGAAACGAGTTTGAATTTCAGTGGGATTCGTTATATTCACATACGCGCAAATACTTTTGGGAGAGATATGAATCCATCTTCTCTCAGCAATAGGTTAAATAGTAGAACTTGTATTTGAAAAAATCATTGTTATTTTTTTAAATGGTTAATGCAATATTCACTAAAAAGTAGAAAAATCTTACAATCAAATATAGGTGTCAACTTTAACTAAGACACAAAAATTAACCAATCCGAAAAAGAAAATCGTATTAAAAGAAATATTTAATATTTTTGAATGCCACTGTTATTTTAATAGGAAAAAGACATCACCCTTTGAAACGAAATTCGGAAACCCTAATGGAGAACTTTTATTAAAATTTCGTTATTGAAAAAGTTATTCAAACACATGGATTAACAATTCCATGAAACATCAGATGACATGGCATAGATCAGATAAAGTAAGGAAAAAGAAAACTTGGCTTGTATTAGCAACAGATATTATGTTATAATAATTATATTATATATAATATATTATAATACTTATTATTATATTATTTAATTATATTAGAGTATATAATTCGTACTTTGATGATAATAAATCCTAACAAAATGTTTCACTTCTTCTCACATAAATCACAAAGACACCTGAGTATAGTTTCTAATTCCTCAAAAATGAAAATGTAGTGTTCGGTGATAAACTAGAATTCAAAGTGATGCCCTTAAATTTTGAACAAAAAACATAGAGGAATAGAATAATGTAATCGTATATTTTTGAGCTGAAGATGCCGCCGTCAATAATAATAATGACGACGACGACGACGACGACGACGACGACGACGACGACAACAACAACAACAACAACAACAACAACAACTCCTCACGTGTGACGACTATCTTCCGTTAGAAAGGTTGATAAAAGAAAGAAACAGACAGGAGGGGAACGGAAGGGAGAATACTAAACAATTAACTATAAAAATACTCTGAGAAACCATGTCTACGAAAAATTAAAAATAAAATCAATGAAGCCAAACAGCATAGACATTGTGCTGAAATTTGGTGAAGAGAAAAACAAATAACGATAACATCATAAAATCGAAACCAAAATAGAAGAAATTTCCTTGTCTCAAATATCACTTCAAATTCCATGAAGTAAGTCTGGAATCAAAAACAAACTATGTGCAGTATGAAAACACAAAAGGTGCGGTATGGAAACAAAAATGGTTCTCAAAGGCCTCACACGTACAGAAGTATCTCAGTTGGATTCATAATGAAGTATCCAGTATTAATAAGCATTGTAATAAATAACCTCTCATCCTTTTATGAAAGTCAGCAAACAACCCCAGGAAATTGTATACCTCCCTAACAGGAAATTGTATACCTACTATGTTGAACATACAACAACATATAACTACATCAACAGAGGCTTCCTCTTCTTATGTAGTAAAATTTGCCTTCAAAATCCACTGAATGCATAAAATATTACATGTCTGGCGAGGATCCAAATACGGAAATATTTCAAACTGCATTAGAAGTATGACAAGGGGAAAATTATTGCTTTAATTTATTTAATCTTTTTTGTAGATTATAAGCTACATTTACAAACATGGATGTAAAAAGATGGGGTCTGAACATTTAAGTATTTCATGCTACATCCAAAAAGAATCTATTAATAGAAGACAGTGATCCTGCTGTCTCTCCTATGTACTGATGATGGAGGAGGCTATAGTTATTCATAATTGGGATAATAATGATCTTGAACAAAAATCAACATCCTCTAACAAGTGTTCCTAGAAATAGGAATCAAGGTAATCCTTTTTCTATAAAAACTGAATCTATGATCTGGAATTGGAATGAAAGTAGTGATAGCACATACACTGAATTCTGAATGTGGAATTATTAAATTATTAAATAATAAACATTAACACTGTTTAAAAAATCGATGTGTTAGATTTAAATACAATTATCAAAAAATAACATTTAATAATAATAATATTAATAATAACAATAATAATAACAATAATAATAATGAAGCAATATATGCATCAGCAATAGCAGCAACCAAAAAACTGAACATCAATTTAATAACAAGGCAGTCTCTCAGACATAAAAATCCACATTGGAAAAGAAAATAGAAAAAGAAATCGAACACTTTAGAAGTGAATTATCAGTACTCGATGAATTGACAAGAGGAATAAATGTAAGAACTAGAAAAGGCAGAAGAGTCGAAAGAAAATACAACATTAGAAATGAAAATGAATTCTTATCAACTAAAGAAAAAAAAAGCAAACAATAGAACTGAAGGCTCGAAGAATAGGACGCTATGAGAAAAGATCAAGATTCTACAGACAAAACAATAGTTTTCAAACCGATGCAAAAAATTTTTACAGAGAAATAGGTAAAAAACGAATTGAAGTGACAGCGCCTCCACCAAAAAAAAAATGAAAGAGGTTATACAGTTCTGGAAAAAATATGGGCTTGCTCTAAATAACATAAAAAAGAAGCAGACTGGATTGCACAAGAGATAGAACGAATGAAAAATAAACCAGAACCGACATAGGCTGGAATCACAGAAGAGGATGTTAAATGTGCATTGAAAAAAGTACACAATTGGTAATTTCCAGAAGTAGATAAAATTCCTAACTTTTGGTTATTTTATTTAAATACAGCACATAAAAAACTAGCCAAAGAACTTCAAGAAATGGTTAACGATCCCACTAAAATTCCTGCATGGATGACCAAAGGAATTACATTTCATCTACCCAAGAATAGTGACACAAATAACCCGAAAAACTACAGACCAATTGCATGCCTTCCGACAACATACAAACTATTAACATCTATGTGAACAAAACAGACATATTTCTTCTTGGCAAGAAATGACATACTACCGCTTGAACAAAAAGGGTGCAAACGTGGCTGTTATAGCTATAAAGACCAATTACTTATTAATAGGGTGATCTTGGAAAACTGCTTCAAATCTTAGTACTGCCTGGATAGATTATCGTAAGGCATTCGATAGTGTACCACATTCCTGGATCTTAAAGACTTTAAATATGTACAAGGCATAACCCGTCATCATCAATTTCATCAAACAATGTATGTCGATATGGAAAACAACCCTTTACCTCAATCATATAAATGGAACCTATAAGTCTGGTGAAATAAACATCCCTTTGTCTCCGTTACTATTTTGCATATCAGTAGTAGCATTAACCAGTCAACTTAGCAAGACAGGATGTAGTTATAAAATATCCCAAAAGAAAATAAGCCATCTTTTTTACATGGATGACTTAAAGTTGTATGCTAAGAATGACAATGAAGGTCTTCTGCAAACTGTAAAATGCTTCAGTGAAGACATTGGAATGAAATTCAATTTGAATAAATGGGCTAAAGCTACAGTTTTACGAGGATCACTACAGCAAACATCCTCAATTAGCTTAGACCCTGCTGAAAAATAAAAGAATTAGAGCAAGAAGAAGCTTATAAATACCTAGGTGTAAATGAGAATGAAAGAATTCACCATAAAAAATGAAAGAAATATTGTGTAAAGAGTACTATAGAAGGCTACGACTGATATTAAAAACTGAATTGAATTCTCAGAACAGACTTATGGCCATTAAAAATCTTGCCATCCCAGTGGACCAATATAGCTTCAACATCTTGAACCAGACTCTAAACGACATCAGACGAATGGATTCTAAGACAAGAAAGCTCCTTTCTAAACATAAGATGCATCATCCAAAGGCTGATGTAGACCGCTTATATTTACCCCGTAAAGAAGGAGGAAGAGGTCTTATTCAGCCAGAATTGTCATACAAGACAACAACTATTTGCTTGCTAACATACATAGAAACAACAAAGGACTGGATGATACAATTAGTTAAACAACATGAAAACAGAAAGAAAAAATATTCAATAATGAAAGAAGGCAGTAAATACAAGCAAGATTTGCATTTAGTAGATTCTGTAGAAAAGCGAAACAGAAGCCAAGAACCAACTATTGCGACAAAAAATATGAAAAAGAAAGCCAAGGATAAAGCTCTTAAATAAATGAAACAACGCTGGCAAGATAAACCTCTGTATGGTCAATATCCATAACGTGCTAATAAACCCAGTGTTGATAAAGTTAATACTCATCAATGGTTACGTGCATGTGGATTAAAGTCTGAAACTGAAGGCTTTATTCTTGCAGCGCAAGAGCAAAGCCTTTTCACTAGGAACTTTCAGGCAAATATTATACATAATAAAGTGGATCCAGGGTGCAGGTTCTGTGATAGATGCCAGGAAACAATAGACGATCTAGTCTCAGGTTGTTCTGTACTTGCCCCAAAGAGAAATAAAGGTCGTCACTAGGGAGTGGGGCAGTATTTACACTGGACAATGTGCAAGCACTGTGGAAAATGTGTAAACAGACACTGGTATGAACGTCACACGGCTTCGGTTGCAAAGATTGCGTCATCTATACGGGCGGAAAAATTGAAGCCGGTGGTTCGGACATTGTTGTTAGAAACCAAAAAGAAGGGACTTGCTTATTAATTGATATGACTTGTCCAGTGTATTGTAATATGGCAGCCGGGGAGTTCGAAGAGCTGCCAAAGTGTGAAGACCTGGAAGTTGAAATAGAAAAGATGTGGAAATTGATAACGGTAACGGGTGATAATGGGTGCACTCGGAATGATAAAAAATGGAACAAAAAGCACATTGAAGAAATTCCTGGAAGCCTCAGCTTAAGAGATATACAAAGAATTGTTTTGTTGGGTACAGCCCACACACTAAAGAGAACTTTGTCTATGTAACAGTGGGGATGTTAGGGAGATATGAAAAAAACATGAAATGGAGTCATAACAACACACCGCTTCCAGCCTTAGGTCTTCCTGCAGACTTGGTAAGTACTGCGACCATAGCAGAAATCGATTTATAATGTAAAATGACATAAAAATAATAATACATGCAAACACAGAGTGCGATGGATAATTGTCGTCTAAATTAAGCAGAAATGAAAATTCCACTGACATTGCATTTTAACAGATATATTTTTTTTAAATTATACAAAATATCTTGAAATAGTAAAGCTATGGCCAGTTTTGTATTATGAGCGAGTTTGAATGGTTGTTTAAACGTAAATATCTTTTATGTTTATAGATATGGACTTTTACATTTCGCGATATCTCTTCGGCATAAATGTAAGACATTTATTTGATAAGTACCGGCATTTAAATTGGTTTTCAATTTATTTTTCTTTCTAATACATGGAACTGAATACAAGAAACTACAAAAGGAAATAAGGACCAGCTGCAGACAGGCTAAATAGCATGGTTCAACAAGAAATGTACCGAAGTAGAGAGATTGATTGACTAACAAAGGAGAAATGCATAAAAAATATAGCTTCAGCATCTTCAACATCAGGGAACTGACAGGACGAAGAACACCCTCAACAGGATGTATAAAATCCAAGGATGGAACGATAAGAAAGAAAGAAAGAAAGAAAGAAAGAGGAAATACTCCAGCGATGGTAAGAATATATAAATGATAATTTCTATTACAAGAGAGAGCAACCGATAGTAAGAAAAGGTGCTGACGGACCGCAAATATTAAAATCCGAAGTGAAAGTGGCAAAGCAGCTGGACTAGACGGAATTGTGATAGAGATGTTGACAGCCTTGGAAGATTTCGGCATAGAGAAAATTACAGAAATATTAAATGAAATCTGCAATACTGGAAAAATACCAAATGACCCAAGCAGAACAATTTTATAGCTCTGCAAACGAATGCGAACTCCACCGAACAATCAGTTTGATGAGCCACATAACGAAATTTATTGTCCAATTCTTACCCCTAAGAACCAAATAACAAATAAGGTTAGACAAAAAGGAGAGAGAGGATTTAAAGAGGATAGAGGAGATATCAGACGAAGAAATATTGGCCCCGAAAAGTTTAAGACTTTAAGATTGCAAATCAATCGTGATGTGGTGGCCACCTCAGATGATACGGTAAAGATGAAAATAGACACAGGTGATCACCCTCCTATTAAGTTCAGACCTAATAGAACCCCTATCCATTAAAGGCCCATAGTGGAGGAAGCAGTGAGAGATATGTTGGAGATAGGCATGATATAAAGATCAAAGTCTTCCTGGAGCTTCCTCATAGTGACAGTAGATAAGAAAGATGGCGGGCATAGATTCTGTGTAGATTTTAGGAAACTGAACGCTGTTTCTAGGCCATCGGCGGTACCATTGCCATTAATAGATGACATATTGGCTCTGTTGGGAAAAGCTAAATGTTTTTCCACATTAGATTTGAGATCAGAGTATTGGAAGGTAGCCCTTGATGAGGCTGATAAAGAAAAGGCTGCATTTGCATGTCACATAGGTCTGTTTCAATTCAAGGTCATGCCATTTGGCCTGGCCAATGCACCTGGGATTTTCCAGCAAGGAATGTCAATAGTGCTGGAGGGAATGGATAGTTTTTCCATGGCTTACCTGGACGATATTCTGGTGTTCTTAGAGACACCAGAACAACATTTTGACCACTTGAGACAAGTTTTTGGTCGTCACAGACACTGTTTGAAATTAAAACTATCAAAGTGCCAATTTCTAAGGAATGAGACCAAGTACTTAGGATTTAAAATAAGTGATAAGGGAATCAAACCTGATATAGACAAGGTAAAAGTGATAAGAAAAATGCTAGAGCCCCAGACAGTAAGGCAGGTGCAAGAATTTATAGGGGCTATAGGATATAACAGACGCTTTATTCCGGCATTTTCTCGGATAGCGACTCCATTGATATCGTTGACCAAAAAGTACGCAAGATTTAAGTAGACAGAGTACTGTAAAAGGGCCTTTAATGCGTTGAGAGAACTGCTGTACTCCTGCTAACGTACCCTGACCTCAGCAAGCCCATGGTATTATACACAGATGCTAGTGAGCAACAACCCAACCCTGTCCTGATAAGGAGGGTCCAGTGCCTGGCATACCAGAGGAAGTGCCGATATATTTCTTGTCCCATAAACTCTCAGAGACGCAGCAGAGATGGCCGGTGATAGAAAGGGAGGAGTACGCTCTTGTATACGCCCTCTAAAAGCTAGATTACTATCTAATCGGGACCATAAATCTTTTCAGTATTTGTTAGAAACAGATTGGGTAAATAAGAAAATCTAGTAGTGTGTGCTGAAGATAAGCGGGTTCAACTGCAAAATAGAGTATCTAGCAGGGAAAAATAACACCTGTTCAGATTTGCTCTCCAGGATACCCAAGAGGCTAGAAGAGGAGTATATGACCGTAGAGCAAGGGTAGATGATAGGGCATATCAAATCGGAGTAATTAACTCCCATACGCTAAAAGATCGCCCTGTGTTAGAAGCGGAGGAAGAAGAAATTTTGCAGCCGAGAATAGATCCCCAGTGGATAGAACAGGTTGAAGAAGAACAGGTGGACAAGGAAATAACAGCCCTCAGAAAAAAAGTAGAGACAGGGGAAACCTCTAGATATATGATACAGGAGGGAAAGCTATATTATCTTTTGGGTAGGGATAAAGAAAGCCGATCCAGGTTGTATATACCCAAGGATCTAAGACCAAAAATATTGGAACACTGTCATGAGAAGCTAGGCCACATGGGGATTGATAAGACCCATGAATTAACAAGCAGAAACTACTACTGGCCTAGACTGTACAGGGACGTTACTGGCTACGTTAATAGCTGTGCGGTGTACCAGATGCAGAATAGGAGACAGGAATTGACGCCGCTGGAAGGGATGAATGTAAATTATGTGATGAGATAGGTAGCAGAACGCCTGAATAGAACACATATAACATCCTCCCACCCAGAGCAACGTCAAAGTGGAGAGGTTCCATAGGACCTTGGGAGACGTTCTAGCAAAATTAACGAGAGATAATGTTGAGAATTGAGACCTGTACCTGACCCAGGCTCTCGCGGCGGTAAGGTTCACAATCAATGATACGGCTAAATACTCACCATATTACATGTAATCTTACCGAAGGATAACCTATTAAAGCCTCGTAGAAGGTATATGGGAGAAGAACACCATAAGCTGGTGATAGAACAACAGCATAAGCTGCTTGTGCAGGCCAGAAGGCGAATAAAAGAGGAGAAATGACAGGGTGAATGCCAATAAGAAAGTGGGGAAATTTAGGGTTGGAGACCCCGTATACTACAAGGTTCATTTGAGGGAAGGAAAGCTTGACAGGAGATGGAAACCATTGCTGAATTTGCTGGGAAAGGATTTGAAAATTTGAAAACCTAAAAACTGATGAAATCAGGAAGATGAAGAAAAGAAATTATGTCAGAGGAAGTATTGTTACCGCATTGGTTAAACCAAGGGAGTGATATAACCCCACCTCGAAATGTAGAGGCGGAAGTAATCTCATTGGTTAAAGATTTGATTTTCATAGACACCCCGGATCCACTCCGCACCTCCCAAGAGAATTTAGGACAAGCATAAAAATCGAGACCCCAGAGAACTAAGTCAGTTGCTGTTGCCGAACAAAAGAGACAAGACGAATTTACTGCCACCCAATTTCGGCCATTTCCGTAAAGCTTCGGTAAAGAGCTATGAAAAAACTTTTTTTTAAATTTGGAAAATTGAAAGCTCTGACTATTGTCATATGCCTTCCTTGTCGATAAGCACAAATGCAATTATACGCCGATTCAAGAATATTTACATTCTTCACATCTATGGATAGATACGTGTTATCCCTCTTAGATCGTGGTGAATGGACAAAAATAAAAAAAATAAAAGTAAACAGATTACTGTTCGATCGGTATGATCGAAATTAAATCGTCCCAGGTTCGCTTATTTATAAACACATGCACTGACCAACAATTCAAGGATGACAACAAGGCGAAATGATTTTTGATATAAAATTTTAACATATGAACAAAATATTAAAATAACAAAAATAAGTCTATCCAATAACCTGAATCTCAAAACTTATGTTGGGATATCAAATTGGTCGAAAGAACAAATTACGACGAATTAATACGAATGCAGAAGATTAACGTATAATGAAAATGGGAGAGGGTATACATAGTATTATTAAACATGTGGAATGATGTTTGTAATAACATATTATTGGTGGATGTATGTATATATCTCTAACACGGGGCCAAAAGTATAATAACTTACCTTTATGTTCAATTCTCTTTTCACTTTCTTTTCTTTCTTTCTTCTTTACACAAACTCGGATCCAAATGCTGCCCGACATAAATGTATAAATGTATCTGCAATTTTCTTCACTTCTTTCTTCAACCAAATGTTGTATTTTCAGCACACAAACGTCTCTGCAAATTTATTTACTTTGGTTACTTCAACTGAGCATTGTCTTCTTTGCGTCAATATCTTTCTTCATTGATAAACAATTCGGTCTAGTCTTCCTCTCAATTTAACGAATAAAATATATATACACTTATGATTCTTATCCGGAGTTGCTGAGATGAAGTGGTTGAGTTACGTCATTATAAAAATGCACCTCCTCTTTTCATTCATAAGCTGTCGGAGCTTCAGTATATCATAACTTGTCCATTCAAAGTCTAGCTCGCAACTAATTAAATTTTCTGACTTCCTCATGACTTGCATTTAGGTGCGAATTTTAGCTCCTGCTGCTTCATGACCTCATGTCTGGCCCCTATCTAGCTTCTGTGTAGACATTTGTTGCTAAGTGTCAGTCAACATCTGCCCTGCTATTCCCAAAATGACTACAGGCCCCACGTGACTATCCTTTGTTGCCTAGCGGAGACTAAGCTTAGTATATGTGTGTGTAGGTATGTGCGTGTTGATCTGCATTCGTAACATTATTCTTAAACGAAAACATTCGCTCCGTTGTGAAAATAGAAATTCGACGACTGTATATTCTGTTTCTGTTGCTAATTATTTTAGAGAGAGAGAGAGAGAGAGAGAGAGAGAGAGAGAGAGAGAGAGAGAGAGAGAGAGACTTTTCCACAACTTATCCAGGCGTCTTCGAAATTTTTTTTTTTTTTTTGTGCCGTATTTTTTTTTCTGTTAACCAAATGTACGTGCGCGTCCGGTCTGTTTCGACGTGGTGAAGATACAGTTAGCAAGATTTCAGAGTGCCTTCCTTGGATCAGAATTCACAGCGTGGGCAAGGGGTAGCGCCGTTATAATAGCTGACTTGAAGACCAGTTACTGTGTCGAGGCCACCACGACTAGCGGCTCGATAGAATAAACACTGACTCAGGTTCCGGACCTCATCATAATTGGGTTGAAGCCAGGACCAACCGGGCGACGGCGTTACAGATCTGGTGGCTCGACTCCAGCCACTTTCTTACCGACGTGATGTGGCTTCCCTCTGTCACTCCTACACAAATATTTTCATGTCTTCTGCTCCGATGAGCTGGTGCCCACTTTAAAAAGTTTTACTCGAGTAACCAGACTGACAACGAGGTCCCACCCCTTTACAGCTAAAACAATCAAATGCAACCGATACTTCTATTTCCTCAGCTTCTTTTCTCGCACTTCCCGCCTGTGGGACGCCCTTCCATTTACTTGCTTCCCTGATAGCTACAATTTTCAAGAATTTAAATGCAATGTCGATTGCCATCTCTTTTCCCCTTAACTCCAGTTCTTCTCTTGTCCTTTTCTCAACACCCCTTGTATCTAATTCTTCTCCTTTTTCACTCTACTCTCACAACTCTCTTCACACCAGTATTCCTATCTTTCTCTTGCTCTTTTTCTGACATCCCCTGTGACCGGTTCCTTTTTCTCTTCGCTCTCCTCCAATGTAAACTTTCAATCGCCTTTTACATAGCCTCATGCGCACTGGTGGTGGTACTGACTTGATTAGGGTGAAACGATTAAAAAAAAAAAAACAACAACAACAAAAAAACAAAAAACAAAAAAAGAACTTGTAATACAACTTTCTTTCCGGGAATAAAACGATGAAATTTCTTCACTGCATAGATTATCGCCAAGTTTTCTTTTTCAATCTGACTGTAGTTCTTTCCTGTTGGTAATAATTTCTAGACGCATGGGCTATTGTCTTTGTTGACCCGTCTTTAAATTTGTGAAGAATTACGGCTCTAATCTTCCCGACTAATTCCATTTTACGTCTTTTTCAATAATTCGTTCAAAGGGGCTCTCCAGTCATGCATATTAGAAATATATTTGCCATAGTAATCGGCTAAACTCAAGAACGCTTGTAAATTATTTATGTTAGTTGGTCGTAGCATGTTCTAGACAGCTTTAGATCTTTCTGGAACTGGTCGTCTTCCATCTTTTCTTAACATAGAATGTAATGAAGCCCATTCAGAATAGTCAATTTTTGTTATTACTCTCATTTTCTCTAATCATTCTGATTCAATATTTATCGGATCCAATACAGCAAATAGAACACTTTTGTTAGGCGTAAACACTGGTTCAACATTGTTTTTGAGTTCAAATTTAACTTCGGTCTTTGTACAATATCCAGACCTTCTGCAAACACTTGTGGAAACTCATAGTGGGTTGCTTATCTCTTTTCCCGTTAGTAGTGAAGGGTAATTGTATACCGTTGCAGGTTAACGGAATTTGGCCTTGTGGTAGATAGCCCACTATAAGTCATAAAATCATTATAAAATCAAGAAAAGCAAATTGAGTTGAAAATAACATTTATATATATATACATATCAATTAATGTTTTACAAAGTAAAGCAATACTTGAATATAAAGGTCCAACGGAGGTTAGAATGTTCATGGCAAATAATGAGCTGAAAGAGATAAAAGGCTTAGGAATGTGGGGAGCGGAGGTATGTGAGGAATGTCTTTGAAGTAGTCGCTCCTTAGGTTAGTAAGTACTTTTGAGACAGGGAAGGAGTGATGAGAAGTGAAGGGAGGCGAACATAGTAGCCGCTTGACTTAAGTCAAGAGGATATCAATTGCTCTCGCTTGTCACCGTCAGTCTGTCTCTCGATGCTTTGTGTCTCCGCTTTTTATATCTACTTTTTGGATCAAAAGCAACTCGTTTGAAATTTCATACTTGTATTTGATTCTAGGCTTCCCATTAGCTGGTAAATAAAATTCGCGTAGACTCGCGAAATGAAAATTTGATATTTGATTAATTTTTATTTTTCAACCGGAACATCTGCGCGAATACACCTGCGCAGAGATGATTTTTGTTCAATTGCTTTCTGGTTGTGATAGAGCAAACATCCGGTTCCTCGCTTTTGCTCGGTCGGTATCACCACATAACTTTCGCCCCAGAAAACGGAGTTGTTTTTGGTATCTGTTGTCGCTTTTTTCAAAGAGGAGTTTTTCGTTTCCTTTTGCGGTTTTCTTTTTGTTTGTTTGGGTTTTTTTTCCTTTTTTCGTTTTTGTTTGAAATAAAAATGTGTTTTCTTTCTTCCATTTAACCGTTTTACCGAACTCAGTTTCCTCGGTACAAGAGGGGAGTATTCGAATCCCGTCTTTATTCGAAGGAATGTTTTGGCTTTCGGTTCTTGTTGAAAGGGCTTGATAGTGAATTTTTGTGGGTTTAGCTATGGGTTAGTTTGGTTTGTTGTAGTTTTTTTGCGTTCGTTGTCAGTTTGAATTCGTGTTGCAGGGAAATATTCATATTTCACTGAAAGTCCGAATTATTTTTTTTTGTGGGAATAGCCCTGGGTAGGCTAGTTCTGATTTGTTGAAGTTTCTTCAGCGTTTGTTGCCATTTTGAGTTTGTATTACAGAAAATATTCAAATTTCGCTGAAAGTCTAAACAAAATTTTCGTGTGTACATATATATAGGTGTTGAACTCACGCCGGGTATTCACTAATTTATGGTGGGTTTTTCGTTCTTTTAAATTCACAAGTGACTATCCGACTGTTTTTTTGTGTTTTTCTCTTTTTTTATGTTTTCAGTTGTTTTTTCCATTTTTTTGTTTTTCTGTTGTTTTTCCGTTTTATTTTTTTGCTTTTCTGTTGTTTTTGTTGTTTTTGTTCTTTTCGTCCTTTTTGTTCTTTTGCTTCTTTTCGTTCTGTTTGTTCTTTGTTCTTATCGTTCATTTTGTTCTTTTTTTCCTTTTTTTTTCTTCATTATTAATAGTTTGCGCCGGGGGCCTATTTACTCTTCGACAACGTGTTTGAAGCAAAGGAGTTTTTAGTTGTGAGTCCGACGGACGTTAGGTTTCACATTTTGGTGCCGAAATGCTGGAGAAAGAGTAATTTGGCTTACAGTAGTAGTTGTTCATTTTGGTGCCGACGGACGTCAAGTTTTTCATTGCCATGGTTGCTGAAAAGATGGGTAGGTCCGTTGGCCTGGAGAAGATGTCTTTGTGTATATATATGTGTTGAAACTCCACTTGTTGGCTACCAGTTTATCTGGAGAACGTCAGGTTCGCCAGTTTATCTGGTGTAACGTCGGGTTATGTCAATTGACCTGGTAGAAATGTCTTTATGCGTGTTCTTCACGTCGTGGTAAACCAGTTTATAGGGGGTTATTCCGACGTGATCCGAACACGACTTTAAAATTTGTTTATGGCAAGGATAAAAGTGCTTAGATTGTGTGGGCGGCGGAGGAATGTGAGGAATGCCTTTGAAGTAGTCGTTCCTTAGGTTAGTAAGTACTTTTAAGACAGGGAAGGAGTGATGAGAAGTGAAGGTAGGCGAACATAGTAGCCGCTTGACTTAAGTCAAGGGGATATAGATTACTCTCGCCTGTCACCGTCAGTCTGTCTCTCGATGCTTTATGTCTCCGCTTTTTATATCTGCTTTTTGGATCAAAAGCAGCTCGTTTGAAATTTCATACTTGTATTTGATTCTGGGCTTCCCATTGGCTGGTAAATAAAATTCGCGTAGGCTTGTGAAATGGAAATTTGATATTTGATTCATTTTTATGTTTCAACCGGAACATCTGCGCAAATACACCTGCGCAGAGATAATTTTTTTCAATTGCTTTCTGGTTGTTATAGAGGAAACATCCGGTCCCTCGCTTTTGCTCGGTCGGTATCACCACAAACTCGTCTCTTAATTCAGAAATGAATTTTTCTGTTCCTTTTGTTTTTTTCTTTATGGCAACATACATCTTGTGACAATAGGTGTTAATGGGTAATTCCCATAATTCGAACAGAATTATCTAATCGAGGGCGGTGATCCTCTTTCTCTCTCCAGACGTGGTCAGCTACGCCTGAACTTTCTATCTCCCCTAATGTTACGGCCTTGCAATGTTCTTGTAGCCTTACCTTAAGGGGACGGCCTGTTTCTCCTTTATATTTTTTTTCAGAACTACATGTAATGGCGTACACACATTGACCCCCCTCTCTGTTCGAGCTATTAGCACGTCCAGTAATGCCAGTTTGTTGTTACTCTCCTTTTCTATAGTGAACGGTATTGATAATCTTGTTGAGTTCACATGGTTCAGTAGCATCTGGACCTCTTCCTGATGTGGTTAGAGTATGAAGGTGTCATCAACTTATCTCAGCCATAGAGTTGTTTTTTGAGCTTTGGTTTCTAATTTCATATCTTCAAAGTATTTTATGTATATGCTATCCAGTGATGGTGATAATGGCGAACCCATTGCTAAGCCTTCATCCTGTCGATATATGTCTGATCCCAGTCCGAAGTGTGTTGTTTGTGTGCAGAAAGTCAGCATCTCCATCAGGTTATCCTGTGTAACAGTGGTACGTTCTCCTAGGGATGAGTCCTAGGCCAGTCTGTCCCTGACTACTGATAATACCTCTACCGTGGTTATCTTGATGAACAGACTCACTACATTCAGGTTCACCATCTGGTTTCAATGATGGGAGTATTTTTGATAAGTTCCACGAAGCGGGCAGAGTTTCTAACATACGATGGTGACTTTTCTATCAGTAGATCAATTACATCTACAAGGAAGCGACCCAGAGGGCGGTACACTAAGCCTAGGCTGCTAACAATCGGCTTGAGCAGAATACCGTTTTTGTGAATCTTAGGTAGACCATATATATGATGTAGCTTGTTGCAACTTCGAGACAACTGCCGGTATATCCTACGCTGGAAGTGATACTTATTCTTGATTGGGATCTGTGACAGTTGTTCCGTTTTCAATGTAGGGTTTTTTTATACCTTGCTATAGCTACCACTTTTAATGAGGTCTTCCAGTTTCTTAGTGTATTCATTTTTATCCAACTCTACTGTTGTATTTCCTTTGTCAGCTGGTAGTATGATGATGTTCTCATTCCTCTGGCAGTATGATGATGTTTTCATTCCTCCTTCGGCTAGCAATCAGGACCCTACAAAAGCCAAGCCACCCAAACCAAACATCCTTTCGGGATGTTTGGTTTTGGGTGGCTTGGCTTTTTCTAATGTCTGTCTCACTTTCTATCTTAGCTCATCCGCCTGATCCTGAGAGATACAGGTAGTGATGTCTAAGGATGTCATCCGCCTGATGCGACGTTAAGATCCTTGTTCAGCACTGACTCTTTAGAGGCACTCAGCTGATGTTGACTGATGTTGAAAACTGCCTTGAGAGGGAGGTGATGGACTTCATGTGTCATCTTCAGATCTTTTATTCTATTTAGTTTCCGTACTTGGCGTACCTTGACTGCGTCGAATTCTAGCCTGAAGGATTTGTCCAGCTCATGCCGGATCCTTTTTCCAGTTTTCTTCAACGGTGATCCTGCTGAGGAAAGCCTCGAGCCTCTGGGAGATATCGGAATGTAATTTTTGTTTCATCTATCTGTTGTACTGGATATGTTCTCGGACCAGGGCGTGTCTCGCTTTTTCTGTGACCAGACGGGCTCTCGGTCATCGAGACTTGACGGCAAGTCTCGGTGCCATGTCTGCAGGAATGAGTCGTAGTTCCCTGCATCGATCACGTGGTTTAATATTTGTGCCAGCTTCAATTAGGACTTTTCTATTCGTCTCCATATTTTTGGTGTATCAGATCCGTATCGATCCTTCAGTATTTGTATTTCTGAAATGAAGTAGTATTTACATTGTGTACATTATCCGAATTATTGTCCTCATGTTTGTTACCATTTTCACGACTTTTCGGCCATTGTACGCTTTGGCCTTGATATGAACTTTGGTAAAAACATACTAGAGAAAACCATTAACATAAAAGATTGTAATATGAACTCTGGTAAAAAAGGGTTACTGAAACATTAAGCTTATAAGTCCCAGAAATTCAATCGCTGTTGTCTTCAAGAACACATAGCACAATGGATATAGGTGTCAGAGTCAATGTTATTGATATCGTTTTTCACAAATTTCTCCTTGGAGCACAATGTATATTTTGTTCAACACGTCGTCACCCCATGTTGAAGTGTACACAGTACCTAACTTATGGGTCTAGAGTGGTAAGATGCAGATATTTTAATTTATGCATTAGATACACTAGTGATAGACATAAAGTTAAAAATTGTCCTGGACTGCAAAATAAACTATTCTCTTTAAATAATGTTTTTCTAAGAGATACACTGCACCACTATGCAGTAATCGTAAAAACACTCTGTACTTTTACTCATACGGGTGATAATACAAACGAATGGAGTAATTTAAAATTACATATCGTGAAAGTTGTTGGTGTACGCAGAAGGTTTCTGTAAACTTCCTACAGGAAGCCAAATGACATATTTTTCTAATGAAATATTAAATACTTATCTGGGTGTTTTCAATAAAAAAAAACATGACACCAGGTCCATTTGGGAGGAAACGTAGGCAAAGGCAAAATTCCCGTTTTGTTGGCCGACAATTTTGCATACAATTCAAATTCGATGATTACAGTCAAGTGATAACCAATTCGACTAAGTTAAATTACAGATTCGCAATTTTCTCATAACAATAATAATCAAATAAGCATTCAAGTAATTTTCGGAGTGGACGTTTTTCAGTATATAGAAGATGCCAAAATTGTTAAGTGTGTGGTAATTAGAGGGACCGGATGTTTGCCCTCAGAAGTCCAGATAGCAAATGACCAAAACTGGTATTTGCGCATCTGGGTTCCACGTAGATGTTCCGGTGGAAAACCAAAAATAAATAAATATCAAATTCCTTTTACGGACCCTTTTCGCGAGCAGACGTGAATTTTGTTTATCGTCCAATGGGAAGCCCAGAATTAAATTCGGGTGTGAATTCCCAAATGATTTGTTCGGAGCCCCGAAGACACAGGAAGCATCGCTAGTTGAGAAAATACGAACATAATTAACACGTCCCTTGACCACGTCAAGCGATCCCATTATGATTGCCTCTTCTTTCTCTCTCATCTTATTCTTCACTGTTCACTAAGACACTTACCCGAATAGACTGAGAGGAAACTTCAAAGACACTCCTAACAAACGAACGCTCATACATATATACGCTCAAACTCTTTTCGGCATTTACTGCCATGAATATTTTAACATCCTTTGTGCCAACCAAAAGACATTACTTTTATTTGTAAAAAACCTTAATTGATAGATATATATATAAATGCTGTTTCCATACACAATTTGATTTTCTTGTTTTATACCCCCTCTTATAGTGGGCCAAACAGTGCCAAATTCAATTAATATATTTCAGCACACAAATACACTTCACTATAACGGATAACCAACGATAAACTGGTGACCGCGACGTGATCACAACACACACACACACACACACACACACACAAATTTTGGACTTTCAGCAAAATTAGAATATTTCTTTTTTAACACAAACTAAACACAGCAACTGACACTGAAGAAACTTTAACAAATCAAAACCAACCAATCCAAGCTGTTGCGATAAAACCATCAAGCTTCCTTGAATCAAAGGTAATAGCGTGGTTTGCGATAATGGAGGCGCAATTTAACCATACGCAATAAATAAAAATGAAACCATATTATGTGATACGACATTACCTTTTCTACGACCTTTTGTGACAGAGAAGCTCAGAAAATCGGTATTTGACAGTCTGCATAATCTATCACATCTGGGAATAACATCTTCAAGAAAAATAATAAAATCTAGATACTTTTGGCAGAAGATGGACAAGTCAATAAAAACCTGGTGCACAGAATGCCAGCATTGCCAACAAGCAAAAATAATAAAACACAGAAAGAGTAAAGTAAATCCATTTGAATTACCATTCAGTCGTTTTGAAACAGTGCATGTAGATGTTGTTGGTCCCTTACCACCAGTAAAGAACCAAACTGACTCTTTTTTTTTCACCATGCCAATATTTATTAATATGCATCGATACAAATACGAAATACAGAAATTACGGCGAAATCAGTATCAATGATTTTTGTCGATTTGTGGATCTCCTGATTCGGGGTTTCTCTTCATGTCGTTACAGACAGATAATACTTTCAGAACTATAAAAAAAATAATAGGTTTCCACAGATTACGAACAACGGCGTACCATCCGCAAACGAATGGATTAGTTGAGCGAGCACACAAAACTCTAAACACGGCCATTATAGCCAGGAAAGAATCGTGGTTATCAGCTCTACCTATCGTCCTTCTGGGAATTAAGATAACACTTAACGAATCGAACTATTCTCCATTTACTGCAGTAACAGGGAGTCATGCAAAAGTTCCCCGATTATTAATCGACCGTACCAAGAGCGAGAATAGCGAAATAACAAACACGCACGTTAAAATTCTAGCCGACAAAATGCAAAAATTTGACATGGACAAATTATCCAGGGGACACCTGCATTCGATACCTAATTCTTACATTCCAAAAGACCTACAAACATGTAAAGGTATCTAGCTAAGAACAGACAGAATAAGAAAGCCGTTGGAAGCTCCGTACACAGGTCCATTCCAGGTATTAAGTCGTCATGAAAAATATTTTACTATAAAAAATCAAATGACGTATATAGTAATGTTTAAATAGATAGACTAAAACCTGCATATATTACTGAAAATATGAAATCAAAAGATTCCATCGAATCAAGACCTGATTTGGATAACTCCCTATCTTGTCCCGATGAAACTAGTGTTCGACCTTATTCATTTATTTTATTAATTTTTTTTTTGGTGCCGTGTTTATTTTTAGCCACAAGTGTACACCAGTGTCCGGTCTGGTTTTGGTAGAAAGACATCTACTAAAATTGTACAGCGCAGCTTTGTGAGATCAATTCACAACGTGGGCAGTGGCCCGATGTTGCAACAGATGTCTTGAAAACCAGCATTTGTCACGACATCATCGGACGAAATCATCATGACCAGCAACAGCCGCCGAACCAACCGGCCAGCCGGGTGGCAGTGTCACAACTGGTGCCGTCACAACCGTCGACTAGAACAAGCGTCACAAATAACGAGCCAGCCCCGGGCATAAGGTGCCACACATCTGGTGCCGTGATCAGGATGGACCCTGAATAACCACCGAATGAGTCGAGGACCCTGGCAGAGTTCGTCGGAGAAAACAAGTACCAGATAAGACACTTTTTGGTTCTCACTATGATTTTGACGGCTTGCCAAATTCCCGTGGGTCGATTTCCTTCTCGTTTCTTATTGGTTATTATTTCAATGTCTAATCATGGGGAGGAACAGGGAACGGCAGGGTCGAAGGTTGATGATAGACCGCCCGAGGACTTGCGGAGTCTGTGGGGGAACCAAGGGGAGAGAACACTTTTAACACTTTTAACACTTTCTCTCCCTGGGGGAGAGAAAGTGTTAAAAATCTGGTTAGCAGCCGTGGTTGAAAGTCAACGCGTCTGCGGACCGGCTGAGAGAAATATAGGATGCGTGGATAGTGAGGAATGATAGAGTGTTGGACTGCTGGAGAGAGAGAGAGGGAGAGAGAGAGAGAGAGAGAGAGAGAGAGAGAGAGAGTAGTTCTCTATTTCTGTTGTGGGGTCGGACGCGATGTGGTTGCTAAATTAGATATAAGGTGAGGAATGGCGAGGTGAATGCCAGTAGGAAGGTGTTAGAAATATACCCTGTGTACTACGAAATTCACTGGAAATAATATTAGCTAAGCTTGCTAATGGAGAAATAATTAAATAAAAAGAGCCTGGGATAAGATGAGGAAAAGATTATGAAAAAAAAAAAAAAAAATGAAAGAGGATGAAACACCAACCCGTTGCGGTAGACCCAATGGCAGAATAGCTGGAGAAACTATGAAGAAATTTTAGAATAGAAGCCGAAACTTTGTAGAATAGAAACCGAATCAAATAAATGAAAATAGAAAGAATATAGGTTGGCCTGGTTGAATAGGACATGCGTGACGAAAAGGCGTGTCTTGGTGAGCGTGAAACCCTAGGTCAAAGGTCGGCACGCGCTTGTCTAAAGTAATCACCCTACTGTTAGCAATTAGTGAGAAGAGAAATGAAAGCTAAAACTGTAAGTAGAAGAGATAATACGAGAGAAAAATAAAGTGATAAATTAACTGAGATAACTATATAGAAATACAGACTCCGATAGCAAGGAAATTACCCAAAATTACGTTAAGGCATGATCTGGGTGGATAAGGAAATATTCTAATAAATTGGTCAGCAGTGTTAAGTACTTTAATATTCATTACTGTAGTAGTAGCAGCAATATGAAAATGTTGAACGGGAATCGATTTTGGAGAACTTTGGCAGATTACACTGAAAAAAAAGAAAAAAAAAAGGAGTTAGCATATGGTGTTTGAATAAAATTTAGATAGAACCGAGAACGAAAAAAAAAATTACGGAACTTTTTCCAGTTGTCTGCAGAGACTTTTTAATAAAGAATGTTTTTTATTAAATTTGCATGGTTAAGTAATAAAATGTGTTATTAAAATTGCATAGAACCAAGGGTGGAAAATGAACCAAAGGTGAAAAACGAACTTTTCCAATTGCTTGAAGAGACTATTTTTTGTTTTTTTAGCAAAAGACTTTTTCCTTGTTGAATATGCATAGCTGAAAAAAAAAAAAAAAAAAAAAAAGAGGAGGATCTTGTAAAGTTGTGTGTTGAGATAGTGTCTCGTATTTATAATGTCATTTTAATGCTTAAAATGACAGAATGATTGACGGAGGTATGTGACACTATCTCCCGCGGGTATATTTTCTTTTGTCTGGTTTAATGCAACGGAAAGAGAGAAATTAATATTAGTGGTATTATTAGTTGTGCTTTATTGTAACTCGCGATGTGAGCTTATGTAAAAAACTATTTTAATACTATCATATACTGTCAAATCCGGGTAACAGAAAAATTAGCTATTTTAATTTTATCATGTACTTGTAAAATCCGGGGAATAGATAAGTTTGCTGACAATTTGAGGGAAAGAAAGAAATACAATTTTATTTCTTTATAGTTTTCTTTCTGTTTCATATACGATACACATTGTTTTGGGCTAGGTAGAAATTTGACAAAATGGCCGCAAATCGTGTGGGTGGAAAACGGTCTCATTGGTCAAAAGCTTTGAGTTGGCCAAATTCCCCGAGAGGATTGGGTATGGTTATAAAAATCTGGACTCGGCGAGAAAAATCAGTTTAGTTTTCAGTTTAGTTTAGTTTAGTTGTTGGTGAGTCGAAATGTAACGACTGTGGAAAAGGGTTCCCAACTGGGGAAGCCATGACTCACGGCCGGTCGCCTACCACAGAACTTATGGCTAAAGAGTTAATGTCGAATGAAGCCTGCCGCCGATTAACTTAAAGAGCTAATTTGGAATAATGCGCCTTCGATAGGAATTCCGAAAGAACTTTATTGGTTTTTTTTTAAATCATGGGAGAATCGAAATTTCTGAATCCTTGTTCGCTCTACTTCGGTAAACTCCGTTAAACTCCGATAAGGACCTGAAAGGACTTTGTTATTTTAGAAGTTGCATAGAGGATTAACAGCCCTGATTATAGAGAATATATGAAAAGACTTTAATGAAAATTTAATGAATACGTGAAAAGACTTTAGTAAAATTTTGAAGAGCTCTGTTTACGTTAACGAAACTTAGAAAATACATTTTTATTTAAGGATTGAAAGCTCTGATATCTTTAAACTCTCTCTCTCTCTCTCCGTTGTAAACTGGCATTCCAACTTCTGTCTTATCAATCTGACGGCTGTATTATCTCTGTGACTAATAATTGTTTTTTTTTCATATATATAAAGACATTCTTCGTAACTCTTCTGGCGTGTTCGACCTTATTCATTTATTTTATTAATTTTTTTTTTCGTGCCGTGTTTATTTTTAACCACAAGTGTACACCAGTGTCCGGTATGGTTTTGGTGGAAAGACGCCTACTAAAATTGCACAGCACGGCTTTCTGAAATCAATTCACAATGTGGGCAGTGGCCCAATGTTGCAATAGACGTCTTGAAAACCAGCTTTTGTCATGACATCATTGGACGTGATCATCACGATCAGAAACAGCGACGGAACCAACCGGCCAGCCGGGTGGCAGTGTCACAATTGATGCCGTCACGACCGTCGACGAGAACAAGCTTCACAAATAATGGGCCACCCCCGGGCATAAGGTGTCACAATAACAAACCAGAAACGAGAACGAAGTCCGGTAGAACGGTTAAATGGAAGAAAGAAAAAACATTTTTATTACTAGCAAAAACAAAAACAAAAAAAAACAACAACAACAACTCTGTTTACTGGGGCGGAAGTTATATGTGGTGGTACCAAAGATCGGATGTTTGCCCTCAGAGGTCCAGATAGCATATGATCAAAACTGGTCTTTGCACATCTGGTTTCCAGGCAGATGTTCCGGTGGAAAACCAAAAATAAATAAATATAAAATTCCTTTTACGGACTCTTTTCGCGAGCCGACGTGAATTTTGTTTATCGCCCAGAATTAAATCCGGGCGTGAATCCCCAAATGACTTGTTCGGAGCCCCGAAGACGAAATAAAAGGCCGACACAGGAAGCATCGCCAGTTGAGAAAATACGAGCATAATTAACAGGTCCCTTGACTAAATCAAGCGATCGCATTATGTTTGCCTCTCCTTTCTCTCTCATCTTCTTCTTCACTGTTCACGGAGCCACTTACCCGAATAGACTGAGCGGAGACTTTAAAGACAAAAGTAATGTCTTTTGGTTGGTACAAAGGCCGTTAAAATGTTCATAGCAGTAAATGTCGAAAAGAGTTTGTGTGTAGGTATGTGTGAGCGTTCGTTTGTTAGGAGAAAACGAACGAACGCTCACACAGACATACGCACAAACTCTTTTCGGCATTTACTGCTATGAACATTTTAACGTCCTTTGTACCAACCAAAAGACATTACTTTTATTCGTAAAAAACTTTAATTGATATAAATGTTGTTTCTATAATACAATTTGATTTTCTTGTTTTATATCCCCCCACCCTTATAGTGGGCTATCTACTAACAAGGCCAAATTTAATTAATATATTTCAGCACACAAATACACTTCACTATAACGGATAGCCCACTATAATTGTATGAATTGTTTGGCGTGGAAAATGCCAAATGGGATTGCGCCTGTCGAAAACAGTTTAGATTTTCTATATAGTCATCAAATAACCTCAGTGAAGTCTGGAGCTTCCAACATTCAATGCAACTAACATACTATAATTCTTGAACATTCTTCGTATTGAAACCAACGTCTGTCTACGCGGAAACATTTCCAGAAGACACTGGGAAACCTTCTTCAGATGAAAAAAATTAATAAGTATTAATGTTCATTTACAATTACAAAAAGGGTTCAAACTGATAACTTTTATTTGTGTAGTTTTACAGTTTAAAACGATCTCTTGCGTTGCCGCGGAATTGTTCTTGATTGAATGGTGTCTACCTCTCGCAGGCTTGAGTCGTTAGTGCGTGCGGTTAACAATAAGTCAAGAAATGGGGCTTGAGTTGCTAGTTGTTACTGTACCGGGTGGGTTGAATTAGTTTGTCGCGTGTTTACCGTAGTTGGGTGGCGTAGACTGCCCGAACTGTCGGAGCGTGGTTCGCCTCGTTTAACTGGCGTGTAGCAATCGGTGGTTGACCTAGCAATGTTGTTACACTGAGGTCGCTGTTGCGTCGATCTGGGCTGGTCGCTGGAAATCTTCGTAACGAGTTAGTTGATATCTCGTGAAGATATTACCTGCTCTGAAAAGTGCAGTTTTAGTCAATAGTTAGTTGTCATGAAAAAGACAGTTGCTTTTGCACTGAAAAGGACAGTTATTTTTGTCCTAAAAAGAACAATTGCGGTAGAAGTGGTAGGCGTGGTAGCAGTAGTAGTAATGCAGCGTAGTAACAAGTCGAAGGCGTCAGGTTTCTGGAATGGCATGGCGTCTTCCTTCGCCACCGCGTGCCGTCTACAATATTTATTGCACTAATGTATAAATTCAGCACAAGGCCTAAAATGGGGATGGGGAAGGCCTGTCTTCAAACTTAGCTAGCTACAATTGTTAACTTACCATTGTTACGACATCCACCACAATACCTCAGAGACTCTATGAAGTCCTAATTAAAATCCCATATGTACAAATTTTCTGTAGCAAAGAAGAAATAACATTTAACAATTTCCTCAATGAATATATATAATGAAAAGAAACGATATATACAAAAAAAAAAAAAAAATCAAATTAGTAATAACCTTCCACAATCCTTAAAATGTGGCAGAAACATCAGTTAACTTTAATAAATTAATAACAAATATTTTAAAATATAACAACAACAAAAACGAAAAACACACTCGAAAGAACGAAAGGTATCCAACATCCACCAGCGAACTGACATTTCTGGTTCCAAAACACTTTTACAAACTCAAGAAAAATTAAATAAAAAGCTTAATCGCTGTATCTTGTCAGTTGTCTTTAACGAAACAAATATAAAAGAGAGATTGCTGCCTAAATACACAGAACATATATTGAGTATCTAATCTCTATTTCTTGAACATTAAAACTACATGTAAATTCTTCAACATATACCGCGAACTTTTCTTTACTAGCCACTTTTAAAATTAACAAAATATTGTCTAATTGTCAGATTTTAATAACATTACAGTAATTACGTAATAAAATACGAGAATTCTTTTACGATCAGCTACCAGTCTCAATTCGTTATTTTATTGTGGTGTTAAAATAAATTGTAAAAAATATACTATTAATTTAAACACATCTCAAATACAAACAAGGCATTTGTTTTATCAACATTATAAGTAAATCATAATTTCTTTCATGTGCCGTGTCCCTTCAGGACGTAGGCGATCATGGTCCTCCCATACCCCTATCCCTTTTAGCTTTTAATACCTTTTCTTTTGCTATTTTTCTCAAACCCTGCTCTGCTATACAATTGCTTAAGCCCATCAAGTTTGTCACGTGTTGCTTTTCCCTATCTCTCTTGCCCTCTATCCGTCCTGTGAGTATCGAATTCTCCAAGCACTCCTTCCTCATTACATGTCCTAGAAACTTTAGCTGTCTCTTTCTACTGTTAAGTATCAGTTTTCTTTTCGTTTTCATCATCTCCAAAACCTCGTCGTTGCTCACATGTTCGGTTCATAGTATCCTCAGTATCGTTCTGTAGAATCACATTTCGCTTGTTTCAAGTCTTTCCTTCATCTTAGACGAGATTGTCCAGCATTCACTGCCATATAACACATCACATAATAGTCCAGCATTCTTTTCTTTGTTTCCAACTTTGAAAATGCGTCCTTAGCCATGTCTATACGTCTTCAGATCACAGTGTCTCACTTTCCGTCCTCTGTCAGAACACTTTTCCCGTATTTAAATTACTGTACTTGCTTGATTTTAGTATCCCTTACTTGTACTTGACATGTTGGACTTCTCTTGTTTTCTGATGACCACGCATTCAGTGTTCTTGTAGTCTGTTTAGTCCTTTATTTGCGCTTTCCTTTGCTACTTTATGTAGGAGCTCTTGTAGTTTCCTCTCGGCACAATCATTTGCGTATCCTATATTGTTAAGATTGTGGCCGACAATGACGAATCCTAGCAAGACTTTTAGTTCAATCAGAATTTCCTGGTTGTATAGGTTTAATAAATCCGATGAGAAGGCACATCCTTGTCTTACACTTCTTTTAATTTCTCATGAACTCATTCCTTGTCTGTATGCAGTCAGTTTACCGCCAGTATAGGTTATTCTAATGTCCTAAATATGTCAAAGTTGCCGAGTATCCAGATCAAGTCTTTCTGACATACTTTGTTGAACGCCTTTGCGTAAACTATAAAACACAGGTACACAGCCTTCTGCATTTGTATTGCCCTTTCTGATAACATTCTGTGCACATATATTACGTTCCTTGTTTCCATGCTCTCTTTATCAGAATGAAGATGATGAATTTTTTTTGTGGCTCATTAAGCTGATTATTCGGTGAAGTTCACAGTCGTTTGCATCTGTTTTTTTAGACAGTACTATGAAAATCGATCTGCATAGGTTTTTCGGTATATCGCCACTTCATATGTTACTCCTGTAATTTTGTCTACGCTGAAATCGTCTAAGAATGTCAGCTGCTCTATTACAATACCACATATTGCTGCTTTGTTTCTATTTACTTTGGCTAGTGCAACTTCCACTTTGGGTTTTAATATTTCTGGTCCGTCGTTATTTTTGTGTATTGCCAGTTGTTCTCTTTCGTCGTGGAAGAGATCTCCAATATATTCGTCCTATCGTTGAAGTATTTTCCTTTCCCTATATTTGCGCGTTCTGTACTTAGATTTTATACATCCTGTTGCTGAGCATGTTTTGTGTCCTGTTAGTTCTCTTATTTTTTATGCATATTTCCTTTAGTTGTCATACCCAATCTCTCTATTTCTGGACATTTGTTGTTGAGACATACTTCTTTAACCTGTTTGCATTTGTTCCTTATTTACTTGTGTAGTTTCCATGACTTGACATTGTTTTCTGTCTCCTTTGCATGTTTTCTTTCTCCTTTGCATGTTGAGAATCCCATCTGTGATCCACTCATTTTTTCTTTGACGTCTGTTTTCCTTTGGGATCATGTAGTTTGCTGATGTCACTAAAGTTTCTCTGAGTGTATCCCATTTCTAGTTTCCGTTCCCAATTTGTCTTTTTCACACTGTCCGTATTTTCCCTGCTGTTTTGGAGCGTTCACGAGTCTGCTGTATTGCAGTCTGGGTGCTGCGCTAATCTTCTTTAATTTCCAAGGTTTTATCCTTAGTTTACATATTACTGGGAGGTGGTCGCTTCCGCAGTCGGCACTTGGATTGTAGTTGCAGTGAATAACTGCCTTCCTGAATCTTTTGTTTATAATGTAGTCGATTTAAATTTTCGTTTCTCCTTCTGGGCTTCTCCATGTCAATCTTTTGGGTGTTCTTGAAACCAGATGTTGGTTAATACTTAGTCATTCGCTGCGCACCACTGGGCCCATTTTTCTCCACGGACATTGTAGTTCCCTAGTCTAAAATTGCCAACTGTTTTCCCTTCCCTCTCTTTGCCTATATTAACATCCAAGTCCCAAGATAACTAATTTCTTGTAATTTACACTGAGCCTTGCATGGACTAGGTCAATTCGATTTCCTCCTCAGTATTTTGTGTTGCCGGTGCATACACGACTATAGCAGTTATGTTAAAGCGCTTTCATTTTAATTTGACCACAAGAATTATTTCAGATAACTGACAGTACCCCAGAACGAATTTCCTCATGTCTTGGTCCAGTATCAAGCAGACTCCTTTTTCATTATTTTCATCGCCTGCGTATATAATCTTGTGGTTGTCACTGAAAAAATCTCCATCCTTTAGACTTAACCCTCTTCACGCCGTTAGATTTCATACTTTGTTTAGGGACATGATTATTCTTGGGATTAAAAGTGAAGTGGTTTTCCGTTGCCTCCTCTACGGTGATTTATTGAGACACCGCTTCTAGTTAGCTGTCCTTTGACTCCTCGAGAGTACTTCCGTCCTTTTGTATGTCCTATTTTTCGTCTTACTGGGTTGCTAATACTCCGCCTCACTCGAATGAACATGGAGTGAGGTAGCCAGTTTAGTCGCCGACAGACCAACAGTGAATTTATTATAGATATTTTATACGTACCCTTGCTTTTCGGGAGGGGGTTAAGTTAGTCCCTCTATAACTGTTGCGAATGATATCTTTATGTATCAGGATTAATAGGGTAGTGGAAACGAGAGAATAATAACTTATTAAGTTATGAGTTATACTAAGTCCGAATACCCCGCTTTGTAGTTATTTGTATTGCTCAAATAGCCAGTCTCATGAAAGAAAAACAATGCATACTGTAAAAAGTAATGTATTGAAAGATATTTCACTTTTTCCACTATTTTCAAATTAATATTCACATTTCTAAGTGAAAAGTTTCGTATATTTCAATACAGGCTTTTTTTTATTTCTTAAGTTTGACGAATGTCACAGTTCTAAGCTTTTTTAGACATGTCGGCATTTGTTTAGCTACGGTGCCAAAAGAGCTATAAAACTGAAGTAGTGAAAACACTTGCTCATGCTAAGTCTCGAAAAAAACACTATGTAAAATTATATATTTGTCAGCCATAATGTTGAACGCGTTAGCAATCTGCAGAGAGAGAGAGAGAGAGAGAGAGAGAGAGAGAGAGAGAGAGAGAGAGTGTGTGTGTGTGTCTTGGGCCATACTTGCTAACTTCAGCGCTTATAGCATCTTCTGCACTTTCACTATTTTTTCTTGTTTTTTAAATTAAAATTGTAAGTCTCCAACGACAATGAAGGTAGTCACAAGAAGTTGTTATTTCACTATATATAGAAAGTTTTAGAATGGAAGAATTGAGTTTTGTGATCAAATATGCTGGAGTGTTGTCAATGAAGTGGCAGACATCATGGGTATTTCTTCAGAAAAAAAGTTGGTCTGTGCCACTATATCTAACCGATAATAGAATATATCAGTCCAAGGACAGCGATGAAAAGCAGATTTCTCCTATGTGAACGGAAACTTGACTTTTTATTAAAAAATTATAAGGTATATTTACTTTTGAACTGCTACATTAGTCAACTTTTTATCGAGAAAATCTCATATTTAAAGTTTGCTTCAAAACATTGTTGATTTATTTAACATATAATGATCTATTATGACGTGTCTCTAATTTGTCTTTCGATCCATTGTATTTATTTTCAAATTTTTTAGTTGAATATATATATATATATATATATATATATATATAGTTACCTACAAAAAAGGATATATAAGTTTTAAACTGCATTTTTGAAAATTAAAAATCTTTCTTGAAGCTTTTACTTTTATTTTAATTTCAAGCTAGTAGATTAAATTTAATATGTCTAACACGCGAAATACTTTGTTGTATTTAAAACTGAAATTGAATTGCTGGGAATGTGTTTACTATCAGTAACAGTTTTTCCCGTCTGAAACCATCTTGCACATATATAAACCTACCATCTGCCCGTGCATTGAATACTACTACCATATCTGGTTGGGTGCCCCTGTTATCCACCTAGGGGTCCTTGATAAAATCCAACTGAGAATCTGTAATGTGATCGATCCCGACTTGGCAGCTCAGATACAGTCACTTCCTCACCGGCGCAATGTGGCTTCCCTGTGTATCTTCTACAAATACTTTTACGGCTTATGCTCCGATAAACTTAGCTCACTGGTACTCTCTATATATGAATTTACTCGGACCATAAGGCTAGCAACTAGATCCCACTCTTTTACTGTGAAACCAATAGATTGTAAACGTAAATTTTTCCCAATCAGCTTCTTTTCTCGCACTTACCGGCTGTGGAATTCCCTCCCGTTTACCCGCCTCCCTGGCAGCTACAATCTCCAAGAATTTAAATGTAAAGTCAATAGTCATCTCCTATCTCACTAACTTGCATCCTCTCTCATGCTTCTTTCTCCATCCACTCCACTCTCATCAGTATTCTCATCCTTCTCTTACCCACATCCTGACACCTCCTATAACATGTCACACTTTCCCATAACTTTCTTTCTATGTAACCACCTGCACACCAGTGGCAGTACACTGCCTTGCTTGGGGCGATATGATAAAAAATCTGGAAGTCTCGTTTGACCTAAACTTTTTGGCAAGAATCAGATGCTAAAAATTCTTATGCCAATTCAGAAGTGGTCAAAACACGGCTCGCGAGCCACATGTGGCTCTTTGACTTTTAATATGCGGCACCTGGAAATATGTTGACTCAGATCTTTTTTTCATCACAGTTAATATAAAAGGTAAATAATAAAAATTTCCAGCTTTATAATTACTTACTTGGTATGGATTAAAACGTAAGTTTAAGTTCATGATTAATAAAAATATTTAAGAATTTAAATTTTAATTATAATGCTAGATTTGAGTAAGGAAAGAAATGGTGGAAGGCAAAGGGATTTAAAAATTTTTGGTCAGCAAGTGTTACAGCAAGTGTTAAGACATTAGAAAAAAAGTCATAACCCCTGAACGCGACAGAAGGTATATATATATATATATTTTTTTTTTTCCCTACTCGAGTTGGAAGGGAAATTTTGCATTCACCGTTAAAGATGATAAACCTCTGTGTCTTATTTGCCATGTGTCACTCAGTCATTAAAAGACCAATAACTTGAAACTCTACTATGAAACAAAATAGGAAAATTCTTTGGTATGATTATCCACCTAAATCAGAATCAAGGAAAAACAAGTTAACTGTTTTAAAATCATCACTAAATAGTCAGTGGACACTGTTGATAACATTCAATATGGAAGCCTATACAACGACTGAAGGCAGTTTTGTTACGTGTTGTTCATGCTAAACGCTCAAATTCGGATGGTGAATTTAGTAATATATCTGAAATTTTTGCAGTGTTAAATCTAAATAGCACAAAACTTCAGTGACTAAAAAGACTATGATATCATTATATTCGCTGTGTTATACAGGGATGAATAGCACGAACAGTAGTTTTATGCCATATTAGGGGCTTATCTCAGGTCAGTGCTGATCTTGCAGGCACAACGCAAAAATGACTGAAAAAAATCTTTAGCCGAGTTCTTGATGAATTAACAAACATACATGACAACCAACAACTGGAAGTATTCATTATGTTTTCTCTAATGTAACTGTGAAAGAAGAGATATTGGACTTAATGGCATTAAAAGAAATTAATTGTGTTGTCATTAAAATTGTGCGTAAAAGAACCTTAATAAATGCTAATGTTCCACTGAATAAATTCGTCATTTTTGCAACTGATGGAATACCAGCAATTGTGGGAAAAAATGTAGGATTGATTGCAATCAATCTTACATTTATGGAAAATAATCACAGTTTTCCAGAGTTTCTCTCTGTTCATTGCATTATTCTTTGTTAACACCTGGCAGCCCGAATATTTCAGGTCTGATGTTATCAAATCTGTCTTTGAATTTGTCAATTTCATAGAAATAAATGGAAAGCCTCAGCGACAGTTCAGAAATTTTATTGAAGATAAACCCAGTGATGTCTCTTTCTACCGCATTGTGGAATGGTTGTTAACCAGTAAAATTTTGAGTAGGTTTGTGGATCTGTTAAAGCCTATTATTACATAATTATATCTTATTTAAGAAAATATTCTATCCTCAACTGGAAAAGAATGAATGGATGCAAGATATGATGTTCCATTCTGATATAATACATCATCTATGAACTCTCAATTTGGGACTACAAGGAAAGAATAAGATTGTGTCTGATCTTAATCAGACAATTTTCAGGTTTCACAATAAAATGAGTTTTTCAAAATGACATATTGTCAGAAACTGCAGTCACTTTCGAAATCTCAGTAAGAGAATAAATGCATTTCTTGTTAGTGAAATAAAAGATCACAAATAGAAAGAATACAAAAATAAATTACAAGGATAGCTTGATAATTTCTTCACCAGGCTGAACATCCTTCATTGCAGAAGCTGAAGCCCTGCTTTGCCTTTCTTGTAAATCCATTCATGGTTGATGGGATCAATGATGGGTGTTCTTTGGTTACGGAATAATCTCCTGTGGAAATGGAACTAATGGAATCTCAGAAGAATCTCGCTCTAAAGATAATCTATAAATCCGTACAACTGAGTTCTGGAAACAAGTTCGAGGAATAAAATAGCCTGAATTAAAGAATAAAATTAAAGACTTATCTCACTTTCCATACAATATACTGCTGTGAATTACTGTAATCTGTAATGAAGTCTGAAGTCGAGGCATCGTGTAATTTTTATGTACCAACACCTGATGGAGTTAATTCGTACAGCCTTGACAATATATCAACCAGATTTTCAACAACACATAGCCAAGAGGGAAACTCACAAGAACACTACGAGCAGGCTATAATAGCCTGATATTTATAGTATTGTCTGTTTGTCATAGAAATATTATGATAAGACTGTAATTTTGTAATGTGGAATCTGATCAAAATAGCACTATTTTTATTGGTTGGCTTTATTTTTTACATATTTCCTTCATGTTTTGACCAAATATTTACTAAGACAAGTAAATATCATCAAAAATACTTTTTTCTTTTTAGTGTTATTTTTGGCGGTCAAATTTTGTTACTGAAATGCAATTTCGCATATTTCTTATAAGTTCCTGTAGTTCATTGCCGTATTAAATACGATCAGTATAGTTAAAACAATCACTAGACAAAATTTTGAAAACATTTGGTATATATATTTTTATAGGTATCTCCATTAATTTGCGGGGAAAAACAGCATAGCGTAATGAAAAAGGCTACAAACTTAACGAAAATAAAATTTTGTCGTCAAAATGTTGATGTTATTATTAAGAGAAAAGACCAACGAATTTTTTAATTATTTTTTGAATTTTTAAAATTTTTTCTAACATGTTCGAAATTTTGGTTAAAATGCTTGTTTTGTTTACGTCATCGCCTTCTGCAAAGTTTAACATTGATATTTTTGCGCGTTTTTTTTTTCGTTGAAAACACATTTATTTGAAAATATTTGTAAAAATCAAATAATTGTCCTATTTCAATTAAATTTTAAGAACTTATTTACAAATGAATGAAATTATTTTGAAATGTTTTTTTTTAGAAAATATTGGTAATTTTTTCACTTACTTAATTTCATTAAATTTCGCACAAAACCTTATTTATTGAAATTATTATTTTTGTTAAAAGTAGGAGTCATTGGAGATTGTAAGTCATCTACTTTTGTTTTTCAAACTTGTACCATTTAAATGAAAATCTGCTCTGAATTGAAAAATAATGAATCCAATAAAACTATGACATTACTTAATTAGAAAAGCTTTTAATTGTCTTTGTAAATAAGTAATATTACAATACAAATTAACAGTTTTAAAAAGCATGCATGAATAAATATTATTGCATCCATGAATTTCTTAATGTTTAAATAAAGATTTTGTAAAAAAATGTGTATGTAACAAAAATGTATGTAAACTTTTATTCATATCTTGCGGCTCTCAAACATCTGAACTTTATTGTATGTGGCTCTTGCATAAAACAAGTTTCACCATTCTTGTACTAATTTATGTTACAAGGTTGCCAAGAAAGAAGGATTTTTAACCAAAATTTTGAATGTTCTAATTTTTGCATAAAAAATTCTTAGATCCTATCTTTTAACAATATGAAAATATTGCTTTTATTAATTTTAGCTATCTTTTATTATGTATGCTCATTTTAGAGGTACTTACTCATATAGGTTGGTATTGTTCATAATTAGTTTACAATAAAATGTACATTTTATATGAATAGTGTTTTATGAAATTTGAAATGTAATAGATGAGGGACCCTTTACCATAGTTTCTGTGTGTGTGTGTGTGTGTGTGTGTGTGTGTGTGTGTAGGGAGGGTATAATACCCTAGATGCGGCAGTGAAAAATAAACGACTCAGCTTCATGAAGAAGGTGGTTGGGGGGAGTCTGTGGTGTGTAATTTTACAACACAAAATAAGAAATTTATTTTCAAATTTACACAGTTGTAATTGTCAGTAGTTTATTTCAAGACAAGTAATCATTAAAAGTTGTAGATTTGATAGACGGAGAAAATTTTCATATTAGAATATCGGGCACTAAGTATATTTCCAAAATTCGTTTCATTACAAAAGTATTAAGTTGAATTCCATTGAAACAATGTTTCCAAAATGATCAAAACAAATTGAAAAGGTTTGTTTCTCATATTAAAAAAATATTACAGTGGAATTCAATATAAAAGATGTATTTTTAGGTACATCTTTAGCTTCAACTGTCTTCGCAGTCATCGGTTGTCATTAAAGACTAATAGTATATTGGCGTGAAATGGACATCTGTGAAGCGTAGTCGGCTTTCTTTCTCTCGTCTATGACGCCGACTCACTTTCTTGTCTTGATTATTAAACTAGGGTGAAATGGATTCTGTTAGCAGCATTCGAGTTAGCGCTGCATAGCGAAAGAAGTGAGCGATTGATGCTATGTTACATAGCGTATGTACACGGCGTCTGCCTACCGGGCCGAACTGAAATCGTTGGTGTTTTTTCTCAGTTAAATACTTTTCAGAGTGGCTCAGATTGCCTCCGCGAAAAAATTGTCTCGTGCAGTAATAAAATATTTTTGTGAAGAGAATTATCAAATCAGATTGCAAGTTTATAGGAAAATAAAGAAAGCTAGTTGGAGCCACCTTTCTATAAAAAGTGCACGAAATGTGATTAGTGAAAATAAAGAGATAAGTAAATTGTCGTTAGACTGCGATTTGTAAATTATCTTATGATAGCTAAGTAGTTTATTATCCAATGGTATTGTGGTGATACCGACCGAGCAGAAGCGAGACCGGAAGTTTGCTCTATCACAACCAGAAAGCGAATGAATAAAAATCATCCCGAGTACGTGGATTCGCGCAGATGTTCCGGTTGAAAAATAAAAAATTTCGCGAGCCTACGAGAATTTTATTTACCAGCCAATGGGAAGCCCGGAATCAAATACAAGCGTGAAATTCAAAACGAGCTTTTGATCCAAAAGGCAGATATAAAAAGCGGAGACAAAAAGCATCATCAGACAGAAGGACTCATAGGCTAGAGTTATCAGTGCCTCCCCTTGACTTAAGTCGAGCGGCTACTATGCTGACCGATTTCCTTCTCCCTGTCTCAAAGTACTTACTGACCTCAGGAGTGACCTCTTCAAAGACATTCCTCACAAACCAACTTACTGACTTACGGACCTTAGAAGCGGCAATTTCAAAATGAACACATACCTCCGCTCTCCACATTACTAAGCCTTTAATCTCTTTCAGCTCATTATTTTCCATGAACATTCTAACCTCCGTTGGACCTTTATTTCAAGTATTGCTTTAATTGTAAAACATTAATTGACACACACATATATATATATATATATATATATATATATATATATAAATGTTATTTTATACTCAAATTGCCTTTCTTGATTTATAATCATTTTATGAATTATAGTGGGTTATCTTCCACAAGGCCAAATTCCGTTAACCTGCAACGGTATACAATTACCCTTCACTAGAACGGAATCCTACTACAACTAGAAAAAGAATAAATAAGATAAGATACCCGCTATAGTATTACGAGTTAGCAAATCATGAAGAAGAAAGTTATTTTTATTTCGTATCCACCACAGGTATGAACATGTGGTGGATACGAAATAAAAATAACTTTCTTCTTAATTCGCTCGTTAGAACTGTTCCTGCGAACAAGAAAACTGGTTACATTCATATTGTTTGGAAAAAGTTAAAAATACAAATTTCCCCAATGTTTCCCATAGTAAAATAAATTAATATTTGTAATTGCTACTATTTTGGTTTCTTGATCCTCCAATTACCACATCCGGCGCCAGATAGTAATCATGTTGACGTCCTCCTGGCATTTTCCTAACACGAATCCACAATTGATTGACCTCGATTCAACACCGAAAGAACAATACCAATACTGTTATTAAAATTGGTATCCACCGGTTTAAGCATTGTCAAAATAATATACATTTGACAAAGTCATTTACAATTTAAAACATGCACAGGGATCATTATTGATTAAGCAATAAATAAAATATATATTAGATGTTTAGAGACGAAATGCTTTCCTTATAATTTTTGCAACTATTTTGATGGTTACTCATTTCACTGTCCACACTAAGATTCTAGCACTTGAGCTTTTCAGCTATTTCTAATCAAAACAATCAAGAAATCAATTAATTATTTTTATACATTTATTATTCAATTGTCCGTTGTTATTGCATCCTCATTACTTCCACCTGCCATAATTAATTTCGGTATTCTCATGCATGTCATTTTTAATTGCCATAGTTATTTTAATTACAGTTTTTACTGATGGTAAATTAAGTTTTATAAAATACAATTATCTTTATTTAAAAATGATAAAACCCAATTTTAACAACGGAACAACTTTTTAGGAAGACGTGAAAAAGAAATTATAAAAATGCCGTACATATATATATCTGCCCACATAATTCATGACCTCGTTGAAAACCTCCCAAATCTTTTAACCGGTGAATTTTTATTTAAGTCAATTTTTATTTAAGTCAAGACGTTAGTTTGAAAATTTCCTGATAACAAACTAAAGTAAATAAAGTTAAAATTATTTTATTTCAGAAATACATAACAACCACAAACAATTTAATTATTCGAATATACTCACCTCATATTCTTTTACAAATAAAATAAACGACTAAAATGAAATCTTAAAAAAGAAATGAAAACTATAATTTCAGTGAATATTATTTTTATTGATGCGAATATGTAAGTTAACTCTTGGTTGAAATAAAGTTTTTCCTTTTCAATCATGTAACTTAAACGGAATATTTTCGTACATATTTGTCATAGATAAATCAATGAAAACATGAAACAATTGTATTCATATCATGTTAACCACGAGAACCACTCCTCAAATATAGTAGCCGACTGTAATTACAAAAATTAATGCGATTGTGAAGTCGTATTAGTTGAAAATGCAGTACATAAGTTTCAGTAGGAATAATCATAGAATTAGAGATATTGTTCATTCACTAACAGATGTACTACGACTAACGCTACCTATATTATTTATTACTACATAAAATTACTTTTAATATTCTTACTACTACTACTACTACTACTACTACTGTTATTCCTGTAATATTTTCGATACTATTCATACTACTAAACAGCAAAATGTAACCTAAAATTATGGGTGATTATTCAGTAACGATCTTTAAAGGAAAAGAATGCTTCAGACTTAATAGTGAAATAAGAAAGCGAAGAATCAATACTGCGTTGAATATACTTTTTCATTTGAATTTATCTAAGCATCTTCGTTTTTTTTCTGTTTACCTTCGTATCTTCAGGCAAACAAATATGAAAACTTTTTTACACTGATCATCTGTCAAGTGGAAAAAAAACTAAGAAAACGGAAAACATTTAAAGAATTTCAATATGCGTTTAAACAAATTATAATTGTTTTAGTATAAGTGAGCACATATAGTAAGCATGTGCATGTAAAGAAATGGGACATCTAAATGAATAGTGTCTGCATACACAACACATTATTGGAATTTAATATAATTTATGCATATTCTTTTGCATTTGTATTGCTTTTATGCTAACTGGGAAGGGTTGTTTCATAAAGTAGGATTATATTTCAGGAATAAAATGTTTATTAGTGACTTTTTCCATGTGTGTATGCACCTGACCCATTTATTGTCGGTGTGTGTGTGTGTGTGTGTGTGTGTGTGTGTGTATACCAACTGTCTTCAAGTATATTGTACCGGTTATAACTGATGACTTCGATAAAACTCCACTGCCTGGTAACCCAACATGATACTACCGGTTTCTAGACATCTATGTCCGGTCCGGAAACGAAAAATAAAAAGTGTAAGCCGAGATCCCGAGTATCCTACGTTCAGTCAATGCATTTAGAAAGCATACTCAGATTAGAATGAATCCATATCAAAGCGACAGAAGGGAAACTTCATAACTACACAATTACATCCTCGATTAATAATAGCAACAACGACAACAGTTACTTCTCTGTTTCACTATTTGCTAGAACTACGACTACTACTTTACCCGCCATGATCCCATTCCTTAGAACTTTCAAATAAGCTCACATATCATTCTTGAAATCACTTAAAATATTTTTACTTTCATCATAAAATGTAGTTGTAGTAACAATAAATTTAGTACATAGAATATCAAATTATCACCTTTGTCTTTGTTATCAAGCTTCTATTATCGTGTTTATTTCAACGCTGTTACTCATCCTGTTATTATTTGAAACTGTAGTGTAGAGACCAATACGCATTATTTGACTATTTTTTCACTTTTTTTCATTTAGAGAGGCAATTACTGTTAATACTGTTAGTTTAAGTGCCAAATTTTTATTTTATTGAACTAAAAAAAAACAACATAAAAATGAAATTGAATCCTATGAGGCAACTTGGGAAATCAAACTGGGAAATCAAACTGAACGAGAAGAGCAAAATTTCCAGCTTGTGACAGCTGGATTGTTTTTGTTTATATCTTAAAAAAGAAGGAAACACGCATTTCCCTTCAAGAACTGTAAACTATTATTATTATTATTATTATTATTGGTGGTGGTGGTTGCGGAAAGGAAGACCTGGGATACAGAACTTTGTTATTGTGGAGGTTAATTTCTTCTCCGCTTCGGCAGGCGTAAATTCAAGTAAAAAAATGCATTGAGCATAGGTAAATAAATGTATTTATTTACGTATATACAAAACTTGCAAATTTTACCTGTTGCTAAGGCAACAGGGAGAGGTGAGATTATGAGTGAAATAGACATTGTCGACAGTTGTCGAGTTTCTTCCACGGCGCGGTCGGTTTTAACAGGAAAGCTTGGTTTGCGTCACGTCTCTCTCTTGGTTTGTCGGTGTTGATATCAGAACTGGTCTCTTAGTTTTGAATTAGTGAATATATACTCGTCCGTTGGATCCAAATGAATATTTAGGTTTTGGAAGCGGAGTGACTCTAACTGGTCAATAAATCGTTTATTTTGGTTAAAGCGGATGTATGCGCGAAGCCTATGCGAAAAAAAAACAAAAAAAAAAACGTATTCACGCAGCCTATTTGTGTTGTCCAAAAGTCAACATCCGGTTTGTATAGAAACACATAAGAGACTAGATATACTTTCAGAACCAACAATGGAGTGGTAATTTGAAGATAATTTAAGACTGCCCAATTTATTTTTTGAATTAAGAGATTGATCCGATGTTAATGAAATTTTCTGTACTTATTCATTAATTGATTTTATAGTGAATAGGATCCTTTTTAAAATCAGCTAAGTAAGCGTTTTTGACTGAGGGATCGGATAAAAACACATTAGAACGTTGAAAAACGGACGCAAAGCTCATCACAAGTAAAATACATTAAGAAATATAAAAATTATAAAAATTATATTTTTATGCCTGAAGTTTTAATATTACTAATAGTTTTACTAATCATTTTCATAAAATTAGCTAATAATATTATTTTTGTATTTATATGTAAATTAGTAGTAAAAGGTTACCTTATACAATTGATCTTTTATGAGTAAACACTTTCTCATCAATATATTTGAAAATTAATAAGAAAATACAATAAAACTGATCTTATCTTTAAGAAATGGTCTATTTTAAAAAATAAATAGTTTGTTAAAGAATATAAAAAATGAATTAAGAAAAGTAACTGATAGTTTCTTGAGGTAAAGAAAATATCAGTTTCCCTTGTGTTATTACTTTTTTTTTTTTTACTTAGGATTAAAAAAGGTTACTTTAATTAACGATAAGAAAGTATATCAGCATTAACAAAGATAAAATATCGGTTTCATTGTATATTACACTTTTAATTTAGGATTTAGGTTTATTTAATCGAATGCTTACTGCATTTTTATAAATAAACATTACTTCTTAAACGCTAATGAAGAAAATTAATACCGATATTTGTTTAGAAAAATAAAACCGTTAGTCTGTTAAAAATAATATAATAGAAGTGATATTTTCTGTAAAAAATATCGGTTTTATGTTAAATTTTTTTCACCCCTTAAGTTGTACTTAGTTGAATTTGTAGCGTATATAAATGTAAACGGAAAAAAGCAACTGCTGATAAGATAGGGCCCACAATCAAGCTCTCTCAAACGGTTCTGAGGGGGTCGTAAGTATTATACACCGGTCGTGTATATACGAGAAAACGGATGTTTCCAACAGCATATTTTAAGTATAATCGAATTGTATCCTTGGGTTCATACATTAAAAAATAAATAAAAAAATAAATTTTGTCATACTGTTGTGCAGATAAATATTATACGAGGAAAGTAAAAAATGAACCGCCTCATGACACAAAAAATACGTTATGGCGAAAGTGCCGATAATTTTTTGATTTACCCTCATACATATGACGATTTTATTTTGTTATTTTGTTTATTGCAAGAAAAAAATCACATGTCAATCTTGTGTGTAAATAAGCAACATTTTTTTCATCTACAGAATCAATGTTTTTAGAATCAATAAACAAACGCCTGAGAATTGAAAAAGGCCCACTAATCTAATAGCTTCTCATAACAATCGAACCTAACTTTTTTTTTTATCTTTCTTCAACATTGTTGCTGAACTGTGAGGAGTGAATTCTTGTGACGAATTGAACACATATATATTGTAAAAAATTGTCATAATAAATGTGTTTATCATAATCTTTTATAAAATGCCTAGTGTAGTGATTCTTGATTGTTGTAATCTAGAATACTAATAAAATGATAGCAAAATTGAATAGGGAGCGGTAGATACTTATGAGAAAATGAACATTATTAAACTGAATTTTTAAAAACGATTTGCTCAAGTTACTTAAAGAAAAAGTGCTGCCAGTAGACATTTATGAAGTTGTCTGGTTGGATTTTGCGACCCGGGTTAATGGATTACCTAAGACCAGCAAGGAAAATGATCCAGTACTATTTATGATGGGATTTTTATGGACAGTCCATTGGATTCATCAATGACCAATATTTTTGTAGGATTTCCTAAGCAGTGTGTGTTTGTTCGTATTAGGCAACCCAACTGCTATTTTTTTTTTATATGTGGATGATAATTATGTGTATTTTATAGTGATTTGGGTTCTGTTGTTTTTCAGGAAGCATTACATGGGTTACATCTAGTTCTCTGATTTACATTAAAAAAAGAGAATAATGGTGTTCTTACATTTCGTGATGTTTCGGTACTGTTGTAACCCTGAAAGCTTAGCGTGAGTAATCACCAAAACGGAGGTTGGGAATAACAGTATATCAACTAATACAAAACTCGTACGCTGCGTGAAGTAGATACACTGCTAGTGAACTGCTAGTCAATGTAATCACTGGACTCATAGATTTATTGCACAAAAATACAAATTTGGCACAAGGCCTAAAATGAAGATGGGGAGGGCTAGTCATCATCTATCTTAAACTTTAACTTAGCTAGCCACAATCGTTGACATCAACACACTACAATAATCCTTACACCAAAATGTCACATTCTTACCATTCTTACTACATCAACCATAATACCTCAGAGAATCTATGATCTCCTAACTATATCTCATATGTACAATTTCTTTTTGGAGGGAACGGGCAAAAATAACAACGTTTAAAAATTCCCCAATGAAAAGTAACGATATATACAAGAAATAAAACAAAGTCATGTTAGTAATAAACTAACATTCCTGGTCACTTACCTGGGGGTAGGGGAATTAAACTAAAATAAAATGGGGACAAAAAGAAAAGGAGGACAATGAGCATACAACATCTAAGTTAACTTGTTGAAAACGAAACAAAAAATACAAAAAAAAAAAAGAAAAAAAAGAAAAACAAAACGAAACTAAAAGTCAAATGTAGCCTAAACTGTCCGTGTTCCGGAAATACCCAATATACTGATGCCTAACCGGCATCAAACAGCCACTCTAGGTCAGCACATTTTACCCGACAGATTCACGCAAGACTTACCCACCCTTTGCCAAATTCCGATGGAGGGAGTCATTTCCTTTCCGTCCTAATCTTAACTTTAAGCTGGTGCCTAAAGTAAAAGATCACTTGGAATGAGGTAAATTTCTCGTCCCCATGGAATAATGTTTTTATTTCCCACAAATAAATTTAAAGTTATCTCACCAAAAGACTTAGCTTTTTGTTCAATAAATGTTTTAACATCAAACTTCTTTTTAGGGAGTTCTTCATAAGATAAGGCCAGGTCCTCTAAAACTTTAGAAGAAAAATAAGGCCTCTAAAATTTTTCAAGTCAAACTTATCTTGTTCGTTTCCCTGGAAAATAGGACAGCTCATTATCGGCAACATACAGCAGGGAGTTACATCTTGGGAAGTGTTTCTTGAGTCGGTTGACTGCGCCCATGAAGAAGTTTCTGCATCTTTACAAAATGTCAACTCCATTTCCACAAGCTTCGTCGTGATCCTTCTTCGAAAAACGATTCCTCCATCCACTATATCGTTACAGTCGTCTGCATCTTGATCCTTTTCCCAATGCTATCAATTTTTTCCAAGAAGGAAAACATGCCTTTTTTAAATACATAAAAAGATTGTTCAATTTCCTCTTCAATAGAAAATGAACTAAAATTACGGCTAACAGTAGCCTTTAAATACTCAATATTTTGAATTAATTTAGCGCAACTCTTTTAAAATTCAGTACCCATTTTGGTACACAAAATTCAAATATAAATATAAATCTGTTACAAAAAAATGTTTATCTATTTGGATCAGACCACAAAACTTTAAGATTTTGCTAAGAACTATTAAAAATAAGTGCAGGCTTTTTATAAAAATAAAAAAAACAGAAAACTTTTTAATAAAAACCCTATTCTTTTTAAAGAAAAGCTAGATTTTTTAAAGCAGAAAACGAGAAAAAAATAATATAAATTTCTTTTTATTAATAATAAAAGAAATTTATATGTGGTATTTAGCTACGGATAGCATTTCGTGCAAATATGTCAACGGTCGTCCTGAAATAGTCGTAGCCGACATTAATTTTTCTAGTAACTCCGGTTTTGTTTGTTCGTGAGCTTCTATCAGAGTCCGTTTTAATTCCTCGTAGTCTTGTGATGCGAGGGTAGCATTTGGTAGTTTACCCACTTCTTCGACTGGTAACGACGATATTACTGTATAAAACTTTGTTTTCGACGCTGTCACATTTCGCAGGTGAAACTGGGCTTCTAATATCGTAAACCATCCATTTACAGCAGTTTCCATGAATTCCGGTGCTTTGATATTGACTTGATGAGTCGTTTCTTCTCCTGTCTGCTCCATTTATCCTTTCATATGTGTATATATATATTTTGTATATGAGGCTGCTTTCTGTTTGTATGTTGGGTTCACCACTGTTGTGTTGCTTCGTTTTGGTATAATTAGAAGATAACACAAACTTGAATTAATGGTGTTTATTTTTGGTATAAAACTTTAGGTTTTTACATCAAGTTACAACCTTTAAATTTTGTGTGGATACAGGAGCAGACTAGCTAAATTCTCTTCACTGTGGGATGATAGTAGTAAACGAGCCTATCCCTGCTGGACTCTAGTGGTCAACTGATTAGCGTCCTCCTCTTTTCAAATCTCCTACACAAAACTACTGTCCTTAACTCCTACTTCCTATTCTTACTCTTACCTCTACTCCTACCAAAAGAAACGGTTCTTTGTTTTGCCGCCCACTTTTGAATTCTTGGCGTCAGTGTGTCTATCTTTTTCTATTTTTAGAACACTCGCCATTTTATAAACCATAACATATATAAGCAGAATAGAAATTTATTATTATAAAATTTCTTAAAGGGTTTAGGCTTAATTTAGGTTTACTGTTACTGATAACTATAAAATAAGAATTACAATTCCGTGAGTCAAATCCGAAAACAATATTTATTCAATATTTAAAAGTACAATCAAGCATACAATACAATTAAGTCTGCTTAAAAATTCTTTCAAGCCATTATAGATAAACTGAATAACAGACTTTTACAAAATATCAATAAAAGATAAATTTCACAAGTAGTTTTTTTTTAGAAGGAAAGCTTACAGAAAAGTTATAAGTTACTTCCCTTGCACCGTAAACAAACGAAAGTTATATTTTCCGTAAAATTCACGATACGGAAACCAAATTACATTGCCTTTTACACATCGAAAAAGACAGTATTAATAAAAGCTCAAATAACAATATTTAATTTTGAGCTATAATATATGTTAAAAAGTTTACATATAGAAGAAACTATACCGATGTTTTTTCACATACGTATAATGTAAACAAAGGGGTAAATACTAAAATTTATTCCTATTATTTTAAATATATAAGCGACTTTTATATTGTAGGCGAAAAGTCAAAAGAGCCATTAACATTCAAGTTATGAAAACTATAATATTAACTTGAAATGAATTACATATTAACATAGTTAATATATATATATAAATATAGAGAGTATTAGTAAATACGACTAATGCGATTTACAATATAATTCTACCTCTATTTTTAAAGTATGAAACAATATATTAGGTTGCGAAAATATATATTTTCACATCCCAGATAAATTGCGATTTCTTTCGACAAATCCAAAAAGAAATCGGAATGTCCGAAGCATTGAACGCGCTGGAACCAACTGAAAATATTTTATCAAGTTGACGTGCACAAAAAATTAGCAGACGATAATTTTATCACAATGCGACAAATTTTGTATTAGTATATAAGACCGCAGAAGCGTTCTTTCAATTCCAAGGACATATTTCAAATTTGATCTTGAGTAAAAAAAAAAACAAAAAAACACCCATATTCCAAATATGGAGCTTTTGTAATAAATCCTGAAATCGTCAGGATTAAGCGTTCATATAATTTTAACTACAAAAAATCGCGTAAACAATAGCGACAAAAACTTATAATTAATTCAAAATTCAACTGTGCAAATATTTTTCAATAATATATTAAAAAATAATTTCCTTTCAATTAAAATATAGAAAAATAATTCTTACACATATGAACCATGATGTTTTCAACAAACTTATACAAACTTATACAACAGGACGACAACGCAGCAGCGGAAGAAGGCATGTTCGACGGTTTTCGTCGACAGCCAAAAAAGCACGCATGTTGAAACTCTCTGTAGGCCCGCTGCACAGTGTTTCTTCCCTACCAAGTATCAGCAGCCCCATCGTTAGTGAGACATTTCAGCCCGGGCGCCCAAGGTCATACCGAGCCAGCCTCCTGCTTCGTCAGACAGAGCTCGCCTATTAGATCATCTTGTACGCGCCCTCCCACTGACAAATACTCGTTATAACGCCTTACGAGACAACGGCTGGGCGTCGGAGAGGTCATTCGTCGCCCGCAAGAGTAACTTGAGAGCCAAGCAACATTCGTGATAGAAGGAGCACTCGTCCCTAGGTGTATGGCGGGCCCCTTCCTCGGACGAGTGCACACTTCTCAGGGATAGAAAGTTTTTATGGAAGTCTTCCTTTCAGTAGCAGCCGTTCTCATCCGGTTTCATACACATCCGATCCAGGAACTTAATGTGAATCGTGTGTTGACAAATCTCAACGCTTGGCATGCCCAGACAGCCTTCAGAAGGGTTCAGGTAACAGATCTCCCAACGTAACTTGGAAGCCTTGGGAGAACAAGAACTGTATAAACACTAATTGAATGAGAGTGGAAGTACAAAGAGTCGATAAAGGAGAATCGTGGAGATGTGCGAAGCACATACTTCTGCCCAACCCTTCAAGAAAAACTATCTTCGAGTCCACAAACGAACTGCGACCTCGGCTTTCTCTCGCACTTCCGACTAGTTCATTTCCAACAGTAGATCGGGACCGAACCAGACACTGTGAATCTTGACCCGCCCATCCATCCAGAGGAAAGGTCTGGGAAGAGAAACTCCCTTCTACGCACCCAACCGCGAGCTAACAAACTTACCATGGTTGATTTTGGGCCCTCTCTCTGTCATACCCTATGAGCTCTTCACCAACTTCGCCAATCTCGGCTCTGATCGACTTAAGAATCGAAACGTCGTCAGCATAGGCAGAGTACCTGGCCTAGGTAGTAGCACCAGGTAGGGAAATTCCGCGTAGGACTGAATTCGCCTTCAACTTGCAAAGGAAGGGCTCCAAGGCAAGAAAGTAAAGCAAAGGCGAATAGATCGAGACAATATGAAAGACTTTGACTTTACCCCAGCGCACCGGGAGATGCATACAGTAGTTGGATCCAGGATCGAAAATACGACCCGAAACCGGAACGGGACTGTTAATATATGCATATTTGGTATATAGCTATTGTAGTAGGTAGTTAGACCTAAAAATAATTGTAATGATGCCACGTTAGACGGTGCGGGCATGTACTTTATCGCGTCCGCCCTATTAGGATCAGCAGTTCTGCTGTTTTCATCAATTACTTGTTCCAAATATTTGATTTTCGGCATAAAAATTTCACATTTTTCCATACTCAATTTAAAACCAAATTTTTTTAACACTTCTATTATATGTTTCGCATACTCTTTTTGCTTTTTGCTTTTTATGTCATCCAGATACATTGTTGCGAAATCCAGATCCGCTAAAATTGTATCTATTATTCGCTGGAAGATGGTGAGGGCTACCTTTATTCCATCTTGTAACCCTCTGTGCGTGTCAATGGTTAATAATTCTGCACACTTTGCTTCCACTGGGATTTGCAGATACGCCTCTGACAAATCTAGCTTAGAAAATATTCGTACACCGTTTAAATTTGCAAAAATTTCTTCCGCTGTTGGGAGGGGGTAATTTATTTCTTTTAAACAATCATTAAGACCGGTCTAATAATCAGTGCAGATTCTATTTTATTTTCTAGACATATACCGTTGGAGCTGCCCACGGGCTGTAGTCGTTTTTTTTCTATCACACCCGGTTTTTCTAGTCGCTCTAGTTCTTTGTCAGTAATTTCTACCGACGCATAGGATACTAGACTTTTAGATCGAATTCTTCCATCCATTCCGTTCCAAATAAATTTTGAGAATTACGCATGATAAATGCATTTAATTTTCTTTTCCATTGAAGCAAACATTTATAAAGGTTTCGCCCATAAATTTTAGGCTTTTCTTTAGTAACACATTTTGATATTTTTTTCGAGTTAAACAGGGTAGGGCATTTTATTTTTTTACAAGTTTCAGTATTAAAGATAGTTAAATCAGACCCGGTATTTATCTGAAATTTTATTTTTTATGATTGAAACAGATATGATATATTTCCTTTGTACTTTCTTGGTTGTGGTCTGTTCAGTAGTCTACTGTACCCAGTTTTTATTTTTCATTATATCTTTTTTCCTCAAAGATTTTATTTTTTATTTTGCGTCTACAGTGTGAAAATTTTTGTCTTTTGAACCTACACGCATGGCATTTTTTGTGTTTAAATGGACAGTCTTTATATAAATGCAATTCTCCACACCCGTAACACGGATTAATTTTAAAATAAGGTTTATTTTTCTTACCTTGTGGTTTGTCCTTTATCGCCTGAATATTTGCTATATCCTGTCCTTAAATTTTTCATTGTCCGCTCTTAAATTTAGAAGACGTTGACGTTCTTCCGATAAACATTGCAAAGTGATTTTTTGGTCAAGTTCCAATTTGGCTAATAACCTGGTACGCATTTCTTTTTCAAACGATGACGTTAAACCCTGAATGAAAATTAAACATTTAAACATGTCGGGTGTTATTTCATTTAAACGAAACTTTTCACAATATCTATTCACCGTACTGGCGAAAGTTGTGTATTCCTCAGAATCTTTTTTTGTAAGATTTAGACATTGCCAACGATTATTAAACTATGAACATTGTTCCCCAAATATTTTCGTTAATATTTGAATAGTTTCTCGGAACGTCACTTCACCAGGGTGCCTTGGCAGAAGAAAGTTTGCATATGTTTCGTGTTCAGTCGCCCCAAATATGCCAAGTAAAAGTTTTCTTTTTTCTTTTAAACCTTGAACGATGCTTTGTCAGTAGCTCACTATGAACTTCGTCGCCAACTGTTGTATCGTGGAATGAAGAGATACACAGTGAAATGTAGATAAACTACTTTATTACCAGAGTGGTACAACTAAGAGGTATATACAATATTTACAGTCTCTCGCAGTAGTAGGTGTTACTTCACGAGGTCCGTGATAATGACAACTCCTCATGCTAAACGCACATTGTCTTTTATACATCCGGGCGACCGGATGTCACATGGTACGAGCCACTACACAACAATTTCAATCAGAGTCCATGATTTTTAAATGACATGGTGCTTTCTACTTTAAAATTACTTTCGCTTGCCTTCGAACACATGTAATTTGTTCGTTGGGTTGTTGTTCTTTTTTTATGTGCTGTGTCCCCACGGAACGTAGGGCTTCATGCTCTCCACAATTTCCTATCCCGTTTAGCTCTTAATAAGTTTTCTTTTTTTTTCGCTATTTCTCCTAAACCCTGTTCTGCCACCCATCAAGTATGTTATGCACTGTTTTCCTCCGACACCTTTCCTTCAATTTGTTCAGTGAGTATCAGAGTTCTCAAGCCCAGCTTCATTAAGCGACCCAGAAAGTTCAACTGTTAAGTCAATTTATTTTTTGTTTTCATTTTCTCAAAAACCGTGTCGTAGTTTACATGTTCGGTCCATAGTATTCTTAGTACCCTTCCGTAGAACAACATTTTTCTTGCTTTGAGTGTCTTCTTCATCTTTGAGAAGATTCTCTAGGTTGTTTTTAAAAATAGTGCTATTGGTAATATTAACTCGCATTATTCATTTGATATAATTCTCCTATTAGAAATACTATTACTGTCTATAATAGTAATTCGTCTCTTTTACTTATTCACGCGGTTGCATATTCCTACTTTGCTATTCCCATTTTTAATAATTTCCTTTTCCTATGTAATTCCTGAATTTGTTGTTCTAATCTCATCTTCCAAATTACTGTAGAACTTTTATTACTTTTTGTAATTTTGTCATTTGTGTATTTATTGTTTAATCATCAAATTGTTCAGCAACTTAATTCTTCAGCATATAATAAATATTTTAGTTTAGATATCTATTTCAATTTATTGTCAAAGTTTATTACTTTCTTCGATTTTCCTTTTTGTTTCACTCTATACACGGACAGATATGGCGGTTTCTCATCTGACATTACTTTGCTTTCTTTTATTCATCTTGTTCCTTTCTTGACTACATTTTCTGAATCTATTGGAGATTTCTTGCATACTTTTGTCTTTGTTTTTGTTACTTAATGTACATTTTCAGATGAAATTTGTGCATTTTCATTTTGCGGATGAATGTTTTCCTTGGTAACTTATTTTCTTATATTAATAAGACTTGCCTCTCTTCAAGATCTGATTTGTTTGGTCAGCTTATTACAAAATGTTCCTTCTATAGTTTATATTTTTCAAGAGATCTGAAAAACGGTAATCTTAAAATAGCCGACAGAAATATTTGACAAGTAAACTTTGAGCTCATGTTCACGTTGAATTTAAAACTCATTATCATTATTATTATTGAAATTTGCACAATGATTTATTCAAACGCTGCACATAATCTTTAACTAACTCTCTCAAGCACGTTCCGTAGGATATTAGTTGTACTTATGGAAGTTGTTCTTTGTTTTTTTTTAAACGTCTTTATGTTGGTTATGATTCCGATGACATCAAAGTGTTTCTGCTGTTGTTTGTTTTTACTTTATGTTTTATTATTACTATGTTTTATATTACATGATTCGATGTTCATTTTTACAAAGTAGCTGAATTTTTATTTGTCACTTTAAAACTTGAACATACTCAGGATATAAACATTTTTTTTCCGAGGATGATTTTTGTAGATTTTTTTGTGGATCACTGAATTATAAAATCTTACTAAGAAGTGTTACTATTTATCAGTTTGCCATTCGTTGACTTTCGATTTCCAAACAGTGATATTTGATTATCTAAATGTTTTATCATTTTGTTTCAGGTTTATATTGAACAGAATGTCAAAATTAATGAGAATGCATACCCTAGTACGTTGTATAGAGTATAAGTTTGTAGCAGTGTGTAGCATATATTGAATAATCAATCAGCATAGATACGTTGCTAATTTCTCACACCTATGTAAATATTCAGTTAGTGTCAACCTAATAATTAACCCACTGTGCACAATTTGTAATATTTTTCTTTTTGCATTTTCTTCAAGCAAAACTTCCATTTCGTCTTTAAGACTGATTTTTTAAGTTGACAACAAGCTTTTTCGGCAGGAATGTACTTGTAAAGTTTTAATGACCTTATAAGTTGACATTAATTTAATCGGTCCCTAACTATCACTCTATTTCTGGATTCTCTAGAATTTTCTAAGTGATTAAAGATGTGTGACTTTCTCCGTTAGAGACATGTCAAATCATGTTCAGTCACATTAAGCAACATTATGCACTCATGAATTTTTATGAGCTTAAACTACAGCAACCACCATAACAAAAAGAAATAGCAAAATGTTGGACATAAAGAGAGAGAGTACTGAAATGCCCGATGAAGAAGTTTTAAAAAGATTTTGATGTTTGGTCATTTGGCATATTTTAGGAAGTGAGTTTGTCTGAGAGCATTTAACACCCTCTTATATATATATATATATATATATATATATATATATATATATAACTGCACAACTCTAAGTTGATTACATTGTGTATGAACACAATGTAAACATTAGGTGCCGAGTTAAGACTGAACGTTACATTTAAATTTTGATATATGTACCGCACTATCGTACTATTGTAACTATTTGCGAGCTTTGTATTTAAAATAGACATAAATAAATGAAAAAAAAATGGAGAAACCCATATACACACAACTTCAAGCAACAAAGGTAGAAATATAAGTTAAATACATTTACACATCGAAAAAAATAATACAAAGGTAAACTCAAAAAATAATACAAAGATACACTCAAATATCATGGCACATATACATATGTAAATAAAGAGTCGTGAGGAGGAGTTACAGAAGTGTGGGTGGTGGACACGGGTGGGTGAATCGGGATGTGCAGATGTGCACATGAAAAGGATGTGCAATGTGCACATCCTTTTCATGTTGACGATAGTCTCGGTTCCTCCCCAAATAATCCTACCCCAAGAAGTTCGATTTGCAGCAACGATTTATGATCTTTTGGATTTTGTCGAGATCTCAAAATAAAGAGCAGGAGCACTCGACCAAATATGAATTTCACAAGGTAGGCAGGTAAGTTTCTTTATGATGTTTAAATGAGAGCAGCTTCATTTTGGAGACATTAAAATTTACGAGCCATTTTCTACCCATTCACATATTAGATAACTTTTTGAAGAGGACACACACACACACACACACACACACACACACACACACACACACACACACACACACACACACATATATATATATATAAATCTAGAAAAATATTCATATATAAATACAAAGATAAATATATGTATGATTATAGCTTCCTATAAATCTAAAGATAATATAAATTGTAGGTACATCCCAAAAATATAACATCACATATGTACATATATATATATATATATATATATATATATATATATAAGACAAGTGTAAAGCGATACACGCAAACATAGACATATATTAATCTGGTTCAACATGTTTCAACGGGTATTTGTTTTTCCGCTTATATGTGACTATTCATTTATTTCTCTTGTTTAATTAGGGTTATTTAAATTTAAACAAATAGTTATTTTTCTAGTCCGTCCAGTACATCTTTCCCCTTTTTTCATTATAAGATTTAGTTCTTGCTGTTATGTCTCACGTAATTATGGATGTATTGGAACAATCCTTTGATTGCCAGCAATATTTAACGAAAGATCAGCACCTTTATTTTTGTTGTTTAAACTTAGCTTAGCTTATGATTTACTAAAACAAAGCTTCTAATAATTTTCAGTTGGAGTAAAATAAAATTTATTATTTTCATCAGATTGTATGCTAGGTCGATATACAATATTAGTAGTCATACACTGGCCGTTCAGAAGACAGATCGTATTGCGCCAGCATTTACAGTTATTAAGGTATGCTATATTTGTGACCAAAATGCTTAATATCAGAGATAGAACGTATGTAAATCTATATATATATATATATATATATCTATATATATATTGGAACCTCGATGATTTATATCTATGTTTTCTCGATGATATATATATATATATATATATATATATATATATATATGTATGTGTGTGTGTAGTTGTGTGAATGTGTGTGCGAATGCGTGTATATATACATATATGAGTATATACACAGACACGCACACACACATACACACACACATACACACATATATATATAATATATAAGTGATTTAAACTAATGGGTATATATTCCACAGTTTAATATTTACTTTTTAAAAGTGCTCAATACAGAAGTAGAGCATAGATATATTATTATTATTATTATAATTACTATAGCATACTGCAACTCAAATACTATTAAGTTTCGGTGTTCAATACACCTTTATCAGGCAGTAAAATGTGGTTAATTTACTTGACAAGGAAATTTAAAATAACAAAATTAAACTAAAAATAAAAAATAAAACATGCCATCATATTAGATGATTATAATCGTTTCACCCCATGCAAGGCAGGACCGCCACTGGTGTGCAGTGAGTTACAGTGAGAGGGAAGGAATCATTAACAAGGTACAGGGGCTGCCGAAGTAAAGACAGGAGAAAGATGACATTTTATTTAAACTTTTAGAAATTGTAACTTTCAGTGAAGCAAGTATACGGAAAGGAGTTCCACACGCGGGAAGTGCGAGAAAAGAAGCTGAAAAAGAGTAGAAGTTAGCGGTTATAATTGAGTATTTTGACGGAGTGAAACATAGATGCTAATGTAGTAGCATGAGAAAATTTATGTGGTCGGGGCTGCCGAAGTAAAGACAGGAGAAAGATAACATTTTATTTAAACTTTTAGAAATTGTAACTTTCAGTGAAGCAAGTATACGGAAAGGAGTTCCACACGCGGGAAGTGCGAGAAAAGAAGCTGAAAAAGAGTAGAAGTAGCGGTTATATTTGAGTATTTTGACGGGGTGAAACATAGATGCTAATGTAGTAGCATGAGTAAATTTATGTGGTCGGGGTACCAGAAAAAATTCGTCAGAGCAGAAGCCGTAAAAATATTTGAAGAAAAGACAGAGGGAAGCTACATCCAGCCAGTTAGAAAGTAACTGAAGTGAACTGATAAATCGGGAAGCCATTACGTTGCAAAATCTTCTTTGTCGAGAACCCCGCTATGAATATCAGGGGTACCCAACCAGATATGGTAATAGTACTCAATGCACGGATGAATGGTAGATTTATCAAATGTGCCAAATGGATTCTGACGAGAAAAATTCCTGGCTCGACAAAATGACACAACCTTCTAAGCGGTGGATGTCTCTATTGATTCGATGTAGTTGTTACAATTGGGATCGGTTAAGAGGGTGAAGCCAAGGAAGCGCAGTGTGTTACTTTCTGGGAAACTATGGTGCACCTTCGTTTTGGAAGCATTAAAATTTACGAGCCATTTCTTACCACAATCCATCATAGACTGGAGGCCTTTTCTAAAATCAACAGCGAAATTTTCTTTGTCAGACTTGGCAGATTTCTTATTAAGACCGCAGTAAATGTTAGTGTTATCTGTGTAGATGCTTACTTGGAAACTGATTACATCAGGAAGAACATTGATGAAGTAGGACATAGTATAGAGCATTGGAGGACGCTCATGTTCGTATGAAAGGATCTGGAAGCATGCCTGTTCAAAACGATATTCATTTGACGATTTGATAGGAACGATTGGATTAAATTGAACAACATTCCAGAAATACAGTAGATCTGTTGCTTGTGTAGAAGGCCAAGCTCTTTTGCGACATCCAGGGTGACAGCTCGAGCTTCGTTGTTAGCACATCAGCGTTAGACCTGGTGAAGCCGTAGCCGCACTTCTTGTCAGAGAGTAGGTTGTGAGAAGTGAGATGGTGAACAGTTTCAGCATTGATAATAGCCTCGAACACTTTTTCAAAAAGCGGTAAAAGACTGATAGTTCGATAATTAGAAGGGTCAGAGTGCTACCCAGTGTTTTAAAAACAGCAGAAGAGGACTTTCAACAAGCAGGAAGACAAGATGCAGTGAGGCAATAGTTATAGAGTTTGGAAAAGACAAGAGAGAGTTTAGCGGTAATTTTCTTTGAAACGATGGCTAGAATACTATCATCCTCGCTTGTGTTAGTGACCAGAGAAGGGGTTATATATACATCACTCAGGTGAGCCTCACTTCTAGGTGTGAAGTCGGGTGTGGGTACTTTTGCTGTTGTTTGGCGCACTTTTGCAGTGTCGCCAGTAGTCATTGCAACCAAACTTGCGAGATGCTATACGCTGCTTCTATTAGCCAACAGCAGCTTAACATCATTTAGGACACGTTTGCATTAATTTGGAGCATAGACAAAAAGACGCTTGTTTTTGTCAGACGTATCGCTCTGGTAAAACCAGAAGAAGAGATTCCCGTGGACAATGGCGATCTAGCAAGCAAGAGATAACCAAGGGGATAAATGAGGTTTAAATCAGAATTTCCTGGTTGGAATGAAAGCATCGATACCGGTTTTCACCTAGGATCAGGCTCCAGAAGCACAGTCTTCAACAGGGAAACTAAAAACTTTGTTCGAAGGGACATCACAAAGTCGCATGGAACGAGATCCAGTCCGCACATTGGTAGCAGTAAGATTTTGCTGGTAGAATGTTCCTGGAAGGAGGAGGATAAAGAGGGATATTAACGGAAGGATCAGAGTTACAAAGAGGCCAGGGATAGAAATAAAGCAAAGATTTAGACGGTAAGCGTATCTTTCAGGGTTACTGGGGAAATACGTAGGGAAATTCCCTATTTGCGTGAATGACTTAGTGATTGAAAAGTTCAGGGTATGGACACCAGCAAGATCAGTGGCATAGTTTAGAGAGAGAGAGAGAGAGAGAGAGAGAGAGAGAGAGAGAGAGAGAGAGAGAGAGATATGCGAATAATCTTCCTTTTCTGCTGTTAAAGCAGCTGTTCACACGTTAAAAGACGCCATTAGACGTCTCCCGGGTTTAACTCGTTCGGCATCCAATATCCTTGCTTTTGAATCATTCTTAATGCATTCAAACGTTTCGAAACTGTTGTGTGATCAACACAATTTATGCATGCTGTTTCTGAATAAAAGATATGTGTATGGACGAATAATAAAAGGAAATTAAATGATGCCTATTTTTTGTTTTGTATAGAAAGAGAGAAAATACAATTTCTAGAAAAGGGGGAATTAAGTGAAATAATGAAAAAAAAAAAAAGAACAAAAACAATGACAAAACTGAATAGAAAGTGAGGTAAGTCGAAAGTGTGGGAGGGAGATAAAAGCGACAGAGGAGGGAAAAGAAAGTAAGAATAAAAAAGAGAAAAAAAAATAGAAATAGAAAAACGGGCATAAGTAAACGCCCTTAACGTGTAATGTAAAATTCTATTTCACATCAGATGAAAGTGACACACCTCATAGTAATTCGCGTAAAAGCTAAGGCGTTGGTTGTTTTTCGTGATTCCCACTTCCTCTCTCTTAGCTTCGTTCTCAGTGTTACTTTTGATCTGCCGATTTAGCATAAAAAAGAAAATGGCGAACTAGTCGGATTTTGCATGCCAGTATTGGTGATTTCTGGATAATGTGTAAAAACTGAAAATGCTAAAAGAAATATTTTTAAAATAAGAAGCGGGAAAATTACATAAATCTTAGAAGCGCTCTTCTGGTTAAACATAATGAAGACTTTTCAATATTTTCAGTCAGCTGAAATATTTTTCTTTGTATCACTTTCTGCCACATCAATTATATATAGCCAGCGCCTGAAGCAAACTCCATTTTTCTAATTTATATACATTAAACATTATACATCAAAACTTAATAACATTAAATAATATTTGGTAAAGGATTTGAAAAATTATAGTCGAATATTAATCAATATTAATAAGTATTAGAGTGAGAATAGATATTTTTTCCAAAATTGAGAAAACACAAGAAGTTACAATGTATCTATATACTTATCGTGTACAGCGTGCTTAAAGAATGCTAGAAAAAGAACTTTTGACTTAAAGATGAAACTATGACAGTGCGGAAAAATGTCGTAATATACATACTAAATACACCAACTAGGATAAAAGAAACAGAGCTGTACAAAGGCGACAGATTCATAATTTTAAGAAAACGTAATAGACTAACAGGATGTGCGTTGTGGTACAGTGGATATCGGCTCGGAACGAGAAACTGGGGAGCCGAGTTCGAATTCCAGTTGAATCCATTGTATTCACTTACGCGCAAATACCCTTGGGAAAGATATTAATCCGTCGCTTCCTTCCAGTTATGGGCTAAATAGCAGGACAGATTGGGTTCTATAGCCCTGGTCGGCAACCAGTCTACCGCAGAAAGCAATGACAACCTACTGCGGGATAATCTTCTGCCCAGTCAGTCATGTCTCTTTCGAGACATCATTGCCCAAGCGTGTATCACGTATAGCACTTAACTGACTGAATAGACAAACGCAAATAAAATAAAATAATTTTTCAAAACATCCAAAGGAATATGATTCGAAATTGGCAGTAGCATCGATATAGAACTCATACAAAGAAGAGCGACATTTGGTTTAATCTTTTCATCCCGGCCTCTCCCTACAAGATAATAAGACAATAAAACGCAAGAGATTAATGAGTGTAGTGGGAATACGAGGAAAGAAAACAAACAAACAAAAAGCACAAGAATTAAGAAGACAGAATGTGCATTTAAAATTTTGAAGGTCAATGTTGACTGGAAAATAAGAGGTCAGAAGAGAGTTCTACACGCAGGAACTACTGGAGAAGAAAATGTTTCCATAGAACTTACGGTTTCATCTAGCCATTTCATCTGTACAAACAAAATGTTGATCAAAATTATTAGTAAGGAAATCCATTATTTGATTGAACTAAGTATTTAATCTATCATAGACTGTCAAGTTATACAGTTAATAGGTATTTAATCTAACATAGATTATCATTTGAAAGATTTTAATTTTGCATAAATTATGAAGTTAATAAGATTTTATTCTACTACAGATTGTCAAATTAATATTTAATAATTATGATTCTTTAGGAATCAATTTCACATGGTTTCTGAATTTGTTATTAGTACCTAGGTTAAATTTTTATGTATGTATGTATGTATGTATGTATGTATGTATGTATGTATGTATTTTTTCTGCTTGTTGTTACTTGTGTGAACTGACGCTCGGCCGCCTGGGCGTTGATAGGTGCGATTCAGTAACTGGTCTTCAAGTCGACTATTACAACGGTGTTATTCCCCGCTCACGCTGTGAGATTTGATCACCAGGATGTCAAGATAGCTGTCTCTTCACCAAGTCGAACCAGACTCGACACGCGCACGCAATTCAATCAATGAAAACGGCACCAAAAATAAATTGAATGACGCCTGAATAAGTTGCGGAAAAATCTTTATATACAACAAAAAGAGACAAAAAATAGAATATAACAATCACGAATCCCCTATCTCTACTTAGCCGATAACGTAGCGGAAGTTTCGTTCAAGAGAAGCGTTTGTCTTTTTAACATTAATTCGAGTTTTTGATTAATAATGTCCGTTCACTTCTATTGTCTCAGTGGGTCCCCTTCCATATACCTTGGACAATCTATTTGATTTCTGAACTGCTATCGCCTACACATCATTAGATACACTAATAGCTTGTGGCAGCATTGTTTTTTAACACTTCTACTCGACAATTCTTTTTAATTCCTTCCCCTTCATTTTTAAATAATTCCAGTACATATATTCTGTGATTACCTACTACATAAATGGGACTCTGTGAAGAACAGGTTTTCAGGGTATCATTCCTACACCTCCCTGCTTCATCTGCCGACAGTATCATAAATTACGTCTTAGCTGAATTCAGAGCTATATATTCGGTTTCAATTCTGTATCTCGCTATCACTTCCAAACCTTGATCTGCATGTGGGTAGGGAATAGGCAAGTTTATAATTTGATATATCTCACAAATACTCTCTCTATCCAACAACGGAAGGGACATCAAAACTAGCCCTTTGTTATGTTCTAGGAAGGTTATACAACCTTGAGCATTGTAATACTTCCATAGTTCTCTGATGGGATCTACCGGTAATCTAGGGTGATGGGGTAATTCGCCCTGTATTTCAAACAAAAGCGTCCTCAAACGTGCTGGAGTTACTATGCTGGGAGACAAATGTCCCAATGATAACATGACCATCTGAGCTCTCACATGCTCCAGTAATATTGTCAATGTCCGACTAGTCCTTCGCACCCTATTAGCAATGGCGTTCAAGTGGAAATATTTTTGAACAAATCTACTTAATCCCTGCACTTCAGTTGGCATAGCCTCCGAATTATTATCTATTTCCTGCTGTAGCTCACTCAGGTTACTTATTATTCCATTGATACTGTCTCTATTCGTCGCCAATTCTACTCTCATAACATCCAATACCGTAACACTCAGTTGTGCCCTCTGGACCAGGATTTTCTGAGTTTTCTCTACCTTTCCTAGGCTCTCCCTTATGACCCCCATGTCATTCTCTCTTATTGTTCCATATAGGACATTTAGTGCCTTCCTAATGCTCGTTTTTCTCTAGTTTGTAGTAGTTCAATCTCTTCCATGTAATTCTTCATGTTATTCCATTGTCCCTCCATTACAGCCTTTTCCATCTCCAAAGGATACAACAATATAAGATATTCTTCATGTCCTGGGTTATTCTGGGCTACTTTTATTCTTGCTATTCCCAGCTTCTTTATCTCATCTGTCAGTCTATTCAGTAACACCTTGTCACAAAAGTGACCACCCATTTCGACCGTGTCATCATCACTTCACTGGCCTTCTTAAATATTGTACTTCTGCTCTATTTCCTTGATTCTATCCTCATCATCATCATCATCGTCAGCAACATCAGCAGCATTAGTTCTTTCATTTTAGACATTTCTGCAAAGGGAAAAGATTATCTGTTTTTATTTCCTTAATAACTCGTTAATCAAATTAGTTCCTCACTTAATTATTCCCTAAGCTCATTTTTGCTATTTTCTCTCTCACTACCAGTTCAGCTTTCAGTTCCTTTTTTCGCTAATGAACTATCAGTAGAGTGATTGTTTCAAACAAGTGGGCGTCGCCTATGCCACAGCGGTTACGTCCCATCGCTACCACTGCCGGCCAGTCAGTAGCATCGATGAGCGGTTTCATTCTCACTGCGACACGCCACCCGCTCACTCTTTCTCTCCAATCACTGCTACTTTTATTCTCCTCTGTTAGGATTTTCTAGGTCCTTCTTCATCGCTATCTCTTACTGGGATTTGGGTGCGTTTGCATTGCTCAATCTCTTTTTAAGGGGTAATTTTGATTCTACCCCTGACTCTTTTCCATTCTCTAACTGTCTTGATGAAGGGGTTTTCTTCTTTTTCTTCTGGCAATTCAGACTGTGAGCCCTGGTTTACAAAGTTTCATCTCCGATTCTTGGGTTTCATCATGAGTTCCTTTCGTCCTTCTTTTATTGGGTCTTCCGGTCGGAATGGTGACATTGCAAAGCCCCCTCTGTAACGACATTTCCTTGTTCTCTTCTTGTCTTTTGACTCACTCATTTCACACTTAGCAACCCCAGCTAACTTTAAATCATTGGCGTGAGCTCTCTTTGTTTGACCAGCCACCTGGTCCCAAATTACATATGACGCTGGACTACTTTGCTCTATTACTCTATAGTATGGTTCCCATCTCTTGTCCAGTTTTCCTTCCCTCAAATTAACTTTATAGTACACGGGGTCTCCAACTCTAAATTCCACCATTCACCCTGACAACTCTCCTCTTTTAGGCTCTTTTTATTTCCCTTCTGGCCTGTACAAACAACGTATGCTGTTGTGCTATCACCAACTAATGGTGGTATTGTCCCATATACTTCCTAAGAGGCTTCAATAGGTTATCTATTGGTAAGATCACATCACTGCCAAACAGCATGTAGTACGGTGAGAATTTAGTTGTATCATTGATCGTGAACCTTACTGTCGGGAGAGCCTGGGTAAGGTACAGGTCCCAATTCTCAACATTATCTAATTTTGTTAAAAACGTCTCCCAAGGTCCTGTGGAATCTCTCCACCTTGGCGTTGCTCTGAAGGTGATAGGGGGATGTGGTTATATGTATAATATTCAGTCCTTCTACTACCTCTCTCATCACATAATTTACATTCTCAGGCCTATTGTCTGTCACCAGGCACACAGGGGCACCATAAATGGGAAAAATTTTACCCATGGTTAAGTCGGCTACATTTTTAGCTTTCTTATCAGGTACTGCGAAGGCCTCTACTCAATTCGTCATCCAATCTACAAAACTTATTATGTAGAGGTTATCTCTGGGGGTCTTTCCATATGGTCCTGACACATCGATACTTATTTTCTCAAATGAATAATTTGGAACATTCATACCTTCCAACGGCACCAATTCCTGTCTTCTATTCTGCATCTGACACACCGCACCGTACAGCTATTAATGTAGGCAGTAACTTCTCTGTACGGTTTAGGCCAGCAGTAGTTTCTGCTTATCAATTTATGGGTCTTATAAATCCCCATATGGCCTAACTTCTCATGACAGTGTTCCAATATTTTTAGTCTTTGATCTTTGGTTATATACAAACTGGATCTACTGTCTTCATCCTTACCCGAAAGATAATATAGGTCCCCTTCATGTATCATACATTTAGATGTCACCCCTGCCTCTACCTTTTCTCTGAGGGCTACTATTTCCTTGTCCACCAGTTCTTCTTCAATCTGTTCTATCCACTAGGAATCTGTTCTCGGCTGCAAAACCTCTTCTTTTTCCTCCAACACAGGGCGATCCTTCAGAGTATGGGAGCCAACTACTCCGATTTGACATGCCCTGTCGTCAACCTCTGGCTCTATTATCACAGACACCTCTTCCAGCTTCCTAAGTATCCTGGAGAGCAAATCTGCACAGGTGTTATATTTTCCATCTAAGTACTCTATTTTGCAGTTATACCCGCTTAACTTCAGTGCCCACTGCTGTATTATCTTAACCTTTTCACAACCTTAAATTGGAACAGGCCCATTTGACATGCAAATGCAGCCTCTTCTTTATCAGCCTTATCAAGGGCTACCTGCCAATACCCTGACCTCAAATCTAATGTGGAAAAATAATTAGCTTTTTCCCAACAGAGCAAATATGTCATCAATCAATGTTAAGGGCACTGCCAATGGCTTGGAAATAGCGTTCAGTTTCCTAAAATCTACACAGAATCTGTGCCCGCCATCTTTCTTATCTACTATCACCAAGGAAACCTTGATCTTTCTATCATACCCGTCTTCAATATATCTCTTGTTTCCTCTACTAGGGTCATTTTATGGACAGGAGTTATGTAAGGTCTCAGCTTAATGGGAGGGTGATCACCCGCGCCTGTTTTCATTTTTACTGTATCAGTTTGGCCAAACTCTTTATCTGAGTTGACCGCCACATCACGATTGGCCCTCAACAGGTTCTTTACTCTAGCCTTAAACTTTTCGGGGGGGGGGGGGCAATACTTCTTCGTCTTTTATACCATCTACCCTCTTTAAGCCCTCTCTATCCTTTTTATCTAACTTTATTCGTTGCCTGGTTCTTAGGGGTAAGGCTTTACCTACCTCCTCCCCTTTCTTTACTTTAACGGTCTTAGTGGCTTCGTTCACCAACAACATAGGAAATATCTCTGCCGCATTTACCACCGTCTCACACATGACTGACTCGCTCTCTTCAGATTTACATTCCTCTACAGGAACTCATTGTATGATCCCTTTCTTCACTTTGTTTTTGTCATTAATCTTCCTCTGCCTGGTACTGCAGTTCTAGGGGGCAACTTCATATCTTCCTCTGCCACTACTGTTATATACTTGCTGGGGGAACTTCCCAATGGCATCTTTACTCCGTTCACCACTAACGCAGTAGAGTTAAACTCAGTTCCAGCCCTGTGTCTATGCAGCCAGTCTTCTCCTAAGATCATTCCTGCACACAGCTCGGGGGTGATATAAAATCTCTGAAGGCTTTGTGTCCCTCCTACCTTCAACGGAAGATTCACCATTCCCCTTATTCTCATGGAATCACTATCAGCCTGTGTGATTTCTATATCGGGCCTTCTCATTCTTCTCCGATTCCTCAGTTTCCTGTATTCTTCTTCATTCAATAACGATACTGAAGCTCCAGTATCTACTATGGCTTTCACCACTGAATTTCCTACCACTACCTCACAGGAGAGTTCTCTCTGTATCTTTGCTCTTCTCCTTTTTCGTTACTGTCTTTCTGCCCACGCAGCCATGGGGGCTGGTAGCAGCAGTCCTTCATTAACGTCTTTACGAGCCTCCCTCCACCATAATTTCTGTTCCGCCATCGAGGTCTGTCATTTCTATTTTTATATGGCAGCCTTTCTTCAGGTGCCCTGTGTTCCCACAAAACCAACATTTTCTTCTTGGGCATTTCATAGCAAAATGACCTATCTGCCAGACCCCCAACAACGTATTTGTCTTCCATTCATACGGGCCACCCTGTCTCTTATTTCCCGGTGTGAACCTTTTGCGTTTTCCTGATTCGACTCTCCAGGTTTCATCTTAACTTTTGGTACGGGACGGGCTTCTCTTTTCAACGCACACCATTTGGCCACGTGCCCCCTACCTCCGCATCTCATGTATCTTTCTTGCTTGTGATCTTGGAGCAAAACCCACCCTGTAGGACATTCTGCCGCACGGTGGGCTTCATACTGGCACTTCCAACACAGAAGGCCATCTTTACCCGGTGTGGGTTTATAAAAACTGTGTCTTCGGGATCCTCCTCCCATTCTTCTTCCTCCTTCACCTATTTATTTACTACACGGGTGTTCTTTTCTGCCACTGCCGCTGCTAACCTTACTGGTCTCTCTTTCAGCACATCATGCCGGATGCACTCATCATTTCAGCTCTCCGACGTACAGGTCCGTTAACTGGGCCTGTATTGCTGCATTTTCCCTAACTTCTGCAGGATATGCCAGAGAAGCTAATCTCTCTGTCCGTTTTCCCAGTTCTTCTGGTCCCTCATCATGGCCTCTGTCGCTGTGCCTTCTTTCGCGATTTCCCCACTAACCGTTCTTTTAGTTCTCCCCAAGTGAGGCGAGGGTCTTTTTCCAATAATCGGCCTATAAATTCTGACGGTTCTCCCGTCGGTCAGCACGTAAATTAGCTGACTTTTATCTACGGCCGCCAAACAATTTTTTTACTATGTACTAGTAAACATATTGTTATATTGCTTTACACACACACACACACACACACACATATATATATATATATATATATATATATAATTTACATTATTTGGAATATTGTCCTCATCTAGGTTGTCATTTTTTACGACGTTTCGGCCATTGTACGCGCCGGCCTTTATCAGATGATAGGAATTTCGGTTCGAAACCTTAATTACAATATATTATTCTCATTCCTTGTGCGTATTTCTAGTAGTCATTTGTTATCTCTCTTTAACTTAACTCTCTAAGTTATTTGTTCACCACTGCTGTAGCCTGGTATTGAATTCACAACTCTTTGGGTTAAGTCACTGGAACTAACTTACGTTAGTATATCCATTGGGTCATGTGTCCTTGAGAAAAACAGTAAGTGAATTTCTGGGACTTTTTTTTTAATCATTTCACCCCGAGCAATGCAGAAATGCCACTGATGAGCGGGGGGGTACATAACTGTAAAAACATTAATTAGAAGAGAGTGAGGAGTACAAACTAGTTAGAAAGGAGCAATAGAAAGCTGACAATGCAGATGCGATAACAGATACATAGGTGGAGAGAAAGGGAAGGATATACGGGGGTGGAGAGAGAGAGAGAGCTAGAGTCCAGTGGTTAATAGATGAGTATTGACATTGCATTTAAATTTCTGGAGGTTGTAGCCATCAGGAAAGCAAGAATATGGGAGCGAGTTCCACAGGCGGGAAGTGCGAGAGAAGAAGCTGCAGGAGTAAAATTGTCGTATGCATTTGGCTAACCTGACTGTGAATGGGTGGGACCCAGTTGCCAGTCTGGTTGCACGAGTAAACACCTGTTGAGGAGGCACCAGTGACTTAAGTTCGCCCGAGCAGAAGCCATGAAAGTATTTATAGAACAGACATTTCGACGGTGGGGAAGTGGCTGCAGTCGAGCCGCCAGATCAGTACCTATCACATTACAGACTCTCCTTTGGATCCTGTCGAGAACACTGAGGAGAACGGCAGGGGCGCCTGACCATAAATGGCAGCAGTACTCCATGCACAGACGGATGGTTCACTTGTATATATGCAGGATGGATTCAGGCGGAAAAAACATCCTGGATCGACATAGTGACCCAACCTTCTTAGCAGTAGATTTAGCTATGGATTCGATATAGTGGTTCCATTTGAGGTCTGAGGAGAGGGTAAGGCCGGGGAGGCAGGGAGAATTGCTTGGTCCATGCTTATGGGAGGCAGGAGAGATTACCTGTGATGGTTGACAGACAACAGCTTGGCCTTAGACGCATTGAAGTTGACAAGCCACTTCTTGCCCCAATTCACCACAGAGTGTAGATCCCGTTCAAGGTCAGCAGCGAGATTATGTCTGTCCGCCACGCCAGGTTTCTTACTGGTGCGGGAGTATATTGTGGTGTCATCTGCGTAGATGCCTACTTGGGAACTGATCTCATCTGGGAGGTCGTTTATGAAAATAAGGAAGAGCGTCGGGCCTAGGATAGAGCCCTGTGGGACACCAGCATTCGTGCTGTAGGATGAAGAGGCATGCCCATTCAAAACGACCTTCATTTTGCGGTTATTTAAAAAAGATTGGATTAGGTCAAGCAGGCGACCGGTAATACCGTAACTCCGTAGCTTGCATAGAAGGCCAGAGTGCCAAACCCTGTCAAAAGCCTTGGAGATGTCCAGAGCAACCGCGCGAGCCTCGTCAGACTCATCAAGGGCCTGGAGCATGTACTCCGTTACGGTTGTTAGCAAGTCGGCCGTGGACCTGGAAAAGCGGAAGCCATATTGCCTGTAGGAGAAGAGTTTGTGGGCAGTAAGATGTTGAACTATTTCAGCATTGATTATGGCCTCGAACACTTTCCTGAATATCGGTAGAAGACTGATAGGGCGATAGTTGGATGGGTTCGAGGGTTCACCACAATTCTTACATACATGAATGACTGAAGAGAACGTCCAGCATGCAGGAAAGCAGGAAGCAGAAAGGCAGTAGTTAAACAGTTTAGAGGGGACAGGGGAAAGTTCAGGAGCACACCTCTTAAGGACTATCACCGGGATTCCATCGTCTCCACTCGCCTTATGGGGGTCAAGTTTTGAAATTACTCGGGATACTACTGTCGGGGTAATGTTTGACTAACCCTTTTTTTACCAGAGTTCATATTGCAATTTAGTATTTTTTACCTGAACTCATATTGCAATCTTTCTGCCGCTACTGATTTTCTCAAACACACCGTATTACTGGTTCCCGTATTGTATTCATTTCTTTGCTTGGTCGGTTTACGATATTTTTGTAGCCTTGCATATGTGCTGATTCCTTTACGTAATTTCCACTGGTGTTCTCTATCTATTATTCCACTTTCGTCTCATAGGGATCGGGGATTCTCTTTCTCTCTCCATATGTGGTCAGCTACGCCTGATTTTTCTATCTTCTTTTGTGTTACGGCCTTGCGATGTTCTTGTACTCTTACCATAAGGAGGTGGCCTGTTTCTCCTTTATATTTCTTTCCACAGCTACATGGAATGGCGTACACACAGTCCTTAGTCATGTCCTTCTCTGTTGGGGGTCTTACCTGCGAAGTGTAGAACCACTTCTGACAGTCGCCCCGATGTTATATAGACCACAGATCCTTTGTATTCTCTCCGATAACCCCTTCACATAGGGTAGACAGACGCTGTTTTTCCTCATGCACCCTCCCTTCAATGTTCATTGGAGTTTTTGTCATGTACTCTGGATAATTGTTACGTTGTAGGGTACTGCTTATACTGACCATTTTCTATTAATATGTCTCTGGGTCGTCGTTTATGACTTTTGCTCGATGTTGCAGGCAGCGGACTATTCCTTTCTTTACATTCTATGGGTGGTGGGAGTTGAAGTTGCGGTATTGTCCGGTGAATGTTGGCTTGCGGTATACGGATGTCTTGACCTCCACTTTCGAGCCATTAGTACATCCAGGAATGATAGTTTGTTGTTGCTCTCTTTTTCCACACTGAACTGTATTGTTGATCTTATTGAATTCACATGGTCCAGTAGCATCTGCACCTCCTCCTGGTGTGGCCAGAATATGAAGGAGCATAGACTTGAAGATAGAGCTGTGGCTTGTAATGCTGTCCCCTGAAAGTATTCCATGTATATGTTAGCCAGTAATGGTGACAATGGCTAAGCCTTCTTCCTGTCGACATATGTCTGATTCTAGTCTGTAGGGTGTTGATTGCGTGCAGAAAGTCAGCATTTCCATTAGATTATCTAGTGGAATACTAGTACGTTCTTTTAGGGAAGAGTCCGAGGCCAATCTGTTCCTGACTACCGATAGTGCCTCCATGGTGAGTACCTTGGTGAACAGACTCAACACATCCAGGCTTATTATCTGGTTGCATTGGAGGGGAGCATCTTTGATAAGTTCCACGAAGTGGACGAAGTTTTGAATATATGAGTCGGTCAATTATATCTACAAGAAAGCGACTCAGAGGATGGCACACCGAGCTTAGGCTGCTAACAATCGGCCTGAGCGGAATACAGTCTTTGTGAATCTTAAATAGACCATACATGTGAGGTAGCTTGCGACAACTGCCTGTATGTCTTATGCGATAAGTGATTCTTATTCTTGATTAGGATTTGCGACAGCTGTCATTCTGTTTTCAACATGGGGTCTTTCTTTACCTTGCTTTAGCTACCACTTCTATTGAGGTTTTTCCACTTTCTTGGTGTATTCAGTTTTGTCCATCACTACAGTTACATTGCCTTTGCTTTGTCGGCTGGTATTATGATGATGTTCTCATTCCACTGTAGCCGTTCCTCTTTTGAGTGACTTGGCTTTCTCCAATGTCTGTCTCACTTTCCATCTTAGCTCTTTCGCCTAAGCCTGAGGGAAGTTCAAGGTTATTTCCTCGATACAGGCAATGATAATCTATGGTATCCACCTGATGGTTGTTGCGAAGTTGAGATCCTTGCTCAGCACTGACTTTTCAGAGGCACTCATCTGATGTTGACTGATGTTGACAACTGCCTTCACAGAGGTGGTGGGGGTGATGAACCTCATGTGTCACCTTCAGTTCTTTTAATCTATTTAGTTTCCGTACCTGGTGGGCCTTGACTGCATGAAATTCTAGACTGAAGGATTTGTCCAGCTCCTTTTCCGATCTTCTACATCAGTGATCCTACTGAGGAAGACATCTAGCCTCTGGGAGATATCGGAATGTAATTTTTGTTTCATGCATCGGTTGTACTGGATATGTTCTCGTACCAGGGCGTGTTCCGCTTTTTCTCTCCTTGAATTATCGGCGCCAAGCCTACAAAGATGGGTAGTAGTTTCCTGCATAGGTGTAAAAATGTCAGGTGGTTTGATATTCGTGCCAGCTTCAGGTAGGACTTCTCTATTCGTCTCTATATTTTTGGTGTATCTGGACCGTACTGATCCTTCAGTATTTGTCTATACTTCTGAGATGATGTAATATTTACACTATTTACATTATTCGGACATTATTCGTACTATTGTCCTCATCGTTGATGTCACTTTTACGACGTTTCGGTCGTTGTAAGCTCCAGCCTTCCTCGGGTGCTAGGAATTTCGAACCAAAGCCTTTATTTCTAGCACCTGAAGAATGTTTTTGTATATGTTTTTGTATGTGTTTGTGTGAGTGTTCTTGTGCCTAATTGTGTGTATTTATGCATATAGCTATCTATAAGTAGATCCATATATATTGTTTTATTCTCTATATGATGCTTTGTGGCTTTATATGTTGCGTACATATTTTGTTTTCTACATGTGAATTTGCGTGCATATATATATTTAATTTGTGCGAGTGTGTTTAAACGTTTAATTTAAATGTATTTGAGTTTGAGTCTTGTATTTGAAACCAAAGGATCTAATTATATGTTAATATTCCTTAGATTTCAACTCCTCGATTAACCTTCAGAGAAGTTGTAATGATTCAGTAATCGCCTCTTGCCATGAAAGATGTATGAAGTCTTATTCAGCATTTTCTTTTTAGTGATGATGTCTCGATAAAAGCACTCAGCCCTCTGCGCTGTGAACAGGTTAATAGGGGTAGATAGGTTTTTCTATCGACTAACCAGTACTCCTTCCTTGTTTATTGACCAGGAGTAGAGTTTTATAACCTGTTTCATGTTTAGGATATGTCTTACGGTATCCTTTCTTACATGGTCTTAATTATTTAGCTGTTTTAACTTTTTGGCGATCTGGCTGATCAGTCGTTCTGGCTTATCATTATGAGGGTATTGAGTAGACAGTTTTCTGGTTTCTGCATCTCGACTGGTCGTAAGGAATCGAAATCTTCGGTAACGTTCAACATTTACATAATAACTGGGAATTTAGAGCGCCATTGGCAGGTGTCCTTATATGCACTTTCGGCAGGTAGCCCTGAGGATAAATTAGTTAAGCTTTAGTTTGAGCCATCTTCTGGCCAGTTTGTTTTTGCCATAAACGACAGATAGAGATAATTATTATGTACTTTTTTCTCCTTAAATCATAATTTTCTTACGAAAGTTTTAATTAAAGTAGAGAAGAGGAGACCAGTAAACAAATATATCATTTACTCACCTCAAGGTATTTTTCTCTAATATCCGTGATATTCGTACCAACTTCTGTAATTTTGAACTTTTTCTCTTGAAAAATTCTCACGATATCTTAGCACTTTGCGAAACAATGAATTCTCTGGTCCAAGTCATTTTACTTTTTGTCGAAAAGATTCTAGGACATAGATGATTTTTTCATGTGCTTTCGACTTTCTTTATTGCATTCTGTTAGCTATCTATTTTCTTTATCGCTGCATTTCTCATGAATAATATATTGAACAAAATATTTCCCAATATAGACATCGCTCTCTCTCTCACTTTTCTCTCTCTCTCTCTCTACATTCAACTGCGAACATTTTTGTGTTTGTTGATTTTAATGGACATCATGTCATGTAGATAAATTATTCTAATATTATTGATGTAACCGTTATTCAAACTTTCAATTTTTCCGTAGTAGTATCTAGTAGTGGATATCCCTACTCGTTTTCTTAATAATTTTGATCAACATGCTCACCATTGTAGAGATAAAAGAGGTAGATGAGACCGTAAGTTCTCTTCTAACAGTTTCTTTTCCAGCAGTTCTTGCTTGCAGAACTTTCTTCTGACCTCTTATTTTCCAGTCAACATTGACCTTCAAAATTTTCAATGCATTATCAATCCTTACCTTTTGTCTTCTTAATTCTTGTGCTTTTTGTTTGTTTGTTTTCTTTCCTCGTATTCCCACTACACTCATTAATCTCTTGCGTTTTATTGTCTTTATTACCTTGTAGGGAGAGGCCGTGATGAAAAGATTAAACCAAATATCGCTCTTCTTTGTATGAGTTTGTTTTCTTTCCTCGTATTCCCACTACACTCATTAATCTCTTGCATCGATGCTAATGCCAATTTCGAATCATATTCCTTTGGATGTTTTGAAAAATTATTTTATTTTTATTTGTTTTTGTCTATTGCGGTTTCTTAAAATTATGAACCTGTCGCCTCTGTACAGACCTGTTTCTTTTATCCTAGTTGGTGTATTTAGTATGTATATTACGACATTTTTTCGCACTGTCATAGTTTCATCTTTCGGTCAAAAATTCTTTTTCTAGCCTTCTTTAACCACGCTGTACGCGATAAGTATATAGATACATTCTAACTTTTTTTGTTTTCTCAATTTTGGAAAAAATATCTATTCTTATTCTAATACTTATTAATAATGATTAATATTCGACTATAATTTTTCAAATCCTTTACCAAATATTATTTAATGATATTAAGTTTTGATGTATAATGTTTAATGTATATAAATTAGAAAAATATTTTAGCTGACTGAAAATATTGAAAAGTCTTCATTATGTTTAACCAGAAGAGCGCTTCTAAGATTTATGTAATTTTCCCGCTTCTTATTTTAAAAATATTTCTTTTAGCATCTTCCTTTATTACACATTATGCAGAAATCACCAATACCAGCAAGCGAAATCCGACTAGTTCGCCATTTTCTTTTTTATGATAAATCCGCAGATCAAGAGTAACACGGAAAACGAGACCAAGACCAGTTTCACTGCCTGAAAACAAGATAGCACCGAAACACAATGACTCTTGGGTTGCAGCAAAACTATGTTTTATTATAAACTTATAATAAAAAGATTGCTGTATGTAATGCTCTACTAAGTAAAAAAGTTAATCACTACAATCAGTGGACTGCTAAACCCATTAGTCTGTACTACTTCTTTTATATATATATATATATATATATATATATATATATACAGCTGGCCAAAATATACCTTTTGCGTTGTTAGAGTCAACCACTTGTTTGTGGAGAGATTCGAAAAATTAAAACAAGAATAAGAAAAATAAAAATTATAATCAATTTTAGTATTTTATAGGGAAAATATTTGAATACTGGGAAATTAGGCTAAATATGAGCTGCTCAAAAGTTTAGGCCAATATTAAAGAAAAGCTTTTATTGATAAACACGTAACAAAATTTAGTTACATTTGCCACTGCTAGCCCCTGCGTTACATTAGGTAAATGTTGTGGATTCCGAGTGAGGAACCGGACAAAGTAATAAATAACAAAAACAGATATGAAGATAGAAAATGTAAGTTATATTGAACGTAATATACAAACTGGAACACGGGTTAGTCAATTTAGGAATACTATTAGTAGAAATAAATATATACAGTCTTGAAGTGAAATAGTATGTCCGGGTAACTGATTCTAGGTGAGTGGAGCTCAGAGCAACTGCAACTACAGCTATGATTCCAGATATAACTTTAACTAGACAACTCACTCTTTACAGCTGACTTGCCACTAAACTCTGCTGTTCTATCTATAGGCAGGGTCATAGGTACACTCAGGCGAGTTCAGTATTATGTACAAAGGGGCGATCCCCAACAGTAAAAATATGGCAAAAGCTAAAAATTTGACAAAAAAAGGAACAATGGAGCTTCATGTTAAGAGAGGCCTTGCATTTGCGCCTTGACAATTCTCCCACGTTTTGTATAGATCGCTTTGAGTGATTGCCTTACTTAAACTTGGTCCTTTTTTTCGTCGCCGACTTTGTTATTCTGTTGTTAATAATTTTCTTACGATATATAATTGCAGTTCACTGTTATATTAAATATATTTAGCATTAAAAATATTGAGCAAAAGCGATTTATATAATACCAGAAGCAATAAAGGAATTATAAACACAATTAAAGGTCTAAAATGTCTAAAAGGTTTAAAGGGAACGGATTAATTATATGGTTTTGTTCTTTTCTGCGTTAGTGTAGTTTCCCATCATTTATTTTCCTTAGGGGCCTCTTGTTTTTTGAGGACACTTTTAGACTCCTCTTCGTCCGCTGATTACTTCCGGTTCAGATCCATTTCTAGCAAAATGACCATAACCGATTCAGCATACAATTCCTATAAATGTCTTCGATATTCCGAGCATCGTCGTTTTACTCCGAACATGCATCCGTCTTGGAAAACGCGCATGCCTCTAACAGTCAGATAAATGCTTTTCTTGGTGCGTAATAAACTTGTGTAGATGAACCCTAAACGTTGCTTCAGAGTTTTAATTGCCGAAAGCGTTTAGCTGACCGTTAGAGACATGCCCACGTTTCTCAGAACGGACGCACATGTCCGGGGACAGTACGATAAAACATCATCATCACTATCGGATTTACGCTCTTTATGCAAACAACGAACCTTGCCAACGTCACCGTGAAACTTGACAGCTACGACAGCATACATTTTGTTTTTCAACTATGGCAGATAATTCATCCTACCGGAGGTCTTATGTCTCCTACTACTCCAGTTCTTTGACGAGAACGGTTGCTGCTGCCGCTGTTAACGCAGCCGCTGCCAAAGCAAAGGCTGAAGCAGCCAAAGCGAGCCTTGCGTTCGTTAAGAAGAAGTATAGAAAAATAGAAGTGTGGAAGTCTGAACTGAAAAAGAAAACAGTTATCAAAGTAGCCTCAGACAGCCTAAAGGAAAGGGTCACTTATGACCATCTGAGTATTTACTCAACGTCAACCAGCCAGCCAGCCAGCCAGTCAGCCAGCCAGCCATAAATCTGACTTATCAAGCAGGTTATCTCAAGGTACAAATCATTGTATTAACTGAGAGATCGATCACGGATACTTGGAGAGATACCTCAAACATGAGGATCGAATCCCTTCCCTCTGACTAAGGCAAACTCGACAATACGCCTCAAGTTATCAGTTATCCCTTGCCCAATCTCAGAGCTATCAAACCACCTGATAAATTCTATCTTTATAATGCCAGACGGGATGCCCCAACTAAATGTCATATTTTGTGAAGTATTCACGCCACTTGAACTCAACACTGCCGGATTACCTAAGTTTAATGACAAGCCAGATGATTACCGTGCGTGGAACCATTAACTGCCACAAGAGATCTTAGCCTCACACACAAGGAGGAAATAAAACTTCTCATAAAATGGGCCGGTAAAGGGTCAGAATACAAACCAAACAAATAAGGTCGGTCAATACTAACCAAACAGCGTAGCCTTGGCTTCGAGTGGGAACTCAAGAACGATGTGTTCATTTTTAAATTACAAGCGATAGAAAATCCCTTCACATGCCGAGACGTCTTGTTCATCATTGACAGCCTATACAACCTTTTGAGCTTTGTAGCTCCGGTCACCATTCAAGGTAAATTCTTCTTGAGGGCGCTGACGAACGAAAACAGCGAATGGAAATCTGCTTTACCACAGGAAACTCACGAACTTCGGTTTTAATGAAGAGACTCCTTGAAAGAACTGAACTACTTTCAGATTCCAAGTGTCTTCCAACAATACCCTACCCAGGAACATTGAGGAAAGAACGTTTCTTTTGTTTTTTCCGACTTATCAACTGCAGTATCGTACCTCAAGGTCACTGACAGCGAAGGAAAATAGTCAGAGCGGCTTCATCATGCCCCACAACCCGAACATTCAATTCCTAGACTAGAATGTTGTGCTGTTGTTTTGGTAACCGAGAAAAACGAACTAATCTCCTCTGAAATCGAAGTAAACTTCTAATACACTAACGTTTACAAGGACAGCAAGGTAGACTTAGGATACATCTACAACGAAAGTAGATGTTTCTATGTGTACGTCAGCAATTGCGTGCTGCGCATATGCAGATCTTCCCCTCACGAACAGTGGAGATAAGTAACCCACCAGAACCCTGCTGATCTCAGCACCCGGTCTGAATCTGCTTCCAACCCTAAAACGAGCACCTGGCTTAATGGCCTTGCGTTTCTTTTACCAGAACACGAAAGTCAAATATCAGAAGACCACCACTACATAATCAAGGCTTACGCGACTTAGATCTCAGCGTTTCGAGAGATTCTCTACTTGGTCACCACTGACTAGATTTTGCGAGCGCCTGTAAGAAATTGAATGTCGCAATGACGTGAACCATCCTTGGTTCAGGTTGTTCTTATTTATATTGGCCATTAATTAGACAATATCTGCTTCCAACGAATCCTTGGTATTGTGAGGTCACCACCTGGTGTCTCGATGACGTGATGCTTGCTTGCTATCTGCAGGATAGATGCAACATTCTTCTCGGCTCGGCTCGAACTCTGAGTGAATTACTGCTAGAAAAAATTAGTATATTTATAATAAATTTAATTATTTTTCAGAATTAGAGACAACTACCGAATAATTCCTTCCATCTTAATATCGGCAGCTACGCGTCGTTTTATGAGGCCTATGATTTTCTGGTGCTGTTGCATGGGTATATTGATCCAGACACATTCTATAAATGAACTGTGTTTGTTCTACTTGTGAACATGGTATTTAATGAGATCTACAACATGTTCCATACATACTCAATGGGTTTTTATTCTGGTGAGTGTGGAGGCCAATGGTGTACCTGGAAACCATCCAACTATTCTTAAAGCCAAATTAATACTTCTCACATACGATGGGAATTTGTTTTTTACTAGAATAAACTATTATCACCGGGAATCATAATTAGTATAAAGGGATAGAAATGTTTTTCAGTAAAATTTGCGCATATCATACCTGAGAATATAAACTCTACTTGCACTAGTGTTCCTTTCAAATTGTAACATGACATACTCCAAACTATTACAGATAGCATTCAGATGTTAAATAATAGTAAAATTCAAATCCCTGCTGTTATTTTTTCCTTCTTTTCTTCACACAATGTAGCAGGAGTCTGTAGTGAACAAAGCAAATTTTAGATTAAAAATTCAAATTTGACTCATTGTTAGAAATAAACGAATTTTCTCGAATTTACAAACTTTGCTTAGCACACACAAAACTTGCGAAATTTTACACCTAGATGCGAAATGTTTGTCGTCCAATGGAAAGGCCAGCATCACATCCAGGAGTGAATTTCCAAACGAAATAAAAGATGAGCAAAGATGACCGTCGCTTCAGAGTGTTAGGATGAGGAGCGTAATTAACACGTACCCTTGACTAATGTCAAGCGATCGTTATTATTATTGTTTCGCTTTCTCTCTCATCTCTTACCTTCTTCTTTTTCATCGTTCACCCGTCTACTTAATAACCGCGCGGAACCCTTTAAGTCTGAGCGAATACTTCAAAGACACTCCTATCCAACTATAACGCTCGTACATACATTCGTTCCTGCCTACGTACACATTAACTCTTTCCAACGAGTTACTGCTACGAACTCTTAATACCTTTAACTCATTACTTGTTTCTCATGAACTTTTAGCTTTTAGCAATTACTGTTGTTCTTTTCATTAATAAATTTCTATTCCAACATGCAAAAGGTATACTTTCATTCTTCCACAAATCCACACGTTCCAATCTCCAACCGACCTGCTGACAACCTTCTGATGATAGCGAATAATAATCCTAAATTCTAGGAATTTCGGTTGTGTATGACGCAAGGCCGATTCAAAAAACATTAACCATCTCCCTACCGCTTCATGTCGAGTACATGATAAGAACTATGGATTGTTTCATTAGCTCTTAGATCATATTAATTTTAATCAACGTTTGCGTAAATTTTATGTGAGTGAGAGTATCTATCTATCTATCTATCTATCTATCTATCTATCTATCTATCTATCTATCTATCTAGCTAGCTAGCTAGCTAGCTAGCTAGCTAGCTATCAGATTGACTGATTCATTAATTTAGGCATAATTATCAGTTTTGTTTGTTTTTAAAAAAACTTATTCTGAGTAATTAAAGGAAAAGAGAAAATTAGTAATTTCTGACAAAAATTCAATATCTGTTATTTGACTTATTTTACATCACAATCATAAACTGATGCTTCTTACAGGGTGAATGTATAAACCATTTTATGGAATAATAACACAACTGCAAGAATTATTTGCTTATATTCTTTTCTTATTATGTAAATCGATAGATAGAAAATACAAAGAAACATTTCCATTGGTTAATGATGCTCATATAATGCAGTTTAAGATATAAAGTTATCGGTTTCTTGGACACGAGTATTTTGCGATCAAAAAACATATCGCGGACAATCTCGAGCGAAATACAAAGGCTACTCGTATTTCCGTATAAAAATAGAAATAGAATAACTAAGTTTGAGCGGATCGTCATTAGAATCTTTTTTCTGTATGAATGCTGAAAAGTAGAGGATATAAAACATACATTTGACTGGAAATGGTATTCAGTAGTTTAACCATTACGTGGTGATCATATAGTCGGATTTGTTCAAGTCAGGACCGAAATCATATGGGAAAAACAAGTTGTAGGTTTGCTTACCAATTCAAGTGGCAATCTTCAACATTCGATCAGTGTTTAAAATTGCCTTAAAATTAATGTAATATTAGATCATCAAACTGAAATTGAAAAAGAACTCACACTGAGACAATATTCTCTTAGAGGCAACATAAACTGAATTTATTATCACTATTTTTGATAAGTAAAATCCTTATTTTGATGGTCGGATAACCTTTAGGGAATTTTGAAATGATTGTTTTATTCAGTGTCCTTGTCATGCTTGTTTGTGGATATCATGTCTTTTTCTCTTTTTGTACTCTTTGGTTATTTCTATTGAGTCTGATTCTTTACTATCAAATCCAGAAATTTCACTAACATTTACTATGCCACTAAATCCACGAACCAGCGCTTCAATCCTCGTGGCTATACTAATTGAAACACGACTTTATTGAAAACACAGTAGTCAATCTAAGGGATCCAAGCAATTGCTACTGTTCTAAATTTGATTGTCAAATTTCATTAGGAATTTTCAATGCGTACTACATCTGAAATCCGATTAAGAGACTTAGGTTACGAATGATTTATCCAAAACATAATCGGGATTATTACTATTGCCTTTGTTAAACATATGCTAGAAATATCTAACGTTGCTGAAGAATGACCCAAAAGATATACACTGGCATAGTACATCGCAAGTGTGAGTATTTTTATTATTAGTATGCAATTAAAATGTTGAATTTTCATTTGCAGATTTTATTTCCTTGCTGATTCAGATATCCAGAAAGTTACAGAATAAAACAGTACTAAATTTCTCTCTAGATACTTAAGCAAGATTTCAATTATCTAAAAGATTCAATTAAATCCAGCAACGTCTACTTGACTTCCTAACCCTTGTTGCAGTGCTCTTGAATGGATGAAGCAAATCGATGAAGAAATCTCAGCAATTGGCGCTCGTCTAAACTAATCGAAACTCAGCTTATTCAAAACTTAATTGAGGTGAGTCAAGCAGTTTTAAATTTCTTCTGTTGTACATTTGTTTGCTGACGAGTAATAAATACTTATAGACAATATTGCGGCCAACTTAGTCCTGAATATCACTCATCCATTTCTCATTTAGTGTGTTGAAGTTTTATAGCGTATGTTTATTGTTTGATTACAAATAGAGTGATCTTTAAAGACAAGAATATTTTCACAATTAAAAGTAACACACACATTCTTTCTCTCTCTTACATACACGCACATCATTATTATCATCTTCATCATTATCAGAATCATCATAATCAACAACAATAACAATAATAGTGTCAGTGATCTTAATGATACAGTACCATGACGAATTGTGAGAGCAATAATATTGGCAATTTTAATAAAAGTAAAACTACTACCAATATCTGCAAATCCACTAAGTCAGTCAGTCAGTCAAGTGCCATTCGTGATACACGCTTGGACGATCATGTCTCATTCCAGACAAGACTGAAAAGTCAGAATATTTTTCTCGCAGTTGGTTGGTTTCTACGATAGACCGTTTGTCAGCTAAGGCTAGAGAAACCAATCTGGCCTGCTATTCAGGCCATAGCTGGAGGGAAAAGAGACTGATTAATTCCTAAGACTAATTATGCGCAAGTGAATGAAATGAATTCGACTGGAATTCTAACTCAGCACTCCAATTTCATAATCCAAAAAATAAAAAAACAAAACAAAACAAACAAACATTAGAAATATTTTTGTCCATATACAAAAAGTTCCAACTGTTCTTTCTGGTCTCAGTTTATTAATTCTGTATTTCTTTCCAGCTTTAAGGTAAAAATTATTTTCTGTCATCATTACCCAATTTATTTGCGAATGATATTGTTACTACAAAGGAAACTTCAATGATACTATTAATTGTCATGTGTTGTGGGAACGAATCTTCTCAAATAAGCAAGATATTACTGTTATAACGAGCGTACAGTTGCAAAGGAAAGAATAAACAAGAATTAAAGTTTTAACATCGTGTATTGGCCAATTTTTACAATATATATATATATATATATATATATATATATATATATATATATATATATATATATACTAGCAACGAGGTCCCACCCATTTACAGTGAAACCAATAAAATGTAACTGCAACTTCTACTCTACCAGCTTCTTTTCTCGCACTTCTCGCCTGTATACGTGCTTCCCAACAGCGACAATCTCCAAGAATTTAAATATAAGGTCAGTAGACATATCCAAGAATTTAAATGTAAGGTGAATAGTCATCTTCTATCTCTTTGACTCGCATCCTTTTCCTCATGCTCTTTTCACCGTCCACTCCACTCTCATCCTTCTCTTACCCACTTCCTGACACCCCCTATAAACTGTCCCTCTTTCTCATCACTTTCCTCTTATGTAACCTCCTGCACACCAGTGGCAGTAAAACTGCCTTGCTTGGGGGGAAATGATTAAAACAATTTGTATAATTCTTTTCATCACAAATGAAAATTCTACATCAGATATTTTATATAGTCATTTATTTACATATTTATTCCTAACATCAATGCATAGCATTATCTGATTGGCAGTGGTAAAGGCAGAATTGCTCCCTAAATTAGAAAAAATCGGAAATTTTATTGTATGTAAATTGTGTCTAGAGATTATATGCAAGTTATGAATTGTTATAAAGAGTTGCGTCTTTAATGTTAAAAAGTTCTATTATGATGTTGTTTAGATTCTACTCAATATTATTAACTTAGATATATAGTGATAGAGAAAACTATTGATTATGGTTGGAAAAAATTACTAAGTTAATAAAACAGACTAATTTGACTGTCAGTAGTTTATGTATAACTATTTATTTTGATACTTTACATTATTATACCTTGTAAAACTAATGTAAAAATAATATGAAAAGATTTTAGAACAAATTCGTCAATTTCTTTAAGGAATAACATTAAAAAAATTATTTAAAAAATATATATGCACAAAAAATAATAAGAACCTCAGAAAATGTATTGCACGAATGCATCTTTCTTTTCAATATCTCTTAGCAGCCTATTGTCAACATCTGATGTTAGATTTGCAATTTTAGCGGCTGGTAAGTTATTTGCAGCAACTTTAACTGCCTCCCAGAGGTCACACTTGCTGTTGAATTGCCTTCCATTAGAATAAAAATCTTTCTTGAGGATCCTCCACAAGTTGTCAATGGGATTCATGTCACAGCTATTTGAAGGCCAGTCCATAAGAGAATCTTCAACAAATTCCTTTTCTTTCAACCAGGATTTAGTAAACTTTGATGCATGACTTGGTGCGTTGTCTTGCATAAAGATCATAGATCTACGCTTGGATAAAGACTGTTTATCAAGCGATTCAAAGAAATATTGCTCTAGAAAACTCACAGTAACTTTTAGAATTCATTTTAACCTCGTCTTTCAATTTTAATGGACCCACAAGCTCATTGCCAATAATCTCAGTCCATATCATGATCCCACCGCCGCCTTGTTGGCGCTTAAAAAATTTCTTGAGTCATGTTACTTGCAAACCCATCCTCGAATCAATCCATCGGGCCCATCCAGGGTGATCCTTGATTCGTCTGATGGAGAGTAAAAAGAAAAATGGTTAAAAGGTATGACAATTAAAGTGAGCAGTTTTAGGGGGCATTAAATTTAACAAGCTATTTGTTGCTCTAAATTACAACACGTCGAAGGTCAGATCAGCTGCGTGTTTGACCTTATCGAACCGACCAGACTTAGAGTTAAAACAGGTGTTAATAATTGTGCTATGGCATAGGTACCAAATGGAAAACTGATGAGGTCATGAAGGTAATTGATGAAAAAAGGTCTAGAAGAATAGCCGTTCACAACTTTCATTTCAAGGTTTGATAAGAAATATTGAGCCAAATAAATGCCATAGCCTTTTAACTTGTGAAAAAGACCAGCATTCCATGCACCGTCAAATGCTTTCGGAATATCGAAATATCTAAGACAGAAGCCCGAGGTTTACTATTCCTATCTTAACAAATACTTTTAGAAATAACCGTTAACACATCTGCAGTTGATCTAGAAATGCCAACGCTACATTGTCTGAAAGAAGACTATGTGAAGTGTGATACTTATCCAATTTCAAGTTGATTAGAACATCTAGTACTTTGCTTAAAAGAGTTAGGTTAATATTTAGAAGGATCATACAGAATGCCTGAGTTCTTAAAAACCGAAAAGGATTTCTAACAAGCTGAAAAGCAAGAAACAACAACACACTTGCTGTAAAACAGGAGCACATTTGTATAGGACTATTACATGAATAGCATCGAGTTCGCATGCTTTTTAGGGATCAAGTTTAGAGACGGTAAAATAAACAATGGATGGAGTTATATGCACTTCACACAGTAGGGACTCAGTTATAAGTGGAACGTTAGGCAAATATATTTCTAGATGTGCCAGGAATAAAATTGGTAGATCATTTATGAGCAAAGCATTCTGCATTATTAGTTGCTCGGGTGTAATGAAAGCTTTAAAACTAATCCATGGTCCTGGAGCTCTAAAGGAGATTCCATTTCAATATCATCTATTTGAGGTCCCCTATGTTCTAATTATTATATGGCAAATTTAGAAAATAAAATAATTAATGACAACAATAAACCCTCTATATATGTAAGATACATAGATGACATCTTCATTTTAGCTAAGAATATCGATCAAATTACACAAATTAAAAACAAATTTGAAAGTTACTCCGTCCTCAAATTTACATTAGAACTTAATAACAAAATTCCATTCCTTGATGTATTCATTGATTCTAGCACACATAGATTTACTACTTCTCTATATAGGAAATCAACTAGCATAAACTCGTGTCTTCTTAATTATAATAGTGAATGCCCCCAACGATATAAGTTAGCTGTTAAAAACTTAATTCAGCGCACACAAATGGTATCTTCTTCTAAATCTATATTTTATAAAGAATTACACAACATTAAGCAAACACTTGCCAATAATGGATTTCATAACTCCGTTACTGATCAACAAATTAAAATGTATCTCAACAAAGTTAACAATAGCTCTAACGATATTGATAATATTAATAATAATGGTGTACATCAAAATAAACATAACACTATTAACTTATATTAGTTAATGAGTTAGTTTTTGGTTAAAATTAAATTAGACCAGTACACAGTTGTATAAACGGTACATAGATATACCATCCAAACATACAGATATAATTCTATATTGCCAAAAATTCCACAATGGTAAAACGGATTAGAAAATCAAATAACGGCACATTCAATGTACCACAAGTCTCGTTTGACGGAGCCGAATTTTCTGAAATGATGGGAATGCACATCCTAAGTAAAATCAACGAAATAATTCACATAGGCAGCCGAGAATTATACAGAAATGACGGATTAATGATAGCTGCGGGCAACAAAAGAGAGAATGATAGAATAAAGAAAATGCTTAATAAACTCGTTAAAGATCTAAATTTTGAAATATTACTTGAAACAAATAAGGTAGTTCAATATTTAGATGTAGAATTTAATTTACAAACTGACAGTGTCCTTCCATATATGAAAGCAAACTCAAATTTAAAGTACGTAAACACAAGATCTAACCATTCCACAAGCATAATCAAGCACATCAATAAAGAAATACAGCACAGACTATCAAAAAATTCGTCAAAGTAATATTTAATGAAAAGAAAAAAAAGATTATGAAGATGAACTAAAAATATCTGGCTATAAGAATATTTTAGAGTAAAAAAACCCTAACCAAACAGATAAATAAAAAAAAAACCCTAACCAAACAGATAAATAAAAAAACAATAATAGAAATCGAAATAGTATCTGGTTCAACCCATCATTTAACTTAGAAGTAAAAACCAAAATAGGACAACTATATTTTAAACTAATCAATAAATACTATCCAAAAAGCTCAGAATTAAACACAATTTTCAACAGAAATTTAATCAAACTGAGTTATAACTGTAGTTGTAATTTAGAAAATTACATTAAAAAACAAAACGCCAGAAATCTAAATAACAACGTACAAAACCACATCATTAACAAGGACATTGTTCTAAGAGCTTTCAGTAACTTCCCGTAATTTTGAAAACTGCGCTTTCATAAAAGATACCTGTTACGTGAGCGTTTGAAAAACAGTAACATCAGTTATTGTAAATTGTCTGAAGATACCGAAAGATAGAAACCTAGCTTGCGAAATAACTCGATTCCATAATTATATATATATATATATATATATATATATATATATATATATATATATATATACACACATTGGCCCTGCGTTAGCTGATACTTTTGTGGGCTACTACGAGTCGTTGCTCTTTGGCAAAGTCTCTAGACCTTTTATTTGTTCCAGGTACGTTGACACTTTTGCTACTTTTTCAAATGAAAGTGAAGCCATAAACTTTTTCAGTAGGCTTAACTCCTTACACAAGGCTTTGTCATTCACTATAGAAGCATAGAAGGACAATTGTTTGCCTTTTTTGGACGTTGTTGTTGAGCGTAGTGGAGGGTTTTTTTTTACACGTATTTATTGTAAACCCACCTTTACTGGCCGGTATATGAGTTGGTGCACATTTGCACCTAAATCAAGGAAAATTAATCTTATTAAAACCTTGGTGTACAGGGCGCTCAAAATTTGTTCACCTACTAGACTGGACTCTGAATTTGAATTTATCAAAAAGATTTTCCTTAGTAATGGCTATTCGGAAGCCCTTATTAATTATATTATTAATAAGATAACTAGGGAATTTCATTCTCCCAAATGTCTGGGGCCTTCTAAGTGTCCGGTTTATTTGAAGGTTCCTTGAATTGGGGATAAGGGCCAAAGCTTGGTTAAGCAGATTAGTAAGTCGGTTTCTGGTTGTTTCTGTCTGTTGTTTTGCGTTATACCTTTCGGACTAGGTCTGCGTTTCCGTCATTTCGTAAGAATGAATTGCCCTACATCAAATTAAGTAATTTGGTATATGAATTTAATTGCCAGTGCTCTGCTGGTTATGTGGGGCGTTTAACCCTATATTTGGAAACAAGAATTAATCAACATGAAACTTCTAAAATGCGACTTAGCAAAATAGATAACATGTGTTATCTTCCCTCTACAAATATGAAATCGGCTATCACTCAACACTTAGTAAAGAATATAGTTTGTGCTAAGTCGTATAAGAAAGAGTGGTTCAGAATTATATATATAGCTGGTTTCAACAATCATTTAAACATTTTGGAATCAGACTGTATATCCTTATGTAAACCTTCTCTTTGCCGGCAGAAGGATTTGTGAAATCTTTATATCTGTTGGGGGATATTTTATTTTAACTGTCCCTCGCTAATTATTTACACGCATTTCTCCTCTCCTCGTTATAAGTATATATATTTATATGCATATTTATTTTAAAGTGTTTTTTTCTTTTTGCTCTTCATTTTCGTTGCTGTTCTTTTCGTTTAACTTATATTTCCAACGATTTTCTCCTGATGAGATGTTGGACGAATGGGCCTTAGGGACAGTCAATAAATTCCTTGTTTTTTTTTTAAATAGTATATATATATATGTATATATATATATATATATATATATATATATAATTGTGTGAAAAGGTGACAAAATTCTTGATATGTAGTTCGTAGTTCTATAGTCACCGTTGTTAAGTGAAGGGTTCTTGTTGAAAAGTATAACGTTCTATTAACCGAGCCAACATAAGAGAGGCCTGGAATAGATTAATGAAGCTGCGTTATATCACGAGTGGAGTGTCGTTGGCGGGGTTGATTCATCTATCTTCGAGGTTGACAACGACACTAATATGGATGGGTCGGTGGTCTTGTGGTGAAATCGAGATGTTGAGCCAAATTGCTTGTTGTCAGCGACGTTTGCGTTTTTATATTTTTAGTTTAACATGTGTAAAGCTACGTGTTGGTGAACTTGTGTCAGTAAGACGCTAATTTACATTCGTTATGAGGTAGTTTGAGCAAACAGAATTTGGATTAACAACCATTGTGATGGTGTAGCAAGACGATGCGCCGGTAACGCTGTTGACCTAGGGAAAATCGTCATTAGATCATAAATACACTACAGATTCGAATCCTACCGGCGTACGCATATTTTCCTAACTTGAGTTTTTGATTATTTAGGCCAAAAGATGAAAATAAATATACTGTTTAATTATAAAAACGGAGCATCTACCCAAATACAAGTATCCCCTAAAAATGATATTTAAACAAATATATTAAAAACTAATCCATTTCGTAAACGAGTTATTTGTAAACGAGTTATTACGCGACCTAGATCTCTACCATGAAATGAACTATTGAATGAAAGAACAGAAATTATGACTAAGTGTAACCATACTAAAAATACCTATTAGGTTCATACAACCATGGATGAAAACGTTATGATTTTATTGTAATTTGAAAAATTGCGCGTTTAAAAATTCCCTGCCACGAAAGCGTTCAAATAAAACCAAAAAAAAAAAAAAAAAGAAAAAAAAAAAGAAATCTCCGTTACGTGAGCGTTCTTAAAAAAAAACGGTAAACGGTAAAATCAGTTATTGCAAATTGCCTGAAGACACCACTCATTATAGAAACCTAGGTCGCGTAATAACTCGTTTACAAATGGAAAATATTCAAAAGTTCTACAATATAACTGTATTGAACACTTTTTAGTACAAATATGCACTCGTCTAATTTCTTTATGACCAAAAACTAAGTAATTAAACAATCAATCAATCAATCAATCAATCAATCAATATATATATATATATATATATATATATATATATATATATATATATTAAATATAAGAGACAATGAATGTCTATTATGTTTAATCATGAGCCGTTCTAAACATCGTATTTTGGTTTTAATTTCAGGTGAAAATAAAGACAAAAATTCTCCAACATTTGGATAATTTGTTATTAGGTTGGTTCTAAGCTTTCGGCTCACATGAGCCATCTTCAGAGAAGTTGTAAGGAGGTTAACATAAATCAATGACAATTTTATCTTGTGTTAACATAAAACTATGCAACGATAACAGATACCAAATAGCAAACGCAGTTTGTAAATTTGTAATGCGGATCTATGATGTCACACCGCCAGAGAGCTCGAAATATTAACAGAACCATATATTTAAATGCAATGTAATGTGTTATGACCAGATTTAAACGTGATTTTATTAAGTGTGGGTTGTTTGAATTTAATGTAGATGGCCTCCAATATATGAACGTTCTTTTTACTGTGTGTATGAGTGAGGATTATTGTATTGTTGACTAAAATCCGTCTGATATTACCTACATGGCTACGTTTTTCTAAAAATGTTGTTTAATTGTACTCTGATCAGAAAGGTGACAGGTAAGTCTACGGGAGAGAGTCGTTGTAGTAAAGTATCCTTAGCGAAACTAAGAAAAGGATACTATAGGCGTATGCTTAAATACCGAGTCGAATTCACGAAACAGAATATCAGCCATAAATACTTTCTGTCTCTGTGGCACAATTCAGTTTTAACATTGGACAATAGCTGACATTGATGTCATAAGATGAATGCCAAAACAAAAAAAAACTTCTCATGGATCATCCTAAGAATCGTCTTTATGTGCCTAGATGTGAAAGAGGCAGGATTGGTTCAACTAGGACTGTCTTAGAAAACCACAACAATCGGTCTTCAAACATACCTGGAAACTAGAGAAGACTGGATGATGGTGATGTATCAAAGAACATGAAAGAAATAAGAAACTCTAATAAAGGAAGTAAACACATTCAAAACATAATTTCAAGTGGGTGAAGAAGTGTAAATATACCATAATGCACCGACTGCAGAGTCAAAGAACATAAAAAAGAGAGCAAAAGCAAATGCAATGTACCATTTGCAGAAAAGATTGCAAGATAAGCTTCCTCATGTTCAATACTCCGCCCATACCAAACAAGCTGATGTAGACAAACCTTGTACCCGTCATTTGTTTACGTAGTTCAGGGTTAAAAGCTGAATTCGAAAATATTTTCCTGCTGAACTGGGTCAATGCTTGAGAAGTAGAAATTATCAAGTACGTATACTGAAAAAATGTGGAATCAATGCAGATTCTGTGATAAATATCCAGAAACAATTGACCATCTTGTATCAGGCAGCACAGGTTTAGCACCAACTGAATATAAAACCCGTTACAATAGAGTGCGCTAATATCTATATTAGAAATATGCTATTTTCGGGAAGAAACTGCAATAAAATTAGTATGAACATCACCCAGGCCTGGTTGCAGAGATAGTACGTATAACAATACATACAGATAGGACAATCAAAGGACAATACATACAGACAGAATAATCAAAGTTAATCACCGGGACATTGTGGTGAAAGATCACAAAATCAGAAAGTGCTTTCTTATAGACATGGCAGTCTCTGCGTATTGTAATGTATTTTAGAAGATCTCAAAAAAAAAAAATGTCAAAATACAAGGATGTTGAAATAGAAATCTAAAAAATGTGGGACATGAGAACATAATTCCAATTGTAGTTGGAACACTCGGATTGATTTCCCATAGTTTTATTGAAGAGATCTTTAGGAGCTGTTGTGGATCCCGGGAATGGAACCTTCACAAATAAATGAACAACGACCAGTAATTGAGATAGAAAATAAGTGTATTAACGTATGGATAAAGACTTGAATGAAGATTAGTAGTCCTGGAATGCGGGTTAGTAAAAATTATATGTACAAGTCTCTGGAAGTGAAGTCGTAGTATATCGGAAGCTGACGGGTACTGCGTAATAATAATCTCGATGAGTGGAGCACAGAGCACAGAGCTTTTATGAACTCTGTGTACTGACTGCTAATCTTTCTCTGGACTCTCGTATTCTCCGGTTAACTCTCTGTGAAAACGCAGTATTCACCAGTCTCGCTTCTATAGCAGTTTTATAAGTATACTCTGGACAAGTCCATCTTCCTGAAAAGGGACAACCTCACAACACCCCCTACCTAGCTTCTTTTTGTGGGGAGTCAATATTTTTTTGCTTATGGTGGTATTATTAGCGGTTCTGTAAATTTTATTTTCCTACTTATTCTAATCTCCGTGAGTACTTGCGGTCTTTTAATTCCAAATGCTTAAAAAATCGTCTCTTCAAATCGAGTCTTTATTTTCCGAAGGTGACGAGCATGGCTCCTCTACCCGTCTTTTTTGTATCTGATTTATATGTCTTCTGTGAGTGAATTTTTCACCTATAATCGTGTGCAGAACATTTCCCAGTCTGTTTATTATCGTACCTGGTTCCCAGTATGCAATATTGTTTCTGAACATTCTGAAATAATTCCGTTTTCCTGGTTTGAAAGATCTTTTAGGCACTATAGGTGTATGCCGTTTTTTAAATTTTGCTGGATAATAATTTGTCAAAAACAGACCGTATTTTACGGGCAAACATCACTTCAGCTGGCGAAAGCCCAGATGGTGTGTTTCCGTTCGGGGTGATTCTGTAGACTTGTAGGGAACTGTTGCATAGCTCTTTCTGTTGGTACGTCCTCTGCTTTTTTCAAGGCTCTCTTAAGAGTGTCCCCAAACCTTTCAGCTTAACCGTTAGATCGTGGATGATATGGTGCTATTTTAATATGCTTGACTTGATAAGTCGCACACAATTCTTGTAAGTCTCTCGTGGTGAATTGGGTACCATTAACAGTTACAAGGCAATCCACTACGCCAAATCTTACGAATAACTCGTGTAGACAATTAATAGTGTTTCTGTTGTAGGATTTTTGTATCTGAAGACTTCTGACCACTTGCGTTATAAAATAGTAATATCCAACTGTGGGTCCTGCATAGTCCGCGTAGACTCTAGATCAAGGTTTGTCCGCCCTAGGCCATGGTTTTTGTATAAATGGTGGTGCCTTTACTGCCGCAGCGCAGCCTCTACATTTTTATACCATTTGAGTAATGTTGTTATCCATATTAGGCCAGTAAACGAAACTTTTCATTAACGCTTTCATACGCTTTCCCTGGGTATCCTAGATAAAAGTCCTTCAGAATTCATCTTTGCAAAGATTTGGATATGACCACTCTTTTATTATAAAGTAACACGTGATCACAAATTGAAAAGCTGTCCGCTAGATTTCTTCTATTTTTCTCTTTGTACTTCGTATGAATTCATCCATTTCAGCTTCTCTTCTGATTTCTAACAAGGTTTCTATTAATTCCCTTACTGTATTGCTTAGAACTTTACTATTTTCGTCTTCGGCTTGCAAAGCCGCTAATACAGAGACTTTCAGAGGTTGGCATTTCGCAGGTACCAATCTAGATAAACCATCCGCATGACCAATATTCTTCGACGGTAGGAACTTTAGTTTGAAATTATAATTCAATAATATAGTTCTCTATCTCAGAAGTCTGTTGGCTGTGTAAATTGGTAGTCCTTTTTTCGATCCGAATATAGTGAGAAGAGGTTTATGGTCAGTTTGAAGAGTAAACTCTCTTCCATATATGTATCTGTGGAAGCGATTTATGGCGAATATTATGCCTAACGCTTCTTTCTCAATTTGCAAATAATTCCTCTCTGCTGATAACAACGATTTAGATGCGTGAGCTATAGGTTTATTTTTGTCATCCTGCATCTTGTGTAATATACAAGCTTCCACTTCGTGTGAGCTTGTGTCACTAGCAATGATGATTTCCAGTTTGGGATCAAAATGCGTCAGTGCTAGATCAGATGTTTATGATCTCCTTGAAAGCTTTCTGACAATCTTCCGTCCAATTCCATTGATTATCTTTTTTTCAATAGTTCATTGAGAGGAGCCCTCAATTTCTGCATGTTTTCAATGAATTCACCATAATATTTCGCTAGACCAAGAAAGCTTTGCAACTCTGCGATATTTTTCGGCTCAGGCATATCGTTTATTACTGATGCCCTATCTGAATCTAGTTTTCTGCCACTTTCATTGATTATATGGCCTAAATACTTGATTTCTTTTAAAAAAATCGCATTTTTCTCCTTCACTTTAAAAGCAAAATCCTGAATTATTTTAAAGACTTCTTTAATGTGCGTTGCGTGTTCTTCTACATTATCGCTTTTGATTAAAACGTCGTCTAAGTAAGCAGTAGCAAAGTTCTGTCTCGTGAGCATAGTATCCATAGCCAGGAAGATTGACGGTGTTACTTTTATCCCAAATGGCAATCTGTTAAATTTGTAAATTTCTTTGTGAGTATTGATGCATAAAATTTTTGTATTTTCGACTGGAATCTGAAGATAAGCTTCACTTAAATCAATTTTAGAAAATACCTTACCACTGTTAAGCTTCGTAAATATCTCCTCCGGTCTTGGCAATGGGTAGTGATAATCCGTGATAGCATTTTTTAACCCACTCGAGAAATTTGCGCAAACACGTGTTTCTCCGGATCTTTTCTTTAAGTAGTCTACTGGTGCCGCCCATTCACTGAACTCGATTTGTGAAAGGATTCCAGTTTATACCAATCTATCTAATTCCTTGTTAATTTATTCTATGGTTACGAAAGGCGTGTTTCGCTTTTTCTTGAACACTGGCTGAACATTTTGCTTTAGTTCAACTTTAGCTGAAAACTTATTACATCGTCCCAAACCGCTCGAGAATACTTCGGGGAATTGACTGTGTAGTTCTTTTAATTTTGTAGCTTCTAACGGCTCACACTCTATTTTCTCACAAAATGAGCTAATGGGTAAATCCCATACGTCAAATTTTTGCATCCAAATTTTCTGTCTTTCATGACAAATATTTTCAATTTTTTCATTTTTCCATGTGGTTTTACGTTTAGAATTACTTCTCTTTCAAAATTGATACGCTTTCCTTGGCGATTTTCTGTGTATGCATCATGGTTGGTCTATTTAGCTTTCTCCGTGTTTGTATTTTAATTATAGTTAGATCCGATCCCGAATCTTATTTAAAATTTCGAGTTCTACGTATTTCCTTGTGTTTAGTTTGTCTTCGTAGTCTATTCTAGTAGTTCTTACCCTACTAGTGCGTCTTTTATTTCTGCATTGAGATGCCTTATGCCCCATTTTTCCACAAGCTAAACAGTTCTTGTATTTAAATCTACAGTCTTTATTCCAGTGGAATCCACCACATCAGTAACATGCAGATGGGTGGGGGAGAGCTTATTTTTTATTTGATCTCTGTCATTAATCGCCTTATATCTTGTAATGTTTCTTTATCATTAAACGTTTTTTCGGATAGGGTGAAAATCGTTAATTTTTGTTCAACTTATATATGTGTGCTACTCCCGATTCCTCGATATCCTTAGAGTCTTTTTTGATGCTCAAGCATTTTTGACAGTCTTCTGACAATTCTGTAGCGCTAATCCAGGCTCGTTTTGAAGCTTCGTGAGCATTCTTTTGTGCATTTTGCTGTCCTTGGCTGAGACTAATCCCTGTACGAAAATAAGACACTTAAATTTGTCCGGAGTCAATTCTGCCAATTTAAAATCATTGCAATGTTTGTTAACAATTGCGGCAAACGTCAAGTAGTCCTCATTTTTGCTTTTTACGAGGTTGAGCCATTTCCACTTTTTGTGAAAGAGTGAAGTCTTTGGGCTGAAGAACTCCGTAAGGCATGTAACTGCCTCGACAAACGTCAAATTGTTTGTTTCTTTTTTTCGGTAAAATATAGTCCACAAATGTTGTGTACTCCTTTGTTCCAAATTTCCTGAGTAATAAACGTATTTTTTAGCTTCCGTCCAATTTTGGCAAGCTATGTTGAAAATGTCTTCATGACGTCTGAAATAGTCCCCGAAATTTTTATCGTCTTTTAGAGAGTAATTATATGTTTTTATTGTGTTTCAAACTGCGTCCTGGAAAAACGTCGCCTCTTTTTCAATATTCTTTTCTTGTGAGTTGTGACACGATAACTAGACGTATATTAAGGCGGATTTGTAAAATATGTATTTTATTATCATAGATTAAGTATAGAAAATCGTTAAGAATAGAAAAATAGTTTAAAAACGTGTTTCGTTTAACAAAAGTACTAAGTGAAAAAGAAAAGGAAAAAAATAAATAAACGCATTTTTCTTTTATAAGTAAATTTGTGGAAGAGAAAATGGCATCAGATTACTGTTAAATCCTACCAGTCTTCCAATAAAATATTTGACTAAGTGATTTGGTGTGATAAAAGATAAACGTTTAGGAAATAGATTTTAGGTGATCAGGTCAAACACTGTCTTTACTGTAACTTGACAACACATTAAGAAAATAAAGAAAAGATAATAGAATTTTCCCTTTCTCCAGGCAATAAAAAAAAACGTCTGGTTACTGGTAAAACATCCGACGGCCTTCACATTTGTGAAACATCCGACGGCCTTCACATTTTATCTTTTTACCTTTGTTAAGGTAAAAAGATAAAAAATCCTGGAAAAGACGTTGTTGGAGGCTGAGTGAAGACGGGATGTCTGCGGGATGTTTACACATCAAAGGATGCAAAATTTAAGTACCTTGAAATTTTCGGACTTTTGTTTTAACCCGGTGGTCTAATGGACTTCCGATTATTTCAATATAAATACAAGTAATTTTTCTGAGCCGATCAGTTCAGCCGGGCGTGTGCTTGAAGTAGCTACGTGTGTCAGACACACTGAAGAAAGGAAACTCCTTTCGTCTGAGTCGGTCGGTTCGGCATTTGATCTCCATTAATTAGAGTTAGAGCTGAGTGTTACATCGCCTGCCCCAACTGCAAGACTAACTCTGAACGAAATAAAGCATCGATTAAACTCATCCAAGTTGTGGAAGTTCGTTCCTTTAATAGTTTTTTCTTGTGCCCCCAGCTTGAGACTTTGACTTTTTCAACCAACCCCCGGCAACATTACAGCGTGGAGAACGGCCGCCGGAGAAATTGCCCGGACCTTCATCTGGGGTGTTACAGAGTTAACTGTCACTTTTAATAGTAATTCCTGGAGTTGTATTTGTCTGTTTTCGTTTATTCTTTTTGCTTCCATCTGTTTTTTCTCTAATTTTAACTGTCTCTCTTCATTTTTTTTTCTGTGTTTCAATTAAATTTTCCTCCAATTTTACCTGTCTTTTCTCACTTCTTATAATCTCAAGTATTGTTTTTTGAAAGTCTTCCATTTTTTGCTTTGTTTCAGTGAGAGGTTTCACTTTTTTACCGCTGATTTTTGTATTAAATCTTGTAAAAGATTTTCCTGTATTGATTGTTGTGTAATAATGTTTTTCTTATTTCGTCGTCAATTAATTGTGGTGACTTGCTCGAGGAGAAAAATTTTGTTGGGAGTGACGAATTTTTCTTTCTATCTCGTACGTTCTTTTATGGTGTTGAGTGTCGTCAGTTCTTTCTTTCTCTTTCTATGCGTTACGTTCCCCCACGTTCACCACAACTTCTTTTCTGTGGTTATAAGTAATTCTTGCTACTTTACCACCTATCTGTTTTTGTGGTACTTTTGCTATCCATTTACTCAAATTTGTAAAGTATTTTTCTTGATTACCTTGCTTTTAATTATTTATGTTAATGTTAAATTCTCATAACCTTTATTTCTCATTTCCCAATTAGATTTCAAATGTTTCATTCTTTTTTTTCAGCAACAGTTTCCGTTACAGTTCTTTTTTTTAAAAATATCCTCGTTTTTCACATACTATATTCGCGGTATTCTCAATATTTTTTAGTAGAACATCGCTTTATTTGTGAGAAGTTTTGTTAACATTCACTACAAAATTGGACAACATATAGCAGTCTAGTACACATTTTTCATAAAGACATTTCATATTTCTTAATACTTTGTTCAGTTTCTGAAAAGTATATTTCGCTATTCTTATTCAATTAAAATCTGTACCACGTTTTCCTCTGTCTCTGTACCTGATTGATTTTGACATACTCGATATGTAACTTATAGTTTGAGTTGTTCTGTTTTCGGAAAAAAAATCCCGTCTTCTTGCGAGTTAATGGACAATCCTTACTTTACCCGACTACTTTGTCTCAAAGTTATTTCGGTTTTCAGTGTGAATCTGCCATGAATACAGTACGGTTTACGTTGCGTATGTTGTTAAGGAGGATATATCTGCAGATGATAAATCCTGTAAGGAAACATAAAAAATAAGTCATGTATGGAATCGTAAAGAAAAAATGCACCAAGTCATAAAGAATGGTGAAAGATCTGCCTTTGGGAGAAGTTCTTTCTACTGAAGAATGCACCCGAGCAACCGGGAAAAGAGTTTATAATGACAGTGCGTTAATGAAGAATCTGACCGTGTCTGGTATTCACAAACCGTGTTGACGGTATATTAAAACCCAGGTACAGGAATACAAGTTTGAACATGAATGGCATTAAGCAGGAGAGATTGATTTGTTCAGTTGTCATTTATTTCTCCCTTCTCTTTTAACAGTACTGTTTATGAAATAATATATTGAGATTTTACTATGTCTGTAATCTTGTAATGTTGTGGAGCAGTGAATATCGGGTCGGAACGAAAGATCAGACAGCTGAGTTCGAATTCCAGTCGAATTCGTTCCATTCACTTACGTGCAAATACTCTTGGGAAAGGTGTTAATCCATATCTTCTCTCTCCAGCTAATGGTTAAATAGCAAGACAGATTGGGTTCTACAGCCTAGTTTGGCAACTAGTTTACCGTAGAAAGTAATGACAACATACCGCGGAAAAATCTGCTCAGTCAGTCTTGTCTGGAATGAAACATGATCGCCCAAGCGTATATCACATATGGCACTGAACTAACTGAACCCTGTCAATGACGAAATCATCTAAGGATGCCAGAATTTTTATTAAAATTCTGTACTGCTTTGTTTCTTTTCAATTTGGCCAGTGATGATTCCACTTCAGATTTTAACATTTCTGGTCCTTCAATACTTCTGTCTATTACTCTTTCGACGTGGAATAGTTTTTCGATGTATTCGTTCCATCTCTGGAGTATTTTCCTCCGCTAATATCAGTGTTCTATCGTTGGATTTTATGTATCCCGTTGCTGAGCATGACTTTTTGTTCTATCAATTTAAAAGATTTTTAATTAATATGAGTGATATCCTTTTCATTCTTCAATTTTTAGTTGAGTCATTCTTCTATAGCTTGCCTGCGTTTGTTACTAATTTCTTTGTGAAGTGTCTTATATGCTGTACTGTACCTGGGCATTGATTTCCTTCTTTTTAACATGTCAAGAGTTTAATTTGTCATCTATTTTTTCGTTGTCTATTCCTCTTTGGAATGAATTTATTGTTAAACATCAGCAAACAAATCATCTAAAGGTTCTTTTAATGTGTCTCACTGTTAATCAAGTAAAGACATTCCTAGTGTGTTTCACTTTTAATAAACTAAAGATTTTCTTAATGGTCTCACACTTAGTCAATGAAAGGATCTCTTAATGTGTCTCACTCTTAATCAACTAAAGGTTTTCTTAATGTGTCTCACTATTGAAGGTACTTTTAGTGTGTCGAACTGTTAACCATCTAAATGTTATTTAATTGCTTCACTCTTAATCAAATAAGGTGCTTTTGATGAATCTTTGATTAACAGCAAGGTTACTCAAAGATTCTATTAATGTGCCTCCCTCTTAACCAATTAAACCTTCTTTTAACGTGTCTTAATCAACTAAATCTTCTCTTAATAAGCCTCACTCTTAACCAGTTAAAAGTCCTTTTAGAGTGTCTCACTCTTACTGAACTAACGCTTTTCTTAACGCTTCTTAATCAAGTAAAGTTTATCTTAAAATATTTCGCACTTAATCAACTATAGCTTCTCTTAATGTGTCTCACTCTTAAACAATTAAAGGTGCTCTTATTTTGTCTCACTCATAATCAACTAAAGATTCACTTAATGTGCTTCATTCTTAATCATCTTAAGGTTCCTTTAATGTGACTCACTCTTAATCAATTCAAGGTTCTCTTAATCTACTTCACTCTTAATCAATTAAAGGTTCTCTTAATGTGCCTCACTTAATCTTAATTAATTAAAGCTTCTCTTAATGTGTCTCACTTTTAAAACAGAGGTTCTCGTAATGTACCTCACTCTTAATCAAATAAATGTTCTCTTAATGTGTTTCACTGCTAATCCACTTAATCTCCATATACGTGTTGGACGTTCTTGAAATCAGGTGTTGGCGACTACCTGATCATACGCCGGGTGCCATTTGACCGCTTTTTCTTCACCTTCATTACGAATTTCTAGTCCGAATTTGCCAAATATTTCAACATCTGTTTCTTGGCCTACTTTGGCATTCATGTCTCCCCACAAGGTGAAGATTGACAGCCAGGTATCAACTCTACTTTTGTTTTATTAATGTTCATCCAATGCAATGCAATGCCAAAAAGTCATTTAAAGTAGAACGTTAATGAATGACGTTGTTGTAGACGCATAATAGGAGGTAAAATGTCTAGTTTATCAGTAGCGGCTATATCTCGTATCCAAGAATTTAATTTTTTCTTTTATTATCGCTTCTTTTATGATGAAGTAGACCAATGCTTGCATGGAAAAGCCGGTGGACGAGATCGATTATACCGAGGCTTTCTTTCTTGTTGCTTGACCTTTTCCCTTTCTCTTCTGGTGGCTTCGATGTTTCCGATGATTATTGGACAGTTGGTATGGTCTTGTGCATGTGTTTCAAACGACTTAAACTCAAATTCAGTGGCTTTTAGTTTTGTTGGTCCTTGTAGATTGGAAGAGGTCTTTTTCCATGACCTGAAAACCTTGACACTTCTATTTTTGCTACATCTCCTGGACATTGAAGACGGTTTTCATTGGATAGCGATTCGATGCTTTGACTGTTGTCTCATTCCAAAACTTTGCTGTCGGTCTCATAGTAATTCCATCTGATGCACAAGATTGAATGCAACTTTTGATGGTGAAAACGTGTTAAGTCTTGGATATCGGGACGATATAGAGTTAATTTTTCTTAACTTCCATGATGATTCTAATTATTTGTGACTTGCATTATACCATGACATTGTTTGGCATACTGCAAAACTTTTCAATTCTATATAACTGTGGTGATATACCGGAAAATCTAAGTAGATATATTTTCATAGCACTACCGAAAACGCCATGTGCAAACGAATTTGAACTCATTCGGACATTTAACCTAATGTGTTATATAATAAAATTTATTTCTTAGACAAAATGAAAAATGTCTTGAGTTAGAAAAACTAAATAGTCATAGAAAGCAAGTAATAAAAATTCATAAAGGATATAGTAGGATAGAATACGTGCTCTTCTACAGAAGGCATAAAATATAAAAAGTGAATATTCGTAATAATAAAAGAAATACACTACGAGCAAAAATCACTTTATCAAAAAACAGTTTATCAAAAAATACATTGGAGTGTTATCCATGACAACAGAAGATAGGAATATAGATTAGACAAAAAGACATATCAGATTTAATAAATCATTGGCCAAACAAAGAAATTGATGAGATAAGATTGTAACAGAGGTTTTGCCAGCTTCAGAAGTTTTCGGTTTCGATAAGGTTACCGAAATTATATAACAGTGGCGAAATACCAGTAGATATTTCTTCCTAAGAAGCTAATTGCGAAAGAGTGTGAGCTCCATTGGTTAATCAGCATAAATAAATTTGTCTTTATTATAATTCTAATGAATGGAGTTTGCAGCTAAATAGATTATTATTTTGTTGAAACATGCGGAAAGATATACACAGCGATTTTATTGATTATACAAAGTCATTTAATATGTCACAGCCTACGGCTCCCAGTTGTCTTAATATTTTAACAAAGGGGCGACCTTGACCTCACATGCAAAAATCAACAGCCAGAAGATGTTGCTGACTACTGAACCCTTATCAGTGTCACTTTCGTCGAAAAGGGCTTCCCTGGGCCCAGATGGTAGGGTTGGATACTCACTTTCCGTTCTCCGGCTACCTCCAGCTAGGCGTACACTTTGTTAGCGATCCCGCTCCCCGTGATTGATTCCTGGAGCGCAATATATTTTAGTTAGCAGCCGGTCCCGCTTTAAGTTTGACTCTGCTTCGGAAGTGGAACGGTCTAGATCGCTTGAGATCCTGTCACCCACGGTCGATCCGGCAAAGAAGACGACCACTTGTTCAAGTCCAATTGTTGAGGCTTTTGCACGTGCTAACTCGCAGCGATCACGTTTAACCGCGGTTGAATCTTGCAACGGAACCAAAACACGAGCCAGCCCATAGCTGCAGCGCACACGTGCTATCCCGCCCATCTGCATGGCAGTGTACACGTGCTAGGCCGCAGCCGAACCAGATCTCCTCGAACTACGTTCAATTGCAGCCAAGACTTGACCTCAACTTCCCCGTCTGCGTCGCTTCTGCCGCCTGGCGACGACGTTCCAGCCTGAGCCGTGCATGCGACGTTTCTACCGGCCGACAACGTTCCAGTCTATGTCGATTCTGCCAAACGCTGGCGACTTTCCAGCCTGTGCCTTTGATACTAGACGGTGACGACCTTCCTGCAGTCCGACGACGTTCACACCAGACACTGACGACGTTTTCACCAACCGACGACAACGTTCCAACCCGAGCTGATCCTGCCAACCGCTGCCTACTTTCCAGCCTTTTCCGATTCCCTGCTGTTTGCTCGTCGATTTCACAATAAAATTGACATTGAAACTCAACCTTCCCCTCCGTCTCCTCAATGCCTTTGCTGTTTTCACACATACAAAATTTTGTTGGTCGAGACCCTTACTTTACCTCGGCTTCCGCAACAAATAGTGTAAAACATGAAATCTATTTGAACTGTTAGAAAAAAGTCTTGATTTACTAAGGAAAATATTCGATTAATCCGTAATCATTACTGGGTAGAAACAGCTTGCAAAATTAATATTTCGTTTTGATTGGCTATTATTTAATGTCTGAAGAGTATTTATGATATTAATCTTATTTCATACCTTCCGTTCAATTAGTTTTTTGTGACTTGAAAGCAGTTTTCTGATCCATCGGTACGAAATCATTTTTTTTCATTTTATTTTCGCGTGACTGTTTTCACAAGCGAGAGGAACCTAGACGAGGCTATGCTCTTCAACATAGTCACATTTAGGTTTCTCTTCGTCCAACAGCAGAGAGCTAAACAAAGTCCTTATGCTAGTTTTACAGGGAATTCTTGGCCGAGCATACGTGCTTGAAAATGCCCTTCATACAAATCGGTCATGTGCCACATCCATCCTTTGTACAAGCAGAGAAAGGAGGTTCGAACTTATACGCAAAAGTTTATTTATATACAAACATTCATTTTTCTTTTACTTTGGATTAGCTTTAAGTCAATGTATTTCAAATAGAACATAAAGTTTAAGTTCAAAGAAGGAATTTAAATTATTTAAAATGCGTTTTTCGGTTGTTTTGAAAAGTCCGTAACTATTAGCCTGGATTATATTTATGAGCTTCTTAAATTTAAAAATATTGAAAAATTAATTAAATTAATGAAAGCTTAGAATATTACCACATACTATATATCTGGTGCTTCTGCTATTTATTTAGAGATTCTTGATAAAATCCAAAGGAGAAACAAAAATATTTTTGCTCCTGACCTGGCGTCTTCGCTTCAGTCACTTTCCCATCGCCGTAAGCGATTTCTCTAAGCGATTTTTGTTTAAGTGTCCAGATGAGCTCTTGGTCACTATGGTACCTAGATTTTATGAATTTAAGCGTCGTAGCAACAAGGTCTCATCGATTTACAGCTGAATTGTTTAGATGTAACCGTAAGTTCTATGCTAATAGTTTCTTTCTCGCTTGTGGAACTCTCTGCTCGCTCCAAGGCTTTTCGACCAACTTTGATCTTCAAAATTTATCACAGCAAATAAAAATACTAAATAACATTTTATTATCAAGTTTTGGCTAATTTAGCTTTTGGGGAGAGATTGATGAAAATTATATATATAAAAAAAGAAAGGATAAGCTATAAAAAATTTGAAAATTACACAAGAACCACATTCATCTTTTTCCGACATAATGTAAAAATAACTCCTTACCAAATCGAAGTACTTGCACCAATACAAAACCTAGTTAGTAGGAATAGAAAGAGAAAACAGAATATGTGTTTCTCTTCTCTTTTAGGTTAAAATAGGCGCAAATAACAAAATAAGGCTCAGCCACTGCGCAAAAGTTTAAGGGAAAATCATTTAATGCACAGGTAAAAAAGCTACAAATATAAAATTTGCGCAAACATTTACTATGTGTGTCTGTTAATGCAAGATAATAAAATTCAGATGGTTAAAAAAGAATTACTATCGAAAAAGAATAACTGTTACAGTTTAGTTTGGGAAAAGACTTGAATTCAATGACAAAAAAGGTTGCACATTTTAAAAATGAAAAAGGAAAAACTTTGAGTCAAAGTCAAAAATTGCGCAAGTCAGAAAATACAAAGTGCACCCACCTAATTTCTTCAACTGAATACTGCACAGGAATATCTCAACACAAAGGGGTTTCATGTTTTCCACATATCTCGAGGGCTTTATCTAGTACTTTACTGGAAAATTAAATTTGAATGTGTGATTCATTCAAATTCTACTTTGGAAGACTTTTTTTTTTGTCCTGGGCCTATAGCTGTCGGCTCTTCTTTCTATCCCGTAATGATTTATCACCTCTTGACTAGACTAATTCTGAAGTGTGGGCGCTAATGCTTTCATCTTGACAATTAATTGCTTATCGAATCCAACCGCTAACAGCAGTCCTTTTTATTAAACAAAGGAGGGTTGCACCTGCTCCATCCAGGTTTTCATAAAAGCTTGAGAGCACGTCTCTCATTGGCCGATAAATATGAAAACTTATTCCTCCTTAAATTCAAATAATGAATCCGTGATAATTTAATAATTTTGGTGGTTCTTTAACCGCTAATTCTAATATAGATTTTCACAACTGTAACAATGTATTTTTACAACCCGTATGGCTTGAAAAAATGCACTTTTCACAAGGTATGTGTTAAAAACCCAAGACGATTAAACATTTATTACTTCACTAAAGAATAAGTGATAAAAATATTTTTATTTTTTTATAAATTATAACGAAAGATGAAAACGCCTTACTTTTTTAATTATGGGATGGGGATGGACAAATGAAAAATCGGGATTTCTTGAAAGACTATGAAAATAAACGAAATGTTAATAGGAGGCGGATGAACAATATGAATAAAATGGATAAGTAGGAACGATACAGATGAACTAGATTAAATAATGGAGGTAACTGAAAAGAAGTTAAAATGTACATTTGGTGTAACAAAATTGATAAAAGAAAAGAAAAAGAAATGAAAACACTTCTATGAATTGGAAAGAAAACAAGAAAAGTAATTATATTTTCAATATTTTATTTGTGATCAACACACACACACACACAAAAAGAAAAAGTTCAGTCCTTTCGAGGTGAGATAATTATTTACAAACTAGTCTGGTCTGGTTGATTATTACTTACTAAGTAATGGGTTAAGAGACTTACTTGTGTCAAGCTTAACCTAATGTATAACAGAACAAAAAATAACAACAACAACAACAACAAATGAGTAAATAACATGTTTTATAACGGTACAATACCTTTTCTCCTTATTTGCCCAATAGATTCAATGTAAAAGTTAATTACTTTATTTATCATTAATATTTGGTGTTTGTCTTTTGAAGTTTCCATTCCCCCATTATTCTGAACTTCCACGTACGACGTTATTCTGTTAATTTTTTTTTAGTCCCGCACTGAAAAAACAAACAAAAACGAGTTTTTATACAAAATGATATATTATCCGACATTCATTTGACAGAGAGACAACGTTTACTTATTTGCTATTTTTACAGTCAACACAACCAGGTAAATAGCAATTAAGCAGAAATTATAGCAATGAACAACAACTTAAAAGTTGTTGGCGATCATCATAACTTCAATACGGCCCAAACAAATGCTCACAGCAATCATACTAGTGATAAATAGTAGTAAACGTTATACTCTTGATAACAGTATGAATCTTAGTAGTAGTAGTTGTAGTAATATTTTACGTGCGTGTGAAGACAGTCTTGTTATGTTACACTAATACATATCCCGATTTATCAACATTATATTATGAAGTAAAATTAGTATTGAACGAGTTAAACCAACCTAAACCTACAACAATAACACACTGACATTAGCATTGTTGAGACGAAGCACAAGTAAGGTAAACAAGCTAGCAGGCAGGCATTTATGAACTGTCGAATGATATGTAGGTCGCTTCGTCTATTGTAGGCAGTGCGCGAGTCACGTGACGCTATTGAAATATTTACTGCGTTTCTCTCACACACTCATTTACCCACACTCTTGTCTATTCATAGCGATTATATCGCCCAGTGAAACGTTATTGCCTCGATTTCGTAGACGACGTTGTCGTGTATGTGCGTGCATGTATGTGTAATTGAATGAATATGTATGTGTATGTGTCGGCCATTTTAAAACCTTTGTTGGAAGAAAAAGAGTACATACTATACACGCTGAACACAACCGGAGTAGAAAGGAAGATCATTACCACTTTGCCTTGTACTATCACAATTATACACACCATCAAAAAAATATACACAAAAGTCAAAGGCACATATGACGTAGAACAGCGTGTTTATAGGAATCAGTTTGTGTTTTCATCAACACTTCCCTGCTGTTGTTTGGTCGTTAGCCTGGAAAATACGGAAAAGGCCATTTTCATTACCAGCAGTAAGTCTACAAGTATGACATTTTCTTTTTTTTTCTTCTTTTTTTTCCTATTTTACAATGCATGTTGTATTTACTTTTGATTCAGAGTTCCGTTTATTATAATTTCCTCCTTGGTTTAGCGTTCTTTTTAACTCCCAGAAAGATCTTACGAGATTATGTGTTCTTTCTTCTTCTTCTTCTTTTTTTTTTTTTAAATAAATATTTATTTTCTCTGAACAAAATGATAAGGCTTTTAAAAGTTTACATTTTGTCTCGTGTAATATCGTTAGTTAGTTTTTAGGTTACAAAAGTGTAAAAACATTCTTAAATAGTTTAATTTTCAACACTGAAATTGTTTTATCAGTGTTGCTTATTGTCTTTGATCCTGTCAAAAAAATTTTATCTTTCCAGTTTTTACAAATTTAAAATGTAGTTTACTATATATTTTATTTTCTTTGAGAACCAAAGACTTTTAAAGTTCTTTTGTGTGAGTCGCCTTCGTCTGGGACATCCAACGTCACGTCACAGGTGGTACTGTAGCAAACATTGTATTATAAGATATAAACTTGACCAATCATTGGCTTACATTGACTGAACTCATCTCATATGTACTTCCGGTTAAACGTTCTATCTATTTTTAAATAAACGCGATAACTAGAAAATAGATTCTGTTCTCTGAAATCCTTAAGTCATTTTGTTTCTGTTTTCTTATATATATATATATATATATATATATATATATATATATATATATATATTTGTCTATTTGTGTGTGTGTGTTCTTTATGTTATCATATATTCAGTGTGGAAATAGGAATCAACCCAACATGGTGACTGTCAGTTTCAAGCTACAAGCGAACTTCAGATCGCACACACGCTTATTTTGGAATATATATAATTTCAAAGATTTGCAGAATTTTCTAAAGACATTTATATTATTTTAGTTATATAAACCAATGTAGTTGTTGGAATAATGTTAACTTTGGTTTCAAACCATTTCTGTTGAAGATCAAACTCACCATTTCTTTCTTTATATGTGATCTTTAAAATGATTGACAGTTTGTTATAAACGAAGTATAAGTTTACCTGGTTATCAAAATAATTGTATTTATATTAAAACAAGTGAAGGCACGATTTTAAAATGAGGACTACAGTACAGTAATTAACGATGAAATCGACGATAAATTGTTTCCTCAGAGAAATTATGACCTGGCAGATTGCTCAAAGAAAGATAATTTTACTAGTACAAGTCATTCGCTTTGGTTCATAAAGAAAGCGTCGTTCCTTCGGAGCAGTTATCATCACACGTAGAAATGTAACTGAAGTAGGGTTGGGAATGACTAAAAATAACCATGTTATGCATAATATTTGATTTTTTCACGTTTAACTATTGATAAAAACAATGATATTGATAAAAATAGGTGTTATTTTTGCACGCCTAAAATAATGAATAGTAGCAATCTAACACCAAGCAAGGTTTCATTATGACTAAACCGAAGAATTCCTTTTTTTTTTGCATCTGTAATGAACATTTTAAATATTTTTTTTTAACACGAATTAATAGAGATGTGTAAAAATATCTAAAAATCATTTCAGACAGGCAATATTTGTTTAAAAATTATAAAACAGTCTGTTAATTTTTTCATCCCAAAAACATGAAATGAATTAACCTTACTTTACATATGAATAAAATCAATAATTTTTCTTTAGTAATTGTATATCAATTATTCGATGTTTTTTATTGAGTTACTTTGGTTTGTTTTCCAAATTGTCTCCTGAGCAAAGCCTTGTCTTGTGCAAACTAGTTTTTCTTAAATGTTTTTGGGCTCCCGATGAATTTAGGAAAACATTAGCATTCGGGGTAAATTAGCGGTTATTGTTTGATTTCACTAGGAAAAGGAAATAAGTAAAACTACTGTTTGTTAAAGATTTGTGTTCATTATTAAAGTTATATATATATATATATATATATATGAAATGACTCTGTAGGTGAATTATTTCCCACTGAGAGTGAGATAGTAAATCACTAGTGTAGGTGAATTATTTCACAGTGAATTAGTAAAAATTAAACGTTTTTCTTTCGTAAGAGAAACTGCTAATTTCAAGTGTTTCAAAGGCAATCGAATATACGACTTAAAATTAGACCGTTTATTTATCTTTATATTTCTTTACGAATGACTCGGATGTGACGTCATAGTTGTAAATGAGTTCTGACGCACCAGTTTTCTGTAATGCTATGTTTTGTATTGGTTTTTGCTTCTTAGTTGTTATGCAGAAAGTGTTTCCTTACAAGTGCCATGGAGGTTAATACATTACAAATAAAAATAAAACTTTTTATGTTATGTAAACATAATGAAAACGACCGTTATTGGAATTTTTTTTATTCTTGACTTGTAAATAATATTATAAACTACTTTGAATTTTAAAAGTATAATATAATCATAAATTGATTTTAGTTAAACATAATAAAGGTATGACTTTATTTAGAGTTTAGACATATTTCTTTAAAGATCTGACTTTCTGTTATAAAGCAATAATTCCGTCAATGCTGATAACATTACTGTCCTCTATTTTCTAATAATTTCTTCCATTAGAAGGATGACTATCCCTACATTAATAATTTAATATCCTTTCAAAGGCAATAATGTCACACCTCACTTGATTCACATGGTTGCCTAGGAACATAGCATATAATCGTCTCTTCTGATATTGATTACTCGGAAATACGAAATCTTTATATCCGTTTATAAAGGGTAGATTTAGTTCCTGACTAAATATAATGATGTATGCTGCGATGGTTTAATTATTTATCAATTTTTTCCGATTAGTAACAGGAATCGAAAGTTCTGTTTTTTTCTAATATATCTTGATGTGTCATCTATCTCTATTTATTATCAGTTCTTCTTTATATTTAAAGGTGTCAACATGTTATTTTGTTGTTTTCATATGGTTTGTAGAGCGAAGTAAAACCGTTTACAAATTTCTGATAAATATATATTTATTTTTTTGTTTTGTAGAGCGAAGTAAAACCGTTTACAAATTTCTGATAAATATATATTTATTTCTTGAGCGATTCAGGATTATCATTTTCTGCATTAAAATTTTGGGACATTTTTTTACTTTTATTATTTCGAATTATTGCTAATGCCCAAATATTTAAGAGAGATTAAGTATCTTACGTAGGTACCTCCACACATTATCGGTAATTAAAAATTTTAAATTGAATTTTTAAAGTTAAAAAGTTTTCTTGAAACTTTTATTTTGATTTTAATTGAAAGCTAAATGATTCAATTTACTATTTCCAGTAAGCAAAATATTCTGGTGTTTTTCAAACAGAACTTATACTGAATGGAATCTAAAATTTGAGATTTAAAACTTTTTAAAAATTTTCCAGCCATTTTTGAGCGATTGATGCATTTGTAAGAGAGATCAACCTGAAATTAATTATCTCAAGACTCAGGTAGAATATGCTTAATACTTTTCCTAGTTCATTCCTATGTATATTATCCCAAATTTGGAAATTTATCTACACTGAAATATGAAAACTTTCACAAATACTAGCAAATACAGCTGTAAATACATAGATTTGATTTCAAACACTCGTTGAAACTACCTTCAGAATAATATGTAAATAAATATTAAACGTTTTGCATTTGTGACACATCTAACCAAAAAGTATAAAAATGCGAATCTGCGTGAAAAAAGAATAAAAACTTTCCACAAATTAATAAATTATATCCAAAAAGGCAATGAGTTTAATTCTAGATGCATACAGTTGCTTATTAAATGCTGCATATTTCTCTGGCAGATAGTTTAGAATAACAACAAACATATGTTCTGACATTGGTAATGTTTCTATAATGTTTATCTTTTTTTTGATATCTTCAATTCTGCGGACAAGACACCGATAAACTAGTTTTCCTTTGACCCTTCTCCATGAAATTGATAATTCTCTCATTTTTCGGAAACAGTTAATGTCGTTATTTTCAAGGGAGAACACGACAAAAGCTAACCCTCTTGTCTTAACTTAGTGTTCAAAAGTGTATCCTCCTTTTTCTTTCTCTTCTTGTTTATCTTGCAAGATAATATAGATTTTCTCTTCTAACGTGTGCCCAGCTCATTGTTAACCCAAGTTCCAAAGTAGGCTATGGCGACGTGGCTCATCGTCCAGCAATGCTGACAGAATCTAACCTTGTACATCATCTCCCAATACACGCTTCAAGTTGAGTATAAGATGAAACAAGTCTCCACTTACTTTTAGGAGAGGCGATTTCTGCTTTAGTACAGTATTCTAGAATCAGAGCTTTGCTTGCTGTTGGGACGAATAAAAACATATTTCAAGGGAATTAACCCTTTCCTGTTCAAAAACAGAGTACCTCCCTTTTCACCTCTGAAAGTGGGTCCACACAAGTCACATGATCAACGCGACATTCAGACGTGAGACGCACAACTCAACAGACTTGGAATATGGCCGTCAATGGTTAAGAACACATGTATGTTCTCCTGCCCTAATGGTTGTGACACACACCCGATAACTTGGGACTGATTCTGTATGTACCTATGTTGTAATTTTTCTCCGTGTAAAATAAATGTATACTTCCAGTCAACCGTGAGTACATATCTACTTTTCTTTCGTTCCATGCATTTTCTGCACACACGCACGCACACATTCACGGACCATGAATCATACTGTAAATTAAGGCATCTTAGTTATGAGACTAAGATGCCTTAATTTACAGTATGATTCATGGTCCGTGAATTAGTCATGAGACGGATGTGCGTTGTGGTGCAGTGGATATCGGCTCGGAACGAGAAATCGGGGAGCCGAGTTCGACTTCCAGTTGAATTCATTGCATTCACTTACGCGCGAATACCCTTGGGAAAGGTATTAATCCGTCTATTCCTTCCAGTTATGGGTTAAATAACAGGACAGATTGGATTCTATAGCCTTGGCTGGCAACCAGTCTACCGCAGAAAGTAATAGCAACCTACTGCGGGATAATTTTCTGCCCAGTCAGTCATGTCTCTTTCGAGACATGATCGCCCAAGCGTGTATCACGTATGGCACTTAACTCACTGACTGAGTTATGAGACAAACACCCCGATCTTAAACTAAAAAAAAGTCTATTTCTGCAGAAGTTCTGAAACAAATATTGTCACAACAGCAAGAACAATTTGAAAGAGCTCATCTGAATTTAATAACAACTTCAATCCAACAATTTCAGTTCCAAGACACAGGTAATTCATCTAGTGTCGATCTTTCGAATACAATTTCAGAATTTACGTACGATGCCGAAAACGGCTACACATTTGATTCATGGTTTTCACGATGAAAAGACACTTTTCAACACGAATTTTCAAACAAAGACGATGATTGGAAAAAACGGTTACTCATACGGAAGTTAGGTACAAAAGAAAACGAAAGGTTCGTAAATTTTATTTTCACCCAAACGACCTTCGAATTTGACCTTCACTGAGATCATTACAATTTTAACGGACATTTTCGGAGAACAACAATCTCTGTTCAACGTTCGTTACAATTGTTTCAAACTAGCTAAAAACCAGTCGGACGATTTCGTCACCTGCGCCGGACGTGTGAATTGCGAATGTGACAGATTTCACCTTCAGACGCACAGAGAAGACAGTTTAAATGTTTAATATTCACAGCAAGTCTACAATCACCCCACGATTCAGAAATACGTTCCCGACTACTAGTAAAGCTTGAAACAGACACAAAGGTAACAGTCCAGGATTTAACAACAGAATGCAACAGTTTGTTAAATTTAAGAAAAGACACCATGTTGGTTCAATAACAATCCACCTTAACTTCCCATCCTTCTCTAGTTAGTCACATTCATTCGAATGACAAACCTAAAGAAAAAAAATTCCACCGTCTGCATGCTGGTCTTGCGGTGAATGGCACTATGCATGCTTTTGCCCATTCAAAAAACACAAGTGCCAGGTGTGCCATAAACGTGGCCACAAAGAAAAGTTTGTCATCCTCCAACAGCCAAATCTGCTGATCATCAAACTAAGTCTGCTCATGGAACTCATAAAAAATGAATCAGAGGAGAAAATCACATTCAGAGTCTGCATCCTTCAAAATTGACTTCAAATCCCGCAAGCAGTACATCAGTGTTTGTCTAAACGACTTCCCAGTTCGTTTTCAATTCGACACAGCATCTGATATTACCCTCATCTCACGGAACACGTGGACAAAAATAGGCAAACCTGATCTACTGAATACAAACCACATTGCCCAGAGCGCATCGGGAAATGACATTCAACTCACTGGTGAACTAAATTGTTCTGTTTCTTTCCATGATAAACAATTCACTGGAACATGCTACGTGACAGATACAGATCTAAATCTGATCGGTTTAGACTGGATTGAAGAACTTGATCTCTTTACTGTTCCATTGAAATCTGTTTTCAACACATTTTCTCTCAAGTCAGTTCAAGACATTGAAAAATATTTTACTCAGACACTTAAGTCTAAGTTTAGTGATGTTTTTTTCGAGAGGATCTTGGGTGTTGCACGAAACTTCAAACCACTCACAAGTTGAAAATATATAGCAAGCCAATATTTAGGCCCAAACGCCCCGTCTCTTACACAGCTCTCAACATAGTTGAAAAAGAACTGAATCGCCTCCAAGAAGCTGGAGTAATCGAGCCAACAAACTACTCCAGATGGGCGGTTCCTATTGTTATAGTCAGGAAAACAAATGGCATCTGTGTTGATTATTCAACAGGATTAAATAATGCGCTAGATACACACCAATATCCCCTGCCAATATCTGAAGAACTTTTTGCCAAGTTAAATGGTGGAATCTGTATTGCAAAAATTGATTTTTCAGATGCATTTCTGCAAATGGAAGTTGATGAGGACTTCAAGAAGCTCCTTACGATCAACACCCACAAGGCTTTATTTAGATATAACCGTCTTCCATTTGGAGTCAAAACAGTATCAGCTATATTCCAGCAGACAATGGGTGCCATGCTCACAGGTATAACTGGAGCCACCACAGCATTTATTGACGACATCATCGTCGCAGGCACATCCCAGGATGAACTTTTACAACGGTTAATCTTCGTATTCGAACGTATTCAACAATATGGTTTTCGTGTACGAGCGGAAAAATGTCAATTTTACCGGACGTTGATAAAATATCTTGGATTTATTTTTGATAAAGCAGGCTGACGACCGTACCCTGAGAACATTTCAGCCATCAAAAACATGCCAGCTCCAACAAACATCAAAACTTTACGTTCTTTTCTTGGGTTAGTAAACCACTACAGTTTATTTTTGTCAGAGTTACATCGGATCCGGTCTCCTCTGAATCACCTTTTAAAAAAAGAGGTGACATAGAACTGGTCACCAGAATACAAAGCTGCCTTTGCCAAAATTAAAGCTTCATTTTCTTCAGATCTTCTTCTGACACACTTCAATCCATCCTTGGACATTGTCGTAGTTTCCGATGCTTCTGACTATGGCGTTGGCGCCGTGATCTCTCACATCTTTCCTGATGGCAGTCAGAAAGCTATTGTGCATGCGTCTAGGTCATTGACACCTGCAGAAAGGAACTATGACCAAATCGAGAAAGGAGCTTTCGCAATAATATATGCCATAAAGAAATTCCACAAAATGATTTATGGACGCCATTTCACCTTAGTCACAGACCATAAACCTGTGATAAGCATTTTTGGGTCCAAGAAAGGAATTCCAGTGTATACCGCCAATCGGTTACAACGATGGGCTACCACACTCCTGGACTATGATTTCTCGATCAAGTGCCTTTTAACCAATTCGATTGGACATGCAGATGCCTTATCGAGACTCATTAGCAGGCACCAAAAACTGCCTGAAGATTCAGTTGTTGCAGCAATATCTTTGGAGCCAGAAATCTCTTCAGAGCTCGCAGCTACAGTAAGGGAACTGCCAGTTATTTCCCACATGATTAAAGAAACCACAGCTTCTGACCCTCTACTACAGGAAGTCATCCGCTATTACCCTACCAAGTGGTCAACAGTAACCCCAAATAAACAATTACTACCATTCTTCCAACGGAAATCTTCCTTATCCGAGGTTGATGGGGTACTTTTTTTTTGCTGAACGGGTTATCGTTCCTTCATCCTTGCAAGACAGGATTATCAGTTTCATTTTGGACACCAAGGTGTCAGTCGTATGAAGGCTTTAGCACGTGGTTACGTCTATTGGCCAAATATGGATAAGCAGCTAGAAGACCTCGCTCGCACTTGTACCGAATGCCAGCTAGCAGCTAAATCTCCTAGGAAATCTACACTTTCTTCATGGCCTGTTCCAGATTCCCCCTGGGCACGCCTCCACATAGATTTTGCAGGACCCACCAATGGACAATCCTTTCTCGTTGTTGTAGATGCCTACAGCAAATGGCCTGAGATTTTTTCAATGTCCCACATCACTTCTGAAGAAACAATTTCTAAACTTCAGAAAATTTTTAGCAGATTCGGCATTCCTGAGACTTTGGTCCCTGACAATGGCACCGCGTTTACTTCAGCCAAAATTTCCAGCTTCTGCCAGGAAAGTGGTATCAACCACATTCGTACACCACCATTTTATCCACAGTCAAATGGTCAGGTTGAACGCCTTCAAGAGAGCTCTCTTAAAACTCAGAGGAGAGGGGACAACGTCAGAAATACTGGAAATCTTTTTGACAAGCTATAGGGCAACACCAAACCCGTACACACTAAATGGTAGCTCAACTGCCGAATCATTGATGAATCGGAAAATCCGATTACACATCGACGTCTTACGTCCAAAAACACAACACTCCATCAGGAGAAACACAAAAATGGAACGGCAGTACAATCGCCACTATGGTTCTGTTCAAAGACAATTCTTACCCGGTTAACAAGTCTTGACAAGAGACTACCTGAACAACACAGAAACATGGACTCAAGGACATATTGTACGCCAAACTGGAAACGTCACTTACGACGTAAATGTCCAAAATTCCATTTAGGTTCAACATTCCAATCAACTGAGACCATCACATCTTCCAGCAGGAATATAAGACCCTAGCATTCCATTGAACATCTTGTTAGACATCTTTGACTTGCCACAGCAAACTCCAGCAACTTCCCAGAACACCGAAGCTGAAACACAGGACCCAAACATCCGGAAGTCAGTTCGCACCCGCCGTCCAGCACAGCACTTGCAGGTTGATCCGCACCTGAAGTCGTACAAGCGATAAATTTAAAAGGGGAGATGTTAGGGCGAATAAAAACATATTTCAAGGAAATTAACCCTTTCCTGTTCAAAAACAGAGTACTTCCCTTTTCACCTCTGAAAGTGGGTCCACGCGAGTCACATGATTAACGCGACATTCAGCTGTGAGACGCACGACTCAACAGACTTGGAATATGGCCGTCAATGGTTAAGAACACATGTATGTTCTCCTGTCCTAATGGTTGTGACACACAACTTGGGACGAATTCTGTATGTACCTATGTTGTACTGTTTCTCAGTGTAAAATAAATGTATACTTCCAGTCAACCGTGAGTAAATATCTACTTTTCTTTCGTTCCATGCATTTTCTCCACGTGCTGCACACACACACACACACACACACACACACACTCGTTCACGGACCATGAATCATACTGTAAATTAAGGCATTTTAGTTGTGAGACAAACACACCGTTCATAACACTTGCAAAGCTGATTCGTGAACTTTTCTCTTGTCGTACTTTGACAGCATGATGTCAAAGTCGATTAATGTCAAGCATGGATCCTGGTATGGTTGTAGACTATCACCTTCTGAATGCCCTCTTCCTTTTTAATGCAGCCTCCTTTTACTGTTTTCGAATATCTTCAATGATCAGTTTTCGTTTAGCGACAGTCTTGTGACATTCAGCAGTAGGTTATCTTTGCAGGTACGATGGCCTACTTGCAAACAGTTGAAATTGTCGGACTTATCTCAGTTTTCCTTTTTTTTTTGATAAATTTTTTTATAAAAAAAATAGTTTTACATATAAATCATGTTGCGATGAACTTATTACTCTTCAGTTGGTGCGGTGGTGTGTTGCAGCTTGCCGTTGTCCCTTGGATTGCAATGCTATGTTTCACATACCATTCTAAAGAAAATTAATTGAACTTTCCAAAAGATTCAGTATTTTCTGGAGAACAAATTATTTGAAGAGTAGACACTGATGATTGAAATATGATTTTGACAAAACAAACAAACAAACAAACAAACAAACAAACAAACGAATAAAAAAAGAACAAAAAAGCATGTAAGAAAATTTCCACCAAGCATTGCTTATCATTAAAAAGTTGATTCTTCATATATACGGACTAACAATATCATATGTACTGCGTCTTGTCAGTCAGCGCGCTGCCGGAGGCAGTCATATTACAATTTATAATACGTGTACTTGAGTTTCGTTGACTATTACACAGTCAAATAAACAATAAGCCGTGAAAGAAGAGCTCTTGAAATTTATTTTAACCCAATTTATTTAAATTAGAAGGATATACATTGAGTTTGAAACTAGAGAAAATTGCGAACATTGCTGATTTCGCGAATGTGCTTGGTTACTGTACTACTGGTTAAAAAGAAAAAGGTTTTCATGCAGGATCTAGTTAACTATTTCTTTTTGTAGTTATTTTAACTAGCAAAAGTCTGGCTTGTTGTTTTCAGCATGAATATTTAATGTATCATTCAATTTTCAAATGTTTTTATTGAAGTGTATTAGATGCTAATTCTTTGAAAAAATACTCTTTCAGTTTATTTATTAATATTTTTAAAATAAATTAGTGAAGCAACTTTTACTATATTTTGGTTTTGCAATTCATTATATTTATTGATTTGGGGAGTTATCGACCAAAATTGTTCCAATTATAATTAGAATTAATTAGCCAACAATTGAGCGAGCGATTTCCTTTTAGTTTTATCTTTTTGGATCTAGTTTTTATTATGCTGCTATAATTTATCTGTTATGTGTCAAGTTAATGAAAATAAAATGTAAATTATAAAGCTTTACTGTTTCAGTTTGTATTTATTACAGATTAAACGAAAAGAAACGTAGATCGCAATTATATTTACAATAATAGTGTTATTTTTTAATAGCTTGTCCTTTACTGCGCACTGTTTGATTTCTCAGATTTCTCAAAAGAAAGCAAAAAATTAATTTACATAGCTTGTGCTTTTTCTTCATTTACTTGCAGTTTTTTGTTCTTTTAAGCAACGCATGATAAAGGACACAAGTTGTTAAAAAAGAAATAATTTATTTTACTTAATGCGATACTAACAGGGATATTAATTACCGTCCTAAACCAAGGCCAACTTTTGTATTTTCTATGCTTCACCAGGGTTTCATTAAATTGAATGTTTTATGGTCGGACCAATTCTGACTTTCAGTTATCCGATGTCCTAGAATTTAAGATCATGATGAAAAAGTATTTACTTAAATAGTAGCTTCAACGTTGTATTAAGAAGCATTGCGACATGTACTTCAATAGAAAATTTATTGAATTTTCGCAAAATCGAAAATGAAATCGAAATAAAGGGTTTAGTACAAAATGCCACTCACTTGAAGAATTTTTGTTGTACTAACATTATTAAAGGTACTATGAAAATTCAGGGGTAACATTGCTAAAAGCGGACATAAAGAAACTACTTGAGCTTTCAAGTTGTTGATCCTCATGTTCTAGAAAATATTTAGCCAAAGGACAAACAAAATGTTCCCACTGCTACCGCATATTTATTGAAATTTGTGGATGTGATTACAACAGAAAAAATCAATTTCATCTCATACAAACTTTATCAAATCAAAAAACAATTTAAAGCTTCTTGCTGCAGTTTATGAAGGACTTCTTCACTTGTATTCATATGTTGAATTATGTCTTTCTAAAAAAATTCAAATGATTTCAAAAGCTGCATATTCACTGTTATTCTTATTCAAACTTACAAACACAAATATTCTTCCATCTCAATTACACCATGACATACAATCTACATTTATAGATTCAGTGTTTTGCATAGCTAAACTTCAAATAAATTGCCTTGATTCTTGTTTATATCTTGTTCTTAATGGAACAGATAGCGTTGAACGGTTTTTTGGTGATTGCCGTTTAATGTATAAGCACAATACGTTTGATGCTCTTGATTTAGTCTATTGTTCTAATGCTATTTACAGATTTTTTTTTTTTTTTTTTTTTTTTTAATCATATCACCCCGAGCAAGGCGGTAACGCCACTGATGCGCAGGGGGCTACGTAAGGGTAAAAAGAATGGAAAAGAGAAAGCCGGAAACCACATCCTAAACAGGAAACAAGGGATGAGCCTCTTCACCTGTTCAATAGATGTGGGTGGAGTGTGAACCGGGCGATAGTTTAGTCTATCTACTCCAGATGTGACAATATTCTAATCCGGCACCCCAACTGGTGAGACGAACCTCTAGACGTTCTGCACTTGACTATTCAAACATCAAAGTGTGGACTGGTGATCTTGTCGGCAATGTGAATTTGGTAAAGGACTGGAAAATTAGACTCTTAGAATTTCAGAAAGTTGTGGCCGAAATTGATATTGATTTTGAAATAAATACACTGGAAAAATCAGGAGTGACCCTAAAAAAGCCAAATCAAAGGCTAGTTGGTGCAAGTTTAAGTGAAAATAATTGCTTAGAAGAAGAAGAAGATTATAAAAGATATAACTGATCATAGTGTGCATGTCCAAGATGAGACAGATTTGTTTGCTGATCTTATAACCCCAAGAGCCTCCCCATATGATTGTATGGTTGAAATCGATGGTGAATTGGTTTATAAAGCTATTCTACTGAAAAAGTTAACAGCATCAATATCTTTATCAAAAGATTGGCTTAGACGGGTACAGGGCCTGACGACATTTCATGACCAAAATGCTTATGTCGATTTAGATAACATTGCATCTGTTGGTTATTCAATTATTTTGAATTGCAATGATGCCCCCAGAGTTGGAAAAAATTGTAAAATCACTAGTAGTGAAAATAAACTGCAATTTCTATCGCAAGTTGAATTAGAGCAATCTCATATAATGCTTGATGTCCAAAGTTTACAAGTTAAAGATTCTGATGACTGTTTATTTTGGGATGGAACTTTTACAGGATCTCCTACTAAAGTGACAGGTACTGATTGCATAACTATTGAACCTGAAATATCCATGACTCCCTCAGAAAACATGACCTGGTATATTTTTTAGTAAGGAGTTGGTGTTTGATATCGCTAATAATGTATTCCATTCAACTGAAGATAAGACAGGTGATATAAGACAAAAAGTACCATGTTAAGTCTGTAAAAAGTAAATTCTGCTTTCTCAAATGCAGCTTCATATTGCATTCTATATTATTAGTGGGGGAATAAATATTGCAAGAGAATAAATATGTGAATTTTGTTAGGAGAGCAATATCATTAAAGCAAACATCACACAAAGGAAAATATATTCCCCTCAAAGTCAATGTAGGTACTTTTATCCTTGTAAAAGTACCTATATTACAATAAAAAGCAATAAAAAAATCAATGTACCAATAAAATTGTGTTTCATATGTAATTTATACATATGGAGCTATAATCTTCAAGCTAATTACAATATAAATCACAAAAATGAAACAGCACCAGTTCCATATTCAAATGAAGAAATGAACTTAATTAAAAGAGTGAACTTCAAGTAACAGTACTGGTTTGATGAAAGCAACTCTGAAATACAGTTATTCATAGAGCAAATGCACTGCTCGCGCAAAGCATGGCTTAATGATAAAAAAAATCTCTTCTGCAAAAATGACTCAGTACCTGAAGTGCAAAAGTAAGGACAATTAAGCAGGACTGGTGGTCTGCCAAGGCTACAGGACTTGAGGAAGCACCAGATAAGAATCTACTGACAAAGGCGTTATTTCAGCCATTTCACAAAGTCCTGAAATACAATAATGTATTTTGAGTTAATCTTGCAGGAAGTCTAAGATTCCTCTTCATGCAAAGCACCTGGAAAGATATATAAGTTCTTCAAAGTAGTATAAAAGGCTGGTCATACTTCTCAATACTACAAGGTTGCCTTAATTCAACAAGAAAATACAAAAACAAAGGTAATATAAATCTTTGTGAAAATTATCGTGGAGTATCTGTGCTGGTAAAATATTAGCTAGACCGATTCTGAACAGGATTATCAAGCACGTCGACAATAAGATTTACCAAGATTCAGTGTTGTTTTAGGTTTGCTGTATTGACCGGAGTAGTGGATCCATGTTTCATCCATTTTCGCTGTTGTGGGGCGTTACCCACTTAACTATGGACTCTGCCTACCTGTATATTAATCACTCGTGGTTTCAGTTCAGCTCAGCACAGTCTGTCTGTCTGTCAGTCACTGGTAAGTTAAGCTTATATTGACTCTGTTTTCTTGTATCTATTTTTGAGTTAGCATATGTTGTTAACCTTACCACCGTGTTTCGAGTTATCATTTCGTGGTCCCATTACCGGTCCACATCAGTCACATATTTACGCAAAAACTCCTTATTGTTGCGTTGAAATTGTTGCAAACAACGTTCTGAATCATCGACGCGTCTGTTTTTGATGCTGTTTTTGATCGACTGTGAGCAAACACGACAGCCACTTTAAACACAGCTTTCTCATTAATAAATGTTCATGCAAAATGGTGAATACACTGCTTTTTCATATATTTAACCTCTCTGATATCCCATGTAACTTCAATTTACGATCGGCCAAAACGAGTTTGTGAATTCTTTGGCGCTTTTAGTGACAACTGCCGATTTTTGAGCGTTCAACATCATTTGTGTTTGTACGATCGCGTTTAAAGTCAACATATCACCTCTTAATCGATCGTTGTTTCCAACGGAGCAGAGTCTGAATGACAATTTTGCTTGAACAGTATTGTTCCCATCAGAAGGCAATGCTTTATCAACGCACGAAATTCAGATTTTTCCGTTGTTTTGAAAATGTACCGCAGTAGCTTCACTTAAATAATTTCTAAACTACTAATCCCATTGGGCCCAAATTTTGTCAATTGCCATTTGAAGGTTAGTACTTCATTAAAATCATATGTATTTTTTATTAGTGGTGCTATTTATATGTCAGACCCGGGGTTTATTGAGTGATGTGTTAACACAAAATGCTGTACTGGCGTCATTTCAGTCTTATCAGAGAGCACAAACTTCTTGTTAGTATTTTGGATCTAAAATAATAGGAGGCATTCTAGTGTATACAGCAAACCGTCTGCAAAGATGAAATTCTATGCTGTTAAATTGTAATTTTTCTATAAATGCAATTCATGTCCATGCTTTATGACCATACAAAATAATGAACTAGAAGACTCATCACAGCATTATCTACAGAGCCAGAAGTCACCTAACCGTTTGCATCCATTGCAAGTGTCACTTTTATGCAGTCAAATCGGTCGTCAGCTGAGTGGACAGCAGCAGGTGAAAAACGTCTAAAGCGCCTAAAGACGCAAACATTAATAGGCAATGTTTTGACCTCCGTATTTCGAGATACGCAAGGTATTTTGTTCATCGATTACCTTGAGAAAGGAAAAATCATCAATAGCGAATATTATATGTCATTATTGGTGCATTTAAAGAAAGAAATCGCCAAAAAAACGGTCACAAATGAAGAAAAAAAATGTTCATTCACCAAGACAACGCACCGTGTCACAAGTCGATCGCAACGATGGCAAAACTACATGTATTGCACTTTGAATTGCTTTCGCATCCATCCTATTCTCCAAATCTTCACCCCCAGCGATTACTGGCTGTTTGCAAACCTCAAATGAATGCTCCAGGCAAAGAGATTTGGCACCAATGAAGAAGTTATATCGGATACTGAGGCGTATGTTGAGGCCAAAGATAAATCGTCCTACAAAAAAGGCATCGAATTTTTAAAGAAGCGTTGGAATCAGGGTATCACTCTAAAGGATGCTGATGAATAAAGTCAAATTTTGCCTAAAAGTTGTTTATTTAGTTAGTCCCGGGATTTATTGACCGATGTGTTAATTTTTAATTGCAAAGACTATTGACAATGCCTCTTTTTAAGTTTTGCTTTGCAGGTTGTAGTGATATAGATCTGTGAGCTATTACCTTTTGGCTGCCATAAAGAAAAACTTTAGAAATGACAGACGCAATACGATAACTGAAAACATGAGAGACTACAAAAATATCCATGGCTGGGTTATTGTGTATCGGCAAAAGATTGGAAGAAAGTAAGGACATTACCTTTTTACAAGCTGCCTGACCTACGTCAGGCAACTCCCATGCAACATCTTTTTTTCAAAAGATTGTTGGGGGTGCAAAAACTCGATGAAGTTCAGGCAAAACGCACTGTAGTGGCTAACGTAATTTTACTACATTTATCAGTGCTGGTATGTTGTTTTCTTTCCGAGATATTTTTCGGGTCTGGTTGTTTAACATTTTTGTCGAAAATAAACCCGAAATATTTAATTTGTTCTCTGAAAAAAAATCACCCTTTTCAGCTTTAACACGAGATCCATATTGTTGAATTGAATTCGACTGGAAAGGGAAAATAAACGTTGCAAAAGTTACTCTTGATTTGTTATTGCAACGATGATATCATCAATGAATGCTGCATCTCCTGTCAATCTGGTCATCATGGCGTCCATTGTCTGTTAGAATACAGCTGGTGCTGGTTTGACACCGAAGCTAAGACAGTTAAATATGAATAATCCGTTGTGGGTGTTGATGATAAGAACCTCTTTTGACTCTTTGTCAACTGCTAGTTGAAGAAAAGTATCAGAACGATCAATCTTTGCAAAGCAAATGTCACCGTTGAGTTTTGTAAAAAGATCCCCTGGCACTGGAAGTGAATAATGATGTGTATTCAAAAATCATCCAACCGATCAAGTAATCAGCACATATCAGGACTTTTTTATTTGCCTTTTATTTATCAACCACAATAATGCCCACGTGGAGTAATTACATCTTCGTGCTGAAGACATCGCAGTTCATTTTCAACAATATCCAGAGCAGCATAGGGTACTGGAGTTTTTTGTCTAAAACTTTGCTTAGAATTTCACTGTAGCTTTAATTTTTATACAGCATCAAACTCCATCGTCACAACTTATTTTTAAGTTCGTACATGAAGTGATTTTAAATATCAGAAATCGATGTGAGATTAAATGTATTGAGAGGAATGTCAAAAAATTAAGTTGTTCTATCGAGTCAAGATCAATTAAATTCAATTTCGAATTATCTGCGACATAACGTATTCTTTATGTGCCGTGTCCTTTCAGGACGTAAGCGACCATAGCCCTCTACTTACCTCCATCCCTTGTCGCTCTAAACAGTTTTCCTCTTGATATCTCTCCCAAACCATGCTTCACCATCCCTTTGCTCAAGCCCATCAAGTATGTCTCGCATTGCTTTTCTTATCTCTATATCCTTTTATCCGTCCTGTGAGTATTAGTTTTCCTTAGTCTTCCTTCCTCATTCAGCTGTCTCTCTCTGATGTTTAGTTTAAGTTTCTTCTTCGTTTTCTCCTAAATCTCGTCGTTGCTTACGTATTTGGTCCATGGTGTCCTCAGCATCCTTCTTTAGAACAATATTTCTATTGCCTCGAGTTTTTCCTTCATTTTTGAGGAGATTGTCCAGCATTCGCTGCTATATAGGAGAACAGATATCACATAACACTCCAGTACGCTTTTCTTTCTTTCCAACGAAATCTTCCTGCCTCTCAATACTCTGCTTAGCTTTTGCAATGCGTCCTTGGCCATGCCAACGCAAATTCGGATCTCAGTATCGCACTTTCCAGCCACTGTAAGAAGACTTCCCAGATATTTAAGTTTCTGCATCTACTTGATTTTAGTATCCCCAGTTTGTAGTTGGCATTTTGGGCTTCTCTTTTTACTGATGATCGGGCATTCAGTTTTCTTGTAGTTTATGTTTACTCCTTTTTTCTCGCTTTCCCTTACTACCGTCTGTAAGAGGTTTTGTATTTTCCTTTTCGTGTCTGCTATCAGCACTGAATCATCTGTGTATCTTATATATATATATATATATATATATATATATATATATATATATATATATATATATAAACGAGATTATAATTATACTCGTCTCGAAAACCTTTCTCGAAAACTATCGAACGAAGGAATGGCATGAAAGTAAGTCAAAAGTGTCAGGACCGAAATCAGCACGAAGCCCAAAGAAAAACCCGACACGAGTAATCATCTAACAGAAAGCGCAAAATACAAAGGTAGAGCAAATTAAATAAATAGCACCTAATGAGCCAGACGGATCGTCAGGGCCAGGGCGCCAGCTTTCCTTGACGATCCGTTTAGGTGAAACTTAGGTAGGTTCGTCTGGCTCATTAGGTGCTATATATATATATATATATATATATATATATATATATATATATATATACTAGCAGTATAGCTCGGGTGCAATGAAAGCTTTAAAATTAATCCATGGTCCTAGAGCTCAAACTCTTTGGACGTTGGTACAAAAGACTAAAAAGCAATAGTTGTTTCCAGTTAAAGCAAAACCGTAGAAGAAAAAGAAAAATGAATGGATGTAAGTCAAATTTTGATTTCCTGGGATCGATATCAAATAAGTTTTTTCGTCGTAAACTGAATGTTGAAGGCTAAATAAGTTCTCTGAGTAAATGCTATCATGGCTGAGACTAAGAATTACAATTATACCTACTTAGAGCCAAACCCGAAGCAAAAACTAAACTAAAAGGGCTGAAAAAATACAGACAGATAAACAGACACCCACACAAACATCTTGCCTTTTATATATATATATTACCTATTTTCTGCACTATTGTAAGAACTGCAACCTTGAAACTTCTGAATATCGTTTCTTATGTCTTTGTCTATGAGTGTATCAAATTTGATTAAAATCGGACCAGTCCTTCTATAACACGATTTTTTCGATTATCGATTTTCTATATTTATCGGGGGTACCTCGACACAAAACCTAGCTAAGAACATTCACAGGCGCTTATAGTACAACTGTATAAATTTTCAAGAAAATCGGTTCAGTCGTTTTGGAGTCTATAGGTAACGGATACACACACAGACACACACACACTGACAAAGTTCCATTTATAAATAAGTTTAGATTTAGATATATATATTGTTGGATTTGTAATCCACTTACAACGTCGCAAACACTGTATTTGTTTTGAAATTTTTCTCGTTTCGTTTTTTAAATATTTTTCGAGTTGAATTTTCAGTTGAATTTTTGTGCGAATTTGGATTGCAAAATCATTCTTTATGTCTGTTACGGATAACTATTTCCGTTATGTTTCTTGAACGGGAAAAGCATGTATAAGGCCAATCGCTATCAGTTGCTAACATTTTGAGGCAGGTTTCTTTTCATCACAAGGTTGTTTTCTTTCGCGTGATTGTTGCTAGTTATTAATAAATCATCCCTTTTTTTTACATCAAAGTAGTGTCTCTTTTGATGCTTAAATTATTGCATTCAGTGGTGAGGGCTTTAACGTAATGTCTTTGTCCTTTGCTTTGAAAGAATTTGAGTGCGAATATTAGCATAAGACTTTAATCCTGCAATAAAAAACAAAAAAACAAAAACAAAACAAGAAAACAAAAAACAAAAACAAAAACAAACAACAAACTAACTAAACTGTTCCTCTGTGGCGGAATTTGATTAATTTTTTTCCATTCTCGATTAAGCAAATGTTACATAATCGTCAGCGTCATTTTTCGTTAGCTTTCAGCAAATGAATCGAATGTTAAATAAATATTTTTTCTGCAAATACTTTACTGTTTCAATGAAGGTGAAATCCATTGCCTGTTTTGATAAAATATAATTCATATAACTTTTGTGTTCGTTAGTTCCAAGTTTACGAATTTTTCATTTTAATGATAAAAATCAGTGAAAGGTATTCATCCAACGTTTAAACAAGATGAATGTGTTTTCACCTGTAGTGTCAGCTTGTCAATATGTTGGATTCAGAAGAGTCGAGCCCAGACTAGAGGACAACGGAAGTAACATTTGTATTTTGAGTTATCGTCCTTTATAGGTGAAGTGAGCTAGCATTCCCTAACAATAATGTACATTAAATAATATACATTATTTCGGCAGAACTTTAAACGGAAATGTATTTCGTTTTATCATTCACACAATTACTAACTTTACCGATTAATAAACACACACATTAAAAAAAATCGCCCATGGCTTGTTACTTGTATACATTATTTCGCTACAGTTTTGAACGGAAATGTATTTCGTTCTGTCATTCGCACACACTAACGTTACCGAGATATAAAATCACTTCATTTTCCCATAGTTTAAATACGATTGACACAAGCATTATTTTCGCATACATACACTTTCATTTAAAATATAAATCCATTGCTTTATTACACATGACACGTATCTGGCTAATGAAAGCAAGCCTCAATAAACATACTCTGTAGGTTTTAAAAATTATTTAAAATAATTCATCTTTTAAAAAAAATCTCTGAAGAAGCTTGTCAAAGTGAAACATGTTAGATTCAAACACTTTTCCTCTACTTGTTCTTTACTCATTTTACCAATCTGGTCGAATTTCGCTCAATATATATATATATTGTTGCAAGACCTCCCCTTTTTCTATGATAATGGACTAGACTTGAGTATACATATACTCCTGCCATAGTGAGACACGTCAGTTATCGTAAAGATCCGTTAGAGTTATCGGAGAGTACCGGGATTGATCCGTAAGTTACCGAGAGATACCGAAGTTACACAGAGAATACCGCGTCAGAAGTCAGAATAGCTCTGAGCTCCACTCATATAGAATAATATTACACGGATATACTATTTCCAACCCGGCTTCACTTCAAAGACTTGTATATATTTATTTCTTACTAATCGTATTCCTGGATTACTAACCTGCGTTCAAGTTTGTATATTTACGTTCAATATAACCTATTTTTCTATCTGAAATATCTAATTTGTTGTTCATCATTTTGTGTGGTTCCTCACCCGGATCCACAATATATGTATATATAAGGACATTGAATAAGTTTTCGCTGATTTTTCATGAAAAGTAATATTTTATTTAAATTAGTAAAAAACATATCACTGAAAGTATTGTTCATCGCTCTGCCACTACTTTTCCTTACCTTTCTGGCGGCATTTGAATTCCATATGTCTGAAAAAACGACACGTCTTTTGAGGTTAACCACGAGTCGACCTAATTTTGGCGTCATTATGGTGAACATGGCGTGTTAGGTAGGATTCCCATTTAACCATTTCCAAGTAGGTTATTACTCGCAGTAAAATATGTCGATTGTGCCACAAACAAAAGTTAGCAATTATGTTATTCCCAAACAATAATGAATTACTAAATGAAAGAACAGAAATCATTACCAACAAATACCTATTAGGAGCATACAATCATGGATGCAAATGTTCTAAGATCTTTAAGTAACTGATCCTAATTTTGAAAAATGCGCGTTCATAAAAAATCCCTGTTACGTGAGCGTTTAAAAAAAACGGTAAAATCAGTTACTGTAAGTTGCCTGAAGACAGCGAAAGGTAAAAATATGGGTTACATAATAACTCGTTTACAAATATATATATATATATATATATATATGAGAACATATGTATATTAGCATATAAATATACACATATATACATATATATTTACTAATATATATATATATATATATATATATATATTGTGTGTATTTTGGCAGCATTTTTTCATTAATACAGGTTTCATTGAATAATATAGAAAAGTTCTGTCTATTTATTTTGTGTAATATCCGTTCGTATGCTCTGATTAGCTTGAAAGTGTTGTCATGGAAAGACGACAAGAAATCGCAATAATTGTTGAATTTTTTATCAGGTCTGAGCTTTCGGCTTACATAAGCCATTATCAAAGGATGAACATTTAATGTTCAGTGAACATAGAACATTTAAATTATTATTAACAGAGTGGAGTTACACAGAGAAAATTAGATAGGTCCATTTTTTGTGTCGCACATGGCTGTAGGCCGAGAAGGAATGGTGGTAATGGGTTTTTTGTTCAATTGAGTGTATAGTGGCATGAGGGATTGGTCTGGGAACTGCTGCTACTATGGTGTAGGGGGTAAGTATAATAACTATGACCTCTCCCGTCGATTATAGGCATTGAAGTATGTTAGTAGAGGTGTCGAAATTTATTTTATTTAGGCTAGGTTTATACTGTTTGATGTAGATAGCTTCTAGAATTTTAAGTTTTCGTTTATTATTTTCTTGTCTAAGTATATGCGTATTTTCAACAAGTGTTTTCCTAAGAAATATGTGTTGATAGCCGTGGTGTTTTAAATGTCGGAATATATTAGAATTTTCATTTAAGTGCAATGTAAGTTTCCGCGAAAGCGAGTTAGTAGTATGTCCAGTGTAGGTATTATTTACTTTGTGTAGAGATACATTCTCGAAAGGGACATTTAAATTTATACACTACATTGTAAAACAACACAATAGCCCAACCAACCCCAAACATATCACTCTCTTATATCGTAGCCAAATGCACACCAACTACCAACTAGATAAAAATATCCTAAAAAAACTCATAAACTCTAATATCTCTCCGACAGACCCAAACAAAAGAATTAAATTTATCATATACTACGCTAAATCCACAACATCCAACTCAATCGTCCACAACGACTCCTCCCCCACCGTTAGCGATTTTCAAAAAACAATGTTAAGACCAAAGGATTTAAAGATTTTATGAATTAGTTTCCTGATTTTATCGACCTTACCACCATTAGATTCATTAATTAACATGAGTCCGTCGTCCCTATATAGTCTTATATTATTCGTATCTATTTCTTTATGTGCAGTGAGGTTGTACAGCAGGAATAGCCCCACCAGATCTGAAGATTCTGCTGAATCCGGGGCTCCCATGAATATATCAAAATTATCCATTTAATTTTTTGTCCACTGTTGGTTGTCGTGGAAGAGAACTTTTAAAGTCTTTAAATCCTTTGGTCTTAACGTAGTGATTAACCCCAACATCAAGCGAGTAGACTTCTTAGATATAACATTAGATTTAGTATTGAACACTTTCCAACCTTACATGAAGAACAATTCGAACCCAATATATATAAACCCCAACTGGAAGTTAAAAAACGAAAATAAAACACCTAGAGTTAAATGGAAAACCCTTAAACAAGCAAGAACACCTAAATCTATAAAGGAACCATGTTTCCTCTGTATTCAAGAAAAATTGAGATACTTAAATATATGAACAGTAACAAGCTTTTAAACCAGAGGCATGAAATCACAGTAAACTGCAAGCACACCAGAGAGCTAACATTACAATCATGCTAAAAAAATACTACAAGAGCCAAGAATAGGACCCATACATATAGGTGTATATATACATATGTGTATATATAAAAAAATCTTTACAAGGTTTAATATTAACTACAAATAAGGTGTATAACCATAATTAGTATTGACTAAAAGAGTAAGGTTGGTAACCATAATCGGTATTAATTAAGATTAATTAGAAAGTAAGGTTAATAGCTACAATTAGTAAAGTTAATAACTATAATTAGAGTAAGGTTAATAATCAATATTAGAATAGGATCAATTAAGGTTAATAACCATAACCATAACCAAAATTATATATTGAATAGATATGAAAATAGAAGTTAAGAATTAAAATAAGGTGTAGAACCATTATTAGTTTTAACTAATAAAGTAAGGTTAATAACCACAATTGATGTTGATCAATATTAATTATAAAGTAAGGTTAAAGACCATAATTAGGAAGGTCAATAACCATAATTAGAGTAAGGCCAATAACCATAACCATAATTAGAGCGAGGTTAATAACAATAACCATAACCATAAATATAATTACAGTAAGGTTAATAACCATAACCATAATAAATCGAATCATATATAGACTAGATATGAGAATAGAAATTTATATGAGAATAGAAAATTAAAACTTACAAATTTAATAGTGAAAATGGTTTCCAAAAAATGATCTAATTAAAAATCAAAGATTTAAAATTAAAAATTAAATAGAGAAAGCGATTCCCAAACAATGATATAAAAAATCAAAAATTATAAACGTAAAACAAAAAAACACATTCCCTAAACCCAATATTAAGATTAAACATACAAACTTACACCGATTGTAAAGACTCTGCAAAAATAAAAATAAACAAAAAAAATATCCGCACCAACTAATAAATTCCAACGGTCACAGACTAACTACATTATCTTGCTAACACCCATCAACACACACTAACACTCTCCACAAAAAATTCCAACTCTAAACGAAATATCACAACATCACCCCCCCCCCCCCAGCGAATACCCCTAACAAAACGAAATAAATAAAAATGAAAAGGATTCCCAGTACCACATCGCCTGACGGAGCATCGGTACTCCGATGTAGAAACGGACGCGCCTTCGTAGCGATTATATATAGAGAAGTTATGTACATGTTCTAAAATATATATATATATATATATATTGATAAGGATATTTAAAATAACAAAATTAAATAAAAAATAAAAAATGCCATCATATTAGATGATTATAAGGGAGTAGAAGGCTAATTTTTTAAAAGAATTGTGTGTGAAGACATAAAAACTGGGGCAAAATGTAGCAATAGAAAACAAACATGACATGTGAAAAGTTAAAAAAAGAATGGAATAAGTAAGTAGCTGATGTATTACTTTTAAAAGCGAAAAGTTGAAAAAATGTGTAAATAATAAAATTTGTCTTAAATTTTTTTTAATATAAAAAAAACTATTTTAAAGCAAATAGATAGGACAAATTGGAGTTGGCTTTTCAAAATTGAAGTACTAGATAACACTTAATAAAGTAACACTTAATAAAGTTTAGTTTTAAATCGGCGATGAAACTGGATACACTACGATAACCTTAAGCGTAGGAGTTCGTAGGGTAAAATTAAAAGAGATAATAAGTTTATAAATTTTAATAAATAGTAAACCTATTGAGATAATTGTAGATATATTTAGGAGTGTGAATAATCTTATGATGGTTGTAAGTAAGTAGTAATTTCATTACGTTGGTATAATATGTTAGTTCTTGGTAATTCAATTATATGAATTTTTCTTGGAAGTGAAGAAAACATATTTCATATAACGATTTACATGTTCTAGCGCTTCCATTTTACTGTAGGAGTTTTATTTGCATTTTTCAATTGTATTTAGAGAGAAAAGTTGAGTTACTACAGTTTTTTTTTTATTAACGAATAGCTTACGCTGATAAAAATGAGTCTTAAAAGTGTTCTTAGTACTTCCGATATAATGTTTGATAAGATTTAGTTTTTCTGTCGTGGAGATGGTGGCATGGTATACTATGGAATTTGTAAGGCCTTTATTTTGCAGAAGACATAGGTTAGGGTTATGACATTAGGGTATAAGTGTGATTATTTCTAATAAGTTGGTTATGACTGTTAATCTTTTTATATTGTTTTCGGATTTTATTGCTATCTTTTTACTATAGTATCAAGATTATCAGTGTAATTATAATTAAGTTTCAGTGTATTCTTATTAATAATTTTGCAATTTTAGTTGGGAAGGGTTTCTGAACTATGTTAATGAATTTATTGCCTAATTTAGTACTAACCATTTGGTTAAATGGTGGTGTGTACCAAATTATTTTTCTATTTCTATTATGTTCGGTATTATTATTATTATTATGTTGCTTATACTATTTAGCATTTTTCTATATTTCTGTGATGGGGTAGTATTTACACTATTCACATTATTCGAACTACTGTCCTGATCTTGGTTGCCATTTATACGACATTTCGACCGTTGTACGCTCTGGCCTTCTCCAGGTGCTAGGAATTTCGAACCGAAATATAATATAATATAATAATATAATATTATAGCATTTAGTATTGCACGATTGAAAAGTGAAGTGTTATTACTATCTCGTTGAATGTCTTGAAACTTGGTGAGTTCAGTAATGCTAGCCGCTTACAAGATGGACGTAGACATCCTCACGAGACCAACAACATCATATTAAACCGCAAACCGAAATATACATAACTATACGGATATGTTAATGCATATATATATATATATATATATATATATCTAAACTTATTTATAAATGGAACTTTGTCTGTGTGTGTCTGTGTGTGTGTGTGTGACCATTACCTATAGACTCCGAAACGGCTGAACCGATTTTCTTGAAAATCTACACAGTTGTACTATAAGTGTCTGCGAGTGTTCTTAGCTAAGTTTTGTGTCGAGGTACCCCCGATAAATATCTAAAATCAATAATCGAAAAAATCGGGTTATAGAGGGAGTGATCCGATTTTAATCAAATTTGATACACTCAAAGACAACGACATAAGAAACGATATTCAGAAGTTTCAAGGTTGCAGTTCTTACAATAGTGCAGAAAACGGATAATATATATATATATATATATATATATATATATATATATATATATATATAAAGCAAGATGTTTGTGTGTGTGTGTGTCTGTTTATCTGCCTATATGTCTGTATTTTTTTCAGCCATTTTATTTTAGTTTTTGCTTCGGGTTTGACTCTAAGTAGGCATAATTGTAGTTCTTAGTCTCAGCCATGATACCGTTTACTAAGAAGACTTTTTTAGCCTTCAAAATTCAGTTTACGACGAAAAAAACTTATTTGATATCGATACCAAGAAATCAAAATTTGACTTACATCCATTCATTTTTCTTTCAGTCTACGGTTTGGCTTTAACTGGAAACAACTATTGTCTTTTAGTCTTTTGTGCCAACGTCCAAAGAGTCTGAGCTCCAGGACCATGGAGTAGTTTTAAAGCTTTCATTACACCCGAGCAACGCCGGGCTATACTGCTAGTATATATATATATATATATATAGATATTGTGTATTTGGGCAGCAGTATCTCTTTTATGCAGGTTTTATTAAAAATGACATACAATGTATTATGGTTAAGTTTTTTTTAATATATTTTTCTTGTGGTCTTATATTCTTTTATAATGTTCTTTTCAGAACAAAAATTATATAACAAATTGTCCAATCGTTTTATTTTTTCCTAGCGCTTTTTTTCTTTTTGTTTAAGTCAACAGGGGTTGCATATTTTCGGATGATGTTTCGAAGTGAAAATTTTTGTTGATTTAACCAAAAAAAAAAAAAAAAAAAAAATCAAATTAATTAATTAATTAATTATCTATTAGACAAACCTCATTTCTAAAAATAACAATTCACGTCTAAGATCTAAACGACAGAGGACAAATATTATTTACAAATTTACATGTACTTTAAAGAACTGTATTCTTGATCAATCCAGGTTCATAAATAATTACACTGGATACACTGCAACCAGTTTGACGAGAAGACTCACGTCCTCTCAGACAATAGTTCAGTTCCATCTGATAAGACCTATCCGCAACATACTTGTTGATAATACAAATATCATAGCACCATCCACATGCAAAAAAAAAAAAAAAAGGCTAAAAATAATAGAAGCATTATTAATGAAAAAGGAAGATCTAACACGGTTTACCGTGTTCGGAATTATAAGCATATACATAACTCTACACTCATACATAAACACTGTGCATAAATATAATTCATCCTTGATAATGGCTAAAAATATAGCCGAAAGCGCTCGGAAAAATAAAACATTTGAACAATTTTTATACTTTTTATGTTCTGAAAAGAAAAAAAATTATAAGGTGTTGTGGGATCTCCCTTTTGTATATGATAATGGACTCGACTGAGTCTATATATACTCCTGCCATAGAGAGAATAGTAGCGGCCATATAGTTCAGAGTATTCGTAGAGATCCGTGCGAGTTATCGGAGAGTACCGGAACTGATACGTAACTTAACCAGAGACTACCCTATCAGAAGTCAGACTAGGTCTGAGCTCCACTCAGCTAGAATGATATACACGAATATGCTTTTTTCAATAAATTCAATTGAAGGCTTGTATATATTTATTTCTTACTAATAGTATTTCTGGATTTACTAACCTGCGTTCAAGTTTGTATATTACGTTCAATATAACCTGCTTTTCTATCTTCATATCTGTTTTGTTGCTCATTATTTTGGGCGGTTCCTCACCCGGAATCCATAACAAATTGGCGACGAAGACGCGAACTCACGTACACAAGTCGCACAACATTGGCGACAAAGATTCGTACACAAGTCGCCACAACAAATTGGCAACGAAGACTCAAACTCACGTACACGTACATCGCCACAACAAGTTTGCGACAAAGATTTCGAACACGAGTCGCCACAATAACTTGGCAACGGAAGATTCAAACTCACGTATACCACACAACAACAAAACCCATACAGAACAACGTAAAAACCATAGTGCCACACAGGTCGACCACAAAAAATTTGGAGACACTATCGCAGATAATCTGCTGGCATTACAACTTTGGAACGTAAAGAGATAGAAGGAAAAGACTGTAAAAAGGAAATTGAAAGTCAATATTTTTTTCCCTTCAACAGGAAAACCTTTCCACAAGATTTTTTACGAAATTAATTGCCAGAAAGCAACAGTTAAAAAGTGAAATTTCTCACGGAATCAAAGCAGCAAACCATGGATAACTTTCAGAAAGGAATACTAGAAATCATAAAATGAAGTAAAGAAAGACAAATAGAAGCACAAATTAAATTCGAAGAAAGACAAATGGAAATTCAAAAGGCAAATGAAGAAAGACAGATGGAAATCCAAAGGTTGAACGAAGACAACACACAAGAAACACGAAAAAAACAAAACAAAAAAAAACAAAACAAAAAAACAAATAAAACGACGCTGTGTCGAATGCAATAGAAACCTTTAAGTATTTTATTGACAAAGCAAAAATTTTGTAGAATACTACAGGCGATATGAAGATATTTTTAATGTCGATTGTCAGAACTGGACAGAAAAGAAAAAGTTAAGGCTTTTGTTCAGAAAATTAGTTACGGAGGAATACATAAATTTGTAGATTGCATTCTGCGAAAGAAGATACACGACTTAACGTTTGATGAGGCAGTGACATGCCTCACTGAGCTATTTAGCCCCCCAAATTTCTTTGTTTCACAAAAGGTGGAAATGACTTAATCTCGTGAAAGACGAAAACGAGGACTATTCAACATTCGCAGCCATCGTCAACAAACATTGTGACGACTTAAAATTAGCTGAGCCAACTCCAAACAACTTTAAATGCCTTATATAGATACCTCCACTTTTCTGCATAAATTTTTCGATACCTGATTTTAAAATGAATTTTTTAAAACAAATAATTTATATTTTAGCTTTAAAATTAGTTTTAGTTGAAAGTCAAGAGATTAGATTTAGTAATTTCAGTAAACAAAATACACTGGCGTATTTTAAACCAAAATTATATTGATTGGAATCTAAAATTAAAAAAATTACGAAAAAAATTTAAATGTAACGCCATGTTTTTGATTTATTGACACATTTACGTAAACAGTAGCCACATTTCTGTTTTAAAAATCTGGCATAAATAAAATAGACGTCGCTGACACGTTATTGAAGTCAATTTTTTAAATTAAAACTTACCCTTATCTGATTTCAAACGAATATACTTGCTTACTCTCTGAAATATTCGGTAAAACTCTTTATCAGTTACGGTAGCCGTTGTTATCAGTGTACATATCAGGCGTTGACAGCTGTAATAACAGCCGGGAGCAGCCAAGAAGGCTAAATAGGGAGGCCATAGGCAACAAAAATATACGAATTTAATTTTTTATGTAAGGGAAGACAACCCTTGAATCACGTGACCTTTTAATGATAAATATCACGTACGGCCACCCGTACAAATAAAGATACGGGCAATCAAAATGCACACAATTAAAATGTTTTAATTATTTTAAAAATTGATGGTCTAAATCATTTGTATGAAACTTTTAAATTTTCGATTAGTAATTGTAGTCTTCATGTATTAATTAAAAAAACCAGCCGGAGCAATAGAGGAAGAAATTTAAAAATAATTTTGAAACTTTTATATCATTATAATAAAAAAATGAAAAAAAATGAAAATAATTTTTGTAAAAATTCATTACTCATTGAATTTTTTTTCTTTTCAGACTATGATATGCTTAATTTATATTGTTCATAAAAGCAATTAGAAGTTTATCCACATAAAAATTGGCATAGTTATTACTTTTTTCGCAATTCGGACCTACTTTTTAGAAAGTTGAAGAAAAAAAACATTGGATTAGCATTCCCCAATGACTCCTGAATTTTATTATATTAGGTTTATTGTGGAACAAATCGAATTTTTACACATTTTTGGAAATTAATAGGTGGGGAGAAACATACTTAAAAAAAAAAAATTTACCAATATTTTCTAAGAATAATGCAATCAAAATTGATTTCAGTCAATTATAAATAAGTTCTGAAATTTTCATCAAAATCCGACCATTATTTGATTTTTGCAAGAATTTCCAAATTAATGTGTCTTTCTCGGCCAAAAAAGTGCATTGTGCAATATTACGTTTTTTTTTACTTAATAAACGTTGCGTCAATTTAGGTCTCGCACTGACGTAAGAAAAAACGACTTTCTACAAAAATTTCGAACGTGTTAGAAATAATTAAAAAATTTAAAAAATAATTAAAAAATGTTTGATCTATCCTCTTAATGATAATATAAACATTTTGTCGATAAAACTTTTTCCTTCATACTATGCTGTTCTTTCAGCTATTTTGTGGAGGTACCTATCCAAGGATTAGTCGCTGCTAAAGACAGCGAAATGCTAAAACGAACGCTTACTAAACTTCAAAATGAACCAGGTTTGACGCTGCAAAAACTATCAAAGGATTGCCAAAAATGTCTAAGTATTAAAAAAGACAGTAAAGATATTGAAGAATCAGGAGTCGCGCATATTCGTAAGTTAAACAAAAATTTACGTTTTTCATCCTCCCCAAAAGTAAAACAAGATGTTAATGACAAAATTACAAGATATAAAGCAACTAGTGACAGAAATCAAATAAAAAATAAGCTCCACCATCTGCATGTTACAGAGGTGGATTGCATTGGTTTAGAGATTGTCAATTTAAATACAAAAACTGTCTAGCATGTGGAAAGATGTGACACAAGGCAGCTGCATGCAGAAAGAAGAGCTCTAGTACTCTAGTAGGGTAAGATCTACTAGAGTGGAATATGAAAACAAATAAAACACGAGGAAATATGTAGAACCTGAAATATTGAATAAGAAGATCAAACTGCAATTAGATTCATGTTCGAACTTAATAATCAACCTACGGACATGGCAGAAACTGAATCGGCCGACCATGTTACACACAAAAACAAAAAATTGCTAAAACTGTCACAGGAAAACGGATCAATCTCGAAGGGAAAATAATCGTGAATGTGAAATTTCAGGGAAAAACCAAAAAATTAAAAATATGCGTTATGAAAAACACACATAACCTGGATGCAAAAGTTTAATGTATGAAATTTACCCATTAGCTCTTGATTTAAAATAATAAAGAGCGTGCCGACAGAAACTACGAAATTGAAAAAAGAATTATACAAACAAGTTCTAGAGGTATTCTTACGCAGTATAGGACGAGGTAACAAATTCGCAACAAAAATCAAGCAAAAGCAGTATGTGTAACCAGTATTTATTACACCCATAGTTACGAAAAAAGCATTCAAACCAGGTGAACAAATTTACTTCAGAATGTTAAAAAATTATATGGCACATTAGAAACCTGGAATAATAATAAACAGACTAGGAAATGCGATATACACAATACAGGATGAAAAATCTACCCATAGGAGACACACAGACCAAATACAAAAAAAAATAGTGAGGAGCCAAGCTCGTCACCCTCAGAAAACGATGACGTGATCTTTGAAGCCTTGACGTGATCTTTTTTTAAGGGAGTAATTTTTTCCGCGTGGGATCTATGATTCTCAACAATCATAGATCCCACGCGGAAAAAATTACTCCCTAAAAAAGAAGCTAGGGAGGTGGGTGAGGTCGGATCTCCCTTTTGCATATGATAATGGACCCGACTGTGTATATATATACTCTTACCATAGAGAGAACAGTCGCTGCTATATAGTTGAGCGTATTCATAGAGATCCGTGCAAGTTATCGGAGAGTACCGGAACTGATACGTAAGTGATGTGGACCCAAAATGGGGGTCACGGAAGGAAAACACGGAAAGCGGGTTAAAGGTAAAGAAAGATATATTAAACAGAAAGGTTACAAAGAATAGTGTAAGAGTAAGCGGAACTTAGTATCCATTGGTGTCCAATATTGGTAGTCGTACGCGGCTGCGCACTATTGGTGCTACTACTCATAATACACATAGTACTATAGTACTGGAAGTGTCCATGATGTAGATAAGTATCGGTCTCATAACACCCCACTTCCAAGAGTTTTCCTCTTTTTTTTTGATTTTTCAAAGGAAAAAAAATGTAAAACTGTTAATCCTCTTAAGATTCACGTCGAGTGATTGAGTAAATTTTCTCTTTCTCCCCGAGCGTCGTATTTCCGGACAGACTTGGGGCGGGTCAAGATCGAAATGTTCGAATATTACGTCGATCGGCTCTTCGCAGATCTTTTGTGGTGTTTCTCAGATTCATTCAAACGGCATTTTCTGAGTTGGTTCATATGGCGTTTGTGGGTGTTTTTCGGTCCCTGGACAATATAGACCAGTTCGCCAATTCTCTGTTTGATGTTGCCTACTTCCCAGAATGTAATGTTGTTTTTGTAAGCCTTAAAAAGGACTTTGTCGCCAGGATTAAAGTATTTCTTAGGGAGCGAGACGGTTTTCTTAAACTTCGCTCGCCGTGGAATGAGTTTATCAAAGACGGACTTGATTTTTCTTGCGAACATTATTTCCGCAGGCGAGCGTCTCATAGGTGTGTTAGGATTAGAGGTTATCCTATACTGTTGTAATGCTCTATCCGTCGGTGTGCCTAGTGCCTTTTTTAGAGCTCTTTTTAGGGTGTTCACGAACCTCTCGGCCTGCCCATTCGACTTGGGGTGATACTGTGGCGTCGTAATGTGGTCCACTTGATACGACTTGCAAAAGTCTCTGGATTCACTTGATGTGAATTGGGTGCCATTATCTGTCACTACACAATCTACCACGCCAAAACGCGTGGATAGCTCGTGTAAAAATCCGATCGTGCAGGTGGTGGTTGGTTTTTTACATTGCAGAACCTCAGGCCATTTTGAGTGGCTGTCCACAACAATAAGGTAGTACATGTTGTCTAGGGGCCCTGCAAAATCCACATTAATTCTTTGCCATGGATGGTCTGTGTTTGGCCATGGTTTGCACATCGTGGTCGAAGATTTTGCTGAAAGCGCGCATCCCTTACAAGATTCTATAATGTCTGCTACGTCTTTGTCCATATTTGGCCAATATACGTAGCAGCGCATGTGGCTTTTCGTACGGCTTTTCCCCGGATGTCCCATATGAAAATTATTGAGGAATTTTCTTTGTAGACTATTTGGAATCACTACTCGGTTATTATACAGCAGAACATCCTCACACAGAGAGAAAACTTTAGGCACATTTAGGTTTTTGTTGCGAATTTTGTTTTTTATACTTTGGGTGAATTAATCCTTTCGAGACTCCCTTTTTATGTCGGTCAAAGTCACTGGGAGCTCTCTAATTGCATTCGCAATCATATTTTTGATTTCATCCTTAGTATAGCAATGATGGAATCTTCAAAAACTTCCGTATTTTTAGGAATTAGTCGCGATAAACTGTCTGTATGACAAATATTTTTAGATGTTAGGAATTTGATCTTAAAGTTATAATTCAATAGAATCGTTCCCCAACGAAGTAGTCTATTCGCCGTATCTACCGGTAGGCCTTTCTTGGAACCAAAGATTGTTATTAGAGATTTATGATCCGTTTGCAGTATGAACCGTCTTTTATGTAGGTATCGATGGAACTTAGTGACGGCGAATATTATCCCTAGAGCCTCTTTCTCTATTTGGGAATATTGTTTTTCTGATGGTAGTAAAGATCTAGATGCGTGTGCTATGGCTTTTCGCTAACCATCTGGCAGTTTATGGAGAATGCAAGCACCGATGCCGTATGGGCTCGCATCACTTGCGACTATGATGTCGAGATTAGAGTCGTAGTGGGTGAGGGAGAGATCCGAAGTAAGTGTTTTCTTGATCTTCTCAAATGCGTCTTGGCATTCAGGGGTCCATAACCATGATTTATCCTTTTTTAAGAGTTCGTTGGGAGGTCCTCTCAAATTCACCATGTTCTTAATGAAACCTTAGTAGAAGTTAGCAAAGCCGAGAAAACTTTGTAACGATTGAACGTTAACTGGGGCCGGCATATTTCTGATCGCATTAGCTCTTTCTGGATCCAGCAGACTACCGTCTCTATTTATAATGTAACCTAGGTATTTGATCTTTGGTAAGAAAAAGTCATACTTTGCTTCCTTAACTTTAAGCCCGTATTCTTATAACTTCTCGAATACGTTTATTATATGGTTCGGTGCTCTGCCGTCGTTTTACTGGTCATCGAAATAGGCTGTTGCGTAGTCAAGGTCGCCCAGCATGGCGTCCATGATTTGCTGAAAGATTGCAGGCGTAACATTGACCCCAAAAGCCAGTCTGTTATATTTGTACAGACCTTTATGGGTGCTTATGCAGAGCAATGTGGAACTTTCTTCATTCACCTCTATCTGAAGGTATGCGTCTGAGAGGTCTATTTTGAAAAAGATTTTTCCGCCATTCAATTTGTTGAAGATTTCCTCAGGGCTTGGGAGGGGATAATGGTGATCTTGCAAGCCCTGTTTAGTCCTGTGGAAAAACCTGCTCATACTCGTATTTGGTTAGACTTCTTTTTGACATAGAGCGTAGGTGCTGCCCATTCGTCTAAATCTATTTTTGATAAAATACCCGCTTGTTCAAGTCTATCTAGTTCTTTGTTGATCTCTCTAGAGCAGCGAAAGGGACATTCCGTTTCTTTTTGGAAACTGGACCTTGAACTTAGCTTTTAATTTAGAACATTTCCCAAGGCCGTCAGAAAAAGAAACCCGGGGAAATTGTTGTTTGAGTTCCTTTTTGAGATTTTCTGATTTGGACGTTGTACTTTCTATTTTTCGATAAAAAGTGCTCATTGGGCAATCCCATAGATTGAAATTTTCTATTCAATCCGTTCCGAATAGGTTATCCGAACTTTTAGTACGTAGGCTTTCAGCTTTTTGATAACTCCATTTAGTGTTACTGTAAGGATCACCTCGCCCAAGATGTTAATATTCTCTCCATTTACGAATTTTTGCTGTTTTATCCGTTTTTAATAGAGTCGGCTTGTTTAACTTTCGCCACGTACGCCAGTTGATGATCAAAAGGTCAGAACCCGAATGAAGCTGGAATTTTATAGAGTTATTGAAAATATTGACAGTCACATATTTTCTTAAATTCCTATCGACTGCGTTGTCTGATTGGGCTTGCCTAATTTTACTTTTGTGTTTCCTCGTTTTGTTTGCATACCAGCACTGAGTTAAGTTATGACCGTTTTTATTGCAGTTTTTGCAATATGTTTTCTTCTTGGATGGACAGTTTCATCCAATGCCATTTTTCACAATAGTAACATGGTCCGGGAAGTTTTTTTAGCCTATTCGTGTTTTGTTTATTGCGGGATTTAGAACATGAGATTTGCCTTTTGTCTTTTTGCGGGGAATAAGAGGTTGGGTTGCTTCTGATTTATCTAATCTGAGCCACACCTGATTCTTCGATCGTTTTTGAGTCACACTTGACAGAAATTACTCTGCCAATTTTTGGAGAGTCAATCCCTGTTCGTTTTCGAGTTTGGTAAGTATCCGACGTCTGACCTCGGCGTCTTCTACTGATACTAGACCTTGTGTGAATACTCGGATAGCTTGAAATAATTACAGAGCTTTTTTACCGACGCTGCAAACGTTAGAAAATCTTGCTGGTTGTCCTTGACTGTGTTCAGGCATTTCCAACTTTTGTGGAACAAGGTTATGTTAGGCCCGAATAGTTCCGAAAGGAGCTTAATAGTCTCTGAAAAATTTAGGTCCGTAGTTTTCTTGGATAATATGTAGTCTACGAACCTACTATGTTCGATAATTCCCAGTTTTCTCACTAGGCCAGTTTCCTCACTAGGCCATTGTTTACAGTCTACGTTGAAAATATCTTCATAGCGCCTGTAAAAGCCTCGAATGTTTTGTTTTTCTCTGGTACGTATTCAAATGTTTCAATCGAGTTGTAGATTGTACTCTGGGAAAGTGTCCTATCTTTTTCAGATATTTTAGAGCCGTTAAATGAATTTACAAGTAATTCTTCAAGTTGTTTTTGCTGTAGTTCTGTTTTCTGAAGTGTCAATTGTTGGAATTCTATTTGTTGTTTATGTTGCTGTATTTCGTCTGATTTTTGTTGGTAGAGTTACTGTCTTTCTTCGCTTTTTTTTTTGTTGAAATTTCTGTTCTGTTTGTTGGTCCGACTGTAATTTAAGGAATCTTTCTTCCAATTTCTGCTGTCTTTCATCTGCTTTTTGTTGGTAGTCCATCTGGACCTTTAACATTTGGACAATTATTTTTTGGAATTCTTCCATACTGAGATAAAAAAAATGACAGCGATTTTATAATATGTAGAATAAAGAGATGAAAGATCACACAAAACAGAAAAAAAAATGACAGCAATTACTGTTGCTTTGAAAACCCGTGTACCAAGGCAGGGCTCTACGGACAAATTTACCTTTAGTTGACCTTTGACAACTAAATATTTTAGTTTACTAGCCAAATAGAAAAGTTACTCGCCAAATCCATGTAATGTTATTTTACTCTAATGTTATGAATAAAACAATTCCAGGTGAAGCTTTCTTTTATTTTCTAATTCTCTAAGACAATACAGACGAAATTTATGGGAGGAAATTTAAAAAATTCAAGAACAATTACATTCAGTGGCACTGTTACCTGGCAAATATCACTTAGAATAATTCAGTCAACTGATAAATACATGTTTGAAGATCTCATCAGTTTCAATATTAGTTACTAAACTTGAAACAACAACCTCATAAAGACACTACATTCACTTCAATTGTTACCTGATAAACTTTGAAAGGTGTCATTTAGAAATATTCATTAAACTTACTGACAAAATTTAAATGCGAATTTGAAGTCTTCAAGATCTCATCAGTTTCAATATTACTAAACAACCTCAAGCAAAACGATCATAAATACATTATACTGAGTCTAGAAACTGTATAACTGTTTACAGTTACCTGGAAAATATCACTCAGGATAATTAAGTCAACTGACAAATGCAAGTTTGAAGATCGCATCAGTTTCAATATTATTAAACTTGAAACAACAACAACCTCATAAAAACATTACATTCACTTCAACTGTCACCTGGCAAAGGTGTCATTTAGAAACATTCAGTCATATTTTGCAGTTATTGTAACACTCTTAACAACAAGTTTTTACCTTATTTTCAATTTCCCTATCAGGTTGGTAAATGTCACTCAGAAATATTTACTATATTAACTATAGTAATGCTGATCTAAGATCTTAAAGTGGAACTTGAAAGGGAAATGTCCAGATGGTCTGCCAAACACATACGGTGTCTTTGTGTTACTGATATTGAACTTATTTCTATCTGTTTCAAACTAAAATTTTATCTTTAAAAATTTATAACTCCATTTACCCAATATTGAATTGCATTTACCTTTTTATTCCAATTTTCAGTCCCACTTTAACACTTGCTCAATTTGAATTGTCAAATCAATAGCTTGTGACTAAATCTTTTTGTTATCAAACAGTACAGCTTTGTCTTTACACTTTAGATCAACAGACACAATGTTAGCTGGCCAGTCACACTGTCCTGGCCCCCCAGCAATCCGTCTTCTGCTGTTTGCCATCCACTTGTCAGTGGATTTCTTTGGATTGAATTCAGCCAGATTTGGATCTTCAGAAGAAAGCATGATTAAGTCTGACAGTGTCTGTACAGACAAGCTGCTCCGTATGTTGCTCTTTATTCTCTTCTGTGCAGAAAATGTTCTCTCACACTCTGCGGAGCTGATTGGAAGAGCGAGCATTATTCTCACAAGATGAAGTCAGTCTTGTATGGGTCCTTGGTCAGTAAGATTTGCCTAGGTATCGCCACTAATTCACGGGAAAAACAGCATAGCGTAATGCGAAACGCCACAAGCTTAACGAAAATAAAGTTTTATCGTCAAAATGTTGATATTAAGAGGAAAGATCAAAGAATTTTTTAATTATTTTTAAAAATTTTTTTAATCCTTTCTAACACGTTAGAAATGTTGGTTAGAATGCTTGTTTTGTTTACGTCATCGCCTTCTACAAAGTTTAACATTTATTTTTTTGCGCTTTTTTTACTGTTGAAAACACATTAATTTAAAAATTCTTTTACAAATCAAATAATTGTTCGATTTTAATGAAATTTTCAGAATTTATTCACAAATGAATTAAATTATTTTTGAAATGATTTTTTTAGAAAAAATTGGTAAAAATTTTTTTTAATGTTTTACCCCCTCCCACTTTCATTAAATTTCGCACAGAACCTTCAGGTTTATGAAATTTTTTTTTTTGTTAAAAGTAGGAATCATTGGAGATTGCAAATCACCTGCTTTTTTTTTTCAAATTTGTACCATTTAACTGGAAATCTGCTCTGAACTGAAAAATAATGAATCCAATAAAACTATGACATTACTTAATTAGAAAGGCTTTTAATTGTTTTTGTAGATAAGTAATATCAAGGACTGAAGAAATAAAATTTTTCTGATGAATAATGAATTTTCACGAGAATTTTTTCATTTTTTTTTTACATCTTAATTATAATAATTTATAATAGTTTAAAATCGTCTAAAATTCCTTATGGGATGTGATATAGTAATTAATTGGAAACGAAATTTACGAGTCCAAAATTGCAAAGATTAATAAACGTAGTTACGCTATTTATTTTTAAAATAATTTTTAATTTATTATATTTTTACCTTATTTTAATGTATGCTAGACTGAAATTGCCATTATTATGAAACGGTTACGTAATTTAAGAGTTTTGTCCCTTCCCTTAGATTTATGAAAATTGTCGGTTTTGGGCATGCGTACAACCTGTCATCGCCAAATCAGTCAAACCTTCCCTGATATATATGTGTTCGATTTCATCCATGAAGAATCCTAAAGATGAAAAAATATATATCAGAAATACCATGAACGTATTTAAAAAGCGATTTTACAATCACCTCTCATCCTTCAATAACGAAGAAAGACAAAACATGACGTCTCTCTCCAAATACTTTTGGAAGTTAAAAAACGAAAATAAAACGCCTAAAGTTAAATTTTACCACAAACGGTGATCTAATTAAAATTTAAAATTTAATAGAAAGAACTCCATTTCCAAACTGTGATCTAATTAAAATTGAAAATTTAATAGAAAAAAATCGATTTCCTAAATCCAAAACTAAGGTTAAATATACAAAATTAGATTAATTATAAAAACTCTGCTTAAATACAAAAATATTCTATACAAAATAAGCATCCCACCCCTTACACCTCTCTACTCTGCTTCTCTAAGAAATCCAAAGGATATAGACTAGTCGCAAGATAATAAAAACTTACATTCTAACTGCTAATGTTAAATCTGTCTACAAAACTCCAAAACACTCATTAATCAACTATATTCACTACCCATACCACTTTCTTCAAAATTCTAACGGACAATCTACAAGACTTATTCCCTTATCACTAACCCCCCACCAACATCCCACACATAACTGACCAAATATAAGAAAAGAGGCTTTTCATTCCTGTCCACACCACCTGATGAGAAATTGTAGTTTCAATGTCGAAACAAATGTACGATTTGTAGTGGATATATAAAAAATTCTGTACATGTTCTAAAATATAATTTGTAATTAATATTCACAGCTCTATATATTATATATCGAGCATTGTTTTAAATTAATGTTTTCGACGTTGTAAAAAAATTTTTCTTCGTTCTATATTCACTCGGATATATACGACTAATAACTTTCTTTTCTTTTTTTACAGATTGAAACTTCTTTGAATTGTATAAAAATGCCGGAAGCAAAAGCAAAAGATCGAATATCGTCTGGTGATGGTGTGTTTAAGCTGAGTGAACAACTTGGCACAAAGAATACCGATACATCCATGATCTTCATGGTTGTACCTAACGATACAAAAAACAGCAACTCTTCCACCAATACAGCCGCTATAGCAGATTCCCCTTTGAATCTCGTGATTAACACAAAACACACCAATGAAACTCTGGGCCTGAAGTGTGCTCCTGTCACCGCTACTGCAAAAACGCCTCTACCATCTCAAAATTTTACAACAGACATATCATTTCACGATCCCATGACAGTGCCTACAAATCCTTCCAACAAAAGCTATTTTCCTAAAACAGTATCAAACTTTCAAGGAGTACCAGTCACTGGGCAATTCTTGCAACGGATTGGACCTTTCCAGTATAATTCTACTTCGTCAGGGACCCCGTTAGTGGCATTTGTTAACCCAACCGCCACATCTGTGATAACACATGGCCTTAAGCCAGTTTTTACGGCTCCAAATTCCCCTCCCAGTGTTGAGACCATGAATCAAATTGTATATAATTCTATGCCTTCAGCTAAAGCTAACGTGACCCAACATCCAGCATCTCCTGTAATTCTAGTACGATCTTCAGCACCATTGTCAAAATCTGGAAATTTCCAATACGTTATGACATCAGCCGAAAAGAATAGTACTTCCTTTGTAAAAACTCCTCCACAAATAATATTTGGAAACGAGAGTGGTAAATTTATTCCTGTCGCTACTATAGTGCCTAATAATGCTTCGCTGGTAACTAATTCACAAAAAACGGTCACTTCTGTTCTGTCTGGGGAACCAGTTTTGTCGACTAATGACTCTAAATACCTAGAACAGGATGGAGGAAAAAAGATCGCAGATTCTATTTCTGTAGAACCTAAACCAATATGCCAAAATCACAATTCACAGTGGTACTCAAATACGAACAATCATTCAAAAACGTTAACGCTGTCTTCCAGCAAAACTATGTCTAATACTAAGTTGGACTCAACTTTATCCATGTCTCAGCCTTTAAATCTTACTCTCCAATCAGTTTCAGGCTCTATTAACAACCGCATCCATAAAAATACCGATATGATGTGCAAACAGAAATATTCTTCTGGAAAGTCATCAGTGTCACCTGGGTTGGTCTTTCATCCATCAACTGCATCTCCCTCTCCTATAATATTTAATTCTGCTGCTTATTCCCTACCTACTCAAAATGTGTATTTAACCAGTGCCTCTCACATTAACATACAAAGAGAATTTTCTAGTCACTCAGCATTCGGAAACAATATAGTAGCTCTTAATTCGAACGCCTATCTAGGATCTTCCCAAGGACGCTCGATAGATTTTTCAAAATCTAAAGCGCTTTCTGCATCTCTGAGGATAACACAGACCACTGAGAAAAATGGTCATGCCTTGTCTTATGACGAACCCTCAATGACTCTTAAAATAGATTCTATATTCTCACTGGCTGACAAGCCCGGTGCTGCATCAACTCGGCCAGTATCAAATCAAAAGCCCCATGAAAAAAACAAAGTGAAAAACCTCACCAAACTGGTATGTAAAGACAAAAAGATCGTTGTTCAAAGACCAGGTACAACGTTATCAAAATCTCGTGGGCGTAGACATCAGAAGAAGGCGAAACTTTCTCTAAAAAAACGACCGAAAACCAAATACAAGCGATCAAATATCCAGCGAGAAGTTAACCACTCTTTCCTGTCACGAAAAGCTATTTCCCAAAATAGCGACATCACTGTAAGTTGTCATGCAAATGATTTTCAATCTTTGCACCCTATGACTGAAGAGGAAAGAAAATTGAACACATTTTTCACATATCTAGGACTCTGTCCTAGCTCTTCGCTTACTAGTAATGATGCCTGTAACAATAATGGCATGTATGTAAGATCAGGAGTTTCTGCTAACGATCGGTGCAATGTTTCAAAAGAACTAGCTCGATGCTTTAGCTGTTACGTGGTAGTTGCTATGTTCATAGTGCCAGAAAATTTCATAGCGGTTAATGTGAGTGATCCTCCGGCATCATTAAATATTCTCAATAAATGTTCCAAGGAGTGTCGTCATGCATTCCTCAATAAACAACACGCAACCACTGGAATCGTTCCTCGAAACGGAGAGCTCGATTCTTGCTGGAAAATAATTCTTCAAACACAAAAATGCACTCACACCCGAAAGAAATACTGTCGAAAGTCGAAGACAAAGGCCTCAGGTAATTTCACCGGTTCTCACTGTCGGCGGGTTGGTTGCATCGGCTGCTCAACGAAAAAAACTACGAATCACAACAAAACCAAGTATTTTCGTAAAAACTATAAAGATAGCACGGCTTCTGATTTGATGGTCTCAAAAGAGCAAACATGCTCAGAATTATTTTCAAACAACAAACAGGAGGAAAAAAAAAATTACACGTTCAATAGAAACTCGCCTCATCACGTCAAACGGCTGACAAACAATAAGAAAGGAATTCTGAGAACAGATGGTACGTGTATGAATGTTTTAGGAGAAAATAATATTACAGGCCTGGGAAAGAGAAAGGCAAATCAAGATCAGCATAGCAGTGCCAAAGTTCAGAAAAAAGACGTTTTGGAAGTGGAAAATATTATGGGTAATTGTGATATTATAGAATCGGAAAGTGTCGATGAAATTTCGCCGCTTGCATCAAATTTTCTGGGCATTGAGAACCCTTGTCATAATGATAGTTCATTGATACCCGTAAAGAAAGTGTTAAAGCCAGAACCGATCACCGTACCGCAAGGTGATATTTGCACGTCTTCTGAAAGAATACAAAGATTGAAAGAAATACTTAAAGAAAAACAGAAAGATCTTGAAATTGCGCGGCAACTTCTCTTGTGAAAAAATCTCTCATATTTTAGAAAATAAAGAAAACAGAATAATAAAATAAAATTGAATAGTTTTAGAGGAGTAAAGATTTAAATGTCTGAAAGCAAAAAGTTGAACTTGGTGATATTTTATAGGAATTAAAATTAAAAGCTAAACGAACGGCAGTTCATCGACTTTATTTCATAAGAGTGAAGCCTGACATTTTTGTGAGGCGTTTGAATAGAACATTTTTCAAAGTAACATAACAAGTGCCTCTTCCATTATACATTTGTTTACATTGAAATGACAATAAATTAAAACGAATTTCGTTAACTACAATTTCAACAAAATAGAAATTAATAAAGTGTTCAAAATAAAGTGGACGGTGAATTTTATTGTCGTAAAGAAACCTCTAAAGTTAAAAGAATAGAGTAGACAGTAATTGCAATATTGGTAATTAATTAATTTTTTATACACATAACGGTCATTAAATATCGCAGAAGGGTATATATATATATATATATATATATATATATATATATGTGTGTGTGTGTGTGTGTGTGTGTGTGTGTGTGTGTGCGTGCGTGCGCATGTGTGTGTGTATGAGAGAGAGACTTTTCTTATTTCTGATGCAAAGAATGATGATTATTTCAAACATAATTGGTCAATCATTGAACTTAAAGTAAAGTTTCATTCAGTTCTCTCGTATATGAAGATTCACTTATCCACAAGATAAAAGAATGGCGCTTAATGACAGCATCAAATTTACTTCTTTTTTTTATCAGTTGAGGAATAACTGTAGAAAACATGATTCAGAACAATCGTTATTCTAATTTATTCCCAAAGCTATCGAAATATAAGTATTTCTCATAAATTATTATTGTGTGCGGACTGGATGTTGATTATATGTGGTTTTCGCTCTGCACGAAATCAGTTAACTATTTATAAACTATTTATTTCTATGTATCATGGTTAAAATGAATATTCTTCCCTTCAAGTTTTTTAAATAAAGCATAGTGATCTTAAAGTGTAAATAACTAAAAATTTATGAATATTTCAAAATTTCAATAGAAGACTATTTTCTAATGAAAAGCCATGGCTCGGTTACGTTCCTTCTTGAACAGTGAAATATTCTGAATTCACGGAAAGCAAAATTTTAAAATGTCAGAAGGTAAGAGAGGCTAATCACACTTGATATAAAACCAGACAAATGCTTTAATCTTTCGTTTTTAATGCTTTGAAAGAAATGTAAGAATATTTTGTATGACAATCCATTTTTATGGTTATTCTATTATCCTTGTTTCTAACATTTCCTGGTTACATTTACAATTGCATCGTGGCGAGTTTTGTGCATCATTTTCATCACTGTCTCTGTGAACACATACGCATGAGTATGCTCATATATACACACATTTACTCAGTGATCTCTCTTAATTTAAATTAAGAGAGATCACTGAGTAAATGTGTGTATATATGAGATCACTGAGTAAATAACTACCGAGAATAATAACTACAGGCGTGTAATAGAGGCATAAATAATATTCTACTTGTTAATCATTGATTTAATTTCATACGAGCTTTTACCTGCTATCAACATCTGCAATTTCATAATGGACACATATCACTCTATTTTAAGGCCTTTAATAGTAAATCGAGGAAAATCGATTTTTGTATTGTTTTTATTTCTTGTGTGTATATATATATATATATATATATATATATATATATATATATATATGTGTGTGTGTGTGTGTGTGTGTGTGTGTGTGTGTGTGTAATACCTGTATATGCTTAAAATCCATTGATTGACAGTTTGGAGAATTATACCTGCTTGAACGCCTAAATCGAAAATAGAAAGAAACTGAACAGCATCCAATGTGTTCAGCTTTTTATAAAGGTTGAATATTTTTCGAGGATTGATGCACAAGTTGTTTGATCCGTCTCTACTTTGTTTTTTCCTGTAATATTTGCTAGTTTTTGATATTTTTTTCAGGTCATGAACCAGAAATATGTTGCAAGGATAATATCTTTAATTGAAAGTAACTCATATATGATAGGGATCATTAATTACATATGAACACAAAAAGCATCTATAGATGTACATTGTACACATTGCATGTATGTATATAGAAGTAGTTTAATTTTAAAATAGTCATCGTCAATACTAAATTTGTTTTTAATTTTCTATTTATAATTCTAGAAAGAAAAATTGCCAGTGTAAGCTAATATTCCATCTCACAAAAAATAAATAAAACAATTGCACGAAGCTAAATCAAAATCACTAGGATTTTTACGTATGGTAATTTTCTAGGCGCAGCTTAGATGTGGCACAAAGCCGAAAGTAATGAACACCCAGTGAGTATCGAACTCACTACTCAATTGTAACGATTCTAGACAGACACGTTTGCTAACCATTACGACACCTCGAGAATTTGTACATATATTGTGGAAAAAAAACATTGAAGGGAAAACTGAAATGAGAAAATTTACTTATTTTTCTTTCATATTTCATTGATTCAATGACAATGTAATAGTGGATTATTTTAAAACAAAATATTACACCTAATCCTATTGCTAAAACAAGGTTTCGAAAACCGAAGATGCTGTTTGACTTTTATGAACAAAACTCTTAACATTTTCAAATGCATAAGAAATGCCAATGAAGAAAAACAAAACTACAAAACCATTTGAATATAATTAATAGATTTTCTTGTTTTCTAAAGTAACAAGAACAAATGTATACAAAATAAGTAATCTAATTACAAATAATTTTAGCTAATAATCAAATAATACATTTTATAGTTACACTAGAAATTTTTTAAAAATTCACAAGAGATACAAATGATACTTCACATGATTTCTTTCGAAATAAATAATTCAATATTGAAAAATTCTTTATTATATCTTCAGTAACTCCGTTTAAACTAACAAAACTAATTTTGTGTGTATATCTCTCTCACACATATATAGATAATACAGTGTTTTATTGTCTTAAACGTTATATTTTAGTTACTACATCTGTTTGAAAAGACTCCCGGTTTTTTCTTGTTAAATAGTGTGCATTACAGAGATCTTACTGAGGAAATTGTACATTCCGGCTTAGTTCAAACTTGCACTCCAATTTGGCCACAGGGAAATTCACAGCCCCTCAAAAACCAATTGTCCTTCTAGGAAATACACATTTACAGACCTATTTTTTAATATTTCTTCCGTGTTGAGTGTGCAGGAGTAAAGTTTTAATCTTTGTTTCGAACCTGATTTTCCCGTTAGTTTTTGCCATGGCTTTTTGGGTAAACATATTTTAACTGTCCTATCGTTTTGGTGATCTGACTGATCAGTGGCAATTTTTGATTTTGAGAGTAACAGATTGGCAGTTTTGTGGCTGCTGCATTTCCACTAATAACAAGGAGCCCTAACTCTTTGGTAGCATTTAGAGAGGTTATTCTGGTTAACAAAAGCATAATATTGTGGTATTTGCAAGTGCCATGTCGCACATAGATAGGTATTCCTGCATAAACATTCAGTAGGCAAGCCTAAAGCTTTATTATACTTTAGTCACCTTCTAATCAGTTTGTATTGCCTCAGACGATCGGCCGTGATGATATATTTTAGCTTTTTTCTCCTTAAAAAAGAAAAGAAAAAGAAACATTAGTGAACCAGTAACAAATAAATCACCGAATTTTTCTGCAAAGTTCCTAATATTCATATAAATTTCTGTAGTGTAGAATATTTTCACTTGAAATATCCTTCAGATATCTTAGCGTTTATTTTTTAATTAAATTAAAAATTTGTGTTTAACGATTTTAATGCAGATCTTGTCAAGTAACTTAATCTCACTAATGCTACTGATGTTGTTGGTACTGAGATTTTCAATTTTTCATTTACTCAGTCTCGGTGTAATAGTATATTTCCCTACTAGTTTACCTAACAATTCTTATCAATATGCTTCTTATTTAATTTGTTTCTTAACGCTTCTCTTGTCTCTTGTCGAGTATCGCAATTCTGTCCTCTTGGCAATTCGGATCACGATGTTGATATGTCTATTGATTCGTTTATTGGACATGAATCCCTTATTCACAGGACTTTTTTCGTTACGATTGGGATTCATTTCACGATCTTTTTCGTGACGCCTCTTGGAGTGAAATTGTTAACCTTTCTATTGAAAATTGTGCCACTAAAATTTGAAAGGCTACCTCAATGCTTTTTATGCTATATCGGAAATATAATATTTTCTTTTGTTAAAATCTGCTTGTTCAGTCTCCGTGACACGCAGGAATTACTTTTTCCCGCTATACCAATTTAATAGGTCTCTTTTATGTGGCTAAGTCTTTGTATGCTTACACAAAAAGCACCCTACCAAGTTCGTTTCTCGTGTCTACTGTCTGTACTTTTGTGTTTAATAAGGGTTAGTCTTCAAGCCCCCTCTCTTCAGACAATTTGAGATTTTATCATCTAAACTTATTTATAAAAAGAACTTTGTCTGTGTGTGTGTCCGTTACCTATAGACTCCGAAACAGCTGAACCGATTTTCTTGAAAATTTACACAGTTGTCTGCGAGTGTTCTTAGCTAGGTTTTGTGTCGAGGTACCCCCGATAAATATCGAAAATCGATAATCGAAAAATTCGGGTTATAGAAGGAGTGATCCGATTTTAATCAAATTTGATACACTCATAGACAACGACATAAGAAACGATATTCAGAAGTTTCAAGGTTGCAGTTCTTACAATAGTGCAGAAAATCGATAATATATATATAAAAGGCAAGATGTTTGTGTGGGTGTCTGTTTATCTGCCTGTATGTCTGTATTTTTTCAGCCCTTTTATTTTAGTTTTGCTTTGGGTTTGGCTCTAAGTAGGCATAATTGTAGTTCTTAGTCTCAGCCATGATACCATTTACTCAGAGGACTTATTTTGCCTCAAAATTCAGTTTACGATGAAAAAAACTTATTTGATATCGATACCAGGAAATCAAAATTTGACTTACATCCATTCATTTTTCTTTCAGTCTACGGTTTCACTTTAACTGGAAACTACTATTGCTTTTAGTCTTTCGTGCCAACGTCCAAAGAGTCTGAGCTCCAGGACCATGGATTAGTTTTAAAGCTTTCATTACACCCGAGCAACGCCGGGCTATACTGCTAGTATACTAATAAAGCAGAATGATTTGCTCATAAATGATCTACCAATTTTATTCCTGGCACATCTAGAAATATATTTGCCTAACGTTCCACTTATAACTGAGTTCCTACCGTATGATGTCCATCCATTGTTTATGTTACTGTCTTTAAACTTGATATCTAAAAAGCATGCGAACTCGATGATATCCATGTAATAGTCCTATACAAATGTGCTCCTGTTTTACAGCAAGTGGGTTGTTGTTTCTTGCTTTTCAGCTTGTTAGAAATCCTCTTCTGCATGATCCTTCTAACTATTGACATCACTCTTCTAAGCAAAGTACTAGATGTTCTAATCAACTCGAAATTGGGTAAGTATTCACATAGTCTTCTTTCAGACAATGTGGCTTTGACATTTCTAGATCAACTGTAGATGTGTTAACGGTTATTACTAAAAGTATTTGTTAAGATAGGAATAGTAAACCTCGGGCTGTTGTCTTAGATATTCCGAAAGCATTGGAATGCTGGTCTTCTTCATAGTTTAAAAGGCTATTGCATCTCTAGTCGAACACTTTATTTGGTTCAGTCTTTCTTATCAAATCTTGAAATGAAAGTTGTCGTGAACGGCCATTCTTCTAGATCTTTTTTCTATCCACTAACCTTCGTTGTTCCTAATTTTTATCAATTAAACTCATGACATCATCAGTTCTTCATTTGGTACCTATGCCCTGGCACAATTATTAACATCTGTTTTAACTCTAAGTCTGGTCGGTTCGATAAGGTCAAACACGCAGCTGATCTGACCTTCGACGTGTTGTAATTTAGAGCAACAAATATCTTGTTAATTTTAATGCCCCCTAAATTAAACTGCTCACTTTAATTGTCATACCTTTTAACCATTTTTTTTACTCTCCATCAGAATGGTTGATCCTAACCTCCACGAGAGTAACTCAGTACGCCTTCTCGGCCTCACGTTTTCCACTGATATGATTAAATTGTTTAAATTGGTTGGTCTACTGCAAGTAAAGTTGGTTCACTGTGTAGTGCTAGACTGTTTTTCTCACCTGAATTTGTTCACCCGTGCTTAACGCTTTCTACCCACTTAGCTTTCTTCATTGGTACCTTGAATTTAAGTGTAATTCTAGATTAGAAGCGAGGTATCATCATTTTATTATTGAATCTTTCACCTTTGTAGGAAAAACTTTCATTTGATTTGGCGTGCTTTAGAACTAGATCTCGAACAATGTTACAGCGAGCAACTTCTATTTTCCCTTTTTTTCACTCAGATTATTTTCTTTGCTAACATGTTTTGAATGCGCAGGCCGATATGTAACAGACACTGTTTAATAAATACAAATGGTTTTTCTATTTTAAATGCAAAGCATCCCCTGTAACAACATTTGTAGTAATAAAAATGCCAAATTAAAAATAAATCCATTAGTTGTATAGTAGTAGTCGTGCATGCGTACGTTTATTCTTCCCTCGATGCTTTTATGTTCAAAAGAGAGACAATAAACTGCGTCTAGAAATTATGTGCAAAAGAGGTATTGTCAAATATTTTATGTAAAATTCATAGATATGTGTTATCTAATGAAATAATTTGTACTATTATGTATAGCGAGTAAGCATAAAAGCAATTAAGTCCCAATTTTCAATTTCAGATTGATATTTAGTATTTTTTCAGTATTTATAACAATTTGCAGTGTCAAGAGATTATTTGTAAGAACTAGAATTTACTATTATGGTTCGTAAAAAATAACTAACAATGAATGAAAAGAACTATATAATCAAAGAAATTACAAAAGGATAGTCTTCACTTCAAATCTCTAAGGATTTGAAAAGGGATCATCGAAGAATCAAAAAAATATGTCAAATGGGAATTCAACCAAGGAAAAAAAGTCTCAGGCTGAATTCAGAAATTTAACAAAGCGAGATCTATCCGAAGCGAATTAGTAAGAAACCCAAATGCGTCAAGTGCGTTCATATTTAAGGCCGCTGGAGCTTCTATGGTGTCAAGGGAAACAAGTTGTAAAGCATTAAGGAAGTTTGCTGATGTAAAAAATCAAATAAAGAAACCCATTTTAACAACAACAACAACAAAAAAAAATCATAAGGAAAGAAGATTGCAGTGGACAAAAAAATACATGAAAAATGATTTCAGTAAAGTGCTTTTTACAGACGAATCAAGGATCAACCTCGATGGACCCGATGGATAGGCTCCAGGATGGATTTGCAATCAACATGACTCAAGAAAATTTTTTAAGCGCCAACAAGGCGGCGGTGAAATCATGATATGGGCTGGGATTATTGGTAATAAGCTCGTGTTTCCATTGAAATTGAAATTGAAAGACGGGGTTAAAATGAATTCTAAAAGTTACTGTGATTTTTCTAGAGCAATATTTCTTTGAATGGCTTGATAACCAGTCTTTATCCAAACATAGATCTATGATCTTTATGCGAGACAACGCACCAAGTCATGCATAAAAGTTTACTAAATCGTGGTTGAAAGATAAGGAAATTTGTTGAAGATTATCTTATGGACTAGCATTCAAATAGCTGTGACATGAATCCCATTGACAACTTGTGGAGGATCCTCATTTTTATTCTAATGGAAGGCAATTCAACAGCAAGTGTGACCTCTGGGAGGCAGTTAAAGTTGCTGCAAACCACTTACCAGCCGCTAAAATTGCAAATCTAACATCAGATGTTGACAACAGGCTGCTAAGAGATATTGAAAAGAAAGGTGCATTTGTGCAATAAATTTTAGGAGGTTCTTATTATTTTTTGTTAATATATATTTTATTTTTAAAATAAATTTTTTTAATGTTATTCCTTAAAGAAATTGACGAATTTGTTCTAAAATCTTTTCATATTATTTTTTACATTAGTTTTACAAGGTATAATAATGTTAAAGTATCAAAATAAATAGTTGCAAATAAACTACTGACAGTCAAATCAGTCTGTTTTGTTAACTTAATAATTTTTTTCCAACCAGAATCAATAGTTTTCTCTATCATAATATATTTAAGTTAATAATATTGAGTAGAATCTAAACAACACCATAATAGAACTTTTTAACATTAAAGACGCAACTCTTTATACCAATTCATAACTTGCATATAATCTCTAGACACAGTTTACATACAATAAAATTTCCGATTTTTTCTAATTTAGTGAGCAAGTCTGCCTTTACCTTTGCCAACCAGACAATGCTATGCATTGCTGTTAGGAATAAATATGTAAATAAATGACTATATAAAATATCTGATGTAGAATTTTCATTTGTGATGAAAAGAATTATACAATTTTTAAAAATCATTTCACTCCAAGCATAAGAGAAAAGTGATGAGAAAGTGATGAGAAAGAGGGACAGATTATAGGGGGTGTCAGGAAGTGGGTAAGAGAAGGATGAGAGCATGAGGAAAAGGATGCGAGTCAAAGAGATAGATTTAAATTCATTTAAATTAAATACATTTAAATTCTTGGATATATCTATTGATCTTACATTTAAATTCTTGGAGATTGTAGCTGTTGGGGAAGTACGTATACAGGCGAGAAGTGCGAGAAAAAGAAGCTGATAGAGTAGAAATTGCGGTTACATTTTACTGGTTTCACTGTAAAAGTCTAGTAGCACGAGTAAATTCATGCATAGAGAGCACCAGTGAGTTAAATTTATCGGAGCAGAAGCCATCAAAGTATTTGTAGAAGAAACACAGGGAAGCCACATTACACCGGTGAGAAAGTGACTGCATCTTAGCTGCCAAGTTGGGATCGATCACATTACAAATTCTCCGTTGGATTTTCTCAAGAACCTTGAGGTGAATAGCAGAGGCACCCGATGTGGCAGCACTATTCAGTACACGGGCGGATTGTAGATTTATATATGTGCAGGATGGATTCAGACGGGAAAAACTTCCTGGCCCTACACAGTGAACCGACATCTTAGCAGTGGATTTAGCTGTGGATTCGATATAGTCATTCCACTTAAGGTCTGTTTTGAGAGTTAACCCGAGAAGATGCAGCGCTTTGCTTTCAGGGAGGCTAGCCTGATCCATTCTAATGGTGGGTAAGAGCGATTGTCTGTGATGGTTAAAACTATCAAAAAAATTGTTGACGACTGTAGAACAATGTCTTATTTCATTTAGATATAATAAATAGGAGAAATGCCTTTTTATGCAAATTAAGTCAAAATAAAAAGCAACTCTTTTATGTCAGGAAATATCATCAGGAAACAAATCGATTACATGTTCAAGCATACACAAAACTGATTTAATTAAGATTTTAATAGAAGTGATAAAGCAGGTTGAATCACTGACAAAAGGTTTCCATCAATAGACAATTCCGCTATTAACCTCATTGTGAGCCAAAAAGTTTATCATATTTACTGTAAGCATGAAAAGCCTACTTGCTTTATTTTCTTTTAAAATCCATGTGTTTAGTACTGACTATAATACGCATATAATTATAGTGTATTTTGTTTATTAGAAGTAGAAATAGTATAAATAGTTCTATCAAAATTTAAATGTTAACAAAATTGTGTTTGGGCTACATGGTATTATTCTGTATTAGCTGACACAGTAGATTTGTATCAGCATACTGTAAAAAAGAATCAGTTCAGGAACATAAATGTGGGGGATCCATGGATTATAATATAGACTAAAAACTATTATAAGTTTTTCTTTTTTTGAAAGTGTTTGCTTTGATTCCTTTTGACAAATCTCATTTATTAATATTACACCCGTCGTGTTTTTATTTGATTTGGTATATTTAGATCAGTCATCGATGATGTGTCGTTAGTTTTTTTTATAATAATTCCCTTTAAACACAACCACAGTCAATTAGAACAAAAAAAATTAATTAATTACTTATTGCAAAAAATGTTAAGCAACTAACGTTATCATAAAAATAACAACACACCTGCAAAATTAAAATAACAAAGAACAATATTATTTACGATTTCAAATATATGTTAAGGAACTGTGTTTCTGATCAAATCAGCCTCATAAATAATTATATTTGTCATACTACTACTACATATCTATGTAGATGACTCACGTTACAAGTACCAGACCATAGTTTATTGTCCATTTAAACACACACTGAAATCTACTAAACCCTATCTGCAACACAATAGTAGAAAATACAATAATAGCCTCGTCCACATGTAAAAAGTATTAAAAATAATGGAAGCATTAATAGTAAAAAAAAAAGCCAACACTTAGTGTGACTACATATGCGCATGAACGAGAGAAAATTTTTTTGGGGAACTTTTAATTTACTTTGGGAATTTTAAATTACTTTACATATATTTCAATTATTTTTATGTGTTTTGGGAATATAACACATCACTCAAAAAGTCCCGGGCCTGACAACTAGAATAAAAAATGATTTTTATAAGGGACTAACCTTCAAATAGCACGTGACAAAATTTGGGCCCAATAAGATTATTAGTTTACAAATTATTTAAGTGAAGCTACTGTTCCAAATTTTCAAAACAATGGAAAAGTCTGAATTTCGTGAGTTGATAAAAGCATTCCTTTCTGATAGGGAAACATGCTATTCAAGCAAAGCAATGGCTTGATAAGTGTTATTCGGACTCTGCTCCGTCGGAAACAACGGTTAATAGGTGTTATACTGACTTTAAACGCGGTTGTACAGAACGCTCTAGTGCCCAAAATCGGCATTTGTCCCGGAAAAAAAAAAAAAAAAAAAAAAAAAATCCACAAACACGTTTTGGCCGATCGCAAATTGAAATTGCGTGAGATAACAGAGGAGTTGAACATATCAGAAGGCAGTGTATTCACTGATTTGCATGAACACTTGTCAATGAGAAAGCTGTGTTTAAAGTGGGTGTGGCGTTTGCTCACAGTCGATCAAAAACAACAACGCATCGACGATTCAGAGGGTTGTTTGCAACTGTTTCAACGCAAAAAGAAAGAGTTTTTGCGTAAAAATATGACAGTGGATAAAACATGGATCCACCACTTCACTCCGGAGTCAAATCGGCAGTCAGCTAAGTGGACAGCAGCAGGTGAATGTCGTCTAAAGCGACCAAAGACGCAAACATCAACAGGCAAGGTTTGGGCTTACGTATTTTGGGATGCACAAGGTATTTTGTTCATCAATTACCTTGAGAAAGGAAGAACCATTAATAGCAAGTATTATATAGCATTATTGGTGCGTTGGAAGGGAGAAATCGCCAAAAAGCTGCCACAAATGAAAAAGAAGAAAGTCATAAGTGGATCGCAACGATAGCAAAACTACATGAATTGCACTTCGAATTGCTTCCGCATCAACCCTATTCTCCAGATCTGATCTCCAGCGACTACTGTCTGTTTGCAGACTTTAAAAGAATGCTCAAGAGAAAGAGATTTGGCGCCAATAAAGAAGTGATATCGGAAACTGAGGCGTATTTTGAGGCCAAAGACAAATCGTTCTACAAAAAAGGCATTGAATTGTTAGTGAAGTGTTGGAATCAGTGTATAACACTGGAAGGAGATTTTGTTGATGAATAAAGTCGAATTTTGCCTAAAAGTTGTTTTTTTTATTAGTAAGGCCCATGATTTATTGAGTATTGTCTTTTATTTATTTTCTTTTCGTTTTCATCACTTTTATTTTTAGATACGCCACACTGTGATTATAGATCTGCTAAAATTGGTAAAATGTTGTGAAAGTCTGAGAGCAAATTTACTGTGGCTGATCTAGCGATCTAAATATTTTCGTCTTTGAATTGTTTTCTCTTTTAGTCAGGTAGCATCTTTTATATAAAAATTGGTGTAAGTCTCGTTACTGTGAGTAAAAAATGCATTTAATGTTTTTTAAAATGTCTCTTTTGTATTCATATAATCATTATTTAAAATCCTTGAGTTTTTTTTCTGTGTATTTTTTGTATGACAATTACTATAGCAGATAGCGTAAATTCCTCCTTCAAGTTTTAGCTTATTCTTTTGTTTTGTATTGCTTAAATCTTTTATTGTTTTAGATATACTTTTGACAAATTTGTTGTTGAAATTAGATAATTTATTTTCAATTGTAGCTGTGATAGAGCTAGTTAATAGGATAATATATGTATTTTTTATTCATTGGGTTTTCAGTGGGTGGCAATTTTTCTATTTTGGAATATTTCATGAGCCTTTTGTCTCACCTTGAATATAAAATACTTGGGATATTGATTAAGCTTGTAAATGTTTTCAATGTACTTTCCCTCTTCATGTAAATATTGAGGGCTATAAATTCTGAGTACTCTCAAGTAGAATCTGATGACTATTCTGGGTTTTATTTATATATATTCTATTGTATGTTCGACTTTGTATAGTTTATCTACAAGGTTAGGTAAATGATTATCCTAAGGATGTATCAATAGAGTATAATCAATATCACGAAAGTATGTTGAAAGTATGTTTGGTTAAAATATTTTGGAAGGGACAGATTCGAAAAATTCTACGGGAATATATACCGACACTCCACTAAGAGGCGGTCCCGTTGTAATCCAAATATTTCTTTTAAAAAATTATTGTTATTAAATATGAAATAACATTGATTCGTGATGAGACGGTAGATAATTATTATTTTAGCTATTGACAGCGATAAGTTATCTTTGAATTTTGGTTTTTAAGAGATTTAAGCATTTTTCAAACGGCCATGGATTTTTCATTTTTCTTAGATTTTCAACTAGGTTGCCTGAAAAATTTTTTATGGGATTGGCGGATTATTCCAAGAAGAGGGATTAATTTTGGTCAGTTTGTGGGGGGTCGCTGTCTATACTTCCGATGATGATGCGCATCAGGATACCTGTTTTGTTGGGTGTAGGTAGGGACCTCAAAAACAAATTTTTAAAAAATTTTAAAAATAAATATCGTGATACTGATAAAATGAATGTTTAAAAATGAAAAATCTTTCTTGAAGTTTTTATTTTACTTTTCATTTCAAGATAGTCGATTAAATTTTATATTTCTAATAAGTAAAATACTTTGCTATATTTCAGAATCCAATTTAAATTGACTGGAAGGAGTTGTTTTTATTTTTGGTAAAATAGAATATTAGTCCCTTTTTTAACCGCCTCTCATCGCAATGTAATTCTCTTTATTAAAAGATCTTAAAAAGAAAATATATATATATAATTTTTTAAAACTTTATTTGAGGAATATTAGTTGATTTAAATTATAATTAATCTAATTTGAAGCAAATATTATCTACTTCAGGTTTAAAATATCGCAGAAATGCAGTTTTAACCCGACAATAGCAGGTGTTTTAACCTGAAAGTAATTGTGTTGATGTGATGACAGAGCTAATGTTCTTCTACGGAGACTTTATCTATAAAACATAAGTGAAGAAAATGACATGAGCACCTTTTTTATATATTTTTAATACTCCGTAAACTTAAAGATTTAGGAAAATATTATCCGTAAATTAATATTTTTTATTTTAATATTTTATTTTAATATTATTTAATATTTTAAATATTTTAGATGTAATTTGACTATAGTTATCACTCTTATTTTCTGATAATGTCGTGCATAGTCATCGTACTTACAAAAATTGTCACGTTTACACACACACACACACACACACACACACACAAATCAAAATTATTTTAAACATATTAGTGATTGATGATTTGTATTAAGTTTTCCATTAGTAAATGGTTTCACTTAATAATAATTACATCTAAAAGGCTTTTTAAAATATTTAAAACTTAATAAATTTTCTAATTAAATTAAACAATTAAAACAATTTTTGAAAAAATTCATTATTCATGGAAAAATGTTTTTTCTTAAGACAGTAATATCATTAATATATCTTATTTATGAAAGCAATTAAAAGCTTTTCTAATTAAATAATATCATAGTTTTATTGCATTTTTATATTACGATTCAGAGTAGACATTTGATAAATGGTGTTTCTGTTTGACAAAATCAATTGATGATTTAAATTCTCTTAGGATTCCTGCTTTTGTAATATAACAATCTGGCTCCACCCGAGGAAGTGATGCAAGCGATGGTGTTTCCCGTCGGTGGAGGGGTCGGCGAGCGGCAGGGCGGGTGTTTGTGAAATACATCCTGTCGAGGCCGGAGCGGATGTCATTTGACCTTATTTCCGACAGCGGCGGAAATGACTACGGAGGCAAACAGAACAGGTGTCTCTGGGAATTACGTGAGCGTTGCGTGGGCGAGGCAGGACCGGAAGGAAAGTCCCGGTTCTAGAAGACTATATAAAGACCTCGACACATGGATTCGCCAGCAGAGAACGGCCAGTGGAAGCAGAGAAACACCACAGGCAAGACTACACTCCCGTCAACCCATTCTATGTGCGCTCTCACCCTTCCGTTCTCTATTCCACACGGTTCGTCGTTATTAATAAAAATATAACCTTATATTTTTATATATGCGTGTTTGTTGTTTTGTCGTCGTACGGCGATATATAACACTTTTAACTAATATAAATATGAAGAGGCTAGAATCTTAATTTCTCGAAAGTTCGTAAAATTAAGTACAAAAATAATTGTAAAAAATGAATTAATACTAAGATTTTCTAAGAATAAATGTAAAAATAATTTAATTTATTTATGAATAAGTCTTAAAAATTTAATTGAAATCTGTCATTTATTTGATTTTTGCAAGAATGTTAAAAAAGAATGCTTTTTTTTTACTGAAAAAAAATCTCTTTGATTTTTTAATAGCAAAAACATTTTGACGATAAAAATTTGTTTTTATCATGTTTTGAGCCGTTTTTCATAATAGTATTTTTAATCAAAATCTTAGTCTATATCATGATCAGGGCCGTTTTCACAGCATTATGGGCCCCTGAACAAGCTAGTGAGCTGAGGCCCCTATCGCAACCACTCACAGGAATAAATGTAAACGGGTGCTATTTTAACATTCTGGAATACAGATTTCAAATTGTCCGAAATCATTTTTCTGTACAGAGAGTCACACAATTTTTATCAAGAGACATGTCTCGCTTGAGATGCTCACATTCATTTAAAAAGTAATCATAATTCAGGTAAACACCTGACGATGTTTCTCGCGAGCAAACAAGAGCCGAACAAAACGATAATACAGTACATGCTCAAGTTACAAGAGGCCTCCAGATTCTGTGAGTTGGCATGGGGGGAATGACCATAGAAGACTAGTTGATTCAGTTGAGATGAATAAAAGGCATGTGTGATGCTTCGTATAAGTAAAAAAAAATCAGAACATTTGCAATTGTGTAAAATGTCCTTAGATGCATGTGTAGAGTTTCTGCAGCTATAAGAATTCATATATTCAATACATCTAAGAGGAATGCCAAAACATAAAGCGTATCGAATTACCTTATACGATACAAGTACAATACTGAGTATGAAATGGACAACAAAAATGTCCAGCTTTAGGACAGATACGCTGGAACGGAGACAAAAAACATTTTCAGTTCATCTGTAAATATAAAAAAATAAAAAAAGGTGGAAAATTTAAGCTACCTTAGAAGTATGCAGATATATATGCGATATAATGATCTAAAGAGAAAAGTGACAGAGAAAAAATTAAATTAAATGGTGTAACTTTTTCTATGCAAATAGATAATGGGTGAAATGTCACCTTAATCCCAATAAATTTCTGGGAACAAATGGACAAACCAGAATTAAATAAAAGTTATCTGAAAGTAAGACAAGTAGACGACTTTTTCATCAAAACGTTACATTACTTTTAAGGAACTTTTGATACCGACACACGCTTCAAAATTATTCTCATTATGGTAGTGAAATGCATAAAAAGTTATGGGCCATGGGAGTAGATGTCTTCAAAGTTGATAATACAATATTAAAAAAGTGTAATGAGCATTTGATTAAAGTTATTATCAAGGAAAATAGTCAACCCTCTGACTTTGAGCGCAAACTGTCAATTCACGTTCTAACTTTAGTAATATTGCTAAACTAAAAACAATGGTGAAGTAAGGAATTTTAGAGCATGTTTACTTTGGTGGTAGCAATTGGTTCTCACTCCTTGCTATGTCATGAAAACTGGATGCAGATGTAAGGATATATAGGGATTACTAAAGAGGTATTTTTTTATTAAAAATACTATTATGAAAAAAGGCTCAAAACAACATAATATGCTCTGATTCGTTCGCTATTCCTAACATTAAAGCTACTATTCACAGACTGTCGGGAATTAAATATTTTGTAAAAATTGACATAAAATCTGCCTATGACATGAGACAAATAGAGAAAAAATTAAGAAGTTACTACGATTAACCGTATTAATGATGGCTACCTTATGATGAAAAACAGGAAGTGCTGTTTTTCAGAAAGCAATTGAAAATGTACTGGTGATCTTAAGAATATAATCATGTATCATGATTATGTATGCATTGGTGCTTCCAGTAAAAAAGAGTTTAAAAAATAGATAACGTTTCAAACAAATTTAAGAAATGCTGGAATTAAAACAGGGATAAATATGTAGTCATTTGAGACACAATAGTATATCTGGGATACCAGATTTCTAACGACGGAATTTCACCAGATACAAATATGATAAAGATAAATATTGTAACTATCTAAACCCACAAATAAAAATGAATTCGTATTTTTTTAGGGTTAACCAATTTTATATCAGATAATTTCCAAAATATAGTGAATTAATTACGTAGTTATGTAAAAAGAAAAGTGAATTGAAATGGACTCAATGACAGAATATAGCATTTGAAAATTTAAAGAAATCACTTATGAAAAAAATACATTGTAAAAAATTTTACTCTAAGAAATAAGTGACTTTAATTACTGACGCATGTGAGAGTGTGGAATCAGCAATTTTGTCTTAAGATTACATTATAACGTACCTTTCTGGAAGGTTAACCAGCTGAAATTAACTATTCAAACATTGAAAAAGAAGCGTTAACTACCGTATGAATCTCAGATGGAGCTCGGCGATTTTTATTAGAAAGTTTTAGTTGAAATATGACCATAAACCATAAGAGTTTTTTCACCCAGGAACTTAAAATTACATCTAGAACCTTAGGATGAACTATTTAAACATAACGTCCATTGTTACAGATAAAAAAATTCAGAAAATGAAATATTACACAGGATTGAATCTGATGTATTACCCCTAAATCATTTGGCATTTGAAACCTTGCATGATTCAGTAATAAATAAAATTACATAGATAATAAAAAGAACAAATCGATTGATCGTTTAATCATGGGCCCGCGATTATATGTTGTTAAAGGCATAGGGATATTTTTATTTTTGGTAGACTCATTCCTTGGGTGAAGACGTTAGCGTTCAGGGTAGGAAAGCAGACATGGTAAAGCATATATTACAAGTAATATTTTCCAAAAATGGAATGCCAGAAACATTAGTCTCTGACAATGCACCAGAATTGTGTTTGTGGTTAAGACAAATCAGATGCTTCCCTTATAAAACACCTTCAAACCTCCTGCAATCGAATGGAATTGCAGAAAGAATGGTGCAGACCGGAAAATGATATTGAAGCCATTTTCCTATGCAGAGACACTGTAGATAGCTACCTACAGAGACTATCACTGAGTTACAGAACTATTCCATATGCAGGTAAAGTGTAAAGTCCCTCTGCATTGATGGGAAAACAAATTAAGTCTTCTATAAGAATGTCTTAATGAAAAAATGTACTACACAAAAAGACAGGATCTAGTGCCGAAAAAAGTGAAGTTTACTATACAAAGGGGGTTATAATACAGCTATGATAATAGCCAATAGACAGGATTTACTGGCTCACTCTGATCAAAATAGAATTGTTGACAAGAAATTCGAAATGGAAGAAGTAAAAAATAAGGTGGAAGCTAAAAGGTGTTTCTGATGGTGAAAGCGAACACAGTATTTCCGAATGAAGGATAGTACGTACGAATCCGACATGCAGTCGGAAGGTCAGGGCGAAGATGAGTTCAGACTTAGATACCCAATAAAAAGAACCAGATACACTATATATATATATATATATATATATAACATTTTTAATTTGGACGGAGACATATTTTAAAATTTGTCTGAGCATTTCGAGTCTTAACATTTATTTTATTTGAATATTAAATTTCGTAATGTCATGAATAAGTTAATTTTTTCTAAGCTTCATAGTAAAATTATTAACTCTATTTTATTTTATTTTTATTTATCAGCCTTTGTTTCCTGTTTAGAAATGGGTTCTCTCCTCCGGTCTTAATAGTGGTGATGTCGTGAGTTTTTATGATGTTTGTGAATCATGACAACGTCTCTTCATACTGAGTGTACCGGTTTAGCAGTTTTCTGGTTTCTAATTTCTAACCAAGGAGCTCGAACTCTTTTGTAGCGTCTTGAGACGCTGCCCTGATTAACAGTTGAATAATATCGGATTTCTTATAATGCCATGTCGCACATGAATGGGTGTCTCAGCAATTGTCTCCGATGGGTATCACTGAAGACACATTATGCTGCAGTTTACTCATGTTCTCTTCCTACACATGTTGCTTTTGGCAACCGACTACTACTGCTATTGTAGGCCTCTCCTTACCAAAATAACTCTAAATCATGACAACACACAACCAAAGATATAAAAGTAAACCATTTAAACAAAAACAAAAAAACAAAAAACACAAAAACAAAAAAAAAACAATAAAAAAATACACCTAAATCCCTCAGCATCTGTTTCCTGGTATCTGTACCAACTTTAGTTGTGTGGAATCGTTCTTCTACGAAAGGTCTCCTGACATCTTAGCTCTCTGCGAAACCAACCTCAACTTTACAATTCCTTCTGCTATCTCGATTCCTAGATACTTTCCTCTCTTTAGGAACGACTCCAGTGGCTTGAGTGATTGATTATATAGGTAAACATCTGGCTAAGAAGATCTCTCTTGAATCTCCTGTCTACTCCGACATGTGTCTCCATCTCTCTATGCTAAACTCAGTAATCTATCTCTTCTTTCTCTGCCGCTACCCCTTTTCTTCTGACTATTGCATACTAAATAGTATTTCAGATAATATAGACAAGGCCATTTTCCTTCAATTGTATTTGTGTTCGGTGACTTCAATGTATATCATGCGATTTGGCTGAAAAACTCTGTCACTGATCTTGCTGGAGTCCAAACACTGAACTTCTCAATCATTCAGTCTCTCACACAGGTGATGAATTTCCCCACGCGTTTCCCCAGTAACCACAATGAACACGCTTTTCTTCTAGATCTCTTCCTTTCTTCTATCCTTGACTCTTGCTATGATATGCAACTCTGCCCTCTTGGCATCTCGGATCATACTGTGGTGTCTGTAAATATCTTTTACTATCCCTCCATCCAGGAACCTCCTTTTAGTAGAATATCATACTGCTATCAACGAGCAGACTGGGTTTCGTTCCGTGATTTCCTTTGTGATGTTCCTTGCAACAATGTTTTAGGCTCCCTGCGCCTCGGAAATCTCAACATGTGTGAAAGGTGGTATTGATATTTTCATTCCAGTTAGGAAATCCCAACTTATACTTTGTGCACATCCTTGACTCTCTCCTGCTTGTAACTTCTTTCAGCTATATCAAAGTGACACGTCTGATCGCAATAGGCGCCTTTTTTTGTCTATATTCGTTATACATGTGTCTTAAATTATGTTAAGCTGCTGTTTGCTGATAGAATGAAACAGCGTATAGCATCTTGCAAGTTTGGTTCCAAAGATTGCTGGCGGCTCTGCAAGAGTGTGCTGAACAACAGAAAACCCTCGATCCCTCTTCTATTCAACCAATTCAAAATCCTTACATTCACAGTAGACAAGGTCGAATGCTTTGCTCGTAAATTCACGCCCAGGTTTACACTTGACTCGTCTAAAATATCCACACCTAATTTCCCATCTAGAACTGAGGCTCAACTGAGTAATATATATATAACCACATATCTTGTCTCTAACATAATTTTCAAGTTTGACTCTCATAAGGCAAGCAGAAGTGATGGAATTCTAGTCATCCGGCCTTCTTCAAACTCTATAACTATTGTCCCACCGCTTCCTGCTTTCCTGCTTGTTGGAAGTCCTTCTCTGTAGTTTCACAGGAATTACAGAGGAGGACTTCCAACAATTAGAGGTTAGACTTAGAGACTTCCAATAGAGATTACCAATAATTAGAGGTTGTCAGATGGCTCCCCAGAGCCCTCTTACAACCTCTAATTATCGCCCTATTAGCCTATTACCTCTTTTAACAAGGTATTCAAACCTATTATCAATGCTGAAATAGAGGTCTCACATCTCACAGCCTTCTTTTTAAAAAACAGTATGGCTTCTGCTTCGCCAGGTTTATCGCTGATATGCTAACAACCATCACTGAATATATACTGGGATTTTGAAAAGAACAACAAAGCTGGAGCTGTTGCGTTTGGTATCTCGAAAGCATTTGACAGAGTTTGACATATTGACCTTCTCTAGATCTACGGTATTTCTGGTTTAATTTAATTCAATCGTTCCTATCAAATCGTGAAATGAAGGTTGTTTTTAACGGGCAAAGTTCAAGAGTCTTTCAAACAAACGCGGATGTCCTTCTAGGCTCTATCCTAGGTCCTACGCACTTTCTGATCTTCATCAATGGGTTTCCTGATGTAATCAATTCCCAAGTAGGCATCTATGCAGATGACACCACCATTTAATCCCGTCTTAATAAGAAATCTGCCAAGGCTAACTAAGTGAATCTGGCTGCTGACCTTCAAAAGTACCTACAATCTGGAATTGAATGGAAATGGCTCGTAAATTTTAATGCCTTCAAAACGAAGTTGCTCTTATTCAACCACCAAAGAGAAACTTTCCTGCCTACCATCAGATTGGATGACGCTAGTCTTCTATGGAGCAACACTACTTCACCTTACTCTCTCAAATGATGCCAGATGGAATGACTACACCGAATCCATAGCTCTATCTACTCCAAGGAAGATTGGGTCACTGTATCAGGTCAAAAAGCTTTTCTCGTCAGAATCCATTTTGCACATTTATAAATCTACCATTCGTTCGTGCACTGAATTCTGTTGCCATATCTGGTCGGTTCTCCTGTTATTCCTCAAAGGAGGATCTGCAATATAAATCGATCCTGACTTAGCCATTCACCTTTAGTCACTTTCTCACCGACGTGCTGTGGCTTCTCTTTGTCTTTTCTACAAATATTTTTATGGCAACTGCCCTGAGGAGCTTTTTTCCTGGTTCCCTAACCACATGCATTTATTCGTGATATTAGATTGGCATCAAAGTTGCACTCTTTTATCGTTGAAATAGTTAAATGTAACTTCTTCTTCTACTCTCAGTTTCTTTTCTTGCATTTCCTGCTTGTGGAACTCCCTTTCATTTGCTTGCTTCGGTGATAGCTACAATCTTGAAAAGTTTAGATGCAATATCAACTGCCATCTTCTATCTACTTGATTCCCATCCATCTCTTCGACATCCCCTGTATCTTGCTTTTTCTCTCACTGTAACCCACTGCGCACTAGTGACGGCCCTGTCTTACTTGGGCTGAAATGATTATATATATATATATATATATATATATAGTTTACGGTGCGCCTTATAGTTGACTGTGGTGCGCCTATTAAGAGTAAATGTCATGTTCTGGTGAATGGAAATGATTATATATATATATATATATATATATATATATATATATATATCCTTTGGTTTTTCCTCCTAATAATTACATAAATCTGAAAATGCTTCAAACTTAATAAAAGCATGGTTTTAATGGTAACAATATTTACGTTATTATTAAAAGGCAAGACCAAAGGAGCATTTGTTTACATATATCCAAAGGAGCATTTGTTTACATATATATATATATATATATATATATATATATATATATATGTAAACAAATGCTCCTTTGGATATATGTAAACAAATGCTCCTTTGGTCTTGCCTCTTAATAATAACGTAAATATTGTTACCATTAAAACCATGCTTTTATTAAGTTTGAAGCATTTTCAGATTTATGTAATTATTAGGAGGAAAAACCAAAGGATTTTTGGATTAATCAGTTATATTTTTATCTTTAAGAACGTTTAAAATTTTGGTCAAAACTATTTTAGGTGTAATACGTATATTTCTTGTGAAGTAGTATTTCATTATCTCTCCACAAAATAAATCTATACATAAATTTTAAGTTTGAACAAATGAGGTGTTTTGGTGACTGTGGTGCGCCTATTAAGAGTAAATGTCATGTTCTGGTGAATGGAAAATTATTTGTACAGATGCTTTTAAAAGATTTTCTAATTAAATAACGTCTATAGACACTATTGACTTCAGAAAAATGTTTTTGATGAATAATGAATTTTACAAGAATATTTCTCATTTAAAAAGATATAACTTGAATAATTTATAAGGTTTGAAGTTTTTTGAAATTCAGTATTAATTTGTATCTAGTAGATGATATATTCTTAAGTAAAAACCACACAAAATAATAAATAACAAAAACGGATATGGAGATAGAAAATGTAAGTTATATTGAACAAAAATATACAACTGGAACACGGGTTAGTCAATTCATGTATACTATTTGTAGAAGTCAATATATACAGTTTTGCAGTGAAATAGTATGTCCAGGTAATGAGTCTATATCCAAACAACTCCAACTAACTCTGCACCAACTTACGGATCAACTGCTCTGCAACTACTCAACGGTATTTAACAACCTTCCCACCCAAGGTTAGATGTGACACAAGGTCATTTTATAATGGATCTTCCCGACCATATAGCCGGGCCAAAAAATGTCTGTCTATTTTTACCGAGCCGTGATTCTACCCTTCGGCGGAACCACGACTGGGTTAGTTCTCTCTGCTCGGAAGCAGAGAGCGCCCTCTACCCGAAGCCAGACAGCTGACAGTGTCATAGTTGCGGAGGCAAATGCCAACTACTCAACTATATTTAGTTGTCCCTCCCAGTAAGGGCAACATGTGACACATGGTCAGTTATAAGTGGGATTTCCGGGCTATATGGCCCGGCCAAAAAATACCTGTCTATTTTTGCCCAGTCGTGCTTCTACCCTTCGGCGGAACCACGACTGGGTTATTGCTCTCTGCTCGGAAGCAGAGAGCGCCATCTACCCGAAGCAGACAGCTGACAGTGTCATAGTTGCAGAGGCAAATGCCAACTCCTCGTTCTCTCTATATGCAGGGTTATATGTACACACCAGGAGAGTCCATTATGCCATGAAAAGGGAAGATCCCACAACACCCAAGTCCCTATCTTCTTTTTAGGAAGAGTTAGTGTTTTTTTCGCTTGGGAGCTATGATTAATGGCTCCGTAAACTTTTGTTTTCTGCTGGTACTTCTGACTTCTGTATTAATTTGAAGTCTCTGAGTGTCGAAGGCTTCGAAAATTTCTTCCATAGTGTCCTCGCTTTCTAAGGGTGAGGAGCTTGGCTCTTCAATCCTTCTTTTTTAATTTAATTTACGTGCGTACATTTTTCTCTCTCTGTACATCACGTTTCCAATTCTGTTTACAATTGTTCCCGGTTACGCCATGTTATTTTTAAACATTCTGATGTACACTCGTTCACCGGGTTTGAACGATCTTTTCGTAATTACAGAAGTATTCCGGGTTTTGTTTTTGCATAGTAGCAATTTATCGAAGACAGATCGAATCTTCTGCGCACACATCACCTCAGCAGGTGAAAGTCCTGATGGTGTGTTTCTGTTTGGTGTAATTCGGTATGTTTGTATAAATTGTTGTTACGCTTTTTCTGATGGTGTAACTCCAGCTTTTTTTAACGCTCTCTTAAGAGTATCCACTTATTTTTCGGCTAAGCCGTTCGATCGTGGGTTGATAAGATGCCGTTTTTATGTGTCTTATTTGGTATGTCTCGCAAAATTCTTGAAAATCCCTTAAATTGTCCTTTACTAAACAATCTAGAACGCCAAACCTAGCGAATAGCTCGTGTAAACAGTATATAGTATTTTCTGTTGTTGGATTTGTATACCTAAAATCTTTATCTTCAAGCCATTTACTAAAACTGTCTACCGTTATTAGGCAGTAGTAGCCGTCGATAGGTCTTGCGTAGTCCGCATGAACTCTCGACCAAGGTTTGTCCGCCTGTATGATAGGTAGTGACTTTTCTGCCGCCGCACAGCCCTTACATTTTTCAACCATCTGCGCAATATTATCATCCATGTTCGGCCAATACACATAACTTCTCATAAGTGCCTTCATGCGATTTTTCCCGGATGTTCTACATGAAAATCCTTTAAAATTCTCCTTTGTAAAGGTCTTGGTAGTACCACCCTTTCATTGTATAGTAGGACATTATCGCAAATTGAAAAACGGCCTGTCAAGTTGGTGTCTTTGACTCCTATTTTTTTCTTTGTGGTATTTATGAATTCGTCTGTTTCTGCTTTTCTTCTTATTTCTAATGGTGTTACCGGTAATTCTTTCACAGTATTATTTAACACCCTACTGTTTTCGTCCTCAGCTCTCAGCGCCGCTATCACTCGAGTCTTCTAAGGTTCACTTTTCATAGATATGTCCCGATAGTCCATCTGCGTGTCCTATTGTTTTCGATGGTATGAATTCTAATTTGAAGTTGTAGTTTAATAATATTGTACCCCACCTCAGGGGTCTATTAGAGGTGTATACTTGTAATCCCTCCTTTGATCCAAATATGGTAAGGAGAGGTTTATGATCCGTCTGTAACGTAAATTCCCTTCCATATACATATCTATGAAAGCAAATTACGGCAAAAATTATTCCCAAAGCTTCTTTTTCTATTTGTGAGTAATTTTTTTCGGTCGGTAGCAGTGTTCTCGATGCATGGGCTACCGGTTTTCTTGTACCGTCCTGCATTTTATGTAGAATACACGCTCTCACACCGTGTGAGCTTGCATCGCTTACAATAATAGTTGACAGCCTGAGGTCGAAGTGTGTCAATGTTAGGTCCGACGTCAATTTGCTTATAATTTCCTTAAAAGACTTTTTGTAATCCCCCAACCAGTTCCACTGGACATCTTTTTTCAGTAATTCGTTGAGGGTTGCCCTCAATTATGCATGCTATCGGTGAATTCTCCATAGTAATTTGCAAGGCCGAGGAAAATTTGTAATTCCGCGACGTTTTTAGGTTCAGGCATGTTTTTAATTGCTGAAGTTTTTCTGGGTCTGGTTTCCGGCCATTCTCGTTAGTCTAGATATTTTATTTCATTCAAGAAGAAATCACATTTCTTCTCTTTTACTTTGAACCCAAAGTCCTGTATTCTTTTGAGAATTTCTTTGATATTTGTCGCGTGGTCTTTCATAGTATCACTTTTAACTAGAATATCATCTAGATAAGCTGAGGCGAAATTTTGTCCCGTCAGCATGGTATCCATTGTCTGCTGAAAAATCGCAGGCGCTACCCTTATTCCGAATGGATTATTTATTTTTAAAGTCCTTTGTGTGTGTTTATATACAATGTATTTGAACTTTCTTCTGTGACTAGAATCTGCAAATACGCTTCACTTAGGTTAATCTTCAAAAATATTTTGCCACCATTAAGTTTGCTGAATATTTTTTCTGGGCTAGGCAACGGGTAATGATGGTCTTTTATTGCGTTATTTAACCCCGGTAAAAAATCTGCACACGCGGGTTTGTCCCGATTTTTTTTTTCACATATACTACCAGTGCCTCCAGTTCACTGAAATAGGTTTTTGAAATGATCCCAGTTTGAAGAGCTTGATAGGCTAGAGTTTGAAAGTTTCTATAGCGTTCCACACAGCATCGAAAACGTCTCCTCCTTTTCTGTGTTCCTTTCAATTGCTGTACTTGTTAATTTTAATAATAGTTCTTGTAGTTGTAATTGTCTTTCCTCATTTTTCTTTTGTATTTCCATTTGTCTTTTTTGCATTTCTATTTGTATTTCTTCATTTGCCTTTTGCATTTCAATTTGTCTTACTTCTAATTTGTATTGTTTTTCTTCGATTCTCTTAATGATTTCCTGTATTCATTTCTGAAAATCCTCCACGATTTGCTTTGGTTTTCTTAACTATTGCTATCTAGCAATTAATCTCGTAGAAAAAATTTTTTTCTTTAAATTCCCTTTACAGTTTTTCTCCTATCTGTGATAGTGTCGCAAAATTTTTTGTGGTTGACTTTTTGTGGTTGTAGCGAACTTGTGTATGTGATGTTCGAGCACCTCGTCGCTAATTTGTTGTTCCTTGGAGTTATACGTGAGTTCGTGTTCGAAATTCTTGTTGCCAATTTGTTTGTTGGCGACTGACGTGCAAAGCGTATTTTTCTCTCCGCGTGAATTTGTTCGAATCCTTCGTCGCCAATTTGTTGTAGATTCCGGTTGAGAAACCACATAAATTATTAAAAAAAAACAAAGACGGATATGGAGATAGAAAATGTAAGTTATATTGAACAAAAATATACAACTGGAATACGTGTTAGTCAATTCAGGTATACTATTAGTAGAAATCAATATATACAGTCAATATGCCCAGGTAATAAGTCTATATCCAAACAACTCCAACTAACTCTGCATCAACTTAAGGATCAACTCCTCTGCAATTACTCAACTCCTCGTTCTCTCTATATGCAGAATTATATGTACACGTCAGGAGAGTTCATTATTCTATAAAAAAGGGAGATCCCACAACACTAATAATAAATGGAAAAGCTTACTACAATTTAGCGCCTCCCTCAGTATTTAAAAAGTTGTTGAATTTTTTGTATATGTATGAACATGCCGATTATTGTACGGATGTTACCTTATGAAAATTAAGAGTGGGGTGGGGTTTCTGTATCATAGATTCAGTGGTAGGAGGCTTCATATCATACAGTGGGGGCATTGCCATTGCACCAGGAGAATAACTAACAGTTATCACTATGTGTAAACCTAGGTTTGGAATGTAACTTTTAGATAACCTAGCTCAAACATTAGGTTAGAAACATACTTAATAGCTAGCAATATATTTGGAATATAGCTAATAGCAGTGTCATATGCCTGCCTCGACGATAACCATTAAGATGATTACCCGTCGATTCAGAAATATTTACATTTCCACATCTGTGGACAGATACGGGTTATCTCTCCTAGATCATGGCAAATAGAAAATAATAAATAAAAATAAGAAATGAGATCACTGTTCGATTGATATAATAGAACTGTAATCTTCCCAGGTCTGCTTCAATATCAACACATGCGCTGAACAACAATTTAAGGATGAACGACAAGGCAAAATGATTTTTGATATAAAGTTTCAATAAGTAACAAAGTATTAAAATACAAATATACATTTATGAGTATGAATAATAGTGTCCAATGACCTGAACCTCAAAACTTATATTCGGATACCCAACTCAGTCGAAATAACAATTTACGACAAATATCAACAAATATGAATGAATACAGGCGAACACGAATGCAAGAGATTAACACAAAATAAAATGGGGAGAACCATATAATTATGAGCACATGTGGTATGATGTTTGTGGTAACATAATATTCGTTGAAGTGTATGCCTGTTCTGATATGGGCGTAAGAATATAATTTATCTTTATATCAGCTCCTTCTCTCTTATTTTACTGTCTTTTCTTTTCTTTCTTCCTTTTTCTTTATATAACTTTGGACTCAAACACGTGTAATATAACAATCTGGCCCCACCCGAGAAGAAGGCTGTTGCAAGCGGGGTTGTTTTCCGGTCGTTGAAAGGAACGGATGTTTGTTTGACCTTATTTCCGGCAGTAGCGGAAATGGCTACAAGAGGCAGACAGAACAGGTGTCTCTGAGAATTACGTGGGCGTGCGTGGGCGAGGCAAAATCCAGAAGTCCCGGTTTGGAGATTATAAAAAGACCTCGGCGCACGGATTTCAGAGAGAGAGACAGAGGCAGACGAGAGAGCCAGACCAGACCAGAGGAGCAACAGATACGACGACTCCCCCGTCAACCCCATTAGAAGCGCGCTCTCTAAATTCTCTGTCCCTGTGCTACACGGTTCATCGTCATTAATAAAAATACAACTTATATTTTTATATATATGCACATGTTTGTTGTTTATTGATATACAACAGACTCACGTTTATTTGGTGCCTAAGTGACTTGCTGTTTTGGGACAACAAAACAGATTGATACGAGCTGGTTACCACGGCAACGATTGAAAATTCAACGGACTTAAAACTACCAGATAGAAAGAAAAAAAGAAGACGAAAATATATAGCAGCCGCGCGACTGTAGACATTCAGCCAAGGTAAGTGACTCATTGATTTGATAGTGTGTGTGTTCTCTGCTCGTGTTTATAATAAGTCCAGTTAGAAAAAAAAATGCATACTTTTGCCATTGAGAAATGTGGATTGTCGGTGTCGAACACATTCAGGGTAGAACGGAGGGGGTGAAAGGACTACATGTAGAGAGTAGCGCATAGGTTTGGGGTTGACGGGGGTGTTAAAGTTGACGGGAGGAAGAAGTTGAGATATTTACCTATCTGTAAGTACAAAACATCTGAGTTAATGATTTATTTTTTTGTTAATATTTTACTATATATGTGAAGTGAGTTTACTGATATGTTGCTTAATTAATCTCACTTTTATTGAGTAAGTGAAATGTAAAATCATGTAAAGGAAGTTTCTTCTACTCTTTAAAGTGGATAATTGGATTAACTTGTTGATAACAATGTTTTCGTTGGGTTGTGCAGTGTTAGGTTTTTTTTTTGGATTTCTTTTCAATGACTGTACACTACAAAATGATTTACATTTCTATGGTTGTGAATTATGCTTTTGTGCAGGTTCCCATCAATTCAACATCCTCTGTGAATTTTCATTTATGTGACTTGGGAAATATCTTTTGAAGATATATTAATTTCTGAAAACTAGTAAATACCTTGGAACAGATAAATATGGAGAGATTTAGTGAAGGATGTGAGGAACTCCCGAGGAGGTTGACGATAGGGGTCATTGCTGGCGTGGTCGGCGTAATAATAATCCTTGGAATAATAGCCAGGAAGCGGATTTTTAAGTGTAAAAGAAGCAACAGTGCTTCGGGAAAGGAAATTGAGTTATCCGTTGTGAATAGTACTCCGGGGTCAACGGGTGTTCAACACTCAAATGTCTCTGCGTTAAACAGAGAGATGTCAACAAATCAGATATGCTTGGATTCGAACCCAGAGGAAGTAGTTCAAGGAATGGAAAACATTGTACAAACTAAGGAACTACGAGTCACAGGTCCATTTTTTTAGACTAAATTAATATAGATGAAACCTCTAATCCTCCACAAGTAAATTGCATGCGGATTAACGTTGGAATCAGGGTAATTTTCTTCATTTTCTATTGAACATTTCTCGGTCAGACTATGAACGATATGTACGGCAGATATTGGCCATTTTTCTGTGTTCAAACATAGTATGTTTGAAATTAAATTAAATTAAATGAGGTTACATGTGTAACAATAAACTCGTGCAGAAACATGCATGGTGTTGGTCAAAGGTCATTTACTCGATGTTAGTTTGGAAACTGGGGCGCGATTACCGCCTATAATCACGTGGTTATGCATCGAGGTGTCTACGCTTATGGACAGAGTCGAGAAAGAAAATGAACATTTTTAAGAACTTTGCCCAATTCTGTGAAAAAAAAAAAGGAGGAAAAAAAAAAAGAAAGAAAAAAAAAGAAAGAAAAAAAACCCAAAAAAAAACAATGAAACATCGAGCTGGTAGAACAATTTTCAAGGTGGACACGAACATTGTTGGATTGCCGATGTAGGCTCCCCTATATATTTTTTTGTTGTTTTTTGTTTCGGCATGCACATGTTTTGTTGTTTTGGCGTGCACATGTTTTATACTATTGTCGGGCTTGTGTGGCATGGGGAGGAGAGTGAGGGTGTTGCGCTTAAAATGTTCTTAGGTGAACATTTTGGAAAATGGGTGGGCGAGGAATGTAATATAACAATCTGGCCCCACCCGAGAAGAAGGCTGTTGCAAGCGGGGTTGTTTTCCGGTCGTTGAAAGGAACGGATGTTTGTTTGACCTTATTTCCGGCAGTAGCGGAAATGGCTACAAGAGGCAGACAGAACAGGTGTCTCTGAGAATTACGTGGGCGTGCGTGGGCGAGGCAAAATCCGGAAGTCCCGGTTTGGAGATTATAAAAAGACCTCGGCGCACGGATTTCAGAGAGAGAGACAGAGGCAGACGAGAGAGCCAGACCAGACCAGAGGAGCAACAGATACGACGACTCCCCCGTCAACCCCATTAGAAGCGCGCTCTCTAAATTCTCTGTCCCTGTGCTACACGGTTCATCGTCATTAATAAAAATATCACTTCATATTTTTATATATATGCGTGTTTGTTGTTTGTCGATATATAACACACGGTCCACTTAATATTGTATGTATCTGTGACTGTCTCGTTTTTCTTTCAGTTGGCTGTCGTATTTTCAGCATACAAATATAATGAGATATCCGCACTCTTCTTTATTTCTTTCGTCAAACAAGCGTCGTATTTTTTGCACTCAAAAAATTTTGCGGTTTCTTCTCTTCAATATCTCTTTGTTCACACGTTATCTTCTCTACGTCGCTATCTTTCTTTCTTTTCTTGATAAACGACTCGGCTTCGCCTTCTTTCTCTTCTTTTAACAAATAAGAATGAGCATAAAAGTAACATTACAGCTTCTTCTCTTATCTTCTCTTCGTCGCTATATTTCCTTTTTTTCTTGACAAACGATTTGGCTTTGTCTTCTTTTTGTTCTTTTAACAAATAGGAATCAGCATACAAATAACATTACAGTTTCTTATTTTATCTTCTCTTCGTCGCTATCTTTCCTTCTTCCTTGAAAAACGATTCGGCTTTGTCTTCTTGTTCTTTTAACAAATAAGAATCAGCATACAAATAACATTCCAGTTTCTTCTCTTATCTTCTGTTCGTCGCTATCTTTCCTTCTTATTTGATAAACGATTCGACTTCGTCTTCTTCTTGTTTTAACGAATAAGAATCTATAAGTTCGTTTTTCTTATCCGGAGTTGCTTAAGATGAATTGGTCAAATTATGCCATTATATCAAATGCATTTTCCTTTTCATTCATAAGTTATCAGCGTTCAGAAATCGTGACTTGCGAATCCAAGATCTGATCTGCAACTAATCTCCAATCTCTACTTTCAACATGACTTGTCTTTGGTACGGATTCTAGCTCCTGCTGCTTTACTACCTCATGTCTAGCCTCTGTCTATTTCCTGTCTAGACATTTGTTACTAAGGGTGTCTGGGTCAACCAACCTTGACCTGCTATCCCAAAACTGACTTTAATTTCCCATGTGATCATCTCCTTTTTACCACGAGGAGACCAATCTCAATATATGTGTGTAGGTGTGTGTGTGGTTATCTATATCCGTAACAAGCAGTGCTAGGGTTGAAATATAACTCGAGGCTAACTTGAGTTCTATGACTATATAAGTTGTAAGCACTCTAAAAGCACTACGTTGCGAGTAAAAAAATGGCTAGGTTTCAACTATTTTTCCTTCGTTTACAAAACACAAAATTGTAGCACTATTTATTTCAGACTATTGTCTTCATCTTTGTTGCCATTTGTGTGACGTTTTGGACGTTGTACGCTCCAGCTTTCTTCAGGTGCTACGAATTTGGAACCGAACCCTTTATTATGATCACTGGGGTATATCATTCTCATTCTTTGTGCGAAGCCTCTTTTGGTAGTGATGAGTTATCTCCGTCTAATCCAAATCTAAGTTACTTGTTCAACACTGCTGTAGCCTGGTATTGAACTCATAACTCTTTGGGTCAAGTCACTAGAACTAACCAACGTCTATATCCTTATCAATGGGCCATGTGTCCTTAAGGACAAGAACAAATGAATTTCTGGGACTTTATAAACCTAATGTTTATAAACCATTTTTTTTTTTACCAGTGTTCATATTACAATATTTGATGTTAATGGTTTTGATGTTCATGGTTTTCTCTAGAATTAATTTTTTACCAGAGCTCATATCGCAGTTTTTTACAGAAATGATTTTTTCTGGCATTCCTTATTACTGGTTCTCATATTGTATCCATGTCTATGTTTAGTCAGGTTAGGAGATTTTTATAGCTTTACATATGTGCTGATTCCTTAAATTTACGTATTATTTCAACTTCCTCCCATAGGGGGCAGTGATCCTCTTTCTGTCTCTAGATGTGATCAGCTATGCCTGATTTATCTATCTTCCATCTTGTTACAGCCTTTCGATGTTATTGTAGCCTTACCTTAAGTGAGTAGCCTGTTTCTTCTTCATATTTTTTCCACAGCTACATGGAATGGCGTACACACAGTCCTTAGTCATGTCCTTCTCTGTTGGAGGTCTTACTCGGGAGCGGTACCCGCGAAGTGTAGTACCACTTCTGAAGATTGTCCTGATGTTATATGGACTACAGATCCTTTGTATTTTCTTCGATAATCTGTTCACATAGGGTAGACAGACCGAGGCTATTATTTGAGAGTTGTTATCCCTATGCACACTCCCGTCCATGTTTGTTGGAGTTGTTGTCATGTACCCTGGATATTTGTTACGCTGTAGAGTACTGCGTACACTGACCATTTGCTGTTCGTATGTCTCTGAGTCGCCGCTTATGATTTTTGTTCGATGTTGCAGGCAGCGGACGATCCCTTTCTTTACATTGTATAGGTGGTGGGAGTTGAAGTTGAAGTTGAGGTATTGCTGTTTTTTATTCATACTATGCTGTTTTTTATTCATTTTATGCTGTTTCTTAGCGATTTAGTGGAGGTATTTAATTAGCGTCTGGACCTCTTCCTTGTGTGACCAGAGTATGAAAGTGTAAATAGTGTAAATATTAATTTCAGAAATATAGACAAATACAGAATTGTAGTTACTATAAATTTGTGTAAGCTGCATAAACATGCTATAAAAATAGATATTCCAGTGAAAACGGCTAGATTTCAACAACTTTACATTCCTCTTTTTACACATTTTGCTACACAAACCGGAAGTAGATTGCTCGACGACCCAAAGCAGACTGCGTAAATAGGTTTTCTGCGCATATGCTCCAGGCATAGATTCGCTTCAAACAAAATAAGACGAAAAATTTAGTAACCAGTCAGAGCTACTTCCACTCCAAAAATCCAAATGTTCATTTAGATCTGATTGACAGCTATATATTCTCTAACTGAAACCTAAAGCAGACCAGCCTCGATGTCAACCTGAAAGATAGATAGAGAGAGATAGAGAGAGAGAGAGAGAGAGAGAGAGAGAGAGAGAGAGAGAGAGAAAGAGAGACCATCATTCATGTTAACACCGACGTGTCAAGAGAGAAAAGTAAAAACGACAGTCTATTTCACCTCTAATTTAACCATTCTTTCTCTCTGTAACAACAGCAGCAGATAAAAGTTACTAATTCTTTATATATGTAAATGAATAAATGTATCAGTCAGTTAAATGCCATACGTGATACACGCTTTGGGCGATCATGTCTCTTTCGAGACATGAATGACTGGGCAGAAGATTATCCCGCAGTAGGTTGCCATTGCTTTCTGCGGTAGACTGGTTGCCAGCCAAGGCTATAGAACCCAATCTATCTTATTATTTAACCCATAACTGGAGAAAAGATACGGATTAATACCTTTCTCAAGGGTATTTTTGCGTAAGTGAATGCAAGGAATATCAACTCGAATTCGAACTCGGCTCCCCGACTTGTCGTTCCGAGTCGATATCCACTGCACCACAACACACATAAATATATATGTAAATAAATATTTAAATAAATATATATGTAATATTTATGTAAATAAATATGTAAATAAATAAATACATATGTAAATAAATTTACCTATATGCAATGTATTCTTTTTATTTTAATTTATACAATGCCGACGCAGAGAAGGAATTAACTTCCACAACAATAAAAACAACAAGGCTCTGTCTTCTAGGTTACTGGTTTCCGTCTCCATAATAAGGGGTAACTTCAATGTTTTGAGCCATAGCAGCCTCATCGGGAAATCCGTGGAAACTCCAGTAAATAAACATGCGTTCACACGAAGATACATTAGAAGCACCTTTAAATATAAGTTTATCAATTCTTCAGTTACCCTTATAACATACAACACAACAAATTTATTCCTCTAACTCCAGGCCATTTTCGCTGCCAGAGGGATACGTTCACAAAAAAAAAAAAAAAAAAAAGTAGTCAACGAAATCACCGACCTATTGGAAGACCTTCCCGACACTGACTCTTACAACTTCCTTAAAACTGACATCATTAAAAGAACAGGTGGCTCGGATAAAAAAGTTCTGAGAGAATTATTCAATAATATAAATATCTGTGAAAGAACACCCTCGAAACTCTTCAGGCCCATGAAAAGTTACCTTAGCGGAAACAATATACCGCAATCGATCCTACGTCGTCTATGGTTGGATAAATTGCCACAATAGTATAGATATTTACACCCATGACACAACATATCACTAGAAATACTGGCAAATATCGCATATAAAAATTTTGTGTCATTCGACCAAAAACTAAACACAATAAGTCGCAGACAAGAAAACGATTGCAGTGCTAAATACACATACATTGTAAAGCACGTGCAGATTTATAAAAGCAAATGCCACAAATACAATTGTTGTTAAATCAGTAACAATGGAAATACAAAAGTACCTCGAGACCAGACTCGACACCAAAGAAGTTTTAGACGTGGAAGAAAAAACACACGCCCCAGTGGCATTTGCTGGTATCACCACACCTTCGGTAACGATGCAAGAAAATGTAGCCAACCTCATCACTATACCACCAACAGATATCAGGAAAACAAACAAACCGGTGAGTGATAGCGACCACCCCGAAAAGTACACAAAGAAAGTCGCTAATTTTACGTAGCTGACAAAAATAACGGCTATAAATTCCTAGTAGATACTGGAGCAGCAGTCACGGTGTCATTTCACTAAACCTAATTCTACTAAACCTAATTCTACTCAAATTTCTAGCTTCAAACGGTACGCGGATTCATACAAATTAACACTTAATATAGACATATGCCGAAATTTTACGTGACACCTATCTTTAGGGCAGGTTTTTCGCACATGATACATATCTACCGGCATCAGTGCAACTTTTTATAGCACAGAATTCATTAAAATTGTGAACAAATATAAGGATATTATGAAACACTTTAAAAATATTGACAACTTCAAGCATGAAACAAAACACCAGATAATGACTACTGGACAGCCAGTATTTTCACGCTCACGACGACTACATCCACACAAATACGAATTCGTTGAAAAGAAAATTAATAAAATTCCACTAAAAGGGATAATCCGCACATCTGAAAGTAATAATTTTGACCCAGTGTGGAATTCTGTAAATTCCATTACATTATTAAATGCATCCACTCTTTCTTATCGTTACCCAATTTTGCATAGACACGATATCGCACTCGTGTTATATGGATCTCGTATATTCCTGAAGACTGATCTAGCGAAAGCACACTACAGATATTCGTTATATTATGTGGCAACAAAATATTATAGCTGATTCACTGTCACGATGACATGTTAAGTCATGATTTAATTTTGAATGAACAGAAATCTTATCCTACACTAATAGAAATATAATTAAATACCTCTTTTTCAAGACTGAAACAATTTCGAGTTTCTTTTAGCAATAATACGCTTTATCGTGACACTTATTAATTAATCCTAGACCATACATTACTCCCACACTGAGAAAATAGATATTCCAACACTTACATAGCATTTCAAACCCAAACAAGCGATCCACTAAAAAAAAATAATAAGTGAACGTATTGTTTAGCGAAACATGACACCAGGCATTATAAATTAGAAATCAACATGTCGTGAATGCCAGAAGAATAAAATACGTTATACCAAAACATAAATAAGTACCTTCAGCAACCTAAATGCAAGATTCAAACATACACATAGACGGCGTGGGTCCCCTACCAAGCTGTCATATATCTTAATTAATGTTGACAGATTTTTACGTTGGCCTATGTGATTGCACTCAAAGACACATCATCAACTTCATCAAACGCTATTGTATAAATATTTTTGGAGTACCCAATGTCATCACTACTGATCGTGAAAACACAATTACGGTCATCCCTTTTTCAAGAATTCAGGAACTTTTTGTGAGCAAAGCATATTAAAAATTACAATCCATGTGCTAATGGTGATGTCTTACCGCTTATACTTCTCTCTATAATGAATAAGATTTGGCTGCACAACAGCCGAAATAATCTTCGGTACACCCTTGTCACTACCAGGATAAGTTTTTGAAGATTACACACACTCTAATCGTATATTGTACTTCATACAAAGAAAAAATAAGATGTCGCAATTACAATTTACATCTACTCAAAATTCAAACAAACACCAACAAATGTGTATACCTGCAAGTACGATTTCGTACGAGAAGACATAGTTAAAAGAACAACTTCAGGAAATTATCAGGGTCTTAAAGAGATCAGACAAATATTTAACAATACAGAGAGGGAATAAGTCAGACATACACATTCTCCTTATGTGCGAAAAACATCTAAATCCTAAATCTAATACTACATCACAATCTGAAAATACACCAAGAATTCAAACCAGATCAGAGAGAAAAGTCACATTTCCTGAAAACTTCAAAACACATATTTATTACTAATTAATTAATACAGCTTATATTCGATCAATTTTCAAAAAAGGGACCTTGTCGTGCACTTCCATTTTTCTACACAAGCCGGATGTTGACCGTTCAATACCCCAAAGCAGAATGCGCAGACATGTTTTCTGTACATAGGTTCCACATATACTTCCGCTTTAACCAAATTAAATGAATAATTTATTGACCAGTCATATCCACTCCTGCTCCCAAAACCAAAATCTTAATTTGGATCTAATTGACGGCTATATATTCTCTAATTCAAACAAACCTAAAGTAGAACACCTTTGACGTTAATACCTGCAAGCAGAGAGAGAAAGAAAGAAAGAAAGAGAGAGAGAGTGAGAGAGAGAGAGAGAGAAAGAAAGAGAGAAGGAACAACCATCAGCAATGTCGAGTTCACTTTTAGTTTTACCATTCTCTCTTGCCTTAGCAACAGATAAAAGTTATTAATCTTGAATATATGTAAATATATAATATAATATATAATATAATACGAACTACTTTTCACTTGTTTTCGTGAGTTTGCAAACACAATATTTTAGTTGTTATAACTTTGCCTAAGATAGGTACAAACACCAAAAATAAATTTTTGAATAAAAAAGGTTAAATTTCATGAGTTTGCAAACACTAAATTTCAGTTACTATCACTTTGTGTAAACAGATATGAAACTAGTGATTTTCATATCTTTAAATAAATGAATAATCTGCTGCAAAAAATAACTGAGTTTTATATTTTAAAATGAAAAAGTGAAACAATTATTTTGAAATAAGTTTTACTCATATTTATATAAAAAATTAAAAACCTGCACTTTCATGTCTTTAAATCTTTAAAATTTTAATTCTACTGTGAAAATAGCTGATTTTTATGTTCTTAAATGAAAAACATTAAAAATATGTTTTGAAGGTAAAATATATTCATATATTTAATTTATATTTAAAAAACTTAATATCAGCGATAAATATAGCTGATTTTCACATTTTAAAACCAAAATGTTAAAATCTATTTTCTATTGTGCTGATTATCATATTTTTAAATGATCAAAATAAAAAAAATCAGCTTGAAAGTGGATGTTCTTATTTATTTATGAAAATTTAAAAAATCTGTTTAAATCTCACTGATTTTCATATCTTTAAATAAACATTAAAATCTACTGTGAAAATAGGTGACTTTCATAATTTTAAACAAAAAAAATAAAGATCAATTTTGAAAGTAACTGATTTTAACGTCTTTAAATAAAAAATTAAATATCTATTGTAAAAATAGCTTCTTCTTAAATTTTTAAATGAATAAATTAAAAAGCAATTTTTGTAAGTAGATAATTTTCTCATCTGTAAATAAAAAAATAAAAATCTACTATGAAAATATTTAAATGAAAAATCTCTTCTGAAAGTTGATGATTTTCTTACATTTATTCAAATAAATTAAAACTCTTCGAAAGTTGTTGATTTTCATACTTTTTAAAATCATACTTTCACACCATATGTCTTAAATTTTTTATTTAAAATGTGAAAATCAGCTTTAATACAGCATTAATGACTCCTGGTGATATCAAAGTGCCATAGATGCTTTATATCAAACAGATAGAGTAAGTCTCTGAAATGAGCATTAAGCCTCCCAAAGACCTACTAATCGACTCCCTGTCAGATGGCTTTAATTGAGCAAAAGATGTATGGCACCTATCTGTACAGAACTCTTGCATCACGATGAAATTTATTTCAGAATTTCCGACAGTCTGTCTCAGTTTTGATGAAGATTGAACATTTCCTTATAATAACTTTTACATGAATAAAGGTCAAAATTAGTATTATCCTGTAGGGTTGCAATTATTTTCTCCACCAGTTTGTATATATTAAACAATTATTTTAGATTTGTATAATAATTCTTCATCGATTTATAACATTACACAAATCACTGTCATAGTGTTGGATTTCGGAAGATTTGATTGTACAGAAAATCTGAACTTACACATACCAATATATTTTCATTAGCCAGTAATAGAGCATATACGTTTATACATTCACTAATAGAAAAGCTCCTTTAACAAGACAGCACACTAAATTTTACCATGTGTTGACGTCGACGAAAACAAAATAAATACAACCTCTTATATATTCGCCAATTAGGAGCAAAGAAATAAAAAGCTGCTTCTTTTCTATTTCTCACAAAAGTATACATACACGAGATTTTTCCCCCGGACAGAGAGTCACGTGTCATCTGACCGGATGTCAAGTCCGGGCAACCTGTATTTTCTTACTCTTTCACGTTTTCTTTCACGCCGCATTCATTGATTCCTCTTTTTTCTCATTTACTTGCCGACAACAAAAAAGAAAAAGGAACAATAGACCACATATCCACTTTATTTCACACTCAGGATGAATCTATTTCACTTACTACAACTCATAGCGAAATCAGATTTGTTTTTCTTCACGAAAGAAAGGACAACAAAAATATCATGAACATCAGCGACAATGGTTTGCTTTTTCTTCACGAAATAAGAATTTCACGCGACTTTACAAAAACTGAACGCTAAAAAATCCACATTAAAAAAAACTTTATGCAGGATTTTCCAATGTGTTACTTCAAAACAACAAAATTGATGTCATTCATCTCGTTAAATAAATTTACACTTATTAATACAAACGAAGTCTTTTTGTCTTCTGTGCAACCATGTGATACTTTCAAATGTGGTTTATGTTTGATACAAGGCCATTTCGTAAGCATAGCCGACACTCCCTACAGTATCAAAATATGTAACAGATAATTTGAGTCATACATGCTCAAATTACAAATAAATGGTATTTAATAATTTACAGATACTGACATTTGTTATCTGCAAATTCAATTTACTACTTTTAATTTTTTATTCTGCGAAAAATCACGTCAGATATTATATTTTTTAATTTTCTAAAAATAAAAATGTAACTTATTTTCTCACACAAAAACCTCTTTTGCAAAATGTGTATGTATATCTTCTTTTGGTCCATTCCTAGGAATAGAATTGTAGCAGCCAGTGTGACCAAATTCAAACAGAGGTTTTATTGTTGTCTCCTGTGTGAAACTCCTGACTTTTGCACATCTTATGGTTAAGCGTTTGAGATAATTTTTCATGTAATTTTATGATTTTTTTATTCAGAACATGAATTATATAAAAATTGTTAAAATGTTTTGTTCTTCAGAGCACTTTCGGCAAAACTTTTAGCCATTATCGAGGATGAATTGTTTTGTTCATTTTTACAATTGATTAAACTGTATTTATCTATATTTCTAACATGAGGTAGTATTTAAAGTATTTATATTATTCGAACTGTTGTCCTCATTTTTGTTGCCATTTGTACAACGTTTTGGCCGTTGTACACTCTAGCCTTCTTCATGTACTACGAGCGACAGAAAAAATCATTAGTGTCAAAAATTGCACTATGAGCTCTGGTAAAAAATACTAGAGAAAACCATTAACATAAAAATACAAGAGAAAAACATTTACATAAAAAAATTGCAATATGAATTCTGGTAAAAAGTTTTATAAGTCCCCGAAATTCAGTTGTTCTTAAGATACATGGTATATAGACTTTGGTTAGTTCCTGTGACTTGACCCAAAGAGTTGTGAGTTCAATACCAGGCTACAGCAGTGGTGAACAAGTAATTTAAAGGGTTAACTCATGACTAACAAAAGAGCCACTACTACGCAAGGAATGAAATTCATATACCCCAGTGATTGCTATAAAGGGTTCGGTTCGAAATTTCTAGAACCTGAGCGTATAACGGCCGAAACAAAGATGAGAACAATAGTCCGAATAATGTAAATACTGTGATTAAACTATGTCTTTTCAGGATTCCATAGATACATTATTTATTTTTTAATTAGAATTCATTAAAGAAGAGTTTTGAATCATAATTAAGGAAAAATAATACAGTATAAAACTGATATTTCATTTTTATTAGAGGCAATATATTTTCTTAAAGAAATTTAAAGAAAATTACTCCTGAATAAGTAAAAACATAAAAATAAAATTATCTAATAAATTAGCATACCATGATCCAAACTTAATGAAAGTTTCATCCTCAAAGTCTTTAGGTTATTACTGCCATCAAAAACGACACAAAATATTCGACAGGATTATTAACTGTTCCCTCACAGTTAATCTTCTCCTCAGCGTGACAGGAGGGAACATATATATATATATATATATATATATATATATATATATATATATATTCAGGAGAAGCTATATATATATAGCTTCTCCTGAATCTCTCTCTCTCTCTCTCTCTATATATATATATATATAGCGTCTCCTGAATCTATATATATATATATATATATATATATATATGTGTGTGTGTGTGTGTAGATTCAGGAGAAGCTATATATATATATATATATATATATATATATATATACAGCTTCTCCTGAATCTACAGAAACACCTAAAAGAGGAAATACTCAAATCTCAAATTAAACGAAAAAGTGGACATCATATTAAATCACCTCACAACCCAAGAAAACAAAGAAGAAAGACAAAGAACAGAACAACTAGTGGAATATTTTAAAACTCAATATGAACGATTTGATGAAATTTCCCAATCATACATGCAGGAGAAAGCACATAAGAAAAAGAGACAAAACCTCAAAATGTAGGATAACTTAATGAACAAAAGAAAATGCTATGAAAAACAAAGAAATTGCCGCAGTATATAGAACATATAAAGAAGAGGAAAACTGATTCACACCAAAAACTTTTTAGGAATTAATAACGACCCTGGATGCTGAAGAACAAAAACAAATCAAAATGATCAAACAAATTACAGGCAAATATCGACATACAAGAGGACAGAGCAATAAACTATACAAAAAATACACGGAAATAGACAACACATTTCTAACAAAAATTAAAGACACATGCACTAAAGAAACAAAAACATTCTTATCAGAATTATGGAAATCCAAATGCAAGAAGGAAGAAGAAAAATCCGGAAAATCTTAGAAAAGAAAAACACTCCCAAATCAGGAAAAATTGGACAATAAGAAAACAAGATACACCAAACAAGTCCTTAGTAAGAAACGAAACCCTGGAAAAAACACATACCCAGGAAACCAATATGAGAAAAAAATATTTCAGAGCACATTATTATAACACAAAAACACATCCAAACATCAGGTACACTCACAAAGTTACACCGAACGACATAATAAGAAACCCACACAACAAATAATTATTTCATAATAATTTTAATATTCACACACCTACACATCCAGCTATACGAAGCAACCCATCAACGAACGCACGTAAAGGGCTACTATTTCATAACACAAACAGACAAAACTATAAAACATTCCTCAAAACACAGAATGGACAACACTACAACTACTACTACTACAAAGCTCACTATCGAAATACACTCACCCACCAAAGATCACACAGACATACCAACACCACATTCTTCAACCCAAACACCCACCACCCAGAAATTTCAAAACATATGAATAGAGACACCTCACCAACTAGAAAACTTTTTTTAGAATATCCGATCCGAAGGAAAAGATCAATTTAAAAAGTAAAAACCAATTATCATTAATCTTTCCTCATATCTTTCCTCATATCCTTTAAAAGAAGAAGAAATAAACCTTGTAAAATTAGGTCTGAAATTTTGTCCCACCCCAAAGAACATTACAGACCTAAAAAATAACTTTAAAGCATTTAAACGGAAATTTAGACTTATAGAAACATTACACAACAGCAACAATACTACCGATTACTCAATAAATCTAAAAATTGCCCTAACAAGAACAACAATTCAACTGAAATGAGCATATTCTTTGAAAAAATCTAGAACACAGGCTGTCAAAACAATCACAACCTCCATAACAATCTCACACGCAAGCAAAGACTAGCATTAGAAAACATCCGTGAGAACACTGATATAATGATAAAGGCGGTGCTGTAGTCATTATGGATAAAACTTATTACAAAACAAATATTCACGATGTGCTAGGAGACGAAAATAACTACAAAATAATCAACCAGAATATAGATGAAAACATCGAGTCAAAAAAACAAAAAAAAAAACAAAAAAATACTCTGCTTTAAACACAGTAGAATATTAATTAATAAAGGAATAGATTTCGTTACAGACTTTACTTCATAAACCAGTAATTCTACGGACTTCCAAAGATACACAAATCAAACACAATTAAAGCAGCTATCCAGGAACAAAAATTAGAATATATTCACACCCCAAACCCTAGTGATCTTAAATTTAGACTAATTGTAGCAGGGCCAGCCTGCCCAACAAGCAGACTGAGCAACTTAATTGATAAAATATTACAACCATACACCACAAAAATAAAAAGCTACATCAGAAACAGCATACATTTCCTAAGAGTCATATCACTAAAAGTAGACCCAGGTACACTCATAGTAACATTTGACGTGAACAGCCTGTACGGCAACATACCACATGAACTAGGAAAACAAGCCATTATATTTTGGATAGAGAAACATCAAGAAATACTTCCCACACGCTTCACAAAAGAATTTATTATACAAAGTATAGAACTAATTTTAGACAAAAACTCCTTCCAATTTAACAACGAAAATTATATTCAAAGAACAGGTACCGCGATGGGAACAACAATAGCACCGACATATGCAACGCTCATCCTAGCATATCTAGAAGAAAGCCTATACAACCAAATAGGACATAAATATGGAGAAGACATAAAAACAGAATTAACTAAAACATGGAAGAGATTTCTAGATGACTGTTTTATTTTTTGGAAATCAACATGGGGAGACATAAATAAACTACACAATATGCTACAACACTTGCATCCAAAAATCAAGTTCACGCTAGAATATAGTTATAAAGAATTACCATTCCTAGACATGCTCATGAAAAACGAAAACAATTACATCATCACAGACATTTACCATAAATCCACAGCCACCCAACAATACCTCCATTTCAAGAGTCCCCATCCTAAAAGTTGTTTAAAATCCATCTCCTAATTCCCTAGCACGACGAATTTGCACAATAGTAGTTTATGAAACCCTTCGTAAAATACGCCTAGAGGAACTACGAAAAACATTACAAATAAGAGGCTACCCCACGCCACTAATAAACAAGGGTTTCCAACTAGCAGAAAAAATAACATTAGAATCTCCCTGAAAAAAAAAATACAAACAATAAAAAAACAAAAAACAAGAAAAACATCAAAGAGAAAAAAAACATTCCAGCATACGTTTCCACACACAACGAAAACAATCCAGAATTATTCATAAAGATCAAAACACACATTGAATTACTCAACAAAAATGAAAACATAAAGGAAATCTTAAAGACAACTAAAATAATTAATAGCAAACGTCAGCCCCCAAATTTAAAATACATCCTAATCTCATCAAAATTCGAACAACACACAACACAGGGGGTTACAAAATGCAACAAAAAAGATGTGGAGTATGGAATATAATAATAGAAGGAAAACACTTCAAGTTCGAAAGCACATCTACATTTGAAATAAAAACTGATCTGAGCTGCAACTTGAAAAATGTAGTTTACGATCTGAAATGCGATAAATGTGCAAAATATACGCGGCGGCGACACAATTCCTGAATAAAATGGTAGCTCTTCACAAAAGTAACATCAAAATAGCAAATAACAGGAAATTGTATGTCTCCCAACATTAATATGAATACAGTGGAGGTAAATGCAGAGTAATATTTATCTACCAAAATGCAGATTATGACACACTCATAATGCAGGAAGAAATATTCATAAAAAATACAAGCCTTCGCTCAACAAAACAACATGAAAATCCTAAAACACACACACCGAAAAAAACAAAACAGAACACTTACACATACACATACACATACATACACACACACACACATACACGCATTAAACCAGATGAACCAGATGATCCATAAAAACAATTTTAAAGCATAAAGACGAAATAAAAGTACTCTCTCTCTCTCTCTCTCACACACACACACACGCCATATTCAAACAGTATCCCTAAAGCAATAAAAAGAACCAGATGACCGATAGAAAACAATTTTAAATCAATTTCGCAAGTCAGTGAAAGGTTTCTCGATAAAGAAGGCACCGGCAGAAGAAATTAACGTGCTAATATGAAAAAACCCAACCCCACAATCCCTTAATCCTGGTGGTCACCGCTTGATTTATCTATTCATCTATTTATACACGATACCTTGGCCAGAAAAAAACTTAACGTGCTAATATGAAAAATCAACACCAGAACACCTTCAACCTCGTGGTCACCACTTGATTTATCTATTTATACACGATGATTTTGCCATCAGAAAAGCAAACGGATCTCGATACGTAAAGTCACAAGTTTATTCGCCTAAAGAGAGTCAGCTTTAGACTCGAAACACGTGTAGCGTCACAAATGTCATTATGGACACTTAATGTATCATAACATGTATACTAACAACAATAAGTCTACACTTTAAACAAAACGTTCACGGCCTCTCATACTTTTTATTCTATACCAATTTCTCTCGTTGGAACAATTTTATTTCTTTTTTTAATATATATATATATATATATATATATATATATATATATATATATCATAAAAAAAAATCATAAGAAATACACTTATTAAAAGTGGTCCTAGAGATAAATTAGTATATACGGACACTAAGAAACACAAACGAAAGAATAGAGGTAGGAAAATTTTATGGTTTAATCTCCCGTTTAATTTAGCGGTAAAAGCCAAAATCGGTAAAATATTTTTCAATTTATTTGAGCAAAATTTGGTAAAGATAAGTTGTATAAAATAACGTAAAACTTAGTTATTGCTGTGTGCCCAATTTGGAGAAAATTATTAGTGGATTAAACAAGAATAAAGTTAGAGATGATGCGCGTACTGATGTAAGTAGTTGTAATTGTAGGATTAAGAATAATTGTCCCTTGCAGGGTAAATGTCAGCAAGATTGCGTCGTCTAAGTGTTAAAATTTATAAAAACGCTGAGGACACTGAACCCAAAATATACTTAGGTGCTACCCAAGATAATTTAAAAAAAAGATATTACAATCAAACTAGTAGATTTAATAATGAAAATTATAAACATAGCATCACCCTATCCACATATGTGTGGTTCATTAAACAAGAGCTTAATATAGACCCCATTTTGAAATGGGAAGTATTAAGGAGATGTGCTAAATATAAAGCCGGTCAGAAATTTTGTAGGTTGTGTGGAGAAGAAAAACTTGCTATAGCTTCGTATAAACAAACCAATAATTTATTGAATTCCAAAACTGAAATATTAAATAAATGTAGGCATAGAAAGCTTTGGCTTTTGGATTAGGTTTGCTACCATAAGGATTTCTATCATTTTTGGTTTTGTTTTTTTGTTTTTGTCTTTGCATTCACTAATCTTTAAAATTTTTTAAAAATACATGAAATAAAAGATTAAATTTGTTTTCTATAATAAAGTTCTTCCTTATTTGTGTTTGGTGTTTTCTTTCTTGGTCACGTGGGTTGATTGAATTTCCTTTATACGTTTGTTTCTTTCCTTGTTAGCCAGCTTTCCCTGACGATCTGTTTAAGTGAAACTTAGGTAGTTCTGTCTGGCTCACTAGGAATTTTTTTACTTATATATATATATATATATATATATATATATACTAGCAGTATAGCCCGGCGTTGCTCGGGTGTAATGAAAGCTTTAAAACTAATCCATGGTTCTGGAGCTCAAACTCTTTGAACTTTGGCACGAAAGACTAAAAAGCAAAAGTTTTTTTTAAAAATCATTTCACCCCAAGCAAGGCATTCCACTGCCACTATTGTGCAGGGGGTTACATAGGGGAAGGTGCTGAGAGAGTGATTAGATACAGGAAATGTCAGAAGGAGAGTGATAGACGGGTAAAGAGATACAGAGGAAGAGTGTTTGAGAGAATGGGTGCGAGTTAGTGTGTTAGGAGGTGTCTATTGACCTTACATTTAAACTCCTGGAAATTGTAGCTGTTGGGGAAGCAAGTATGTGGAAGGGAGTTCCACAGGCGGGAAGTGCGAGAAAAGAAGCTGTTGGAGTAGAAATTGCGGTTACATTTGATCGGTTTCACTGTAAAAGGGTGGGACGTAGTTGCTAATCTAGGATCTCATGCAAATTCGTACCTAGGAAGCACCAGTGATCTAAGTTCATTGGAGCAGAAGCCGTGAAAGTATTTATAGAAGAGGCACAGGGAAGGCACGTCACGCCGGTGAAATAGTGACTGCAGCCGGTTTGCCAAGTCGGTATCGATCACATTACAGATTCTCCGTTGTATTTTGTCAAGAACCCCGAGGAGAATAACAGGGGCACCCGACCAGATGTGACAGTAGTATTCAATACACGGGCGGATGGTAGATTTATATATGTGCAGGATAGATTCAGACAGGAAAAACTTCCTGGCCCTTCACAGAGAACCGACTTTCATAGCAGCGGATTTAGCAATGGATTCGATATAGTCATTCCACTTGAGGTCCGCTGAGAGTGTGAGCCTAAGGAGGCGTAGTTTTTTACTTTCTTGGAGGCAAGCCTGTTCCATGCTAATGGGAGGTAGGTGCGGTTGTCTATGATGGTTAATTGATAGCAGCTTCGTTTTGGAAGAATTGAAATTTATGAGCTATTTCCAGTCCACTACGGATTGGAGATCTTTTTCAAACTCGGCAGCGAGGTTCGCTTTGTCGCCCACACCAGATTTTTGATCGAGGCGAGAGTAAACTGTAGTGTCATCAGCGTTCATGCCTACTTGGGATCTTATGACATTGGGGAGATCATTGATGTAGATAAGAACGAGCGTAAGACGTAGGATAGAGCCTTGAGGGACACCCGCCTTCGTATGGTAGTTCTTGGAGGCATATCCGTTTACCATGTGCGGTTAGAGAGGAAAGACAAATGTCCAGTTATACCATAGCTCCGCAGTTTGCGTAGAAGGCCAGCATGCTAGACTCAGTCGAACGCTTTAGTGATATCCAGGACAACGGTTCGAGCTTCACCATTCTTGTCGAGAGCCTGGTATATATACTCGGTGATGGTCATTAGCATATCAGCAGTAGACTTGGTGAAGCGGAAACCATACTGTTTGTCCGAGAGGAGCCTGTGGGCTGTGAAATGCTGAACCACCTCGGCGTTGGTAATGGCTTCGAACACATTGCCACAGATCGGAAGAAGGCTGATAGGGCGGTAGTTTGCAGTGTTCTTAAATATAGAAACTACAGAGGAAGACTTCCAACAGGCAGGAAAGCAGGAAGCAGATAGGCAGAAGTTGTAGAGCTTAGAAAGGACAGAGGAAAGTTCAGGGGCACATTTCTTCAAGACTATATTTGGGATTGCGTTCTCACCGCTCGCTTTGTGAGGGTCAAGTTTTGAGATTATGTTAGAAACCAGCGAGGGTGTAATGTGGACGTCATTCAGTTGAGCCTCAGTTCTAGGTGGGAAGTCGGGTGTAGAAACTTCAGACGAATCAAGTCTCGAATTGGTCGAGAATCTGCGAGCAAAGCATTCAGCCTTGTCCGATGAGGAGGTGAGGACCTCAAATTCATTGATTAGCGGGGGTATTGAGTACTTACTTTGATTAAGCACGCTTTTATAGAGTCGCCAGTAGTCTTTGGCGCCGAACTTACAGAACGCTATGCGTTGCTTCATTGTGGCAGCAAACAACGTCTTAGCTTCATTAAGTATCTTTTTACACTTATTACGAGCTGAGGCGAAAAGGCGTCTGTTTTGGTCCGACGCGTGGCTACGATAGAGCCGGAAGAAATGATTCTGGTGGGCAATGGCGGCCGAGCAAGCGGGCGAGAACCAGGGAGACAAATGAAATTTAAGCTGAAATTTTCTGGCAGGGATGAAAGCATCGATGTCAGCCTTTACCCAGGAGGAAACCTCGGATGTACAGTCTTCGACTGGAAGACTAAAAACGTTGTTCCAAGGGACGTCACGGAAGCGAAACCATAGACTGAAAGAAAAATGAATGGATGTAAGTAAAATTTTGATTTCCTGCTATCGATATCAAATAAGTGTTTTTCGTCGTAAACTGAATTTTGAAGGCTAAATAATTTCTCTGAGTAAATGGTATAATGGCTGAGACTAAGAACTACAATTATACCTACTTAGAGCCAAACCCAAAGCAAAAACTAAAATAAAAAGGCTGAAAAAATGATTTTGATCAGACTCGGTAGGATATCGGGGTATCGATTTCCAATATCGGAGTCAAATAAGTCATCAAAGGATAGAACAGTAACCTTGAAACTTCTGAATATCGTTTCTTATGTCTGTGTCTATGTGTGCATCAAATTTGATTAAAATCGGATCTCTCCTTCTATAACCCGATTTTTTTGATTATCAATTTTCGATATTTATCGGAGGTCCCTCGTCACAAAACCTAGATAAAAACACTCGCAGACACTTATAGTACAACTGTGTAAATTTTCAAGAAAATCAGTTCAGTCGTTTCGGAGTCTATAGGTATCGGACACACACACCCACACACACAGAGAGACAAAGTTCCTTTCCGTAGTATTCCCTAAAGATTATTTTATATACGAACATTTACTCCTTCAACATCTCCCTCACAGATGAAGTTATATACTTAGTAAATAAAATGTGGTGGAAAGCATACTTCTATCTTAAATGGGCTGATACTTCTGACCAGCAAGCTAATACATAAAATCTCAGAACCCAAAGAACTCCGCTCCTTGTACATTCCTGGATTCCTTCTACAAATACTTGTTCAATTTAATACTAAACATAAGTCATCTAACCCTTTCCAAAAATTACTAAAGAAACACATTAACATCATTAAAAATTCCAGTGGCATTTGAATTAAATCTGATAAAACTAGGAATATATACAAATGCAAACCCACACTACCTCAAACTTACCAGAACTTATAAATTAGATAGATACAGCAACATAATTTCGGAAATCGACTGTGATACAGACAATATTGCTCATAAGGTTAGAAAATCTCTACTAAGGACACTTATCTTTAATTTAAATACCACAAACCTAACTCTAATAATAAATTACAAACTAGTTTAATTAATTTTACTAAAATTGATTCAGGGTTAATCTCTGTGGACATCTTCTGATGTCATTAATTGGTTTACCAATACTAAAGCAAAAACTAAAACTTCTTTTCTTGAATTTGAAATTATAGATTTTTATTCTTCTATCTCTAAAAACCTCCTAGAGTGCTGTATTAACTTCGCTAAAAACCATGTAGATATTACCGATGGGGAAATTAAGATTATTCTAGCAACTAGAAAGTTGAGTCTAATCTTTGAATAATTCACCTGGACCAAAGTTCCCTCCGACAAATTCGATGTCCGTAAGTTGCTGATCTAGTATGTATTTATATCTTAGATACCTTAAGTAAAATCGTAGACCCCAAACGAATTGGCTTATCCCGTGATGACGGTCTTATATTAATCCCTAATAGCAATGGACTCTTGACTACCATGATCAATAAGAAAATTATTAGGGTTTTTAAATTACTTGGATTTTAAATTGAAATTTCCTTAAACATAAAAATTGTCCATTATTTAAACATCACTCTTAATCTAAATGACAGTTCTTACAAACGTTACCGTAAAGAAAATGATACCCCCCAGCTATATTAATGTTAATTCCAGCCATCCTAATATTATTATTAAAGAAATACATAGCACTATTAATACTAGAATTAACCGGTTGTTTCCCAACCTTAAGATCTTCAATTAAAATAAAAAGCTATATAATAAAGCTCTCGATGAAAGCAACTTTAAGAGCAAATTGTTGTATGCTAAACTTGTTGGGTTACAGAACACCCGGATTAAAAATGGAGAATTTAATGCTGCCCACAAAATACAATACAAATTTCAAGAAAAGACCACGCAATAAGAAATGTTTGTATAAAATTATAAATAGTATATTTAACAACATATATACAGAATACACAATTTGTATATTTCTTTTGTATCTTTTAGTTGATAGAAAAATGTCGGTTGAAAATTGTTGGTTGAACAAAAAAATGCCTGTTTTGCTGTCTGTAAATCAACAGAGTAGTAGAACAATGTTTCTTTCTTTTTTATGTGTTCGCCGCTAAGTAGGTGGGAAAGGAATAGGTTTCAATTTAAGGCGAAAAAGAATGTGAGTGAGAAATACCCGAAGAGAGGGAAAGTGTCAAATAGAGATAGTATAAAGTAGCAGAATGCGTGTATGTAAAACGATTAATCAGTCTACTTAACTAATAAAGTTTGTATTCCTTCTTCTTGCTGGCTGGCGAGAGATATAAAAAGTTTTATGGGCAGTTGAAGATATCTTGTTGTTGTTTTTCTTTCCTTCTTCTTCTCTATTGTGTTGGTTGAGTCTGTCAGTTCTCTGGCCTCTCTGATCTCTGCACCTTTCTGATTGTTTTGATCGGTAAGGGGACGTCCTTAAGTATTGGAATTCGGTCATGTGACCGGCTCCCAGAGGTGTAAAAAATGTCTTATGTGTAAAAAAAAAATGTTTGACTGACGTAATATTTGAATTTTCGATTTGTAATCTAGTTAGGATCCAGAATTTCACTTTTCACACAGACTCGTGAAATTTTTCTTAGTTGAGTTATTCCAAAATGCTTTTAGTCGTTTGAATTCGATTTTCGGATGTGCAATTTTACTTTGGGTTTTTCCAAAATGTTTTTAGTCGTTTGGATCCGATTTTGAGGGTGTGTAATTTTGTTTTAAGTGCTTTCGTTAGCTGTTAGATGATATAGAATTTATATCCTATTAACCCATTGTTAAATCTGTGTAATCTAAAACAAGTAGATCTATTTATGGTCGAGTAGTCTAAGACGCACCAGTTCAATTGGTGGCTTCGCCTATGTTGTTAGGGGTTTCAATTTCGAATCTTGCTGAAAGACACATATTTTCCGATATATATATATATATATATATATATATATATAGAATCTTTGGTATTTTCGTCAAGTAAATTCCAATAGAGGCAAACTCAAAAGAACTCAATGTTAATTTTTTATTAAATTTAACAAAGTAATATAATCTTGCAAAAATTTATTCATATTCATATTTTTCTTGTTTTGTTTTTTTAATGAGCGAAGAAAAATTTTTGTAGATTGCAGTTACAAATATCTAATCTCGATGCGCACGTGAGCGTCTGTATGTGACGATTTTCTGGATGATTTTAAACATTATCTGTTGTATGATTTTTGGTCTGAGGAGCGGCTGATTGACTTCGGATATATATATATATATATATATATATATATAGGTATACAACTATACCTATATATATATATACCTATATAGGTATACAACTATATATATATATATATATATATATATACGGATGTGCGTTGTGGTGCAGTGGATGTCGGCTCGGTCTGGGAAATCGGTGAGCCGAGTTCTAATTCCAGTCAGACACTTCACTTACGCACTGGTAGCCTTGGGAAAGGTATTAATCCGTCCCTTCCCTCCAGTTATAGGTTAAATTACTGAGGTCTGTTGTTCATGCGATCTGTGGCAGACTTCTGCACCAATTGTTTGTTATCAGCAGTTTCAAAAAGTTTGGATTGTGCTACACAAGCCTTCATCACTTTAAACAATTGTTAGACGCTCATACGTCGAAATCGACGGGAGAGTCCATTATATATATAGGTATAGTTGTCAGTCCGTAATCGGTGAGGATAATCCAACAAGATTTCCTTAATAGAAATTATTAATAGGTAAATTCATATAGATAGCTCGATGGGTGTTAACCAGAGCGATATGAAGTTTATAAAGGAAAGCTCAACACGTCATATTAGTTATAAACTATAGTTCATTTCAATGAGCTTAATTAGCTCATATCATCAGACTCCTTTACAATATTTCCTCCATCTGTCATAAAATTTCTGTCGGAATGAACGTTTTCTTAAAATGAAGAGGGAACATAATAGAAATAATAATAATAAACAAATAAGTAAATGACAATAAATGTAAGGAGAAGGAGGTAGGAAAGAAGAGAGATAGAGTCCAGTTCCAAATATGGGTAGTATCCGTTTAAAGTTATTTTGACCGTCTAAGATGGCATAACCTCTGACAAAATCCAATTCCCCTGACTTTAGGCGTCTATTTGACCCCATCAGGTTAACCCACTTACTTATACTAACTTTTATCCACATATACCTATGTGTACATTCCCACATATACTTACCATTTGATTTTATTTCAGTTTACATATTCACTGATTTCTTTTTTTATTTTTTTTATCTTTTTAGGCCTTAGCGCTTTCATACTCACACATATATACGCTTCATAGGCGTAGGGCTCCCGTGCGCCTACGTAGTGCGGGGTATATACGCACTTACATATCACGTTAAATAAATTGTCGTATTCTCAATCTTGCATATATTCAAATACACAATATATATATGAGATCATTAGGTGCATATTTAAGCCCATATACCCAAACACAATTATATATATATATGTATATGTATGTGCATATGTACCCAAACAAGACCGCATATGCACGCACAAACCCATATACATAACTTATAACTTATACAAGTGCACTGGTAGTCTACCATGTCCCCATGTATAAGGACCCTGTATAAACGACCCAGTGCATTTGTGTACGTTTAATTTCTAAATGAATTGGTAATTTTCTTTTTTTCTTTTTTAATTCGTAATATATTATTACTTGTTAATATCTATTTATACCATTTTACTTCATTTGGGTGTTGATTAATCATATATTGGTGGAAATACGTCACACTAGGGAAGTTACAGTTCGAGCTTGTATAATTGGTTTTATCTAAAGTTGACATATTTGCCGCTAATTAGGTGTTCCCACACGATGGAAAAATATCCATTTTACCTAATTAAGTTTATTCCTACTTATAGAGTACACATCTTTTTTGGTGTTCATTTTTCGTACATTAATGCATCCAATAATACACAATGCATAAAACATGATACATAAACAAGTGATACATAAAACATAATACATAATGCATATGAAGTTTCACAAGCTTTCTAGGAGCATGCATAAGTTTAAGTCGATCCCGTTTTTTTTGTTTTTTTTTTTGAGAGAGAGACATATCTAGCCTCATATTTGGGTGCTTCCTTTCCCTCGGGGAAATGTATATGTTGAAGTCAATATATTGAGCATTTTTCATTTCATAGTTTAAGGTAGGATATTTCCTTCACATATATGTATACTAATCATAATATAAGGTTATTGTTTGCCTGGATGGGTATGTCTTTCTATTGAATGGTGGGTTCGTAACTTCTTTCTTTTTCTTTTCACATTTTTCCAACGAATGGTTCATCAGTTTAGGCGGGTTGGTAACGTTGTCGGAAGGTGGTGATTCCGGGATTTTATGTGTCGGATAGTTTAAATTTATTTCTATGGCGGCACTTGTAAATTATATCGTTTCTCTGTTTTACTAATTGGCTAGATTCTCTGAACTTGATAATTCTAATCTTTTCATCTAAGCATAAGTTGCATCTACCTCTAAAGCTATTGGGTATTTGGGATTTCCCTATAATTATCCATTTGATCTGAGGGGAACAATTTTTGCTTTTTAATTCCCAGAAATATTTAGAGAGGCTGTTTTGATATTTTAGGTAAGGTTTAGAGAAAGATTGGGTGTGATTATATAGGCGCTGTTTCCATGGACCGGCGTAAATTCCTATATATGTTTGTTGTGGTTTTTGTCTACGCTGGGATAGATGGTGGCTTGGTATATTACTTTTTCTGATTTACATATGCCTCCCACTGGGCATTTATTTTTTATTCTACAGTTACAGAGGGTTGCACTTTTTGTATTACCGTTGCTATGAAATTTCTTTAGTATATTATAATTGTGGGAATTAATGATGTTATTAACGTTGTTTGTACAAGAAGAACTAATTTTTAATGTCATTCTATTGCAGATTTTCCTTAGTGGGTTGTTCTGTTGAAAGTGTTTATCAACTAATTTTAGGAAGTATTAATTAATATTAGATAGTTTACAGAAGGGAGGGTTAAACCATATCACCCTTCTTTTTCTATTTCTAGGTTTATTGGTTCTGGCACTTTTGGGGGGCACTAAGTAATGTAATTCCTGCTTGAACCCACTTTTTTTTAAGGCGATGTTGTAAGGCGTTCTATTCTCATTAGCAAACTATCATCGAGTAGTAAAATCTTTAATGATCTAATAATTTGTTTTATAAAAATAATAATTAAATAGAGATAAAAACAATTAAATTGATATTTACATTTTTTTAATAATTAAATCGATATTTAAAAGATTGTATTATTCTATTAACAATTGTATTAAAATATAATAATAATATAATAGTTTTTATATAAAAAGAATAAAATGAATGTAAAAACATTTATAAATAAATGGATATTAAAAATGTTATTCATAAATTAAATTTTGAAAAATTAGAATAAAATGCATTCTGAATCGAAATAAAAATCGCATATCATACTCAACGGTCCCTTTAAGTTAAATCAAATATATAAAAAGATTTCTTTCTTTCTTTCTTTCTTTTCTTTTCCTTTTTGTTTTAGAAAATGTTGCCTGATGACGAGGTAGAAATCTCGGAACAGAAATTTCCGTGCGCAATGTACATTTAATTGAAAAACAAAGTTGTATATATAGGAATAACTACTAAAATGTTGTAAGTTAAAAATGTATTTTTTTGACAGTATTTATTTATTTCTATTATTATATATATATATTTGATATTTCAGACCGGCCTCGGCCTTTCATCAGAAACAAATGATCTTAAAATTTAAACTAGAAGCGTCCGCCGAGAGAAGCGTCCGTCACGTGATGTAGAAAGCAATAGAGTTTTAATATTTTAAAACGCAAAACTAACTGTAATAATAATTTTAACTGTTGTTTTCTATACCCAACACCAACATCAAATTACACCAACCACGCCTCACCTGTGACAGCCAAAATATAATATATTTTCTCTTCTGCTCAATATGTCTAAATAGTGGATATATTGGTGAATCTGGAAACAGTTTTAGATTCAGTTTTAATAATCATAAACTAAGCATACGCCAAAACAACCCTTATTCCACTTCAATCAAACAGGACACACATTAGAAAACTGCAAATGTTTACAGATAGATTCCGATTTCAGTTCCACATACTCACGCAGAAAGAAAGAAAAATACTGGATTTCAAAATTAAATACATATAGGCTAGGGTTAAATAAGAACTTAGGTATTTTGAATCTTTATAAATATTACAATAGTTAAAGATTTTTTTAGATACACTTAAAATTTTTTCTTTAAAACAACATTTAAAAGTATTAATACAATTAGATTTAATTTTAAAAATATTCAAAATCTATTGCTTTCTAAATCACGTGACAGACGCTTCTTGCGACGGACGCTTCTAGTTTAAATTTTAAAATGATTTGTTTCTGATGAAAGGCCGAGGCCGGTCTGAAATATCAAAGATATATATATTTGATATATATATATTAATATATATATATATTTGATGAAAGGCCGAGGCCGGTCTGAAATACACACACACACACACACACACACACACACACACACACACACACACACACACACACACACATATATATATATATATATAATATAAATAACTAAATACTGTCAAAAAATAGATTTTAACTTCCAAATTTTTTAGTATATTTTCCTGTACATATTAAGACTGTATACGTGGATTATCATTATGCTATATATATATATATATATATATGTAATGAATTATTTTTAACATTATTTTTACCGATATATATATATATATATATATATATATATATATATAGTTTAATTAAAAACATAATATCTACTCAAATACGCATAACGATTAAAAACAATAATGTTCAAATAAATAAGTTAAATATGTCATTTGTTAATTTAATTACTTTAATCACTTGAATTTTCCGTGATATATATATATATATATATATATATATATATATATATATATATATATATATAAATTATAAAACAGTTTTCATTATTATACAGAGGATATTCTTCAATATTAGACGACAGAATTATTGCAATAATAATAATAATAATAATAATAATAATAATAATAATAATAATAATAATAATTAGATTGCGCAAGAGATAGAACGAATGAAAAATAAACCAGAACAGACATGGTCTTGAATTACAGAAGATGATGTTAAATTTGCACTAAAAAAAGCACACAATTGGAAATTCCCAGGTATAGATAAAATTCCTAACTTTTGGCTATATTATTTAAATACAGCACATAAAAAACTAGCCAAAGATCTTCAAGAAATGGTTGACGATCCCACTAAAATTCCTGCATGGATGACCAAAGGAATTACATTTCTTCTACCCAAGAATGGTGACACAAACAACCCGAAAAACTACAGACCAATTACATGTCTTCCGACAACATATAAACTATTAACATCTATTTTAACAAAACATACATATTTATTCTTAGAAAGAAATGACATGATACCGCTTGAACAAAAAGGGTGCAAACGTGGCTGTTATGGTTGTAAAGACCAATTGCTAATTAACAAAATGATCCTGGAAACTGCTACAGTACAAAGAAAAATCTTAGTACTGCCTGGACAGATTATTGAAAGGCATTCGATAGTGTGCCACATTCCTGGATTTTAAAGACTTTAAATATATACAAGATATCGCCCGTCATCATCAATTTAATCAAACAGTGCATGTCTATATGGAAAACAACCCTTTACCTCAATCATATAAATGGAACCTATAAGTCTGATGAAATAAACATCAAAAGAGGTATATTTCAAGGTGATTCTTTATCTCCCTTGCTATTCTGCATATCATTAATAGCACTAACCAGTCAACTTAATAAGACAGAATGTGGTTATAAAATAGGCCAAAAGAAAATAAGCCATCTATTTTACATGGATGACTTAAAGGTATATGCTAAGAATGATAATGAGCTGGAAGGTCTTCTGCAAACTGTAAAATGCTTCAGCAAAGACATTGGAATGAAATTTAATTTGAATAAATGTGCTAAAGCTACAGTTTTACGTGGATCAATACAAGAAACATCCTCAATTAGCTTAGACCCTGCTGTAACAATAAAAGAATTGAAACCAGAAGAAGAAGAAGCTTATAAATACCTAGTTGTAAATGAGAGCGAAAACATTCACCATAAAAAATGAAAGAAATAGTGCGTAAAGAGTACTATAGAAGGCTACGAATGATATTAAAAACCGAATTAAATTCACAGAACAGAGTTATGGCCATTAATAGCCTTGCAATCCCAGTTGTCCAATATAGCTTTAACATCTTAAACTGGACTCTAAAAGACATCAGGCGAATGGATGCTAAAACAAGAAAGCTTCTTTCTAAGCATAAGATGCATCATCCAAAGGCTGATGTAGACCGTCTATACATACCCCGTAAAGAAGGTGGAAGAGGTCTTATTCAGCTGGAATTGTCATACAAGACAACAACTATTGGCTTACGAACATACATAGAAACAACAAAGGATTGGATGATACAATTAGTAAGGCAAAATGAAGAAAGAAAGAAAAAATATTCAATAATAAAAGAAGGTAGGAAATACAAACAAGATTTACAGTTAGTAGATTCTGTAGAAAAGCAAAACAGAAGCCAAGAACCAACTATTGCGGCAAAAAATATGAAAATGAAAGCCAAAGATAAAGCTCTTGAACAGATGAAACAGAGCTGGCAAGACAAACCTCTGCATGGCCAATATCCAGAACGTTCCAATAAATCCAATGTTGACAAAGTTAATACTCATCGATGGTTACGTGCATCTGGATTAATGTCTGAAACTAAAGGCTTTATTCTTGCAGCACAAGACCAAAGTCTTTTCACTAGAAACTTCCAGGCAAATATTATGCATAATAATATGGATCCAAAATGCAGGTATTGTGATAAACACCAAGAAACAATAGACAACCTAATCTCAGGCTGTTCTGTGCTTGCCCCAAATGAATATAAAAATCGCCACGATAGAGTTGGGCAATATTTACATTGGACAATGTGCAAACATGATTGAAAAGCTGTAAACAAACACTGGTATGAACATCACCCAGCACCGGTTACAGAAATAGAAGATGTAACCATTCTATGGGATTACACCATCTACACAGACAGAAAAATTGAAGCAAACAGGCCAGACATTATTGTTAAAAACCAGAAGGAGAAAACTTGTCTATTGATTGATATGGCTTGTCCAGCGGATTGTAACATAGCAATCAAGGAATTTGAAAAACTGTCAAAATATAAAGACCTGGAAATTGAAATAGAAAAAATGTGGAAATTGAAAACAAGAGTTGTGCCAGTGATAGTAGGTGCACTTGGAATGATAAAAAATGGAACAAAACAACACATTGAAAGAATCCCTGGAAACCCCAGCTTAAGAGATATACAAAAAATTGTCTTATAAAGTACAGCCCACACACTAAGGAAAACTTTATCTATGTAATGAATAGAAAACACTTAGATATTAAAAAAAATTTAGGGTCTTCAATATTTTCTGGGAGTTTGAATAATTCCAAAATGCAATAGATTTATTACGTAAATTTTGAAAATTTCAAACTTTCAGAAAATTAATTTATCTTTCAGATAAATTAATAAAAAAATATTATAAAATGATGAAAACATGAGGTAACATTAGGAAAGGCTTAGATTTTAAAAAAAAATTGGTGTTTTCGGTACTTTACAGAAGATTAAAAACATGAACAAATACGTTGAAAAACTAATCGATATGAGCTAAAAAGCGATACATTTTGAGGGATATTTTGAAATATTCAGAGTTTCAGAAAATTAATTCATCCTTAGGATAAATTAATGAAAATAGGCGAAACATGTTGAAACCACTTGGTATGAATAGAAAACACTTAGATATTAAAAAAATTTAGGGTCTTCAATATTTTCTGGGAGTTTGAATATCTCAAAAATGCAATAGATTTATTACGTAAATTTAGAAAATCGCAAAATTTCAGAAAATTAAGGTATCTTTCAGATAAATTAATAAAAATTATTATATCATGTTGATACCATTAGGTAGCAATAGGAAAGGCTTAGATTTTTAAAAAAATATAGAGGTTTCGATACTTTACAGAAGTTTAAAAATTTTGAAATATAAGTTGAAAAACTATGCGAAATAAGCTGAAAAGTGATACATTTTGAGGTATATTTTGAAATTTTCAGAGTCTCAGAAAATTAATTCATCCTTAGGATAAATTAATGAAAATAAGTGAAACATGTTGAAACCACTTGGTATGAATAGAAAACACTTAGATATTAAAAAAAATTTAGGGTCTTCAATATTTACGGGGAGTTTGAATATCTCGAAAATGCAATAGATTTATTACGTAAATTTTGAAAATTTCAAACGTTCCGAAAATTAATTTATCTTTCAGATAAATTAACAAAAATTATTATATCATGTTGATAACATTAGGTAACAATAGAAAACGCTCAAATTTAAAAAAAATTTGGAGGTTTCGATATTTTACAGAAGTTTAAATCTTTGCAAAATAATTTGAAATCTATGCGAAATCAGCTAAAAAGTGATACTTTTTTAGGTATATTAATTTATCTTTCTGATAAATTAATAAAAATTATTGTATCATGTAGATAATATTAGGCAACAATAGGAAACGCTTAGACTTAAAAAAATTTGGAGGTTTCGATACTTTACAGAAGTTTAAATCTTTGAAAATTACGTTGAAAAACTATGCGAAATCAGCTAAAAAGTGATACTTTTTGAGGTATATTTTGAAATTTTCAGAGTCTCAGAAAATTACTCCATCCTTAAGATAAATTAATGAAAATAGGTGAAACATGTTGAAACCACTTGGTATGAATAGAAAACACTTAGATATTAAAAAAATTTAGGGTCTTCAATATTTTCTGAGAGTTTGAATAAAAATGCAATAGATTTATTACGTAAATTTAGAAAATCTCAAAATTTCAGAAAATTAACTTATCTTTCAGATAAATTAATAAAAATTATTATATCATGTTGATAACCATTAGGTAGCAATAGGAAAGGCTTAGATTTTAAAAAAATTTTGGAGGTTTCGATACTTTACAGAAGTTTAAAATTTTGAAAAATACGTTGAAAAACTATGCGAAATCAGCTAAAAAGTGATATTTTTTTAGGTAGATTTTGAAATTTTCAGTGTCTCATAAAATTAATTCATCCTCAGGATAAATTAATGAAAATAGGTGAAACATGTTGAAACCACTTGGTATGAATAGAAAACACTTAGATTTTAAAAAAATTTTATGATCTTCAATATTTTCTGGGAGTTTGAATATCTCGAAAATGCAATAGATTTATTACGTAAATTTTGAAAAATTCAAACTTTCAGAAAATTAATTTATCTTTCCGATAAATTAATAAAAATTATTATATCATGTTGATAACATTAGGTAACAATAGGAAACGCTTAGATTTCAAAAAATGTTTTGAGGTTTCGATACTTTACAGAAGTTTAAAAACGTTGAAATATACGTTGAAAAACTATGCGAAATCAGCTAAAAATTGATGCTTTTTGAGGGGTATTTTGAAATTTTCAGTGTCTCAGAAAATTAATTCATCCTTAGGATAAATTAACGAAAATAGGTGAAATATGTTGAAACCCCTCGGTATGAATATATAAGAGTTAGATATTAAAGAAAATTTATGGTCTTCAATATTTTCTGGGAGTTTGAATATCTCGAAAATGCAATAGATTTATTACGTAAATTTTGAAAAATTCAAACTTTCAGAAAATTAATTTATCTTTCAGATAAATTAATAAAAATTATTATATCATGTTGATAACATTAGGTAACAATAGGAGACGCTTAGATTTTAAAAAAATTTTGGAGGTTTCGATTCTTTACAGAAGTTTAAAATCTTTGAAAAATACGTTGAAAAACTATGCGAAATCAGCTAAAAAGTGATACTTTTTGAGGTATATTTTGAAATTTTCAGAGTCTCAGAAAATTAATCCATCCTTAGGATAAATTAATGAAAATAGGTGAAACATGTTGAAACCACTTGGTATGAATAGAAAACACTTAGATTTTAAAAAAATTTTAGGGTCTTCAATATTTTCTGGGAGTTTGAATATCTCGAAAATGCAATTGATTTATTACGTAAATTTTGAAAAATTCAAAGTTCCAGAAAATTAATTTATCTTTCAGATAAAGTAATAAACATCATTATATCATGTTGATAACATTAGATAATAATAGGAAAGGCTTAGATTTTTAAAAAAATTTTGGAGATTTACATACTTTACAGAAGTTTAAAAACTTTGAAATATATTTTGAAAAACTATGTGAAATCAGCTAAAAAGTGATACTTTTTGAGGTATATTTTGAAATTTTCAGAGTCTCAGAAAATTAAGTCATCTTTAGGATAAATTAATGAAAATAGGTGAAACATGTTGAAAACCACTTGGTATGAATAGAAAACACTTACATATTAAAAGAAATTTAGGGTCTTCAATATTTTCTGGGAGTTTGAAAATCTCGAAAATGCAATAGATTTATTACGTAAATTTTGAAAATTTCAAAGTTTCAGAAAATTAATTTATCTTTCAGATAAATTAATAAAAATTGTTATATCATGTTGATAACATTAGGTATCAATAGGAAACGCTTAGATTTTAAAAAAAATTTGGAGGTTTCGATACTTTACAGAAGTTTAAAATCTTTGAAAATTACGTTGAAAAACTATGCGAAATCAGCTAAAAAGTGATACTTTTTGAGGTATATTTTGAAATTTTCAGAGTCTCAGAAAATTAATTCATCCTTATGATAAATTAATGAAAATAGGTGAAACATGTTGAAACCATTTGGTATGAATAGAAAACACTTAGATATTAAAAAAATTTTAGGGTCTTCAATATTTTCTGGGAGTTTGAATATCTCGAAAATGCAATAGATTTATTACGTAAATTTTGAAAATTTCAAACTTTCAGAACATTAATTTATCTTTCAGATAAATTAATAAAAATTATTATATCATGTTGATAACATTAGGTATCAATAGGAAACTCTTAGTTTTTTTAAAAATTTTGGAAGTTTCGATACTTTACAGAAGTTTAAAAACTTTGAAAAATACGTTGAAAAACTATGCGAAATCAGCTAAAAAGTGATACTTTTTGAGGTATATTTTGAAATTTTCAGAGTCTCAGAAAATTAATTCATCCTTAGGATAAATTAATTAAAATAGGTGAAACATGTTGAAACCACTTGGTATGAGTAGAAAACACTTAGATATTAAAAAAATTTTAGGGTCTTCAATATTTTCTGGGAGTTTGAAAATCTCGAAAATGCAATAGATTTATTACGTAAATTTTGAAAATTTCAAAGTTTCAGAAAATTAATTTATCTTTCAGATAAATTAATAAAAATTCTTATATCATGTTGATAACATTAGGTAACAATAGGAAACGCTTAGATTTTAAAAAAATTTTGGTGGTTTCGATACTTTTACAGACGTTTAAAAACTTTGAAAATTACGTTGAAAAACTATGCGAAATCAGCTAAAAAGTGATACGTTTTGAGGTATATTTTGAAATTTTCAGAGTCTCAGAAAATTAATTCATCCTTAGGATAAATTAATGAAAATAGGTGAAACATGTTGAAACCACTTGGTATGAATAGAAAACACTTAGATTTTAAAAAAATTTTAGGGTCTTCAATATTTTCTGGGAGTTTGAATATCTCGAAAATGCAATAGATTGATTACGTAAATTTTGAAAAATTCAAAGTTTCAGAAAATTAATTTATCTTTCAGATAAATTAATAAACATCATTATATCATGTTGATAACATTAGATAATAATAGGAAACGCTTAGATTTTTAAAAAAATTTTGGAGATTTACATACTTTACAGAAGTTTAAAAACTTTGAAATATACGTTGAAAAACGTGATGCTTTTTGAGGTATATTTTGAAATGTTCGGAGTTTCAGAAAATTAATTCATCCTTAGTATAAATTAATGAAAATAGGTGAAACATGTTGAAACCACTTGGTATGAATAGAAAACACTTAGATATTAAAAAAATTTTAGGGTCTTCAATATTTTCTGGGAGTTTGAAAATCTCGAAAATGCAATAGATTTATTACGTAAATTTTGAAAATTTCAAAGTTTCATAAAATTAATTTATCTTTCAGATAAATTAATAAAAATTGTTATATCATGTTGATATTATTAGGTAACAATAGGAAACGCTTAGATTTTTAAAAAAATTTTGGAGGTTTCGATACTTTACAGAAGTTTAAAAACTTTGAAAATTACGTTGAAAAACTATGCGAAATCAGCTAAAAAGTGATACTTTTTGAGGTATATTTTGAAATTTTCAGAATCTCAGAAAATTAATTCATCCTTAGGATAAATTAATGAAAATAGGTGAAACATGTTGAAACCACTTGGTATGAATAGAAAACACTTATATATTAAAAAAATTTTAGGGTCTTCAATATTTTCTGGGAGTTTGAATATCTCGAAAATGCAATAGACTTATTACGTAAATTTTGAAAATTTCAAAGTTTCAGAAAATTAATTTATCTTTCAGATAAATTAATAAAAATTGTTACATCATGTTGATAACATTAGGTATCAATAGGAAACGCATAAATTTTAAAAAATTTTTGGAGGTTTCGATACTTTACAGAAGTTTAAAATCTTTGAAAATTACGTTGAAAAACTATGCGAAATCAGCTAAAAAGTGATACTTTTTGAGGTATATTTTGAAATTTTCAGAGTCTCAGAAAATTAATTCATCCTTATGATAAATTAATGAAAATAGGTGAAACATGTTGAAACCATTTGGTATGAATAGAAAACACTTAGATATTAAAAAAATTTTAGGGTCTTCAATATTTTCTGGGAGTTTGAATATCTCGAAAATGCAATAGATTTATTACGTAAATTTTGAAAATTTCAAACTTTCAGAACATTAATTTATCTTTCAGATAAATTAATAAAAATTATTATATCATGTTGATAACATTAGGTATCAATAGGAAACTCTTAGTTTTTTTAAAAATTTTGGAAGTTTCGATACTTTACAGAAGTTTAAAAACTTTGAAAAATACGTTGAAAAACTATGCGAAATCAGCTAAAAAGTGATACTTTTTGAGGTATATTTTGAAATTTTCAGAGTCTCAGAAAATTAATTCATCCTTAGGATAAATTAATTAAAATAGGTGAAACATGTTGAAACCACTTGGTATGAGTAGAAAACACTTAGATATTAAAAAAATTTTAGGGTCTTCAATATTTTCTGGGAGTTTGAAAATCTCGAAAATGCAATAGATTTATTACGTAAATTTTGAAAATTTCAAAGTTTCAGAAAATTAATTTATCTTTCAGATAAATTAATAAAAATTCTTATATCATGTTGATAACATTAGGTAACAATAGGAAACGCTTAGATTTTAAAAAAATTTTGGTGGTTTCGATACTTTACAGACGTTTAAAAACTTTGAAAATTACGTTGAAAAACTATGCGAAATCAGCTAAAAAGTGATACGTTTTGAGGTATATTTTGAAATTTTCAGAGTCTCAGAAAATTAATTCATCCTTAGGATAAATTAATGAAAATAGGTGAAACATGTTGAAACCACTTGGTATGAATAGAAAACACTTAGATTTTAAAAAAATTTTAGGGTCTTCAATATTTTCTGGGAGTTTGAATATCTCGAAAATGCAATAGATTGATTACGTAAATTTTGAAAAATTCAAAGTTTCAGAAAATTAATTTATCTTTCAGATAAATTAATAAACATCATTATATCATGTTGATAACATTAGATAATAATAGGAAACGCTTAGATTTTTAAAAAAATTTTGGAGATTTACATACTTTACAGAAGTTTAAAAACTTTGAAATATACGTTGAAAAACGTGATGCTTTTTGAGGTATATTTTGAAATGTTCGGAGTTTCAGAAAATTAATTCATCCTTAGTATAAATTAATGAAAATAGGTGAAACATGTTGAAACCACTTGGTATGAATAGAAAACACTTAGATATTAAAAAAATTTTAGGGTCTTCAATATTTTCTGGGAGTTTGAAAATCTCGAAAATGCAATAGATTTATTACGTAAATTTTGAAAATTTCAAAGTTTCATAAAATTAATTTATCTTTCAGATAAATTAATAAAAATTGTTATATCATGTTGATATTATTAGGTAACAATAGGAAACGCTTAGATTTTTAAAAAAATTTTGGAGGTTTCGATACTTTACAGAAGTTTAAAAACTTTGAAAATTACGTTGAAAAACTATGCGAAATCAGCTAAAAAGTGATACTTTTTGAGGTATATTTTGAAATTTTCAGAATCTCAGAAAATTAATTCATCCTTAGGATAAATTAATGAAAATAGGTGAAACATGTTGAAACCACTTGGTATGAATAGAAAACACTTAGATATTAAAAAAATTTTAGGGTCTTCAATATTTTCTGGGAGTTTGAAAATCTCGAAAATGCAATAGATTTATTACGTAAATTTTGAAAATTTCAAAGTTTCAGAAAATTAATTTATCTTTCAGATAAATTAATAAAAATTCTTATATCATGTTGATAACATTAGGTAACAATAGGAAACGCTTAGATTTTAAAAAAATGTTGGAGGTTTCGATACTTTACAGAAGTTTAAAAACTTTGAAAATTACGTTGAAAAACTATGCGAAATCAGCTAAAAAGTGATACTTTTTGAGGTATATTTTGAAATTTTCAGAGTCTCAGAAAATTAATTCATCCTTAGGATAAATTAATGAAAATAGGTGAAACATGTTGAAACCACTTGGTATGAATAGAAAACACTTAGATATTAAAAAATTTTAGGGTCTTCAATATTTTCTGGGAGTTTGAATATCTCGAAAATGGAATAGATTTATTACGCAAATTTTGAAAATTTCAAAGTTTCAGAAAATTAATTTATCTTTCAGATAAATTAATAAAAATTGGTATATCATGTTGATAACATTAGGTAACAATAGGAAACGCTTAGATTTTTAAAAAATTTTGGAGGTTTCGATACTTTACAGAAGTTTAAAAACTTTGAAAATTACGTTGAAAAACTATGCGAAATCAGCTAAAAAGTGATACTTTTTGAGGTATATTTTGAAATTTTCAGAGTCTCAGAAAATTAATTCATCCTCAGGATAAATTAATGAAAATAGGTGAAACATGTTGAAACCACTTGGTATGAATAGAAAACACTTAGATATTAAAAAAATTTTAGGGTCTTCAATATTTTCTGGGAGTTTGAAAATCTCGAAAATGCAATAGATTTATTACGTAAATTTTGAAAATTTCAAAGTTTCAGGAAATTGATATATCTTTCAGATAAATTAATAAAAATTGTTATATCATGTTGATAACATTAGGTAACAATAGGAAACACTTAGATTTTAAAAAATTTTCGGAGGTTTCGATACTTTACAGAAGTTTAAAAACTTTGAAAATTACGTTGAAAAACTATGCGAAATCAGCTAAAAAGTGATACTTTTTGAGGTATATTTTGAAATATTCAGAGTCTCAGAAAATTAATTTCATCCTTAGGATAAATTAATGAAAATAGGTGAAACATGTTGAAACCACTTGGAATGAATAGAAAACACTTAGATATTAAAAAAATTTTAGGGTCTTCAACATTTTCTGGGAGTTTGAAAATCTCGAAAATTCAATAGATTTATTACGTAAATTTTGAAAATTTCAAAGTTTCAGAAAATTAATTTATCTTTCAGATAAATTAATAAAAATTGTTATATCATGTTGATAACATTAGGTAACAATAGGAAACGCTTAGATTTTAACAAAATTTTGGAGGTTTCGATACTTTACAGAAGTATAAATCTTTAAAAATTACGCTGAAAAACTTTGCGTAATCAGCTAAAAAGTGGTACTTTTTGAGGTATATTTTGAAATTTTCAGTCTCAGAAAATTAATTTCATCCTTAGGATAAATTAATGAAAATAGGTGAAACATGTTGAAACCACTTGGTATGAATAGAAAACACTTAGATATTAAAAAAATTTTAGGGTCTTCAATATTTTCTGGGAGTTTGAAAATCTCGAAAATGCAATAGATTTATTACGTAAATTTTGAAAATTTCAAAGTTTCAGAAAATTAATTTATCTTTCAGATAAATTCATAAAAATTGTTATATCATGTTGATAACATTAGGTAACAATAGGAAACGCTTAGATTTTTAAAAAATTTTGGAGGTTTCGATACTTTACAGAAGTTTAAAACTTTGAAAATTACGTTGAAAAACTATGCGAAATGAGCTAAAAAGTGATACTTTTTGAGGTATATTTTGAAATTTTCAGAGTCTCAGAAAATTAATTCATCCTTAGGATAAATTAATGAAAATAGGTGAAACATGTTGAAACCACTTGGTATGAATAGAAAACACATAGATATTAAAAAAATTTTAGGGTCTTCAATATTTTCTGGGAGTTTGAAAATCTCGAAAATGCAATAGATTTATTACGTAAATTTTGAAAATTTCAAAGTTTCAGAAAATTAATTTATCTTTCAGATAAATTAATAAAAATTGTTATATCATGTTGATAACATTAGGTAACAATAGGAAACGCTTAGATTTTAACAAAATTTTGGAGGTTTCGATACTTTACAGAAGTTTAAAACTTTAAAAATTACGTTGTAAAACTATGCGTAATCAGCTAAAAAGTGATACTTTTTGAGGTATATTTTGAAATTTTCAGAGTCTCAGAAAATTAATTCATCCTTAGGATAAATTAATGAAAATAGGTGAAACATGTTGAAACCACTTGGTATGAACAGAAAACACTTAGATATTAAAAAAATTTTAGGGTCTTCAATATTTTCTGGGAGTTTGAAAATCTCGAAAATGCAATAGATTTATTACGTAAATTTTGAAAATTTCAAAGTTTCAGAAAATTAATTTATCTTTCAGATAAATTAATAAAAATTGTTATATCATGTTGATAACATTAGGTAACAATAGGAAACGCTTAGATTTTAAAAAAATTTTGGAGGTTTCGATACGTTACAGAAGTTTAAATACTTTGAAAATTACGTTGAAAAACTATGCGAAATCAGCTAAAAAGTGATACTTTTTGAGGTATATTTTGAAAATTTCAGAGTCTCAGAAAATTAATTCATCCTTAGGATAAATTAATGAAAATAAGTGAAACATGTTGAAACCACTTGGTATGAATAGAAAACACTTAGATATCAAAAAAATTTGAGGGTCTTCAATATTTTCTGGGAGTTTGAAAATCTCGAAAATGCAATAGATTTATTACGTAAATTTTGAAAATTTCAAAGTTTCAGAAAATTAATTTATCTTACAGATAAATTAATAAAAATTGTTATATCATGTTGATAACATTAGGTAACAATAGGAAACGCTTAGATTTTTAAAAAATTTTGGAGGTTTCGATACTTTACAGAAATTTATAAACTTTGAAAATTACGTTGAAAAACTATGCGAAATCAGCTAAAAAGTGATACTTTTTGAGGTATATTTTGAAATTTTCAGAGTCTCAGAAAATTAATTCATCCTTAGGATAAATTAATGAAAATAGGTGAAACATGTTGAAACCACTTGGTATGAATAGAAAACACTTAGATATTAAAAAAATTTTGGGGTCTTCAATATTTTCTGGGAGTTTGAAAATCTCGAAAATGCAATAGATTTATTACGTAAATTTTGAAAATTTCAAAGTTTCAAAAAATTGATTTACCTTTCAGATAAATTAATAAAAATTGTTATATCATGTTGATAACATTAGGTAACAATAGGAAACGCTTAGATTTTTAAAAAATTTTGGAGGTTTCGATAATTTACAGAAGTTTAAAAACTTTGAAAATTACGTTGAAAAACTATGCGAAATGAGCTAAAAAGTGATACTTTTTGAGGTATATTTTGAAATTTTCAGAGTCTCAGAAAATTAATTCATCCTTAGGATAAATTAATGAAAATAGGTGAAACATGTTGAAACCACTTGGTATGAATAGAAAACACTTAGATATTAAAAAAATTTTAGGGTCTTCAATATTTTCTGGGAGTTTGAAAATCTCGAAAATGCAATAGATTTATTACGTAAATTTTGAAAATTTCAAAGTTTCATAAAATTAATTTATCTTTCAGATAAATTAATAAAAATTGTTATATCATGTTGATAACATTAGGTAACAATAGGAAACGCTTAGATTTTAAAAAAAAATTGGAGGTTTCGAAACTTTACAGAAGTTTAAAAACTTTGAAAATTACGTTGAAAAACTATGCGAAATCAGCTAAAAAGTGATAGTTTTTGAGGTATATTTTGAAATTTTCAGAGTCTCAGAAAATTAATTCATCCTTAGGATAAATTAATGAAAATAGGTGAAACATGTTGAAACCACTTGGTATGAATAGAAAACACTTAGATATTAAAAAAATTTTAGGGTCTTCAATATTTTCTGGGAGTTTGAAAATCTCGAAAATGCAATAGATTTATTACGTAAATTTTGAAAATTTCAAAGTTTCATAAAATTAATTTATCTTTCAGATAAATTAATAAAAATTGTTATATCATGTTGATAACATTAGGTAACAATAGGAAACGCTTAGATTTTTAAAAAATTTTGGAGCTTTCGATACTTTACAGAAGTTTAAATACTTTGAAAATTACGTTGAAAAACTATGCGAAATCAGCTAAAAAGTGATACTTTTTGAGGTATATTTTGAAAATTTCAGAGTCTCAGAAAATTAATTCATCCTTAGGATAAATTAATGAAAATAAGTGAAACATGTTGAAACCACTTGGTATGAATAGAAAACACTTAGATATCAAAAAAATTTGAGGGTCTTCAATATTTTCTGGGAGTTTGAAAATCTCGAAAATGCAACAGATTTATTACGTAAATTTTGAAAATTTCAAAGTTTCAGAAAATTAATTTATCTTTCAGATAAATTAATAAAAATTGTTATATCATGCTGATAACATTAGGTAACAATAGGAAACGCTTAGATTTTTAAAAAATTTTGGAGCTTTCGATACTTTACAGAAGTTTAAAAACTTTGAAAATTACGTTGAAAAACTATGCGAAATCAGCTAAAAAGTGATACTTTTTGAGGTATATTTTGAAATTTTCAGAGTCTCAGAAAATTAATTCATCCTTAGGATAAATTAATGAAAATAGGTGAAACATGTTGAAACCACTTGGTATGAATAGAAAACACTTAGATATTAAAAAAATTTTGGGGTCTTCAATATTTTCTGGGAGTTTGAAAATCTCGAAAATGCAATAGATTTATTACGTAAATTTTGAAAATTTCAAAGTTTCAGAAAATTGATTTACCTTTCAGATAAATTAATAAAAATTGTTATATCATGTTGATAACATTAGGTAACAATAGGAAACGCTTAGATTTTTAAAAAATTTTGGAGGTTTCGATAATTTACAGAAGTTTAAAAACTTTGAAAATTACGTTGAAAAACTATGCGAAATGAGCTAAAAAGTGATACTTTTTGAGGTATATTTTGAAATTTTCAGAGTCTCAGAAAATTAATTCATCCTTAGGATAAATTAATGAAAATAGGTGAAACATGTTGAAACCACTTGGTATGAATAGAAAACACTTAGATATTAAAAAAGAATTTTAGGGTCTTCAATATTTTCTGGGAGTTTGAAAATCTCGAAAATGCAATAGATTTATTACGTAAATTTTGAAAATTTCAAAGTTTCATAAAATTAATTTATCTTTCAGATAAATTAATAAAAATTGTTATATCATGTTGATAACATTAGGTAACAATAGGAAACGCTTAGATTTTAAAAAAAAATTGGAGGTTTCGAAACTTTACAGAAGTTTAAAAACTTTGAAAATTACGTTGAAAAACTATGCGAAATCAGCAAAAAAGTGATAGTTTTTGAGGTATATTTTAAAATTTTCAGAGTCTCAGAAAATTAATTCATCCTTAGGATAAATTAATGAAAATTGGTGAAACATGTTGAAACCACTTGGTATGAATAGAAAACACATAGATATTAAAAAAATTTTCGGGTCTTCAATATTTTCTGGGAGTTTGAAAATCTCGAAAATGCAATAGATTTATTACGTAAATTTTGAAAATTTCAAAGTTTCAGAAAATTAATTTATCTTTCAGATAAATTAATAAAAATTGTTATATCATGTTGATAACATTAGGTAACAATAGGAAACGCTTAGATTTTTAAAAAATTTTGGAGGTTTCGATACTTTACAGAAGTTTAAATAAAAACTTTGAAAATTACGTTGAAAAACTATGCGAAATCAGCTAAAAAGTTATACTTTTTGAGGTATATTTTGAAATTTTCAGAGTCTCAGAAAATTAATTCATCCTTAGGATAAATTAATGAAAATAGGTGAAACATGTTGAAACCACTTGGTATGAATAGAAAACACTTAGATATTAAAAAATTTTAGGGTCTTCAATATTTTCTGGGAGTTTGAAAATATCTCGAAAATGCAATAGATTTATTACGTAAATTTTGAAAATTTCAAAGTTTCATAAAATTAATTTATCTTTCAGATAAATTAATAAAAATTGTTATATCATGTTGATAACATTAGGTAACAATAGGAAACGCTTAGATTTTTAAAAAACATTTTGGAGGTTTTGATACTTTACAGAAGTTTAATAACTTTGAAAATTACGTTGAAAAACTATGCGAAATCAGCTAAAAAGTGATACTTTTTGAGGTATATTTTGAAAATTTCAGAGTCTCAGAAAATTAATTCATCCTTAGGATAAATTAATGAAAATAAGGTGAAACATGTTGAAACCACTTGGTATGAATAGAAAACACTTAGATATTAAAAAAATTTTAGGGTCTTCAATATTTTCTGGGAGTTTGAAAATCTCGAAAATGCAATAGATTTATTACGTAAATTTTGAAAATTTCAAAGTTTCAGAAAATTAATTTATCTTTCAGATAAATTAATAAAAATTGTTATATCATGTTGATAACATTAGGTAACAATAGGAAACGCTTAGATTTTTAAAAAAATTTGGAGGTTTCGATACTTTACAGAAGTTTAAAAACTTTGAAAATTACGTTGAAAAACTATGCGAAATCAGCTAAAAAGTGATACTTTTTGAGGTATATTTTGAAATTTTCAGAGTCTCAGAAAATTAATTCACCTTAGGATAAATTAATGAAAATAGGTGAAACATGTTGAAACCACTGGGTATGAATAGAAAACACGTAGATATTAAAAAAATTTTAGTGTCTTCAATATTTTCTGGGAGTTTGAAAATCTCGAAAATGCAATAGATTTATTACGTAAATCTTGAAAATTTCAAAGTTTCAGAAAATTAATTTATCTTTCAGATAAATTAATAAAAATTGGTATATCATGTTGATAACATTAGGTAACAATAGGAAACGCTTAGATTTTTAAAAAATTTTGGAGTTTTCGATACTTTACAGAAGTTTAAAAACTTTGAAAATTACGTTGAAAAACTATGCGAAATCAGCTAAAAAGTGATACTTTTTGAGGTATATTTTGAAATTTTCAGAGTCTCAGAAAATTAATTCATCCTTAGGATAAATTAATGAAAATAGGTGAAACATGTTGAAACCACTTGGTATGAATAGAAAACACTTAGATATTAAAAAAAATTTTAGGGTCTTCAATATTTTCTGGGAGTTTGAAAATCTCGAAAATGCAATAGATTTATTACGTAAATTTTGAAAATTTCAAAGTTTCAGAAAATTAATTTATCTTACAGATAAATTAATAAAAATTGTTATATCATGTTGATAACATTAGGTAACAATAGGAAACGCTTAGATTTTTAAAAAATTTTGGAGCTTTCGATACTTTACAGAAGTTTAAAACTTTGAAAATTACGTTGAAAAACTATGCGAAATCAGCTAAAAAGTGATACTTTTTGAGGTATATTTTGAAATTTTCAGAGTCTCAGAAAATTAATTCATCCTTAGGATAAATTAATGAAAATAGGTGAAACATGTTGAAACCACTTGGTATGAATAGAAAACACTTAGATATTAAAAAAATTTTGGGGTCTTCAATATTTTCTGGGAGTTTGAAAATCTCGAAAATGCAATAGATTTATTACGTAAATTTTGAAAATTTCAAAGTTTCAGAAAATTGATTTACCTTTCAGATAAATTAATAAAAATTGTTATATCATGTTGATAACATTAGGTAACAATAGGAAACGCTTAGATTTTTAAAAAATTTTGGAGGTTTCGATAATTTACAGAAGTTTAAAAACTTTGAAAATTACGTTGAAAAACTATGCGAAATGAGCTAAAAAGTGATACTTTTTGAGGTATATTTTGAAATTTTCAGAGTCTCAGAAAATTAATTCATCCTTAGGATAAATTAATGAAAATAGGTGAAACATGTTGAAACCACTTGGTATGAATAGAAAACACTTAGATATCAAAAAAATTTTAGGGTCTTCAATATTTTCTGGGAGTTTGAAAATCTCGAAAATGCAATAGATTTATTACGTAAATTTTGAAAATTTCAAAGTTTCATAAAATTAATTTATCTTTCAGATAAATTAATAAAAATTGTTATATCATGTTGATAACATTAGGTAACAATAGGAAACGCTTAGATTTTAAAAAAAAATTGGAGGTTTCGAAACTTTACAGAAGTTTAAAAACTTTGAAAATTACGTTGAAAAACTATGCGAAATCAGCTAAAAAGTGATAGTTTTTGAGGTATATTTTGAAATTTTCAGAGTCTCAGAAAATTAATTCATCCTTAGGATAAATTAATGAAAATAGGTGAAACATGTTGAAACCACTTGGTATGAATAGAAAACACTTAGATATCAAAAAAATTTTAGGGTCTTCAATATTTTCTGGGAGTTTGAATATCTCGAAAATGCAACAGATTTATTACGTAAATTTTGAAAATTTCAAAGTTTCAGAAAATTAATTTATCTTTCAGATAAATTAATAAAAATTGTTATATCATGCTGATAACATTAGGTAACAATAGGAAACGCTTAGATTTTTAAAAAATTTTGGAGCTTTCGATACTTTACAGAAGTTTAAAAACTTTGAAAATTACGTTGAAAAACTATGCGAAATCAGCTAAAAAGTGATACTTTTTGAGGTATATTTTGAAATTTTCAGAGTCTCAGAAAATTAATTCATCCTTAGGATAAATTAATGAAAATAGGTGAAACATGTTGAAACCACTTGGTATGAATAGAAAACACTTAGATATTAAAAAAATTTTGGGGTCTTCAATATTTTCTGGGAGTTTGAAAATCTCGAAAATGCAATAGATTTATTACGTAAATTTTGAAAATTTCAAAGTTTCAGAAAATTGATTTACCTTTCAGATAAATTAATAAAAATTGTTATATCATGTTGATAACATTAGGTAACAATAGGAAACGCTTAGATTTTTAAAAAATTTTGGAGGTTTCGATAATTTACAGAAGTTTAAAAACTTTGAAAATTACGTTGAAAAACTATGCGAAATGAGCTAAAAAGTGATACTTTTTGAGGTATATTTTGAAATTTTCAGAGTCTCAGAAAATTAATTCATCCTTAGGATAAATTAATGAAAATAGGTGAAACATGTTGAAACCACTTGGTATGAATAGAAAACACTTAGATATTAAAAGAATTTTAGGGTCTTCAATATTTTCTGGGAGTTTGAAAATCTCGAAAATGCAATAGAATTATTACGTAAATTTTGAAAATTTCAAAGTTTCATAAAATTAATTTATCTTTCAGATAAATTAATAAAAATTGTTATATCATGTTGATAACATTAGGTAACAATAGGAAACGCTTAGATT